>OY728129.1:81178106-82393780 GCA_963277665.1 Viscum album
TTGATTTTATGAGACCCATTAGACAAATTTGGGTACCAAAATATTTTCTTGCTAACCTATATGGACCCAAGAAAATCTGGGTACCAAAATCATTTTCTATCTAAACCTATTTTGTAGGAGACTTGCATAAACAGTTCCCATAAGAATAAATGGTACTTGGATAGTGGATTTTCAAGGAATATGACTGGATATTACTCATGTTTCAAGAGTTTAATCAAAGTTGATTTAGGACATGTAACTTTTGGTGATAATTCAAAAGGAAAAATCCTCGGCTTAGGCCAGATTGGTAACACTAATTAAATTTTAATCTCTAATGTTTTACTTGTTGATGGATTAAAATATATCCTGTTAAGTATTTCTTAGTTGTGTGATGATGGTTTCAATGTTAAATTTGAAAATGATGCTTGCAATGTTTTTTATTCTAAAAATGCTTTGGTATTTACTACCTTGAGAAATGCAAATGTTTATGCAGTTGATTTGAATTCTTCACATAACAGAACATCACTTACTTAAATGATTTTCATAAAGAGTCTTGGCTATGGAACAGAAGATTAGGTCACTGCAATATAAACTCACTTAGAAAACTGACAAGGAAAAACTTAGTTAGAGACCTGCCTAAACTTGAATTCACAGCTGATAAAGTTTGAAATCCCTGTCAAAAGGGAAAGCAACATAAAGTTTATTTCAAATTAAAGAAAGAAGTTTCAACTTATCAACCTCTTGAGTTGGTTTATATGTATTTATTTGGACCTTCTAGAGTTTCTAGCTTAAATGGGAAGCACTATGTCAATGTATTAGTAGATGACTTTTCTAGATACACTTGGGTATACTTTCTAGATCACAAAAGTGAAGCTTGTTCTTATTTTATTAAATACTCCAAGTCTATAGAGAACCTTAGTGGACTTAAGATTAATAATTTGAGAAGTGATCATGGATGTCAGTTTGAAAATCATGAGTTTGAATCATACTGCTCACACAATGGCTATAGTCACAACTTTTTTCCCCTTGGACACCTCAACAGAATGGTGTAGTAGAAAGAAGAAATAGAACCCTCCAAGAAATTGCAGAAACTATGCTCAATGAATATTACCTACCTATTTATTTCTGAGATGATGCTCTGAATACAGCTTGTTATATTATAAATAATGTCTTGATTAGACTAGTTCTAAAAGGACCCTTATGAAATGTGGAATAATAGAAATCATAAAGTGAGTTACTTCAGAGTTTTTGGTTGTAAAGTATTTATTCTTAATACTATGGATAATATTGACAAGTTTGATTCTAAAAGTGATGAGGGGATATTTCTAGGTTACACTATAACCAGTAAGTCTTATAGAGTCTTTAATAAAAGAACCAAATGTGTGGAAGAATCTGTTCACATCAAATTTGATGAAACTGATCTTCATGAACCTAAATCTTCTCATGAAAATATTGAAGAAGATATGTCTATTCCGGACCTTAATGATAAAATCAATGAACCTGTTGTAAAGAAAACCAGTTTTAGACGTATTCCAGAATCTGCTACTAGTGAACCCGAACATAGGGAAGAACCTGAAATCTCTAGTCCCACCATTTCTAGATCAACTAGGATTCTAAAGAATCATCCTTTAGATGTTGTTGCTGGTAATCATGATAGAGGGACACAGACTAGAGCTTCTCTAAGAAATCAGGTAGAACATTATGACTTTCTTTCACAGTTAGAACCTAATAATATCAATGATTCTATCAATGATGAATTTTGGGTAATGGATACGCAAGAATAATTAAATCATTTTGAAAGAAACAATGTCTGAGAATTAGTTGAAAGACAATATGACACCTTGACCATAGACACTAAATGGGTTTTTAGAAATAAAGTTGATGAATTAGGAAACAAAGTTAGAAACAAATCAAGGATAGTTGAACAAGGATATAGTCAAGAGGACAAAATAGACTATGAGGAAACCTTTGCACCTGTAGCTAGATTAGAAGCTATTATAATTCTACTTGCCTATGTAACTCATATGAACTTCAAATTATATCAAATGGATGTTAAAACTGATTTTGGAAAAGGTTTTATAATTGATAATGTTTTTTTGAACAACCACACGGATTTACTAATCCTCATTTTCCAAATTGAATTTTTAAGCTCTCTAAATCTTCATATGGTTTCAAACAAGCCCCACAAGCTAGGTATGATAGACTTAGTAGTTTTCTTATTTCAAAAGGTTTTTCTAAAGGGATTTCTGATCCAACTCTCTTTTTTAAAATAATTTCTAAAGATTTTATGATAGTAAAAATCAATTTTGATGATTTTATTTTTGGATCTTCTAAAAATACTTGGTGTATTGAATTTTAAAATAGTATACAAAATGAATTTGAAATGAGTTTAATGGGAGAACTCAAATAGTTTCTTGGATTTCATGTCTTTTAAAATGAAAATGGTATTATTTTAAATCAAAATAAATATACAAAGGATCTCTTAAAACGTTTTGGTTTAGATAGTATTAAGGAAAGTGACAAACCTATAAGTACCACCTGTAAGTTGGATGATGATGAAAGTAGAAAACCAGTGGATCAAACCAACTACAAGGGTATGATTGGGATCCTACATTACATTACTTCTGGTCGACCAGATATTATATTTAGTGTGTGTATGTGTGCAAGATTTCAAGCTAATACAAATGAGTCAGAATTGCTTGCTGTTAAAAGAATTTTCAAATGTCTTAAACACACTGCTAACTTAGGATTATTTTATCCAAAATGACAATTGTTCGATTTAATAAGTTGTTAAGATGCTGACTTTGCTGGTTGCAAGTTAGATAGAAAGAGCACTTATGGAACATGTCATATTCTAGGTAAGTCTGTGGTATCTTGGTGTAGTAAAAAGCATAATTCTGTTGCATTGTCTACTACTGAAGCAGAGTACGTTGCTGCTGGTAGTTTCTATGCACAAATTTTTTGGATGAAACATACATTATTAGACTACGGACATTAGTTTAGTCATGTATCCATAAACTGTGATAACACTAGTGTGATTAACATCTCAAAGAATATCATGTCTCACTCTATGACCAAACACATTGATGTAAGAAAACACTTTTTGAGAGATCATTACCAAAAGGGTGATATTACTCTTGAATTTATAGGTACTAAACTTCAATTAGCTGACATTTTAACCAAGCCTTTATGTTCGGATCGATTAAGTTACATTAGACATGAGTTAGGAATGATAGACTTTGTGATTTAGAAACCTCACCATTAGAAACCTGAATGTTAGAAACCTCACTGTGAGAAAACTCACAGTTAGAAACCTCACCGGTATGAATCCTCATAGTTATAACTCACCGGTATGAATTCTCAAAGTTATACCTCACCGTTAGGAATCCTCACCGGTATGTGTTACTGTTTGGTTGCGCTGTTTTAAACTTCTGTATCTTTAGCCACCAAAATCTGTATCATTTATACTATACATATTATGTTTTATTTATTAATTTTTTGATTCATAAATGATAAACAATAAGTATTAACCTCATCTCAATCCTGCTCAAACCCCTTACCTTCAAGCATTAGCTCCCAAACCTTTTCTTCTCTTTGAACCCTATGCCTCGCGATTCACAGAATGGAAATAGTGAAGAGACCATCAGCCATTAAAAAGGATGATGAGCTAAATGCTAAGAGACTCAAAGGAGAGTCTAGTGGTGGAAGTGAAGTAAAGAAACCTACAAATCCACATCTTGTTCAAAGGGAGATAGTAATTGAGAAAGATCTATGCGCGGAATGGCTGATGTTCAGTAAATGTTTAGTTCTAGAAGTACTAGAGGACCAGAAATGGGTAGAGTGATTCTCGAATAAAAATGGTCCCTGTTATCTGATGATAGTAACAGAATTTTATGAGTTTTTTCATTTTGAGAAATCAGAAGCTGGGAATAGGATGATATCAATAGTGAATGGTAGAACAATATCTTTTTCTCTTGTTGGGTGGGTTGAGTGCCTGAAAGTCCCGTATGAAGAACAATTTGGATATTTCTCAAAGTCAGTACCTCCTACCAGGGAAATATTTGAGTATGAAGCTGCTTTGGAAGAATTAAAAAGAGATGACACACCAATAAAGGTAGTTTTTAAAGAAATGGATAGAGAAAACCAGTTGTTATTTTTGTTTATTCAACATGTGCTAAGTCCAAGGAGAGGGGGCTTTGAAAATCTAAAATACCATGATATTTATTTACCGCATCTATTAAGACATGGTGTTCTGGTGAACCTGTGTAGACTGTTAATGATTCAAATTGAGGATATGACCAGGCCAAAGTCAGAAACTAATGCTCTATTCTTTGAAAAGTTCATCTCTGTGATGATCAAGGTAAAAGGAGTGTCTAAGTCTCAGGATGAGACAATGGTTATGAAAGACAACTTCTGTACTACAACAACATTCTGTAAATACATGAAGATCAATTGGAATCCATGGAGAAGAGAATGGGTCAGTGATTATGCGAAGCTGTTAGATAAGTTTAATCCTATGGACCATCCTTCTAGGCTTAAGGATGTGAGGGATCTAGGTCTAGGACATGATGAAGAGGAACCTCAGTATAGTGATGATACTGATTAAGAGGATACCTATGTAGCTTATGGAACGGATCTGAACATGCCTCCAAGTACTGTTTCCGAATTTTTGTCATCTGGAAAAGAAACAGTCTTGAAAGAAAGCAATGAAGAAGCACTTGTTGATGAGGAATACCAGCCTGCCCCAGAGATTGATGAAGAAGAAGGATCTGATACTGAAGCATCTGCTTCTACCTGCTTGAGCCTTAGTCCACTAATTGGGCACTCCTCAATGCCTACTATGGAGATTATTGAAGTAGATAGACCTGCACCTATTCCTAAGGAGCCTCCTGCTACTAGAGAAATGGAGATGATTGGGGACGATTATTTTTAGGAATACCGAGCTGTTGGGGGTGCTATTTCCATGCATATACAGGAGAATGCACCAGTTGAGGGGGATTATCCTATCAGACTTGGAAATGTTTTAGTAGATCCCTGAATTAAAGATTGGGTAGAAGACCCAGGTTTTGTAGTTTGTGGGTTGGATTATCCGGACTCTGAGGATGAGACACATGTCAGCTTACCTCATGTTGACTATAATATCTTTTCTGAATTTTTACCTAAGGATGTGGTTAGAAAAGCTGACTTAGAGGAGTTAAATTCGGAGCTTAAGATCAGTTTTGTGGAAGTGATAAGAAAAATGGAAATTTCTTTAGTATCATCCATTTGATCTGTTATAAATGATTCTGTGGCAAGAATTGTGTCAGAAAAACACCTGTAGTTTTTCTTGACAATCTGGTTACTAAGGCTGATCTTGAGTCTTTTAAGAATGAGTTGAAGGAGACTTGGATTTCTTCTATTGAATATTTAAAAATCTATTTCATTGAAGAACTGAGAAAAACGGAAGAATATTTGGAACCCTTTCTTGGGTGTATGTTGTCAGGACCTGTTTCAGAAATGATGAATGAGATAAGAGTATGACATTATCAGATTGAGAGCTGGACAGGATCTATTATTGCCTTGAAGTAATCTGTTGCTTCTCTAACTACCATGAATAGTTCTCAAGCTCAAATTAGTACTGATATCAATTTCATTAAAGGAGTATTAAGGCAATTTGTAGATGTTTTGAGGGAGTTAATAAATCCATGGAGCAGCATGTTGCCACCCAGGACTCTCTTGTGAAAAATCTTATCAGTGGGCTAAATAAAAGTTTCAAGGAAACTATGGATTTTTCTCTTTGTTCTCTTGCTTCCATACCTTCTTTGGATATAGATCAAATTTGAGATTTGATGAAAGAGGAGCTGGGTTCTGCATCAACAAGTGTCTTTGTGGACTCATCTTCCTTAACACAAGTGGTGACAACCACTAGGGATATTAGGAAAATTGTTCAAAATTTTATGAGATAAGCTCCTGCTTCTCATAAAGAGGTAAAAGATAATGTGGATTACTACATCCAAAGGGTCTATACCAAGAATCGTCTCAACAACCATTTCAAGACATGTTAGAAAACATGAAGCTACCCCTGTCACTCAGGCTTTCAAATAACAAGTTAGCAAGCTCATGGAGTTGACTCTTACTTTGGATAAATTCTTCGAGAACAAGGATGACATCATTTCTTCTATAGAGAGAGGAGGAGGAATCATAATGGACTTTAGAAATCTTTTGCTGCCTTTTTTCATGTGGAAAATAATCCAATTATTGCACCTCCAACTCTGCCTTCCTCTGCTCAGTCTGCCTCCATTCCTCAGATGACTCCAGTCCAAGCAATCTGGAGCCTCACTCCTATGATCACATAGAGAGAAACCCACTATAGGCCCGCTACAGTCTCTTATTCTCAACCACCAGTAGTGCTTTCTGGGATTTCCAAGGCTTCTTCTAAAGCTACTCCATCTGAGTCTACCTATGAACCCAAAGAAAAATCCAAATTGGAAATTCAGGAGGTGGATTGAATAGTGGCTAGGACCTTTGATAGGGATCACTTGTATTCTTTTTGTTTCACTTCTGTATTTATATGTATTTTTCCTCAAGTAATATATCCATGCTTTTATTCTCTTTTCCTTTCTATTATTTCTTTCATTCCTTCATTACCACTTTTTTCTAATCACAAAGGGGGAGAAATCATATCTAAGGGGGATAAAAAAGGGATAATTAATGGGGAGAATTAATATAATAGGAGGAGACAATCTACAGAAGATAAATAATACAAAAGGGGAAAACTGATATGAAGAACCATTATATTTTACCTCTGATACATGTGTTTTATAATATATTGTTTTCTATGATACAATTATATTTTATACTATATTCTCTGATACTATTAAAATATCACATTTCAAAGTGTCATTAATCACTAAGATCTAAGACCAATTATATTTTATACTAATACATTAATGATTATTTTGGATTATAATACCATGAGTTATGGTTATCAAAAAGTTGGAGATTGTTGACCTCACCTATTTTGATAATCCTAATTATGTTTTATTATGTGTTTATAATCCTATGTTGAAAAAAATATGAAAATAATCATTGGATTATGTTAATCACTATTTATCTATGTTTATACATACTTTGAAATAATTCTAACATATTTTTTTCATATAACAGAGAAGTGTTAAGTCCACTGGTATGCATAAGTCCACCAGTATGCACATAGCTACTGATACAAACAAACAGACACTTAGCCTTTCATACAGAACATAGATACCGGTATGTAGGTCTACCAGTACACCGAAAGGTTACCGGTAGAGTAAGTCTACCGGTCTATGTAAGTCTACCAGTCTGTGTAAGTCTACCGGTTTGTGTAAGTCTACCGGTCTGTGTAATTCGACCTTTATGAAGTCCACCGACATAAGGAAGTCACCGTTATTCAAGTCTACCAATACAAGGAGATACTAGTACAAGAACAAAGATCTACCGATAGGAGCTCATCACTACATAGAGACCTACCGATACAAGCTACCATTACAAGCAAACAGATAGACAGATAACTACTGATAGGAAGTCCACTGATGTAGAAAGAAAAAGTCTACTAATACAAGTCTGCTGATACAAAGTCTACCAACACATAGAGCTACTGTTATATAGAGTTACAACTACCGACATAAGTTCACTGGTATACTAAGCCAACGACTGATAGAAAGAGCTACAGATAAGAGGAGCTACCGATAGAAGAATCTACCTATAGAAGGAGCAACCGATTCATGCAAGCTATTGTTACAAGGATTAACAGCTACCGATGGAAACCAATCACTATTTCTCTAAACTCTACTTCTATATATTTATTAAGCAACAATCATATTTGTTGTTTTTAATGCATTAACTATTAATTAATGATAGTGGTTGGTATTTCAAATACCTTACCTCATACCTTTAAAAAGGTAATCATTCCCATTTCCGGAGCTAAAATTTATAAAATGAAAATAAAAAATTTAGACATAATATAGAGTTGAAGAGTGCTGAAAAAAGAAGTGAAAAAGTTGTTGGGAGTGGTGATATACGAAGATACTCATCTAATACAAAAAAACAAGCACTAGAGCACAATGTAGGGAAGAAATGTTTCTAGAAGCTGAGGGATATTGCTGTGATTTAAAGCTTATTGAAACCTTGAGCAAGACCTGAATACACTAGAATTAAAATACAAAAAACAAAACTCTTTTTTCAAGGCAAAAACCAGAGAATGACTCAGAAGCATTTCTGTTTAATCAAAAGGAGTCCAGAGCTACACTTCGAATCACTAGAGCATTCTAAACTCATATCTAGTATCTCTCCATGATTCATTTACTTAATATTGAGTAGTGTGTGTACTCTATATATTACATACACACACTGACTCATGTGCTGAACTGGAGGGTTTAATCCTCACTCACTCTTTTTCTATAATCTCGTTTCCCACTGTGGATAGTGGTAGAGGTCAAGTGTGAACTGTATAGCCTATGTCCTATTGTTTTTTTCCCACGTAGAACTATGGTAGAGGTCTCAGTACATGTATATCCTTTTCACTATTTTTAACCACGATCCAGGGTGTGGATCAAAATTTATATAAATTGTTTTGAGAGGACAATGTCTCGGCTTGAGACTGAACCTATTGGTTAAAACTGCTGTGCTTATTTATTTTGTTTTAAACTATTGAATACTCCACTACTAAGTACTTTGAAATACAAACCTATTTTAAAGTAACTCTGATAGTTAAACTAGAAAGTGTTTGTATTTATTGTAAAGCAGTAGGTTAGTTTCAAAAGCTAATATTATTTTATATTAGATTAACTGAGAACTAATCAATCACTTGGTAACCTCACTGAACCTTTACAGTATTGCAAATTCACTACAATTTACCTTATTATTCAAATTGGGGAATTTTAATATAAATATTATTAATATAAATTTTTAATTGGAACTCAATTAACCACCCTCTTGAGTATCCACTCCAACCAACAAAAACTTTACCGTGGTAAAAAAAATATTTATTGTAGTAAATGTGAAATTTTGATAGGGGATAAAGTTAAAAGTTAAAATCTTAACATACATAAAAATAAAAAATTTAATGGTTGGATGAGGTGTGGATCGACCATAACCTTCCTATAAAACATTAATTACAATCCAAAGGCATGGAAATTAATTCCACCTCTATTTTGTTGGCTTTTAATATAAAATAATCGATAAAATAATCACTTGAAAACACCTCTCCTCAAGCATCAAAACCACCTCTCCACCAACCCTTTTCAAACCCCAAGGCCTTGTAGATACTCAAATCAATTCACAAACTTCTCATTCTCACTATGATCACATCCAAGTGCTACTAGTCTCACCAAAATACTATATCCAAGGTCCTCAGTGGTTCAAGGAGGGGATATTCAAGAGGTAATTTTCTCAAAGTACTTCTCTTAATTTATTTCTTTTTTCTACTTTCTCCTAACATCCTTCATCCATCAATGCATGATTACTCAAGATTCATGTATATACTAGATTTTTTATGTTTTTAATGGAATATCTCATATCTATTTCATTTTTCATCTCCTCTTATTCAAATAATTGAAATTGTAGTCCATGTTATGCTGATTAATCGCTTCTATGAATAATGTTTTGGTTCTTTTTTTCCTTTACCTCCTTCATGGATGGACTTAAAACCATTATTATGGTCAAATAATATATTAACATGTATATTATAACCAATTTCATATTTTTTATAATTTATATTAATCATTCCTTCATTATTTCTATATTATTGTTATATGATACTTTCGATTGAGGAAGTGTGGACTACCGCCCACTCAAAGAAATATGGCTCATTCCCAATATACATGGAATGAATAATGGATGTTTTTAATAAACCTATGAGACATATACAAAATTCATATAATACTATAATTATAATTTAATTATTATTCATTTAATATGACAAAGAAATGAAATTATTGTTCATGTGTATGTATGGCCTACTATCTTCATGCGCATGTATAACCAACCATCTCCCCGAGTGGTGCATTTCATTTCTTTTAAAAAAATTATATGTTTTATTCTAAATAAATTTATATTAGATATATATAATATTTAAATAATTAATATAGTTAGAGATGATAGAATTTAGACCACATGGAAAATTTACATCAAAATAATTTCATTTTTGACCCAAGTATCAAATATCAACAAAACGTCCGATATGAAAAAAAATAATTATGTAAATTTTTATAACATGGAAAAAAGTCATATAAAAGGAGTAATAAATTTCAAAAAGGTTCTCAAGAAAGTTTAAATTAACCAAAGTTTATTATTTAAGAACATAATTACTATACATGACATATCAGACACAAGGTAAGGGACTTCGTCTCAATCTCCTTACATTGAGGAATATTTTGATTTATAAATGAATTTATTTTATATGGTATGTAATAAACACCTTTTAAATTTAATTTCTTTCAATTGTTTTCAAAGGTAATCTTTTTCTATAAAGCATTTTACTAAACAATAAAAAGAATGTTTCTTTTTAACGTATGTGGTGACGAAGACCTTTCCGCCACTGGGAGCATTATTTTATTTTTGGATTCCTCTAAAAGCTATGATGTTTTTAAAGAAAAAATATCATATAATCTTTTTATGTATTTTGGTTTTGAAAATGGTTTTGATAAAGGATTTATTATATCAATCAAGAAATGATCTATTGTCATTGTAACGTGGAAATGTTATTTTTTCATTATGCTTAATTTATGAGTTATGATTATGTTATGGTTCTTTGAAATTGTATATGTATATGGGTGGTTCAGTGATAAACCGAGGGGGTGTGATCCCATGATATCTCTCCAATGCATTGTGTAACGTGATAGAGGTAAATATTAAGGTTTCTCCTAAGAGATTTAGGAAATATACTTTGATGTGTATTCCAAACATAATCATGAAGGTTACTCCCTAGGTAACTTTGAAATCTACAATGTAATTATGATATAAATGTCATAAGAAACATTTATGATTTATGATTTCTCTGAGTTTTTAAATAATACAATGATTTGATGAGGTATATTAAGAATATATGGTTTATGGGTGAATGATAGGATTTCATGGGTTTATAAGTATTCATAGACTAATGCTTTAATTATTAATTTTATATACCTTAATGATATTTTTTGTACTCATCTAATGTTTTTAAAATGTTTTCACAGTGTATGAGTTAGAGAAAGTAAGAATTGAAAAATATTTTTATCAATAAAATAATTCATGTTTTATTTTTTAAAAATGGTTTCCATTGGTGGAAAAAATGGAAAGTATTTTGATAGCATCCTACTTTATGATTATGATATGATATGTATTATTAATGGATTAATTCTATAAAACTCTAAGCTTGAAAAAATTCTTTACATGAATTAAAGTAAAATTATTGACTTATGTCATGATTATGTAATGTTTTAAGGTTGGGTACTTGTAGTTTGTATCAGAGTTCGTTTAACATAATTTTAGGATCTGGGATATTGTTAAATGAATATCAATAATTTTTTTACTTTGTTGTAAAATTGAAATGATATAGAATTTGAAGATTATCGTGTTTCATAATCTAATATATGTATGTTTACAATGGTTTTCCATAGAGGAAACATGGCAGTTGTGCATGGATGAAATCCAAAAGAGAAAAAACATCCAAATCAATAACCTAAGATTGTCGTAATTGTAATTGTGATGTTTTTTTCATGATGGAACAATTGACTCAGGATATAAATGGTGGTGGTATCCATGCATGAGATCTGCCAGATAAACCATAGAAGAATATTTCTGTAGTAAATCATTTCATGAGGCCACAATCTCCATCATTCATAGGATCATCTGACCCTGTCCTAGATAAATAGTGGATTAATTTACTACAGAGGATTTTTGATGTCATGGGTTGTTAATAAAATCAAAAGGTTAGTCTTGTTTCTTAACATTTTGAAGGTGAACCCGATCAGTGGTGTTCAATGGTTAAGAATATCAGGGATAGTGAGAAGATTGATGCTCTTGATTGGGATGATTTCGAAGGTATAATTCTTGAGAAATATTTCCCTAAGACAGTTTGACAAAGGATGGAAAACAAATCTTGGCATTGAGGGAGTAGGATGACTCAATGGCTGCGTATGAAGAAAAAAATCACTTGATTGGAAAGATATGCTCCAAATTTCATCAGTTTTATTCATAGTAAAATCAATAATTTTTAATCAGGATTAAATCCAAATTATAAAAGGGAATTTTCCTCTCATGAGTTAAAAAGTTATGATAAACTTGTTCGATGTGCAGAGAAGGTGGAAATGGAGTTTGCTGATGATCAAGTTCTCGATGAAAACAAGTATATTAAGAGGATGACATGGAAGGAAGAAGTGAAAAGTTCTCTATAAAGGACTAATTGTACAAAAATTAATTTTACTATTTGTGAAAATTGTGTTAAAAATCACATTGGGGAATGCCTTTTTGAATTCTGGGAACTGCTTCCGAAGTGGTAAAATGGAAAATAAGCCTCGTAGATACACAATTAATGCTAATGGTTAGAAAATATTTGATATATAGTTAGTGAGATGATTTAAATATAATGAGATAGGTCATTATGTGAATGAGTTTCCGATGAATAATTTTAATGATAGCAAGCAACCAATATATAAGCAGAACAGTGTGGTGAAATCCTTTGAAACTACTTCTGTAGATATTGGGCCATCAAAAGAAGTGGTATTAAGTAAATTGTTTGTTTATTTAGATTATGCTGATGTGTTGTTTGATTCCAGTTATACACATTCATCCATTTCTGGGAAATTTTCTAGTAAATTGGGAATTCTATCTCATGAAATGAATCCAGAACATTTGGTAAAAACAACTATGTGAAATGATGAGACAAAAAGAAATTTTAAGACACTTCATGTCCTTATTTTTTGAAATATTCCACCGGAAAACCTTATTGTCTTTCCTCCAGTAGAGTTTTATGTTTTTCTAGGTATGGATTGGCTTTCTATTTATCATGATATGATTGAATTTAGAGCTAAAGTGGTTTCATTTTAGAAATAATTTCAGTTTTAGTAAAAGAATGAAACCTTACCATTGATAACATATCCGGAAGCTGAGAAACTAGTAAAATATGGAAATGAATTTTACCTTTAATATATTTTAGAAAATAAAATATCTTTTAAGATTAATGTTGTACTAGTGTTAAATGAGTATATTGATGTTTTTCGTGTATTAGTTTCCTTGTATTATACCTAATCAATAAGTCGAATGTAGTGTTGAATTATTTCTTGATGCTAAGTCAATTTCAAAACCCATTTTTCAAATGGATCAAATTGAACTTTTAGAGTTAATGAAGTAATTATAGGAGTTATTAGATAAATGTTTCATTCAATGTAGCAGATCACCATTAGGTGATCCAATATTGTTTGTTGAAATTAATGATGGTTTAATGAGACTTTTCATTGATTATAGAGACTTGAATAAAATCATTGTTAAGAACATGTATCATTTTCCTCATATCAATGGATTGTTTGATCTGCTCTGTGGAGATCATTATTTTACAAAGTTTGACATGAGGTCGGGGTACCATCTGTTGAATATAAAGGAAACAATCATTCTGAAGACAATGTTTCATACTAGAGATGACCATTATGAATTTTTAGTTATGCCTTTTGAGTTAACCAATGCTCCTATTATATTTATGAATCTTATAAATATAATAATCCGTGAGTTCTTGGATAAATTTTTGGTTGTGTTTGTTGATGACATTTTTGTATATTATAAATGTAAAGAAGAGAATGAAATTAATTTAATGGTTTTATTGAAAACCTTAAAAGAAAAGAAAAAATATATGGGAAATTCAGTATGTGTGAATTTTGGTTACAACAAATTTCATTCCTTGGCCACATTTTTTCTAAATATGGAATAACTGTTGATACTTCTAAAACAAAATTTGATGAAGAATGGTCAAGACCCACAAATATAACCATGATTAATTGTTTTATTGGGTTATCAAGATATTACCAAAGGTATATTGAATGTTTTTCATTGTTATCTATCCCACTGACTACATTAACTCGAAAAGGTTTTTAGTTCATCAAATCAAAAGAATGTGATAACTGTTTTCAGGAATTGAAAAGAAGATTAGTGAATGCTATAGTTTTGGAATTATCTTACAGAAATGGTGAATTTTTTATCTATAGTGATGCTTCATTGAAAGGAATTTGATATGTTCTAATACAAAATGATTAGGTAATTTCTTATGCTTCACGTTTCTTGAAAATACATGAGTTAAATTACCCTGCACATGATTTGGAATTATCAACTATTGTTTTTTCTTTGAAAGTTTGAAGGCATCATCTATACGGATTAAAATGTGAAATATAAACTGACCATAAATGTTTAAAGTATGTATTTACTAAAAAAGAATCAAATATGAGGCAGAGAATATGGATGGAGTTATTCTAGGATAATGATTGAACAATTCATTAGCATTTTGGAAAAGAGAACAAAGTGGACTATGTTTCGAGTAGGATAAGTAATGAAACATTCAACATGTTACATTTTGAATGAGATAATTTGGTTTTTATTTGATGAATTTTGTCTTGGAAGTTGTTGGTGAATGAAATTACTATATTTTGTTTCATGTATCATTAAAATCATCCATATCATACAAAATTAATCAAGTGTAGAAAGAATATAGTGAGTTTAAGAAAAAGGTAGAATTGGTTTAGAAGGGTATGTTTTCTTAATTTAACATTGATAAATATTGTATTTTGATATTTGAGAAGATATTATATGTGCCTTGAGATTCACAATTGAAGAACTAGTTTATGTGTGAAGATTATAGTTCTAAATTTTATGTTTATCAGTATAGTATTAAGATGTATAGAGATCTTCAAGAGTATTACTAGTGCGATGTAATGAAAAGGGATACTGCTGAATTTTCCACGAAATATTTGACTTGTCAATAGGAAAAATCAGAATAACAGTTTATTAAGGGGATGATTCATCTTTTTTTAATACCATAGTGGAAATGGGAAAATATATCCATGGACTTTTTTGTGGGATTAATAAATACATCTCGAGGTAATAATGCAAAATGGTTTATTGTTAATTGATTGAATAAATATTTACTTTTTATTCCTATGCATGATATATATTCTCATGATAAAATTTCACACTTATATATTAAAGAGATATTCAGGTTATATGGAGTTACCCTCTCTATTGTATCTGATCATGATCTCAGGTTTAATTATAACTTTAGGAATGGCCTTTAGAGGTCGTTGGGTATTGAATTAAATTTCATTACAACTTTTCATCCTCTATAAAATGGGTAGTCATAATGAACAATTTAGACCTTGGAGTATATACTACGTTCTTGTTCAATGGATTAACAACGAATTTGGGATCAAAATCTCTCTTTGGTTGAGTTTTCTTAAAATACCAGTATTTATTCCAGTATATAGATTGTACCATTTGATGAATTATATGGAAAGTGGTGTTGAACTCCAACTTTTTGGGATGAAGTATGTTAAAGGAATTTGATGGGAACAAAATTGGTTGATGATATGGATGAAATGGTTCATTTGATTTAGAAGAATATGAGTAAATATTAGAGAATATAGAAAATTATGCGAAAAACCAGAGGAAGGATCTTTCTTTCATGTTATGTGATCATGTCTTTCTAAAAGTTTCACCATAAAAAAGTGTGATGCATTTTGGTAAGAAAGGGAAGATGATTCCATAGTTTATTGGACCCTATGAAATTCTAGAGAAAGTTAGATTAGTTTCTAACAGAGTGGATTTCCCTCTGATTTTATCACAAGTACACAATGTTTTTTATGTTTCAATGTTGGGAAATTATTTGTCGGATCCATCTCATGTTTTTTGTCTACAGATAGTTCAATTCGGAAAAAAACTATATAACAAGGAACAACAAGTACAGATTCTTAACTGTAGTGATAAACTATTTCAGAATATGGTGATTAATTAGGTAAATGTATTTTTGAAAAATAATATGTTTGAAGAGGTAACAATGTGAATATGAAAATTCTAAGAGGGAGAAATACCCCCACTTATTTGATAAGTGAATAAAATTGTGATGTCACACTTTCCAAAAGGAAATATGTAACATCCCATGTAATTAAAGAATAAAAAACTTTTATATTTATTAATATTTATGAATTATATATTAATTTTACATTAAGGGCACTATTTTTTTAATAGTGTACCTGACACCCAAAAACTGGTTTCTACAAAATCTTATTTTGCACACAATAATGAGTTATACTGAAAAATAATACAACAACAATATTATTTTTTAAAATGGTAGTTAATGACGAGAAATTTTATTGATGTGAATATATAGAATTAACTATATTATGATTTTAAATATATTTTCACTGTTTTTACATTAATACAATGAAATTTAGAAGCTTAACATGAGAATAAATCATATTTTATGCATTAAATACTATAATATTTTTAAAATGTATTTTTACCACCTTTTGAGGGAAAACCCTTTTTAAATATAGTTTTTGAAAATTTTATAAGTTCTATTTGACATTATAAAAATATTATTTAGAATCACGAAATAAAAATTTAGATTTGAAATTTATTTCCTATTTTTCTGATAACTTATATATTTTAATGAATAGTGAAAAAGACTACCAATTAATTCAAAAAAAAATTTCTTCTAATTTATTTATATAATTAGATTATCATTTCAATTGTTTTTAGACTATAAATAAATTAATTTTTTATCATTTAATCCAATTTAGGTCATTTTAATCAATTTAAAATTGAAAATAGAAATAAAACCATTTCAAACTTTTGAACGTTTAACTTTAAAAACCCATAATATTTAGAATTAATTTTAAATAAAATTTTCTATATTAATTGAATTTTATTTGATAAAATGGATTCCATATTTTTAGTCAGAAAATCCAAATTATGTTTTAAGGTCAATTTATTTTTAGGTATAAAAAATATACCTTGGTAGAAAAATTATTTACTGTTGTAAAAGTGAAATTTTGACAAGGGTTAATGTTAAAAGTTAAAAGCATAACATACCAAAAAACTAAATCATTTAATGGATGTTTGAGGTTTTTTTCAACCCTAAAAAACCTATACAACCTTAATTACAATCCAAGGTCATTGATATTAATACGACCTCATATGGTCAGCTTTTAATATAAAATAATAAATAAAATAATCACTTCAACCCACCTCTCCTCAAGTATAAATACCACATCTCCACCACAGTTTTTTGACCCAAAAAGAACTGTAGATCCAAAAATATCTTCCGCAACCTCTAATACTCACTCTCCCCATGTCCTAGTTCTTTTGGTATCCTCAAAAGAGAAAATCCAAGGTCCTCAAGGGTCTTTCAAGGAGGGGATATTCAAGAGGTAATTTTCTCAAAGTACATCTCTAAATTTAATTATTTTTCTACTTTATCCTCACCTACATCATCCATAAAAGAATGATTAATCCATAATCATGTATATAATGGAGTTTTATGTTTCTAAGGGAATATATAATATCCATTTCATTCCTCACCTCCTCATATTTAAATAAACGAAATTTTTTCCAAGGTTATGTCGGTTAATCACCTATATGAATAATGTTTTTTTATTTTTTCCTTTATTGCCTTCATGGAATGTTTTCAAACCATTATTATGGTCAAATAATATTTTAATATTTATATTATAACATATTTCATATTTTGGATATGTCATATTAAACACACATTCAATCTTTCCGTATTGTTGTTATACCATAATTTTGTTTGAGGAATTGTGGACTACTGCCCCTTCAAAACAATATGACATGTTCCCTCTATACATGGAATGTATAAAATATGTTTTATTAAAACTATGATACACATATAAAATTAATATAATAATTTATTTATAATTTAAATCTTATTAATTTAATATGACAAATAAATTAATGTAGCATTCATACGTATGTACGACCTACCGTCTCCAAGAATGGTGCATTTCATTTCTTATCTCCAAATATTATAGATTATTATAAATACATAATATATATATATGATATTTAAATAATGAATTTAGTTGGAGATGATAGAATTTTGACCACATGAACAATTTACATCAAACCAAGTTCATTTTTGACTCAAGTACCAAATATCGACAAAATGTCCAATATGATCTTAAATAATTAGGTACATTTTTAGATTATGGTAAAAATTCATCTAAAAGAAATAATATACATGAAAAATGTTCTCAAGGAAGTATAAATTAACCTATATTTATTATTCTGGAACATAACTATTGTACGTGATGATTCCGACTCATGTTATGGGACATTTTCTCAATCTCCTTTCATTGAAGCATATTTTGATTTATATATGACTTTATTTTATACAGTATATAATAAACCCCTTTGACTTTTAATTACAATCAGTGGTTTTCAAAAGGAATATTATTTAATGATTCATTTTACTAAAAGAATAAAGGAATGTTTCTTTTTAATGTATGCTGTAACAACGACCTTTCTGCCCCCATGAGCATTATTTGATATTTGTCTTCTTCTACAAACCGTAATGTTTTTAAAAGAAAAATTAATACCATATACCATTTTTATGTATTTTAGTATTGAAAATAGTTTTAATAAAGGGTTTATTATATTAATATCATTAAATGATCCATTGTGATTAAGATGTGTAAATTTTAGTTTTCCATTATGGTTGTTTTTTGTGTTATGTTTCTGTTATGGTTCTTGGGAATTATTTATGTATATGGGTGGTTCCTTCATAAACCAGGGGCAGGTGAGCCTATGATAGATCTACAATGCATTGGGTAATGCCACATATGTGAATCTTAAGGTTTATACACAGAGGTTTCGGGAATATATTGTGATGGGTATTCTAAATGTAACCATGAAGGTTATCCGTATGTGGATGTGAATGCTACAAAGTAAGTATGATATGAATACCACAAGTTACCTTTACAATTTATGATTTCTAGGAGTTTTTCTAGAATCTTATGATGTAATGAGGTATGTTAAAGAGCATATATTTTATTGGTGGATGTTATGATTTCATGGGTTTATAAGTATTCATTGACTAATGTTTTCATTTCATATTTTATATCCCTTACTGTGCTTTTTGTGATAGTCACCAGTTTTTAAAATGTTTTCATCAGATATAAGGATGAGTAATAAAATGGAATTAGTCAATAATATTTTTATCATGAAAAGATGTAATGATTTTTAAAGTCTTTAATTTAGTTAGAAAAATGTAATATTCTTTGGTTGTATCCTCTTGTATGATTATGGGGTGATATTTATTATTAATGGCCTAATTCTCTGAAACTCTAAAACTGAAAAGATCCTCGATGTGAATTTAAGTCAAATTATTGACTTATCTCAAGTTTATATAATGTTTTAATACTTGGGCCTTATATTATGAATAATATATAATAATATATGATATATATATAAATTTACTACTCAAAATAAATTTATATTTAAATTAGTAGTAATTTATAAATTAATTTTTAGTAATGTAATTATATTCATCAAAAATATGGTTTGTACAAAAATGATTTCTATTCGATTTTAGGAAAAAATATTATAAATAATTTATATAAACTTAATAAATATTATTTTGTAAAATTAATTTCATTAGTGAAATCATTATTTCAATGTTAAAATATAGTGAAAATTCAAGATTTTTTGAAAAATAATGATTTTTCATAGAATTGTTAAAAATACAGACTTTTGGAAAACAATAATTTATTTACAATAAATTACATAATTTATATTACCCATTATGTTTTAATTTATAAGAAGTATTATTTAGTTATACTTATTCCACTTAGGTACTTTTTAATCAACTTTATATTGGATTTTAGTTATTTGTTTAATTTAGTGTTTCAAAGAGGGGTTTTCTGAAAACTCTTTTAACATGCATAAAGCTTTTTTAATTTAAAAATTTAAAATAATACCTAATGATGAATTATTTATATGAAATTTATAGATTATTATTTTTATGGAAATTTTAATTTATATTCATTTAATGATTATTATTTGACATAGAATTAATATAAAATCATCTTGTGCTTGAAAAATACACATCATGAAAACCTTTTTTTTCATCGCATATATGGGTTTTGTTTTAAAAATTAATTTTAGAAAATTTTATAAAAGTAATAAAAAAACATTATTATAGAAATAATCATCCCAAAATTATCTTAGAGTGATTTCATGGTTTTTTTTCTAAAATGTATTGTCTTTTTATTAATAATGAAAATAATGAATTTAAATTGAATAATGCATTTTGGTTTAATTTATTTATAAAGTTAAATAATATTTTTAAATGATTTTAAAATTAAAATTGTTAAATTATAAATCTATTATTCTAATTTAATTTATTTCAATCAATTTAATTCTGAATTTTGGATATAAAAACATTGAAAACTTTTGAATATTTTTCATTAAAAACCCACTTTCTCATCAAATTTGTGGGATTTATTTTAAATTAAAATTTTCAAATTATATTTGAGGAATTTCCAAAATTTATTCCTTATTTATGATCATAATAATTTATATTATCTAATAATTTAAACTTTTTGTTTATCAAAATGAATAATGAATGAGTAAAAATTAATTACCACATTCAAGGTAAAAATGTGTTTACCGGGGGTTAAACTAAAACGATAATGGTAAAAATGTCATATAAACATATTTTAAAACTAATTTATTTTCATATATAGACAACTAATCTTATATGATTCCTTAATATCCATTTTTACCCTTTTGATATAAGAAAAATGTGGGAGCACTCAAATTCTTTTCAAAAATACCTAGCCTGTCCTCTCCCGCACTTACAAGACATCACCTTCTATCATCTCTTATACAAAATTTAAAACACATTTGCTTTTTAAAATACCTAACAAAATATCTTTCCAAATTACATCCTCTCATAATATAATCCTATGTTGGGAAGTAATCCATAATTTTTGAATTTTAAGAATGCCTAAGGAGGTTACCCGAATATGAGGTGACGTTCATCAATTGGTTTTTCTATTTTATTTCTTAATCCACCCCATAAATTAGAATTATATAATTATTATATAATAAAATAAATAAAATAAATATAATTTTATTTCATTATGTTTAGTTAATGACCAAGATCCATCTCTACTTCAATCAAATGGGTAACTAATCGATGTTCATGTGTACCATATACTACACCCTCGCTAACTGATGTCTTTTGTTTTCCATTACCACCTATCAAGGTTGGACATAATGGTGGATTTATTATTTATATATGATATTTATTATTTTTTTATTCTTATGTAATTATTATATCATTCATAACTTCATTAATTGAATTTTTTTGCAATATAATAACATCGATCGTGTGTATGACAATCTACCGCCTTATAATGCGATGTGATTTGTTCATGATTTAAATTAAATTTATTACAGATGGGTTTATTGAAAATATGTGGTATATTTGAAATTAAATTTTTTTAATTATAATACATCATTTACCTTTATTTATTTTGTTGTAACAAAAAATGGAAATAATATTCATTTTTACTTATCACATACTCTCTCCATGAACATATTATTTCATTTTCTATAACGAAATTTTATAGATTACTATAAAACCATATATATAAAATACATATAATTTTAATATCATGGTAATAATTTTGGATATGATGAGACCATTATCTATGTAAGATGTATAAAAATATACCAAAATAAAACATATAAAAAAATAGTGTTTATAACCCAAAATGTAACATTAACATTGAATTATTAATAAAAGGTTAATAAGAGGTCATAAAAAACATTTATTTTATCATATTTATTAACATGTTTATATAATAAATTTATTTTTATTATATAAGAGGTTTGAATGAGTACAATGGAATTCAAGACGCACGGTAATGGATTATCATCTCACTTTATATTTCCTTTGAGACACATTCCATATTGACCACATGATTCTTTTACATGGTGTATAAACTCCCCTGAGTGCGTTTTATGATTATTATCCTTATATTTATGGGTATTTACATATCAATTCCTATACCTCCCTTTCACGGGGGTTACAGTTACAGAGGTACCAATGTGGTAGGGCATTTGATTCTCAATTTACCTTTTTTTAGAAGTATGTTATTCATATATCTTCATTTTCAAGGTCTATATGCTACAAATTTTACATGTTATATCATGTCTACAATTCATTTAATGGTATTTTAACTTTAATTTAATGTTATTTGTTCATGAAAATACCTTTTGTAGACACTGAGAATTTTTGATTTTTTTAATCAATTTAAACTTTTTAATATTTTTATTGCAAACAACACTGAATGAAACTTGTGTTATATGAAATCAGTAAGATAAGATTTCAGTTAATGCAACATTAACTTCTCTTGCATTACAGACAACACCGAGTTTCTACAAAACAACATTTTATTATTATAATTTTCTAAATGTGATAGTTATATCGAATATATTAATTTTATTAACATGAATTCTAATAACTAAAATTTAAATATCATTTATAATGGATTTCTATAAATAAAACATATTAATAACTAAAACATATATTTTTGGTAATGTATTCATATGTTTGAAAATAAGATTTTCTCAAATGAACTCCTTTTTATTTCCTTCTCTGGACAATAAAAAAAATTAATTATAGTGATTTTTAAAATTTTAATTTTAAAAACTAAACTAATTTTTTTAATGGAATTAAAAATTTTTATTTGGGTGAATTTCTATATATTTTCATTGTAGTTTCATATTTTGGATGAATAGTGAAAAATACCGAATTTTAATTAAAAATCTCTCATTCATGTAATTTTTTATATTGATAAATTATATTTTAAATTGGTTTTAAAGTGTAATTATATAACGTGTATATATATTAATAAAATTTAGGTAATTAGAACCAAATTTATGTTGAAATCAGATATAAAAATATTTCAAACTTTTAGGAAACTTTACTTAAAAGACCTTCTTTTGCGACATGTTTACGAGATTAATTTTAAATCACTTTCTACCACTTTTGTGTTTTAAATTTCTAAAAATGGATTCCACATTTAGAATAGGAATAATTTATAAATTCTATTAACTTCAACTTAGTTTTTAACCAAAAGTTTAGTGAAATTAACTAAAAATAATTTCAACGATTAAGGTAAAAATTAGTTTACTTAGTTGTTAATCATTAATCTAAAGAGTCAAAATGACCCAGCCACATGTAAAAAGTCCATTTAATTCCCATTTAATGACCATATTACCTCTTGGATGTCATTTTTGGAGTATTTGGGACACTATTCCATGAATATGACCAATATAATAAGTCAAGGAAATAGAAAAAAATGTACCTTCCTTACCATTAACATTTATAAATCCTTCATATTTGAAAAAAAAGACAAATAGTTTGGTTTTAAAATTATTCATAAATGTAAATGAGTTTTATTCATAATATTAATTTATATATTATTTTTAAAGTTGAATTATTTAGACTAAATACTTACATAATTCCAACTGCTGTGATTACTTAGTTAGTAATTAATAAAAATAAATAACACAAAAAATATTAAAATTAAAGTAAATTTATTGTATTATTTTTAGTCATTAATATTTTATGAAAATATAATTTAACACAAGTGTGAATTTAATAGACTCAAATTCCGTATTTTTATTGATATTTTTAAATTTTAAATTCTGTATATAATGTCAAAATTGACATTATTGTTATTTTATAATAAATGATAATTTATTAAAAGAATTAAAGTTTACAAAAAATATTATAACCTTCCAAATGGATTTTAATTGTGAAATAATATAAACTATTTTCTATTCACAGAACAATTGATCTTTTAGCATGATCATATTGACAATTAAATAATAAAAACATTGTTAGCACGGTTCGGGTTAAAACAGTTTTGTGTGTGTTACATGCGCTTGTTTTAAAAGTAATTTCTAACACACATAAGATTTTTTATAAATTAGATATAATATATAGAATTAATTATTTTTATATTTTATATTAAATATCAATTTAATTTATTCATAATGGTTTAATTACTTTGTTTAGAAACCTAGTATCCTTAACAAACATGAAAATGATATAAGTGTGGAAACATAGAAGTCAAGGAACAAAAATAAAAAAATGCAATTATTTTTGTGTGGTAGAGGTTTTGGTCTACCATAATTCCTTGTTAAACCATTATTTTTCTGTTTTTGAAGCACATGAGGTTATGTAGACCTCAAAATAGTTTTTACCTTTTGTATTTACAAAAATTCCACCCATTCTCCCACATATAAAGTAATACACTATTCCCCTTCCACATACCTCTGAAGAAAGATTAGCTCATCAAAACCCTACCCAAATAATCTCTAAAATTCACCCCATTCATCCTATAGGAGACAATTTGGTTATAAATCCATCCAAGGAATCCCTTTTTGTGGAATCCAAGAGGAGTTAGTGAATGAAGTTATAATATCATTCCACAAGTTCTTTTGTTTTACATTATCTATCCCCCACATGAATTATTCTAATTACATGATTATATAATAACCTCAGTATCATCAATATACTGATATGTTCTCATTATACGGGTGATTACTCAACCTACACACACTTCTATCAAATGGATAATTAATATATCGTTTTTGTGTATGATGGACTACTGCCTTGAGAAATGAAGTTGTTCATTTTTCCTTTACCACATCTCATGGTTTATAATTATGATGAACAAAATTTTTCTAGATGATATATATGATACTAATTAATTAATTATTATTATGGAATTATTATTTAAAAAATAACTTCATACTTTTCATTTTGAGAAGATATGATAACTTCGTTTGTGTGCGTGTGGACTACGACCTCTTCAAAGAGATGTGATCCGTTCAAACTTTTCTTAGAATGTATTAAAGACGGGTTTAGTAAATGTATATTATATGCATGAAATAATATTTATACAGGAATAATATATATATATATATGTGTGTGTGTGTGTGTGTATGTGTGTGTGTGTGTGCATGTGTATTTTTTCTTGTGAGTAATTTACTTTCATTCTTTCAATATGACAGAAAACATAAACATCATTCATGTGTACATACAACCTACCATCTCCTTGAATGGTGTATTCCATTTCATATTTTATTTATTTTTATTTTTATTATAATTTTTTATATACTAAATAATATATTATATTTATTCCATGTTTTACATTACGTAAATAAGTAAATCATGATCTATATAAGAAGATCAAGAATAACAAGTCAAAACATATATGAAAAACACAGCAGATATTAACTGAAATGTAACATTAACATATAATTTTTAATAAATGGATAATATGAAGACATAATAAAATAAAATATATTATTATTTATAATAACATGGTTATTTGGTATATATATAATAAACATATAATTATTATACATGAGGTTTGAATGCATGAAAATAAAGTGAGTACTTAAGTTAAGTGTTTTCTCATCCCATTTTTGATATCCTTGATATATATGACATGTCCAACAAGAATTTCATTGGTGTGGTGTATATACTACCCATGAATGCATTATATGATATATATATTTAAATTTATTTTTATTTACATATCCATTTTATGATCCCTCTTTCATGGGGTTTACGTTTCAAAAGTTACCAAATCGGTATAGTGATTTTGTCTCAAATCAGCTTTTTTGAGACACATGTTTTTCTATACACCTATATTCTTTTATGATGCATATATATTTTCTATTTAACATGTTATATAATGAATATTTTCCAATTAATGATATTATAATATTCATGTACTGTTATTCTCTCATGGGTATTATGATTTAATGTTACTAAAGTGGTAAGAGTTTATTTCTATAATCTCATTGTTTATCATGATTGTTTATGATTATGCTTCCATTGATGAAATATTATAATAGATAACTTAAAAATCTCATAAATTATATTATCCTATATTTATTCATGTTATATACAATTAATGGTACCATTTTACCACTCTAGTTTACTTAAGATAATTAAGAACTTATTTTTACAGAAATTTGACATTATTTATCATTTCGATCGAAAATATGTGTTCTAACAAAACCATGTTTTCTAAAATAAAATAAAAAAAATCATACTATTATAATATTTTGTTTAATGCACAGTTTTACCCATGTTTTATTTTTTTACAAAATGGATATAAAAGTAATTTTCTTTTCATTTTCTGATCAATTCACTTTTCTAAAATTTGTATGGTGAAAAATGAATGTTGGACATGTATGGACATAACTATTATCATGACTATCATTTCCTTGTAGCTTCCTTTGTATGTTTACGAGGTTATTTTTAATGAAACTGTTTTCTTAATATTCAAGAAATATTTTAATTTTAAAATGGTATTCAATGAATAAATTTTTCAAATAAAAATTATAGTTAAAAAGTGTATGAATTACTTTCAAACATTCCTTTATATGTTTTAAAAATGATATTATCAATGAAAATAATTTATATGATTTTAATATTTGTTTATAATTTTTGAAAACTATTTACTAGAAAGAATGATTCAAAATAATTTCAAACCTTATTTTTATGTTCTCAATGTATTTTTAATGAAAATTTATTTCAAATTTTTTTAAGAATTATTTATGAGTATTCAAGGTCTTTTCATATAAAATAGTTTTCAAAATATTTTCATGCTTATATTATATGATTTCAATCATATTTTAAGTAAAAAACGTCTTCAGAATTCCTTATCTTTTAAAATACTTTATTTTAAATTAGAAATTTTATTTTCCTCAAGAATTGTTTGAAATGATTTTATAAATATTTATTTATAAAAAAATGATTTTTTGAAAGAATTTATGAATAGGAATTTTAAAGAAAGGCTATTTTCCTTAATAAATGTTTCATGTGGTATTTCAAAATACTTCTCCATCTATGATGACATATTATGATATAGTATAAACTTTTCTGAGGATATGATCTAAGAATATCATTCACATTCTTTCTTGAATAGTTTATGTTTTTATGGGTTGATGATTATGACACCTGTTTCTATTCCACCTGTAATACAATATGGGAAAACACTTATTTTCATAGGCTATTCCTTGATGAAATTATTATGAGACCTATCTATTTTCCATATGTATTGATATGTTGAAAGATTTATGATACACATTTTATTTCATGGGTTATGATACAATGTTTAGGAAACCAGTCTCTTTTTATGGGTTATGATATGATGAATCTTTTATGGTTTTATTATTTTATTGGTGGGACCTATATATCACTTAAATTAATTTTTTAAACATGTATATTTAATAATATAAGGATGAGAATCAAGTCTAAGAGCTTGATACACTATGAAATTTGTGGAAACCCGATCCATTATGGTAATATTGGGAAACCTAATACACTATAGGAAGATAAGGAAACTTGATCCACTATGGGAATATGGGGAAACCCAATCAAATATAGGGAGATATGGAAACTCAATCCCTTAAAAGGAAATAACTACAACTTTGGATTTTTTTGTCTCCCTTATAGTAGATGTAGTCCTCCTGAAGTTCCATAAACCTTTTTAGCAATGATCCTTGACTTTTAGGGAACATTTTTTTTGTGTAAACCTAATTACATGTCCATGTTGTTATGTGTGGACCAGTTTGTATGTCCGTAAGTCTATGCGAGGGCCTGATTTTGCATCCTTAACTGAATGAGTGAACCAGTTTATATTTACACATGTTCACAATGTTATAAGCTAATGTTTATGCCACAATTCAATTTCTTACACAAATTTTATTCTCCGAGGACTCTTATTATTTGATTTTATTATGATTAATGTCTTATAAACTGTCTATATTTATTCCATGTCTCATGATTATGATCTTTGATATACAGGGTAGGATATTACAATGTTATTCTCCTATTCCCATACCCTTATGTTCCTGTTATGATTAGGTACTACTTTATTTACCCTTAGAGGGAATCTAGGATCAACCCTTTTTATGATTAATTTACCTAGGGTTTGAAGAATGGGTTTTTGTAGGAGTTCTAAATGGAAATATATTCGGGTAAAACATTTAATATCATTTGCCATGATTAGATTATTGTGTTGTATGTTTCTAGATACACTATACCATTACAGTCCCTAAGCACGTACTTTTGTAATGTGCTGAATATTAATATAAAATTATATGATATCTATGTATGTTAAGCCTAGGTCACTATAGTGGGTATCAAAGGAATTGCCTTTTCAACCATTGGAAACTAGGATGATAAGACCATAGTGAGATTCCAATAGATATTTGTAAGGATATTTCTAGGGATGTCTCTAAGGATAATCCAAAGGTAAGATTGGAATGTATTGTAACATAGGGATCCTATTTGTTATTTAACAATATTTTTTTGGAATTCTGTAATGATAAGTGGTTATAACACAATTTATTATAGATTTAGTCAATGGAAGAAACTAGATGAAACAAGTTTAATGTTGAATGTGATAGACAATTTTTTGATAAGCAGTCAGTTTTGTTAATCATTGGAGTGATGGATATTTTGATCATTCCTAATCAGTTTTCATGAAACATGATTAACAATGGCTACCTTAACAGACTATTGGACTCACCGGAAAAGATAAATAATGAGTTATTTGATATTTCTTCTAATATATACCATCAAATAATGAAGATTTTGTTTCAGTTGTGTCGATAATGTTGAAATAATCACCCTAGTGAATTTCCTAAAGAAATAGGAAGATATTTTTACTATGGAAAATATGGATGCAAAGTAATTAACTATAAATGGAAAATGAACATCTTAGATAATGAAAAGAATGAGAATAATTCACTCTATAAGGTATCAAAAATGGGAGAATTCTATAAATGTGGAATTAATGGTCATTGTTAATATCATTGTCCTAAGTGGAATGATCCTAAATAGAATTATCAAGGCTGTACATGCAATGATTAGGTTATTGTTAATGATAAAACTACAGGTGGAATGTAAAAGGAAAATGGTATTAAGTAATATTATGAGTCATACTTGTTAATGGATTAAGGATAAAGTGGATTAATCTATGTTTTTATGTATTTGGTTTCAATATTTAAAAATCTTGAAATATATAAGGATTTCATAGTGTATGATTTTTTTCTTAAGATTTACAAAAATATGTTGAATTTTTATGATGGATTAGAAAATTGATTTAATCGAAAGGTGATATTAATTGTAAATATAAGATTAAGGTATGTATAACCATTAATATGTTACTATTGTTGAGATAAGGATGCATTGAAAAATATATGTTGGATATGAATAAGTTGATTAGATGGTAAGAATTATCTTTGAACTGGTTAATGATCTGTTGACAAGTGGTTTATGATATCATTGATTACATTTATAATTTTTTTGGATTTATGGAATATATCCAAGAAACATTTTAATAAGGAAACCTGAATTTTTTCAATAATAATTTTTTGTAAATCACATTATTGACATGTTTCTATAAAACCCCTGATGAAGGTATTCACTTGTTTGGTATGCAGTAATCAGGAGCTACTTTATGATATATGGGGGATCAATGATAAGATGTTCTTGAGAAATTTAGTGAACCTATTTCTAATGATTTGGACTTATATATTTTGTAAGTTTTATAAGGTAAACTATTTAAGGAATGGTTTATGTAAAACATCAGATGTGGTTTTAGAGATTAATGTATTATATCACCATATGAGGATTTATACATATTGGATTAACTTGTATTAACCTTTTTTTTGCTAAATATATATGCAATGACTTATCATTCTATATATAGATATCATGATCCTATAATGCATTAGGAATTTAAATTTTCCCTTCATTTCTTGGAATAAGAGATGAAGTGGAAATTGATCCAGACACAACAAAGGGTGATGTTGTCTTGAAAACATGTAAAGACATATTATTTAGAAAATTTTCAACTTTAGGAAAAATGTTATTGAAATAAATTTTTTTCCCTATTATAATAATTTTTGATGATATAAATTTCCTCTTTCATGCCTCTTCACTCTATGGTTTTGTGATTGCTAACTTTCTCTAAATTTCCCACTTTCATGTGAACAATATTCATTATCAATCTTTATAACTATTTACATTTTTCTTCAATGTCCATGTTTTCACATGTAACCTATGTAATCATATGTAAAGGCATATTTATAAGTTACTTTAGGTAACTATTATGGTTTAAAATTTTTTAAAGGGAGTTTATGTATTAATTATTATCATGTGGGATTCAATTAAAGTAACTTTCAATTATTAATCCTTGGATATCCCAAACTAATTTCATGGGAGAAATTAATTTTAATGGGATAGAATGTAACCCCCCAAGATTTTTTGAAATTATTTTTGGAATTAATTTAATTTTTTTTGATATTTTTCATTTTACACAACACAGAATACTGATTATGATATATGAAAGAACCGTGTTATTCTTTATTTTTAATCAACACCATGTTAAGATTTAATTATATACTCCACAAAGATAATCTTTCCCCACACACAACACAAACATGTCTTGTGTCACATGCAAAAAGGAGTTTCTATGAAACAACATTTTATTATTATAATTATTTAAACGAGAAAGGTATACCATATCTGTTCATATTTGTTACATTAATAGTAATAAGCAATTCATAAATATGATCTAAAACAATTTTATATAAATAAAACATATTAATAATAATACATATATTTTTATTAAGTCTTTATATGTTTGAAAATACTATTTTCTCAAATAAGATGCAGGTTATTCCCTTCTATGAAAAGTAATAAAAATAATTTTAGAAACTTTTAGAAATTTAATTTGAAAAAAGCATAAACTTTGATAGTGTAATATAAATATTTACTTTGAGTGAATTTTTTTAATTATTCTGGGAATTTTCATTTTTTTTTGAATGAATAGAGAAAAATAATGAATTTTAATTCAAAAATGATCTTTTATCTAATTTATTTTTGTTGTTAAATTACATTTTAATTTGGTTTTATATTTTAATTAGATATATTTTACATATCTTAATCCAAATTAGGTCATTTTAACTAATTTTACAATGAAATTGGATATTAAAACATTTCAAACGTTTAATGATTATCACTTAAAAGACCAACATTCACAACATTTCTACGAGATTAATTCTAAATTAATTTATCCCAATTATGTGTTTAAAATTTTGAAGAATTGATTTCACATTTTAAACATTTTTAATACATATTTTTTGTTATGTTCAACAATGTTTTCTAGAAAACATATTAGTGAAATTAATTAAATTTATTTACAGCGATTAAGGTAAAAAGTAGTATACATAGTGCTTAAACATTAATTTTATGAAAGTATCTACCCATATTTATACAATATCCCCTATTACCTTAAATTTTATGAGTTATAAGGACACTATTTCAATAATTTGACCTTTATAATAAGTTAATTAAAGAAAAAGGAAAAAAATAACCTTCCTTTCACTTAAAATTTATAAAGCCTTGAGATATGAAAAAAATGAACATTTTTATAGTTATACACATTATTTATAAATTTAAAGCTGTTTTTTAATCATATTATTTTATATTTAATTTTTAGAGATGAAATATTTAGTTTAACGACTTAAGGAACTTCAAATGAGATAATTATTTTGTTAATAATTAACTAAAATAAATGATATTATGTTTTTTTAAAACTCAGGTAAATGGATTGAATTATTGTATTTCCTTTTTTATGAATATATTAGGTTACAAAAGTGTGAAAATAATAGATTCAAATTCCATATTTTTATTGATATTTTTTTATTTTAAATTATCTAAATAATGTCAAAATTGACATTAATGTTATTTTATAATAAATGATATTTAATTAAAAGTAGTAATCTTTTATAAAAATACTCTATTCTACCAAATTATCTTTTAATGTTAATAAATATAAATCATAGTCTATTTTGGACCAATTAAAATTTTTAATCATTACATTGACTATTAAATAGTATAAACATTGTTAGCATGGTTCTGGTTAATGTAGTGTTTTTGTGCGTTACATGTGCTTGTTTTAAAATTATTTTCCAACACATATTGGACTTATGTTTATGAATATTATATATCATATTTAGAATTAATTAGGTATATTTTTTGTAATAAATTTAACACTAATATTGTCTTAATGGTTAAATTAGATAGGTTAGAAAAGTTGTTACCTTAATCAAAACCTAAATGATATAAGTGGGGAAACTTAGAAGTTAAGGAACAAAATTATAAAAAATGATTTTTTTTGTGGTGTAAGTTTTGAACAAATAAAAGATCCTATTAACCCATTATTTTTCCAATTTGGTAGAAAATTTGTTAATCTATACCTCCCAAAATTGTTTTCCGTTTGGTATTTATAAAAATTACACCCCTCTTATTCTATAAAAAGGAATAAACTCTTCCCCTTCCTAAAACATCTCAAGACACATTGGATCATCCAAAACCTACCAAAATAAACTCTAATATACCCTTTATTAATAATAGAATCATCCCTTTTGTATTAAATCCTTCTATAGAATCCCTTTGGTGCAAAACATGATGAGTTACCTAAAGAAGATCTAACATCCTTCTACAAGATCTTTAATTTGATTTTCTTTATCCACCTTCTCAATTATACTAATAACATTCTTATATAATAACCTAAATATCCTAAATAAAATGATATTTCTTTATTATAATATTTTAACCTACACATACACATATTTCCATCAAATGGGTAATGTACATACCGTTTGTGTGTATGGTGGACTACTGCCTCATGAAATGATGTTGTTCGTTATCTCCTTTACCGCCTCTAATGGTTGGAAATTATGATGAAATATTTTTTTATATGAAATATATGATATTTATTAGGTCTATAATTGTTTTGAATTAATATTTAGAACATACCTTTATATTTTCCATCTTTGGGAGATATAATAACTTTGTTTGGGTACGTGTAGACTACCACATACTTAAAGCGATGTGATTCATTCACACTTTTCATGAAATGTTTTAAGGATGAGTTTAGTAAATATATATTATATGTATGGAATAATACTTATTCTATAATACTATATATATATAAAATTTGCTTTATTTCTTAATATAGTATAGTAAAACGGATTCAACGTTCATGTGTACGTATGGTCTACCGTCTCCATGAACGTTGTATTCAATTTAATATAATATATTATTATATATATTATTATAAATATTTATAGACTAAAAATATATGATATCTATATCATGTTTTACATTCTATAAATAATTAAATCATTACCTAATAATAGGATCATTAATATCAAGTAAAAACATATATAAAAATCATACCAGATATTACCCAAAAATGTCATTAATATAGAATGGTTAATAAACGGGTAATATAAAGTCATAATCAAATCATATATGGTATAATGAATAATAATATTTTTATTTGGAAGATATATAATAAAATTATATTTATTATATAATAGGTTTAACATTGTACAAATAAATATCAGACTTAAGGTAAGGGTTTTCTCATCTCACTTTTTATATCTGTGTGGTACATGCCATGTTCACTACTCGTTTCATTTGTGTGGTGTATATAATAAATATGAATGTATTATATGATAATTATAATTAAATTTATTTGTATTTACATATATATTTTATGATCTCTCTTTCATGGAGTTTATGTTTCAAAAGTTACCAAATCAATAAGGTAATTTTTCCCAATTTTTCTTCTTTAAGACAAATGATTTTCTATACACGAATATTTTTTACAAGGTGTATATAATATACATTTGTAACTCCATGATATTTTTCAATTGTTTTTGAATTAATTTTATATTTTTTATAATTATTATTTTATGAAACATTGATGATATTTCATTTTATATTAAATATATTTGTTTTGCTGGCATTATATGAAACACCAAGATAATCATGCAATACACACAATATAAACATTGGCTTTCTCTACAAGGAACACCTAGGTTAGCTTGAGTTATACACATCAATGAATTTCCTTGATGACTTGCATGACAAGCGTTAACTAGGTTTACTAAAAAATAATATATTATTAAAATATGAATATTTAATATAATTAGATAAATCATTCATGTTAAATTAGAGGTTATGAATAGAATTAACTAATTTATGATAATATATAGTTTATAAAATATAATATTAATTAATAGGTTACCAATTAATTATAAATGAAGATGAAAACTGATTGAATATAAAATGACATATTATTATGGCCACAAATTTATTTTTCCATAATAAATTATATTTTTATTTTTTACTTGAAATTCACTTAGTAAATCATTAATTTCACATTTAACATTGACTTGACATTGGTTACATGAAATATCGTGGTTCTAAGAAACATTATTTTATTTTTATAATTATTTAAACAAGTTAGTTATAACTTATTTGGTAAAAGATAGTAATATGAATAGTAATAAATACTTATAAAATGTTGTTATAACAAATTTACATAATTGAAACATATTGATAATAAAATATATTTTTTAGTAAATTCTTTATATGTTTTTAAAAAAAATACAATTTTCTCAAATGAACTACTTTCCATGTCATTATGTGAAAAATAATAAAATTAATTTGAGAAAATTTTTTAAATTTAATTTGATAAAATAAACTTTATTTTTTGAATTCGGAATGTCAAAATTATCCTAGGGTAATTTTTTGGTCTTTTTATGAGAAATCCATTTTTAGAAATAATGAAATATTTTGTGTTTTAGTTAAAAATGCCTTTTTATTTAAATTTTTTTAATGTTAAATTACTCATAATTTTTATTATGGTCACATTAGGTCAATTTTTCATCTATTAATACAATTTAGGTCATTATAAAAAATTTCACTTTGAAATTCAATATAAAAACATAACCTTTTAAACATTTTTATACTTCAAAAAACCATAATTTCATCATGTATGTGGGATTAGAATTAATATTAATTTTTCCTATTCTATGAAAAAAACCAACATCAACCATTTTTATTAATATAATATTTATATTTTAATAATATTAATATAATTGTTGACCATAAATATTAGTAAAAGAGATTAAAACTAATCACAATGTTTAAGGTCAAATTAAGCTTAATTAGGGACTAAACCTTACAATCAAGGGCTCAATTAACCTATCCACTTGTAAAACACCCATTCGTTTCCCATAGTTCATGAAAAATTCATTAATTATTTATTTAGGTTTGTTTTGTATGACTTTTGTTAGGTAAGGACATGTGTACACTTAACATGCTTTTCAAAATTCCAAATGAGTTCTTTTCCTTCCCTATAAAAGGACACCAACTCTCCCTCATCTTCAAACCTCTCAAAAAAATTATGTTCATCCAATAGATACCCAATACACTTTAATGAAATCATCCCATCCTCATAGAATAACTCCCTTGGGCTAAAGGTAATCAAAGGAAGCCCTTTGGTATAAACCAAAAGGAGTTACCTGATTAAGAGGTAACGTCCTCTATCAAGTCCCTTCTTTTATTCTACTCATCCACACATCCAAATATAATTATTATATGATTATATAAAAAAACTATCATAAATATTCTAGGATGGTTTTGTGAAAGTGGTTCTACATAAACATACGCACACCTCAATCTAATGGGTAACAAATTCACTGTTTCTATGTACAGTGAACTACTACCTCACAAAATGATGATTGTTCATTTTTCCATTACCACCTACCATGGTAGAAAATAGGACATAAAAACTATTTATATGTTTTATATATTAAATTTATTATTTATTTAATCATATGCATTCTTTTTTACATCACATATATTTTTTACTATATATTTTTTGATAATATAATAATTTCTTTTTAGGATGTGTGGACTATTTCCCCCTCAGAGCGATATGTTTTATTCATACACCCCTTGGATTGTATTAAGGATAGTTTTAGGGAATATATATTCTATATATGATATAATAAATATATAATAATATATATATATATATACACACATATATGTCTTTTATTATCATTCTCTCAACAATACAATTAAACGAAAATATCGTTCATGCATACGTACGACCTACTATCTCCATGAATGGTGTATTCTGTTTCATACATATATATTCTATTGATTATTATGATACATATAAAATTTATATAAATGTTATTTATATTATGGTTAACATTCTTGAAATCATGATATAATGCATTAATACTGAAGATATAACAAAATAAGACACATGAAAATAATAAAGCGAATATTACCAGAAGTGAAACTTTAACATGATATTATTAACAAGAGAGTAATATAATTTATTCATAAAAACATATATGGTATGATATGTAATAATATGGTTCTGTGAAATATTTTTAATAAAATTATATTTATTATACAGGTTGTTTGAATGCATACTACGGGGGTCAAGTCATAAGGTAGGGGGATTCATCTCACTTTTTTTCCCTTGAGATACATTCTATATTTTCCACTCTTTCTTATTGTGTTTTGTAAGTACATTCCATGATTGTATTCTATGTAAAATATAACTAAATTCATTGGTATTAACATATCCATTTTTATGAGCTCTAATTCCTGGGGTATTAGTTTCAAAAGTCACCAAATCTGAAAAAATGTTTTGTATCAATTTTCCTTCATTGAGAATCATGTTTTTTTGTACAACAAAATTATTTTTTCAGGTTTATATACATCATGTTTACATGTTCTATCATGAATATATATCCATTCATGACATTTTAAGCTTTATATAATTTTATTTTCTTACATGGAGAGTAGGATCCCAAGTTACCAAGTTATAATATGCTATTGAGACAATCTCATCACTTTTTGAGATTGTTTACATTTATGCTTACTTTGATTAAATATTATATTCCATATCTCAAGAAATTCATGAATTTTCCTATCATCTAGTCATTCATTCTATATTCATGTAGGGGTACCATTTTCTAATCTTTGGTATATAATATAGTTAAGAATTTTTTTAAGGATTCATACATTTACCATCTCCTTAGTTGGAAATCTATGTTACTTCAAAACCATGTTTTCTATAAAGGGTTTCTAAGAATATTATACTAATATCCTATGATAATTAAAAGAAATTTTTACCTTTTTTTCTTTTACAAGTGTTTTTAATGGAATATTCTTGTTTCTTTTCAGAATGAGGAAATTTTCTATTATTTTTACAATGAAAAAGAATGTACTTTTTTCTTCATATGACATGTGCAGATTAATCCAACGTTAATCATTTGTTGATTTATTTTCACGATTAAAGGATATTTTTTAAATTTTTTTAAATTATATTTTCAAGGAAAATGGTTTTCCAAACATTTTCAAACCTTTTTAATATGTTTTCAAGGGAAATGGTTCTCAAAAACATTTCATACTTCTTTTGTATGTTTTAAAAGAAAATGGATTTCATAAAGTTTTTAATATTTTTCATTATTTTTTTGATTATTTTCATGGAAAACTATTTTCAAAACATTTTCCAGATTTCTTTATTTTTTTAATGTATTTTCAAGGAAAATATTTTTTAATTTTTTTTGAGGAACCATTTATATGTTTTCAATGTATCTGGAAAGAAATTATTTTCTAAATTTTCTCAAGCTATCATTATAAGTTTTCAAAGTGTTTTTGAAGAAAAGTGTTTTTAATATTCTTTGAAGCTTAATTTCTATGTTTTCAAGGAAAATATTTTCAAATGATTTCAATAAATTTTTTTAAGTTTTAATAGTATTTTCTATGAAAATGATTATCAGATGGTTTTATGTATTGAAAATAATTTTCCAATGAAGAAAAGATATCTCCCTTAATAAATTTTTGGGAATGATATTTCAAAATAATTTTCCATGTAATTTTCATAAGCAGTTTTACAAGTAGATATTCAATTAAATTCCTCATTTGCTAAAGCACAATATAGGGCATTCATTGCTTTACAATTATTATTGTAAGCTATATTAGTATGTTCGTCCCAAGTAGATCATTTAGTTTTTGGGGATCATATACCGAGTCTCTATAGCAGTCCAGATATCAAAAACCATACTTTCTAAATAAATTTTCATTTTTAGTTTCCATTGGGAATAATTAACACCATTAAAGAAAGGTGGCCTGTTGGTAGTATAACCTTATAGTCTATTATCCATAATTAGATTTTAGAATGTATATTTAAAGATATAAAATTTAGAACTAACAGAAATTTAAGATCTTTAAGATACAACTAAAATCACAGTTGACAAAATAGAGTGTTTGGAAATCCTTTATAAAAACAACCTCTGATAACAAATGTTGGTTAGAGTGGATACTCAAGAGTGGGGTTAATTGAGTTCCAATTAAAAATTTCTCTTAAAAATATTTCTATTCAAATCCCCCAATTCATAAAAAAAAGTTGAACAATAGTCAATTTATAAATATTGTAAATGTTCAATTAGTTTCTCAATTATTGATTACATCTTAGTTAACTTAATCCAAAGATTAAGAACGATTTTGAAACTAACTTACCAGTTCACAATAAGTACAAACACTAGCTAGTTCAACTATCAGAGTTACTTTAAAATATATTTTTATTTAAGTTACTTAGTAGTGGAATATTCAATATAGTTTAAAAAAATAAATAAGCACATTAGTTTTAACAAAGTGGTTCAGTCTTAAGCCGAGACTTTGTCCTCTCAAACAATTTATATAAATTTTTATCCACACCCTGGATCGGGGTTAATAATAGTGCAAAGAATGTCCAAGTACTGAGACCTCTACCATAGTTCTACGTGGGAAAGAAAAACAATTGCACACAGGCTATCCAGGTCACACTTGACCTCTTCCAAATTTACAGTGGAATACAATAAGGAGTAAAGAGTTTGGTGTGAGGATTTAGCATCCTCCAGTTCAGCTCAGGAGTTAGTGTGTGTCTAAATAGACAGATGCAGACAAACTTCTCAAAAAGTTAACAAAAGTTTACTATAGAGAAAATAAATGGATAAGAAGTTTTGCATGCTCTGAGTGATTGCAGATGTGCTCTGGACTCATTAGAATATTGCAGATGGTATTCAAGTCCTTTCTGGTGAGGATGACACAAAATAGAGTGTCATTTTTCTTCTCAGCTACAGTTATTCAACCTTGTTCATATGATGTTCAGTAGGCACAACAACTTGGCTTCTGTGTTTGTTCCAGGAAAATGATCTTCTTGAAGCCCTATATCTTTTTCAGGGCTTCTTCGAGTTATTCTTTTTTTTGTGGTTCTTCTTACACACATGCGACTTTGTCTTCTTATGAGTCACTTCCTGTTTCTATGATTATTCTTTCTGTCTCCTCATCTCTTTTATCAGTGCAGATAGATCTTTTTTTTATTCCATGAGATATGGAAAAAATAGTGATTTCACACCATTGGAAATAAATAATAGTTAAAAGAAATTCAAATAGTTTTCATGACTATCTGTGAGTTATGAGATCAGTAAGTCACTTGAATCTGCATCGGTATTGTTAAGTCATTTTATCAGTATCGTTATCGGTAGGTAATTTGATCAGCATCAGTATCATTAGGTCATTTGATCATCATCGGTATTGGTAGGTCATTCGATCAGCATCGGTATCGGTAGGTCATTTGATCAGCATCGATATCGAGAGTTAATTTGATCTGCATCAGTATCAGTATGTCATTTGATCGTCATCGGTATCGGAAAGTCATTTGATTAGCATCAGTATCAGCATCTCATTTGATCAACATCGATATCTGTAGGTCATTTGATTTGCATTGGTATCGGTAGGTCATTTGATCAGCATCAGTATCGGTAGATCATTTTATCAACATCGGTGCTGGTAAATCATTTGATCAGCGTCGGTGTGACCGTTCTCATCGGTGCGACCGTTGTCATTGGTGAGACCGTTGTCATCGATGTGACCATTCTCATCGGTGCGACGGTTGTCATAAGTGCGACCGTTCTCATTAGTTTGACTGTTGTCATCGGTGCGACTGTTCTCATCAGAATGACTGTTGTCATGACTTTAAATAACAGTGACTGACGAGCATAACTAATAGTGATTGCAAAGCATGAAATTATCACAAAGTGTCTGTTCAATCCAGAACACTTCCAGGTTAATAGTAAACCATAAATAATGATAGATAAACATCTGTAGACATGATTAAATATATATAAACACATTTTGAACAGAATAAATAATTGACTAAATTGACTTATAAAAAAAGATAAAAATTATTTGAGATTATTAAAATAACCATATCACAGAGGGTTCAACAATCTCCCACTTTTTTATTATCACCAATATATGGAATAAATGAAGGGGGAGGAGAGGATATAACATTCAGTACGACCCCCTATGTAAAAAAAATATATGAACAAAGATAAATAGGTCATCAGAGAATGCATCAGATCATAAACAAGGTGAGATTATATCAACATAGCATCAGATTACAAAGATCTCCCCTTTATATAAAATATTTTATCTATGAATCCATTTATACAAGTAGCAATTTATTCCAATTTTTACATATATTCTTTTATATAAGTAGTCATCATTCATTTCTCCCCCTTTGGGATTATCAAAAATAAAAAAATAGGACAGAAAGAGAAAAAAAATAAGAAGGTTCCATTGAAATAATTACTAAAAAAGGTATAATAAAAAGAAACACACAAAAAAATATAACCTTTCAAAAAATGACAAGCATAGCTACTTATTAGGGTGAAGAGGAGATTCACTTTTACAGATGGAGGAATGGATGGGCCAGAGTGTGGTTTGGTGGAAGGTTGATCTGGCCGGATGGAGAGATGAGGTAGCACAGCCCGGGCTGATAATATAGTAGGTTCTAAGGTCACTTGTTGTTGAGTAGAAGATCTTCCAGAAACGGCTGCTGAATGACTGGTAGAATGTTACAGAGAGCCTGAGAAACTGATAGCTGACCAGGAGAAACACTGGATGGACTGAGAGGCTCAGCACTAGGAAAAAAAGTTTCCTTAGCTTGCACATGAAGATATGGTTTGAGTTGATTGATAAAATTGTGAATGACTTCACCACCATATTTCATGGACTTCTCAAAATCATATTTGTTCTGAATAAAACTCTCTAGAGTGAGAGTAAAATCATTCAACTGCTACACCTATTCCTTAAAGTCTTGAGTGACCAGAGGAAGCCTCAAATTCTCTTCCAGGACTTTAAACTGATGGATCAACTCAATATTGGTATAGATTTTAAAAAAATAGTGATCCAATTTTTCTTTGATCTCTTTCTGAGCCTTAGTAGCATCATCTAAATAATGGTTTACCTTCTTGTGAATATGATCACAATTTTCTTTCATCTTTTTTAATGATTCCAAATCCAGAATCTATCCAAGAGCTGCTAACTCTTCTTTTATAACATCTTTTAAAGCATTGATCTCAGGTCCAGTAATCTTGGTCACTTTTGAGGAGTTAGCTTGAGAAACAATATGAGTTCTCTCTGCCTTAAAATTTCTCAAATAATATTTCTTGAGGTGTTCTATCTAATTTCTCAAAACTTCCATCATGCCAGGGATGGTTTATCTAAATTCACCTGACACAGATACTAAGGCACATCTCAAATCCTCGAGCGCTTGATTCCGAGAGGTATTATGGCTGCAAATCATCTCACTAGTATGACACAGGTCCAGCTTAATAATACTTACACTTTTTGTGTTAAAGCATCCATAGCAGCCTCATATAAATTCACATGAGCAGGAGAATTAGATAATTTCTCCTTCATTGTCTCTCTAACTGCAGGAACAAATTATATTTAAATCTGTTCAAATCAGATCGAGAAACTGAAGGACTAGGTCTTTCTGCTGTCACTTGCACATTCTCAGCAACTGGTCAAGCCTTAACTGGATGTCTTACCCTTGTGATATGCACTTCTTCTTTTTCTTCCTCTGAATAATCCAAACCAAGAACCGCAAAACCTGGGTGTTCCTCCCATGAAGATTTACAAGAGGTAAACTGAGGCTTTACAAAATCTGATTTTCTAGAATTTTCATGTGATACTTCCTCACCTACATCAATCTCTGTCTGCATCGTCCTTTCATCCATAGGAATAGTTTCCTTCTCATCTAAATGAGGTTGTGGATTAGGTTGGCTTACATTTTGACCATCCACTTGTCGAGGACTCACATCATCATCATCATCACTATCATCACCAGCATCACCATATTCACTATCATCACCATGTCCATTATTGTTTACTGATGTTTCATCAGTACTATCTTTGCTACTGGATTCATACTGGTCAGAATTTGATACTTCAGTATTAGCTTATTCTTCATCACCTAGAAGGGGTAGTGACTTAGGTAACATAAGTGGTGGACTAGCTGGTCCAAATTCTCTACTTCTTTTCTTAGGACTTACTGTATCAGGATCACTCCTGTCATCAATAGGTGACCAAGGTTACTTTTCAGTATCCTCATCATTATTAGCTTCAGCTTACTCCGTTCCCTTCTTACTGGACTCTCCAGTTTCCTTATGAACTTATGTTTCTTCTTCTTCATCAGAGTAGACAACTTCCTCATCAGGTTTTAAACTGGGATCTCTCATCCCCTTTGTACTCTTAGAATGGTCAGAAGGATTAAAGGAGTCATAAAAATTATCTTCATCAGCAACCCATAACTTCTTCCATGTATTCCAATTAATTTTAAATCTTATGTAGATATCCTTTTCAATAAAAAATCTACTATTTGATGAGATATACTCATCTCCATCTTCAACACACCCCAAAAACATTAGTACGACAGATATTTGCTTAGAATAGAACAAGGTTGTAGCCTTTTTGGATGGATTTACCATCTCAACAATATGAACAATAATATATATACATAATTTTATTTTCTCACCATTCAGCAATAATAATAACAAGAAAACATCTTGATAATTTATAGCAGAAAAATCACCTTTTCTGGGACAGATTTGGTGTTGAATAAATTTAAACATAATTTTACTTTCTCCATCTAACTCAACAACTGTTATTCTTCTAGATTTAGACTTTCTAGTTAACATCTCTAGAGAAATCTCATAAAAGAAATATTCAGTAGTAGGAGGAATTTTACCAGTGTAATACTCATATCTACCATTATGCGGTACCCCCAAACATTTATCCCCTTTATTTTAGGAAAAGGTTATCTTTTTCCATTTGATCACTGAAGATAATCTCACAACTTCTACTCCATCCAATATAATATTTAAGTTCAGATAAAACTCATGCACTAGATTTGGGTAGTAGACTCGGTTATTATCATAGAACCAGTCTTTCCATCCTTTCTTATCCAATACTTTTAAAAGTGTAGAAGTACTGGATAACAACCATTCGGAACTCACTTCCTTTTTTTCGGTGACCACCCGAGTTTCCAACTCTGGGTTGACTGACCTTTGATTCATGCTTCTTGATTCTCCTTGAGTGTGTTCCATAGGAGAGGAACATTCATATTAGTTTCTTTGTTGATTTTACTTTTCCATTTGGATATTCAAAAAGTTTGAGAGGTTGGAATGGTTCAAAAGGTTCGGGATTAAGAAATGGTAGAGTTCTGTGGGAGATGGATGGTCGACAGTTTTTAGAGAAATAAATAGCCGCACGTCATAAATTTTATCATTTAGGGTTAAAATAATAAAAAATAATAACTATTAAGTAAAATCAACGTTTTTAAAAAAACACTAATGGTTTCATATATTGTATAACTCAAAAGGTAGTAAAAATTGGTTTCACTGATCGGTTTCACTAATCGGTTTCACAGATCGGTTTCACAGATTGGTTTCACAGATCGGTTTCACTGATCAATTTCACAGATCAGTTTCACAGATCGGTTTCACAGATTGGTTTCTCTGATCAGTCATACCTAGATCTTGTTTAATAAAGTCTAACATTTCTGAGCTTAAGGGTTTGGTGAAAATATCAACTAATTGATATTTAGAATCAATAATTTTCAAGATAAATATCACTCTTTTGATAATGATATCTCAAAAAGTGGTGTCTGACATCAATGTGCTTAGTCCTAGAGTGAGAAACATGATTCTTAGAGATGTTAATTCCACTAGTGTAATCACAATTTATTGACACATGTCTAAATTGATATCCATAGTCCAACAAAGTTTGTTTCATCCACAGCATCTGCGCACAACAACTACCATCAACAATGTATTCTACTTTAGCAGTAGACAATGTAATGGAGTTCTATTTCTTACGACACCAATATACTAGGGACTTTCCCAAAAGATGACATGTTCCAGATGTTCTATTCCTATCTAACTTGCAACCATCAAATTCAGCATCTGAATAGCTCATTAAGTCAAAGGATTGTCCTTTCTGATAAAAAAACCTAAATTGGTAGTGTGTTTTAGATATTTGAAAATCCTTTTAACAGCAAGTAAATGAGATTCTTTAGGATTAAATTAAAATCTTTCACACATGCATAAACTAAATATGATATCTGGTTGACTAGCAGTAATGTAAAGTAAACATCCAATCATACCTTTATAATTGGTTTGATCAACTCGTTTCCTAGTTTCATCATCATCCAACTTACAGGTGGTACTCATAGGTGTGTCACTTCCCTTATTACTATCCAAACCAAAATGTTTTAAATGATCCTTTGTATATTTTCTTTGATTTAAAATAATACCATTATTGTTTGGAAAAACTTGAAATCCAAGAAAATATTTGAGTTCTCCCATTAAAATCATTTCAAAATCATTCGGCATACTCTTTTAAAAAACAATACAGAACACATTTTTAGAAGATCCAAAAATAATATCATCAACATAGATTTGTACTATCCAAACATCTTTGGAAATTATTTTAATTAATAGAGTTAGATCAGCAATCCCTTTAGAGAATCCTTTTAAAATAATAAAACTACTAAGTCTATCATACCAAGCTCGTGGAGCTTGTTTTAAACCATATAAAGCTTTAGATAGCTTAAAAAATCGATTTGGAAAATGAGAATTAGTAAATCCAGGTGGTTTTTTAACAAAAAAATCATTAATTATAAAACCATTTAGAAAAGAACTTTTAACATCCATTTGATATAACTTGAAATTCAGATGAGCAGCATAGGAAAGTAGAATACTAATGGCCTCTAATCTAGATAGAAGTGCAAAGTTTCCTCAAAGTCTATTACTTCCTCTTGAATATACCCTCGTGAAACTACCCTTGCTTTATTTCAAACTATATTTCCAGACTCATCAGCTTTATTTCTAAAAACCCATTTAGTTCCTACGGTCAAAGTGGCCTTAGGTATGTCAACTAATTCCCAGACTTAGTTTCTTTCAAATTGATTTAATTATTTTTGTATATCCATTACCCAAAATTCATCCTTTATAGCATCATTGATATTTTTAGGTTCTAGCTATTAGAGAAAGGGTTGATGTTCAACCATATTTCTTAGAGAAGCTCTAGTCTATGTCCCTCTATCAAGATTACCAACAATATCATCTAAAGGATGATCCTTTAGAATTATAGTTGATCTAGTAAAGGTAGGACTAGAAATTTCAGGTTATTCTCTAGGTTCAGGTTCATTAGAAGAAGGTTCTGGTGTATTTCCATAACTGGTTGTCTTGACAATAGGGTCACTATTTTTGGCATTAAGATATGGAATTGGCAAATCTTCTTCAAAATCTTCAATAGGGGTCTTAGGTTCATGTGGATCAGTTTAATCAAATTTGATGTGAACAGATTCTTCCACACATTTAGTTCTCTTATTAAAAACTCTATAGGATTTGCTAGTAATTTAATATCCTAAAAATATTCCTTTATCACTCTTGTAAGAAAATTTATCAAGATTGTTCTTACTATTAAGAATAAAGACTTTGTAACCAAAAACATTGAAGTAACTAACTTTTGGCTTCCTATTATTCCATTGTTCATAAGGGGTATTTTTAAGAACATGTCTAATCAAGAAACTATTTATAATATAACAAGCTGTATTGACAACTTCAGCCCAAAAATAAATAGGTAAATCATATTCATCGAGTATAGTTCTTGCAATTTCCTGAAGGGTTCTATTTATTCTTTTAACAACACCATTCTGTTGAGGTGTCCTAGGGGTAGGGAAATTGTGATTATAGCCATTGTGTAAGCAGTATGATTCAAACTCATGATTTTAAAACTCACGACCACGATCACTTCTCAAGGTCTCAATCATAAGTCCACTTAGGTTTTCTACAGACTTGGAGTATTTAATAAAATAGGAAAAAGCTTCACTTTTGTGAGAAATAATGTATACCGAAGTGTATCTAGAAAAGTTATCTACTAAGACATAGACATAGTGGTTCCCATTTAAACTAGTAACTCTAGAAGGTCCAAACAAGTCCATGTGAACCAACTCGAGAGGTTGAGAAGTTGAATATTCTTTCATTGATTTAAAAGAAAATTTATGTTCCTTTCCCTTTGATAGGGATTACAAACATTATCAGCTGGGAATTCATGTTTAGGTAGGTCTCTAACTAAGTTTTTCCTAGTCAGTTTTCTATGTTTGTGTATATTTCAGCGTCCTAATCTTCTGTTCCAAAGACAAGAGTCTTTATGAAAAGCATTTAAACAAGTAATATTCGGCTTAGATAAATAATTAAAATCTATAGTATATTCATTTGCATTTCTCAAGGCAGTAAATACCAAAGCATTTTTAGAATAAAAAACATTGCTAGTATCATTTTCAAATATAACATTGAAACCATCATCAAACAACTGAGAAATACTTAATATGTTGTATTTTAGTCCATCAACTAGTAACACACTACAAATTAGAATTGAATTAGTTTCACCAATCTGGCCTAAGCCGATGATTTTTTCTTTTGAATTATCACCAAAAGTGACATTTCCTCCATCAACCATGATTACGATCTTAAAACATGAAAATTCTCTAGTCATATGTCTTCAACAACCATTGTCCATGTACCATGTCTTCTTATAGGAACTCTTCAATCAAGTCTCCTATAAAACAGGTTTAACCATAAAATGATTTTGGTACACATATTTTCTTGGGTCCAGACAGGTTAGCAAGCAAAACTTTTGGTACCCAGATTTGTCTAATTGGTCTCATAAAATCAATAGATCCAAAAGATTTTGATAGATAAATTTTTTGATCTATAACCATGTGAATAGATAGGTGAGGAATATGAATTTCCAGAACTTAAACTAGCAACATACTTTCTAGATTTAGAAATAAATTTATTTTTTTCAATCTGTCTTTGTCCAGGTTTGTATCCAAAACCAGTAGTATACATTGGTGCAACATGATTTCCAAGCATTTGAGTTAGAGTATTCATTCCAATAATGAATTTTTCTAGATCCTTCTTGTGTTTATCATTATACAGTTTGGGTTCAGTATTTTCCTTTAACATTTGAGCATTCTTTTCCTTTTCTACCTCTAATATAGATTGTACATTACTAGACATGGCATATAGTTTCTTTGATGACTTGTACTTATCCTTCATCTTATTTCATGTTTCTTTTAACATGTTACAGTATTCAAATAACTCTTCACTATACATGTTTTCAAAATCAGAGTCATCTCCAGAATAATAAGAATTTAATGCAGGAGTATTCAATGTTACCTCAGATGTGTTTGTCATGAAACAAATATTATATTTTTGAGATTTTTCATCCTAAGTAGAATTCAAATCACTTCAACTATCTTCTAAATCACTTTCTATTTCTTTCATAGCTTTCTTTTATTTGTTGTCCTTATAGTCATATTTCCTCTTAAACGTTAAGTTCGACTAGTCAGCTTTTACATGTCCTTCCCTCTTGGATTCGTAACAGACTATATCATCACTTTTATCAGCTCTTTTCCTATATTTCTTCCAATGACATTTATTGCAATAATATCCCTTATAGTTTGATTTTGTGAAAAAATTCTTCTACATATGAATCTTTTTAAATCGTATGACTACATGAACCATTTCAGCATCGCTATCTAATGCACTTTCCTCACAGATTGAGCTATGAATTTCACTATGATGTTTCACTTTGTCCTTAGGTTTTGAAGTAGAAGTCATGCAATCTATATTTGTCCAGGTTGGTATCCTAAACTAGTAGTATACTTTGGTGCAACTTATTTTCCAAGTATTTGAGTTAGAGTATTCTTTCCATTTATGAATTTTTCTAGATCCTTATTGAGTTTATCATTATATAGTTTGAGTTCACTATTTTCCTTTAACATTTGAGCATTCTTTTCCTTTTCTACCTCTAATGTAGATTGTACATTACTAGACATGGCATAAAGTTCCTTTGATGACTTTTAGTTATCCTTTATCTTATTTCATTATTCTTCTAACATGTTACAAAATTTAAATAACTCTTCACTAGACATGTTTTCAAAATCAGATTCATCTCTAGAATAATAAGAATTTAAAGGAGGAGTATTCAATGTTACCTCAGGTGTGTTTTTCATGAAACACACATTATCATTTTGAGATTTTTCATCCTAAGTGGAATTAAAATCACTTTAACTATCTTCTGAAGCAATCTCGATTGCTTTCATAGTTTTATTTTATTTTTTGTCCTTATATTCATATTTTCTCTTAAACGTTAACTTCGGGTAGTCAGATTTTACATGTCCTTTCCTCTTGGATTCGTAGCAGACTATATCATCACTTTTATCAGTTCTTTTCCAATATTTCTTCCAATTACATTTATTGCCATACTTTCCCTTATAGTTTGATTTTCTGAAAAATTTCTGCTTTCTATGAAACTTCATAAATCGTATGACTATCTGAGCCATTTCCGCATCGCTGTCTGATGCACTTTACTCAAATATTGAGCTATCAATTTCACTATGAAGTTTCCCTTTGTCCATAGGTTTTTAAGTAGAAGTATTGAAGGATACTGGTTTCATTCTTGGTTCATCATCTTATTATTGTTTACTTTCAGTTCTTTTTCACACATCATTAGCTTACAAATATGCTCCTTGACAGGCAGAGCACCAATGTCACAAGATTCTCTAATTGAAACTGATGCACCTCTCCATCTGTCAGGAAGACATCTTTGTATCCTTATGATTTTCTATTTTACAGGAACAACTTTTCCAAGCGATTTCATTGTATTTACAATTTCGTTTAACATGAGATACATGTCTGAAATAGTTTCAACATGCTTCATTTTAAAGTTGTCATATTTAATTGTGTAGGTATTCAATCTCATTTTTTAACATTAGTTGTTCCCACATGAGAAACACTCAATGTATCCCAAATTTCATAAGAAATTTTACACTCAGATATTCTATTAAATTCCTCATCGCCTAAAGCACAATACATGGCATTCATTTCATTACAATTATTATTGTAAGCTATTTTAGTAGGTTCAACCCAAGTTGTTCTTTTAGTTTTTGGGATCTTATACTGAGTCTCTATAATAGTCCAGATATCAAAACCCATAATTTCTAAATGAATTTTCATTTTTAGTTTCAATTGGGGATAATTAACACCATTAATGAAAGGTGACCTGTTTGTAGCATCACATTCTAGTCTATTATCCATAATTATATTTTAGAAAGTATATTTAAAGAGATAAAATTTAGAACTAATAGAGATTTAAGACCTTTAAGATATAACTAAAATCACAGTTCAAAAATAGAGTGTCTGGAAAGCCTTTATAAAAACAACCTATGATACCAAATGTTGGTCAGAGTGGATACTCAAGAGGGGGGTGAATTGAGTTCCAATTAAAAATTTATGTTAAAAAGATTTCTATTAAAACCCCCCAATTCATAAAACAAGTTGAACTGTAGTGAATTTATAAAGATTATAAATGTCCAATCAATTTCTCAAAGATTGATTACTTCTTAGTTAACTTAATCCAAATATTAAGTTAGCTTTTGAAACTAACTTACTAGTTCACAATAAGTACAAACTCTTGATCACTCAACCATCATAGTTACTTTAAAACAGATTTATATTTAAAGTACTTAGCAGTGGAATATTCAATGTAGTTTAAAACAAAATAAATAAGCATAACAGTTTTAACCAAGAGTTTCACTCTCAAGTCGATACTTAGACCTCTCAAATAATTTATATAAATTTTGATTCACACCCTGGATCGGGGTTAATAACAGTTGAAAGACTGTCCAGGTACTGAGACCTCTACCACAGTTCTATGTGGGAAAGAAAAACAATAGCACACAGGCTATCCAGGTCACACTTGAACTCTTCAACAATTCACAGTGGAATACAATAAGGTGTAAAGAGTTCAGTGTGAGGATTTAGAATTCTTTAGTGTAGCTCAGGATTCAGTGTGTATCTATATAGACAGATGCATACACACTGCTCAAACAGTTAAACAAAAGTTTACTACAGAAAAAATAAATGGATAAGAAGTTTAGAATGCTCTGAGTGATTGCAGATGTGCTCTGGACTCGTTTGAATGTTGCAGATGGTATTCGATTCCTTTTTAGTGAGGATGGAACAAAATAATGTGTCGTTGTTCTTATCATCTATAGTTATTCATCCTTGTGCATACGATGCTCAGTAGGCACAACGACATGGAATCTGTTTTTGTTCCAGGAAAATGATCTTCCTGAAGCTCTCTATCTTTTTCAGGTGTTCTTAGAGTTCTTATTTTTGTTTCGTGGTTCTTATTACACACGTGTGCCTTCGTCTTCTTATGAGTCACTTCCGGTTTCTGTGTTTATTCTTTGTGTCGTCCCATCTCTTTTGGCATTACAGATTGATCTTCCTTTTTATTCCTTGAGATCTGGGAAAAATGTGATTGATTTTTGACTGGTACTAGGTACGGTTCCCATACATCCGACCATCAACATTAATTAATAGCCGGTGTATTAAATTAAGAAAATATGAACATTGAAATTAAATAAGAGTTAAAATAAATTCAAACAGTTTTCATTACTATCGGTGAGTCATGAGATCAGTAAGTCACTTGAATCTGCATCGGTATCGGTAGGTCATTTGATCAGCATCGGTATCCATAGTTCATTTGATCAGCATTGGTATCGGTATGTCATTTGATAAGAATCAGTATCGATAGGACATTTGATAATCATCAGTATCAGTATGTCATTTGATCAGCATCAGTATCGGTAGATCATTTGATCATCATTGGTATCGGTAGGTCATTTGATCAGCATCGGTATCGGCAGGTCATTTGATCAGCATCAGTATCGGTAGATCATTTGATCAACATCGGTATCGGTAGGTCATTTGATCAGCATTGGCATCGCTAGGTCATTTGATCAGCATCAGTATCAGTAGATCATTTGATCAGCATCAGTGTCGGTAGATCATTTGATCAGTATCGGTGTGACCGTTCTCATCGGTGCGACCGTTCTCATCAGTGCGACCGTTGTCATCGGTGCGACCGTTCTCATTAGTGCGACCGTTCTCATTGGTGTGACTATTGTCATCGGTGTGGCCATTCTCATCGGTGCGACCGTTTTCATGACTTTAACTGACGGTGACTCACGAGAATAAGTAACGGTGAGTCAAAAACATGAAATTATCACAAAGTGTTTGTTCAATCCAGAACACTACTGGGCCAATAGTAAACAATAAATAATCATAGATAAACATATGTAGACATGACTAAACATATATAAACACATTTAGAACAGAATAAATAATTGACTAAATTGATGTATAAACAAAGATAACAATTATTTGTGATTATTAAAATAACCATCTCACAAAGGGTTCAACAAAGATAAATAAGGAGTTTGTTATGATTTCGAGGAATGGAGACCAGGTAGGAAAGAATATTTGGTATCCTTTGTGTTATATATATGGAAAGAATCACCTAAGTTAACGTATTATAGGAGCAGAAATATGTTTTGACAATTGTAAAGAAGGACACAAAACAAGGGACTTCAAGGATAAAATGAATAGTTCAGTTAATAAAATGGAGGAGAATATTGGCCTCCCTAAGAAACATTCTAGGTTAATTGTTTTAAATGTGGAATTAATGATCATTATGCAACTCAATTTCCCAAGAGGAAATCCTTTAAAGAGGATCATCAGGGTAGTGTGAGTAATTCTTACATTATCGATGATGATAATACTATAGATGAAATGTAAAATGAAAGAGTTATTATGTAATATGATGAGGTATCCTTGCCAATAGAATAATAATAAAGTGTAATATTCAATGTTTATATGTATTTGGATTTAAAAATTAAGTTATGAGAATGATTAAATATACAATGGTAATTTTATTTATGTTTTACGCTCAGTATTTACAACATTATGTTGAATGTTCATAATGCACTAGTGGAGGGATTTAATGACAATGTTATATTTCAACTAAGGGATTGTAACCCTTATTAGGTTATTTATGTTAGGATAATTATTTTATGAATATGTAAATTGGATGATACTAATTACCGTGGAACTAAGTAAGGACTTGTTAATAGGTGGGTTATGCTATCATTGGTGTTGTTTACAATATTTTTTGATTAAAGGAACATATCCAATATACTATAGAATAAAGAATAATGAATGTTTTACAAAAGGATTTATGGTAATTAAGGTTATTACCATGTTTTAATGGAATATATGATAAGGGTATTAACATGTCTGGAATGTGACAAAAAAGTGGTCCTTTGTGATATATGGGGGATCAATATGAAGATGATTTCATGAATTTATTTTTAAAGATTTGTATTTCTATATTTATAAAGGGTTTTAAGGTTATCCAATCATGAAAAATATAAGTTAAACATTGGAGGAGGAATTTATAAAATGAGTTTGTATTAAAATCCTTGGATAAAATATTATTTAGTGATTAACCTTAGTTCAAAGATGTCCATAATATTTATTTTTGAAATTATATCAGCGTGGTTTTAGAAAAGGCCATCTTGTATGTCGGGTGACAACCAATCATGTCAAGAAAGGCCATAGGTTATGAACCCCTGACCAAAGGATTCCAAGGGTTTTATGCCTACCTCTAGCCTACATGATATCCTGGTTTATGTATAATTTTTTTGATGAATAATTATTTATGACGAAAAAATAGTGTTATTTTTTATTTTTAGAGATTAATGTATTATCCTAAACGACATTTTAGAATAGTTATAGATAAATAGATATACTTTTAATTCATTTATGGGCCTTAATATCTGCGAAATTTCAATTTATTTCTTCGGGGATCATAGTTAATTTATATAATTCAATTTCATGAAGTAATTGATGAATTGGAAGTAGATAAAAAAACAACTAATGAATTATTATTATTTTATTATTGGTAAATAAAATAATTAATCAATGATAGGATAATGATCAAAAAGTAAAATTGGTTTTCCTTATACCATAATTTTTTTTGAACTGATGGAATTTTAAATCATCAATGATTTATGATTTTAAGGCCCTCAACTTTTCTTTGACGATTCAATTATTTTTGATTGATGAACTCAATCACTCCATATAAATATTTATGATTTTAAAATATTATTATTTCATATAATAAGATAAAACCTTGACGTTAAATTAGAGATTTTGGATAGTATTAACTAATTTATAAAAATAAATGGTTTACACAATATAATATGAATCCACAAGTTACCAATTAATAATAAAGGAATAGAAAATTAAATTGAAATAAAAATAAATATTAGTATAGTACAAAATCTATTTAACCCTAATAAATTAATTTTTTTTCTTAAAATGAGTCAATGATTTCTGTTATTGGGAATGTTGACATGGTGTTCGTTACATGCAATATTGAGTCTTTAAAAAACACCATTTTATAATTATAATTAGTTAAATGTATTAGTTATAAACTAGACATTGAAAAAGAGTAATAATAATTCTAAAAAATTGTTATAATGGGTTTATATATATAAAATATATTCATAATTAAATATATAATTTTTATTAAAGCCTTTATATGATTAAAACAAATCATTTATCAAATGAACTACTTTTCATGTCCATATTTGAAATAAAATAAAATTAATTCTATACACATATATAAATTGAATTTTATACAATAAAAATTACTTATTAATTTAAAATTTTGACATTATCCTAGGGTAAATTTTTAGGATTTTTATGACAATCTTAATTCTTGATGAATAGGGAAAACCACAAAATTTTAGTTAAAAAATACCTTTCAATTTTAAATAATTAATATTGTAAAGTAATAAATTATATCTATTTTACAGTCACATTAAATCAATAATACATCTATTAATACAATTTAGGTCATTATAAACAAAATCATTTTGAAATTAAATATAAAAACTTAAAAAACGTTTTAACACTTTCTACATTAAAAACCCAAAATTTCATCCCATATGCTAGGTTTTCATTAATATTAGTTTTAAAACTTATACTAATTGAATTTATAAAAACAAACACAAACCATTGTAATTAGTATAATATTTATACTCTAATAAGGTCAAATAAATTTTTGACCAAAAAGATTAGTAAAAGTGATTAAGGTCAAATTAAACATAATTAGGGACTAAACATTAAAATTAAAGATCCAAATAACCTATCCACTTATAAAAAACCAATGGGATATACAGAGTTCATGCATACACCTTAAATTAATGATTAATGTATTTTTGGTATTAATTTTTTTAGTTAAGGACATCTATACACCTAACATGTTTTTAGAAATTCCACGTGAATACTTTTCCTTTCCTATAAAAGGCCACCACCTCTCCCTCTTATACACACATATAAAATTCTTTAAGTTAATATAGGAACATACAAATACACTTAATATAAATCCTCCATTCCTCCATGAATCCCTACCTTTGACATAAGTGAATCCATGGAAGCCTTTTCTCGCAAACCTAAAGGAGTTGCCCAATTATGAGGTAACACCTTCTCTCAAGTACTTTATATTATTTTCCTTCTACACCCCTACAAAAATATTTATTATATGATTATATGACAGCTAAATTATACCAAAAATTAGGATGCTTATATGTAAATGGTTTGATATGAACATACACACATCTCCTTCTAATGGATAACAAACATATTGTTTATGTGTATGGTGAACTACTGCCACATGAAATGGTGATTGTCATTTTTACATTACCAACTACCATGGTGTCAATTATGATAGAAATTCTGTTTATATATGTCATATATTAAATTTATTATTTATTTAAGAGTCCTTATTCCTTATTATAACACATATATTTTTACTTTCCATTTTGTTTTTATACGATAATTTCATTTGTGGAAGTGTGGACTACTGCCTGCTCAAATCGATACGATTCATTCATAAAACACATGGATTGTATTATGGATAGCTTTGGATAATAATAATATATATATTATATAATAAATATACTATAATAATTTTATATATATACATATTTATACATATATGACTTTTAATTTCATCTTATCAATAAGATAATTAAACAAAAATAGCAGTCATGCATACGTATGACCTACCGTCTCCAGGAATGGTGTATTTCGTTTCATACTTATATATTCTATAGATTATTATAATACATATATAAGGTATATAAAATATATTTATATAAAGTTTTATGTTCTAAAAATCATGATATAAAGTATTAATACCGAATATATAACAAATTAAGGAACATGTGAATAATAAAGAAAATATTACCTAAAGTGAAACCTTAATATAGTATTTTTAACAAGCGGGTAATATAAGGTCATAATTAAACCATATATGGTATTAAATATAATAATATGATTATTTAAAATATTTACAATAAATTTATATTTATTATACATGTTTTTTGAACACGTACGATGAGAGTCAAGACACAATGTAAGGGGATTTCATCTCACTTTTTATTCCCATGAGATATATGTTAGGATCGACACTCCTTCCATTTGTGTGGTATATGTAATGACCGTGATTATATTATATGTTTCTTAATGATAAATTTAATTCCATTAACATGTTAACTTTTATGAACTTTCAATAATGGGTTTTAAGTTCCAAAAAGATTTCAAATCGGTAAAAATGTTTTGCCTCAATTTTCCTTCTTTGAGATTCATGTTTTGTTATGCACCTAAATTATTTTTCAATGTGAATATACTTCAATATTACAAGTTATAATATGAATATAATTAATTTAATTATATTTTAAGAATCATTTAATTTCTCTTTCTTGCATATATAGTATGATCCCAAGTTACCATGTTATAAGAGTTTATTATCACAATCTCACTACTTTTCGAGATTGTTTACATTTATGATTCATTTGATGAATTAATATGTTTTATATCTCCTGAATATCATGAAATTTAGTCTCCAATGTTTATTCATGCTATATTAATGCAGTGGTACAAATTTTTACTATTTGGTATGTAAAGACCAGAATCTTGACATACATTGACATTACATTACATTTGCATAATACTTAGTACATAACAAAAACACACATACAAGGATCATAATAGTTTATTGTCTTTGGAAACTCGGAATATAATCTTCTAATCCTGGGGAAAGATCTTCAAAATCTCCCATAAAGATCTTCCTTTTTTTTATACCTAAAACCATTCTTTATATCCTGGGGAAAAGTAAACATAAAAGGGAGAGCTCAAATGCTTAGGAAGGGTAAATAAAAGAAATATCAATCACATCATATACATAAGCACATAACTTTTGGAAATATTACCCTATAAAAGAGATCATAGTTTCATAACCTGGGATAACTCATGGCAGTGAAATGTAATCACAATAATCATAACTTAAAACATTAAACTTTGTGGCATGCACACATAATCATAGAGAATCATTTCTTGTTAGTCAGGACTCATTGCCAAGACTATCTTAGTGGACAAAGTCCCTTTCTGAACTGAGTCACCCTCGTTTCAGTCCTGTTTCACTGAACCGGTATAACCTACCATTCCATCCATGTCTATCTCATGAGATATAAAATCTTTACCCAATGAATTGGAGGGAGATATAGGTCCCACCCATCTCATAATGATACCATTCTTATGTGTGCCACAAAATCATAAACCATACATCATTGCATAACCCATGTAATAAAAATGGGATTCTTAAACAACATGACATCATAAGATAAAGGAATTCATAAAAATAAATCCATCACAACATAAGCAAATCAATGTAATAATAGGGATAAAAACAGAACCCTTTATTATCTTAGATGGAAAATAATTTTGATAAAACACTTGAACTCCATTCTTGAAGAAAATATCCTTTCTACTTAAAAAACATTTTTCCTTTCTTAACATGTCATACAATTTTAAACTAAAAGAAGTTGATTAAAAATAAAATTGAAAAATTTTAAAGGAAGCTTCTTGGAAATAATGTTTTAAAAATCCATTCATGCCGTATAAGTTAAAAAAACATTCTTCTCGTACTTTTGTCGGAAAAGTCAAAAAGTACCTCATACGAAAAACGACAAAAGATTCCTTTCATATCTTTTACTAAAAACTCACCGAAGGGTAAAATTGGATTTGAATAATTGTAGGTGGATGGAAATAATATTTCATATTGAGGAAACATGGATTTGGATGATAAAATACACCCCAGTAAATACTAAAGTATAAACAATCTGGGATAAAAATGACATTGTGATATTTTCCCTTAACTTAGGTCCGATTTGCTTCGTAAGTGTCCGAACCTCCTGTATAATGATTTAAATAATGTCATTGACTTATTATAGAATCATATTAATTGTTATGATATCCTATATGGTTCACTTATGACTTTATATTACCCGTTCTTTTGTAAATTCCATGTTAAAGAGCGTTTTGGGTAAAATTGTTTCATTTGTCGTCCGTGTTTTGACTTGTAATTATTCATATGATTACTTAGATCATGATTAATTAATTCCAGAATATAAAACATTATTTATATATATATATTCAGAATATTCATATATATAATAAATTAGTAAATGGAAAGAAATACACCGTTCATGGAGACGGTAGTCCGTACGTACGCATGAACGCTGTTTTCCTTTCCTTATTGAGTTGAATGGAATTAAGTATATGACATACATATATATACACATAAATCCAGTATCATTATTATGTCATATATTTCATGATTACTTATTATATATACTTTATAATCATTCATGAATGGTTTAAAGTGGAGAATGAATCTCATTGCGTCGTGGAGACGGTAGTCCATACGTACGCATGAGCGATGATATCGTTCTTATGATCGTGGAATTATATTGAAGTGTATGTATACTATTTCAGAATCAATATCACTTTACAATAATCATATATAGTTATTATTTACACCATTATACCCATCCAAGTAAGGTGGTGGTGGAAAATAGATTTCACCACGGCGTGGAGACAGTATTCTGTACGTACGCACGCGCGGTGATTTTGTTTTCCGTAGGATGGATAAATGGTGAAATAGGATTGTTTCATACTTATAATAACATATCATTATATGAGTGATACTGATGTTATTACTTCATAATAAAACAACCTAAGAAGAATAAGTGGAAGAAGAAATAAAGGTGAAAGAATTGGTAACGGAAATTACCTCTTCTTTGAAGCGCCTCTTTGAGACCTCCTCTTAGGGCACTAAAATTAGTCTTTGAGGAAGACCATAACTTCTAGGATTTTTCTAGGGAAGTGGAGAAGAGAATTTTTCAGGGGTCGGTCGAGCTTGAAGTCTCAATGTTTTGTGAGGAAGAGAGGGAGGAGGTTCCCTTTTATAAGCGAGGAGAGGGGCACCTTTGGAATAACTAAAAATATTATTTTATTATAAAGTCAAGTTCGGTTTTAAATAGCTCCAAATTGATTTATTTATAGGCTAAGGTGGGGATGGGTCGAAATAATTTCATCCAATAGAATTTAGACAAGTATAGGTTCCTATTTTAACCTTATCATTTAGATTTAACATTAAGTTAAATAATTTTACTTTTACCGCGTCTTCTTGTGTTCTTACACTATAAGGTTAATAATCTTACTATAAGAAGCCAAACGAACCCCCAATTGTTTATTATTAATATATATAACCGTATCTAAGTCATTTGGCAGAACCCTAGATTTTTAGGAATAAAATAACAATTAATAATATAATATTTGTTTTGAAAACTATTTTATGTCAATTTTGACACTATTTAGTAATTGATTTTTGTGAAAATCATAACAGAATGATATGTTCTAAAAACGTTAATTAAATCAATACTTAAATGTCATATTAACCTAGAAAATTAGTGGAATTCATAAAAAGTCTCAAATTATATTTATTTGGGTATTTATAACATCAATTATGTCAATATTTCATTAATAAGATAATTACTCCATCATCGTTGTGTCATAACTAAATTAAATTATTTAAAGACTAAAAATTACAAATAAAATACCTTTTTTTAGTAAATATTTTTAGATTTATATGTAATACTTATAGTCGAATTTATCTTATGTATAACCCCATATTAAAAATGTTTTAGTAAATAAACATTGATTTTAACTCTTTTAACCATTCTTTAAATAAATTAATAATAAATGTCCTAATCTAATCCAAGTTGGCCTAAATGGTCGTATGTTATTCCTAAGTTTGTTTTTGGTCGAATTAAACTTGTCCAATAGAATTAGGACATGTTTTAGGGTAATAATAATATCATTTCTACCCATAATTACCCTATTTACTTTTAACCGTGGTAAATAAAAGTAAAAAGTTACTATTCACCAAAAATTATTTTCATCTCATTGAACCACATTTTACTTACTGACATCAACCGTGTCTCTTGGATTTTTGAAATTCCACTCACAGATGCGGTAAAATTATGTTTTATTAAAAATTCAATTTTTTTAACTACCACTTAGTGGTTTCTCTATTCATCAAAAATTGAATGTTTTCAGAAAAATACCAAAAATTAGGCCTAAGCTATATTTGATATTATGAACTCAAAAATGATTTCTATTTTACCAAATTCAAAACATATCAGTTGCATTAATTAATTTAAAAATTAATTTCCGTCGTCAAAACAAAAGGCGTGTTTTTAAGAGATAATTACTATCAAAAGATTGACACTTGTTTATAACTAGTTTAAATGTGAAATTACATCAAATGACCAACATTGTATTAAATTGTAAAAATATATTCTAAATATACTTTAAAACCACTAAAATCAATAATTCATCACTATTAATTATTTCTATTGAAAAAGTTGTTTTTAATTAAAATTTAGTAATTTCCACTATTCATCAAAATATGAATGTTATCCGAAAATTACCAAAATTTCACCCTACGCTAATTTCGATATTCCGAATCCAAAAATGAAGTCCATTTTGAAAATTAAAATTTACAAAATTTCAAAAAGTGGTTATTACTATTCATAACAGCTAGTTTTAATAATATTTTAATAGCATATCATTGTTTAGCGAAACATGGTGTTGCGTACAACACACGCTATCGTGGAAGGTCGTGATTGCGTGTAATTCAAGCCAGGTCATAGATGTGTGTTGTAAAAGATCCTTTTGGTGTAGCGTATAACACAAGACATTAATGAAATTAAAAAGAATATTTTTTTAAAATCTCAGGGTGTTACATTCTACCCCCCTTAAAATGAATTTCTCCCTCGAAATTCGTCGGGGTTATAAATGGTTTACTATTAGAAAATTTCTTTGATAGAAACCCACATTGTAAAAAGGAATACCAAAACTAATCTTTAAAAACAAAAGTATGTAACGTAACGGTTACCTAAATAAACTAATCACTGGGTTTCCACATAGGTGAAAATGTGGATATGGAAGAAAAATCTAACCATCATGTTCTGATGGAGAGTGGTAGAGAACATGGCTATGTAAAAGCCAACAATCACAAATCCATAAATTTGTGACGATCTAAGGTACCATCTGATTAATCAGATATAAGAGCACTAGGACAACATTTTTGGTTTTCAAGATCGTTTCCCTAAAGTTGAAGAATTTGAATTAGAGTAAATACTTACTTTATTTTGGTACAATCTCACTGTTGTTTGTGCCTTGAACAATTTCCACTTCATCTCTTAAATAAATGAAGTTGAATTTGTTATTTGTGAAGTGTTAGTAGATCATGTGATAGAATGATGGGTCATTCCATCTGTCTCAAACAAAAGTTTAGAAAAAGTTATTAAATATACATAGGTCATTCTATAGTGAGATTAATCATATACGGTTCCTAAAATGGACTTATACTTCATATATCATACTGATTAATATAATAAAACTAGTTTCTACTAAACAGGGACTTCCTGTAGGCCAGTGGTAGGCGATAGACGCCAGTCACACTTCGGTTGTGGGTTCGATTCATACAGCTTTGTCCGATGCGATGGGCTATCGCCCGTCCTGCAGGTTGTCCTTTTTCTAAAACTACATTACTATAACATCACATAAATAATATCAAAAGTTCTATCCTTAAACAATACTAACTTATGTCCAACATAATCCATTCCAATCTTTAGGAAACACTTCGGTCCATGCTCATAATATAAAGAAAATGATTATTTGAAATGTCATCAACCATGCATGTGAATACCATCATTTATCCTCCATATATCTTGTTGGTCACATTACAATCATGTGAATACCTTAATCATGTATTCTATTGAAAAATGAATACCCATTAAACCTTAGTAAAAACATGAATGCTGTCAAAAGTTAACTCTTTCCACATACCAAAATCCAAAAATTCTATATACTCAATCCATTACATAACCTTCTCCTTATATCAGTCATGAGCTCATGAATACTATCAAACATTTAATTTTCTCTTTATCCCTTCATTATCCACATATCATCTATATTCCAAAAATATCTGAATATCCTTTAATGGATACTGGAACCATTAATAATACACTTTAAAAACTCAAGGAAAGACAACAGTGTAACAATCCTTAGATGTCTCTTTATTCCATAGTACCATGAGATTACTTATACAACATTACACTTGATAAACATGTAATCATTCCACTACCTTCATAAACCATTGACCGAGCATCAACAATTCTTTCATCTCACATATCATTTGTAGTCTCTTCATCATCATCAACATAAATACTACCCATACGACCATACTGATTCTCTTCATGAGACTTTTCCTTAGGGCATTGGTTTGCATAATGACCGTAAATTCCACATTTAAAACATTTAACCATTTTTGATGGCGTAGCAATACCATTATCCTCATCCCTGGTGATAACTGAACCTTTTCCATTGCACTTACTAGCTTTGTGTCCTTTTCCACACCCAAAGCATCTTCCAGTTCCTTTGAAACATTCTCCTTGATGCCTCTTCCCACATGATTTACATAGGGGAAATTGAACTTTCTTTCCTCTATGATCATCATGAAACTCCATCTTTCTCTTATTAGCCGAGTCAGGAAACTTACCAAATTTTACTTTATTGATCATATTATGAGATTGCTGATTCGGCATAATAATGATGTTTGGACTTCCAAATCCCATATCATTTGGTTGCTCATGAAGAATATCATTCCATTGTCCATCTTATCCTCCATTATCGTGAATCATCTTGTTTCCAGCCATTTTCTAAAACCCAAAAAGAATAGTGTGAGAGGCAAAAATCATGCTGGGGAAAACAACATAATAAAGGGGGATTACCCTCAATATCTAACATCTTAGGTTTAATTCTATGATCGTTAGCTTAATTCTAGTACTATAACCTATACGCATACTTAACCTTAGGGACATCCCTAGACATACCTTGGAAATATCTCTAGGGATCTCACTAACGTTTTCGCATCCTAGTTTCCAAAGGTTGACTAAACCTTCCCTCTGATACCAAATGTAAAGACCCGAAGCTTGACGTACATTAACATTACATTACATTTGCAGAATACTTAGTACATAACAAAAACACACACACAAGGATAGTAATAGTTTAGTGTCTTTGGAAACTCGGAATATAATCTTCTAATCCTGGTGAAAGATCTTCAACATCTCCCATAAAGATCTTCCTTTTTTTATACCTAAAACCATTCTTTATATCCCGGGGAAAAGTAAACATAAAAGGGTGATCTCAAATGCTCAGTAAGGGTAAACAAAAGAAATATCAATCACATCATATACATAAGCACATAACTTTTGGAAATCTTAACTTGTAAAAGAGATCATAATTTCATAACCTGGGATAACTCATGGCAGTGAAATGTAATCACAATAATCATAACTTAAAACATTAAACTTTGTGGCATGCACACATAATCATAGAGAATCATTTCTTGTTAGTCAAGACTCATTGCCAAGACTATCTTAGTGGACAAAGTCCCTTTCTGAACCGAGTAACCCTCGTTTTAGTCCTGAATCACTGAACCGGTATAACCTACCGTTCCAGCCATGTCTATCTCATGAGATATAAAATCTTTACCCAATGCATTGGAGGGAGATATAGGTCCCACCCATCTCATAATGATACCATTATTATGTGTGCCACAAAATCATAAACCATACATCATTGCATAACCCATGTAATAAAAATGGGATTCTTAAACAACATGACATAATAAGATAAAAGAATTAATAAAAATAAATCCATCACAACATAATAAAATCAATGTAATAATAGGGATAAAAATATAACCCTTTATTATCTTAGATGGAAAATAATTTTGATAAAACACTTGAACTCCATTCTTGAGGAAAATATCCTTTCTACTTCAAAAACATTTTTCCTTTCTTAACATGTCATACAATTTTAAACTAAAATAATTTGATTAAAAATAAACTTGAAAACTTGTAAAGTAAGCTTCTTTGAAATAATGTTTTAAAAATCCATTGATGCCGTATAAGTTAAAAAAACATTCTTCTCATACTTTTGTCGGAAAAGTCAAAAAGTACCTCGTACGAAAAACGACAAAAGATTCCTATCATATCTTTTACTAAAAACTCACCGAAGGGTAAAATTGTATTTAAATAATTGTAGGTGGATGGAAATAATATTTCATATTGAGTAAACATGGATTTGGATGATAAAATACACCCCAGTAAATACTAAAGTATAAACAATCTCGGATAAAAATGAGATTGTGATATTTTCCCTTAACATAGGTCCGATTTGCTTCGTAAGTGTCCGAACCTCCTGTATAATGATTTAAATAATGTCATTGACTTATTACAGAATCATATTAATTGTTATGATATCCTATATGGTTCACTTATGACTTTATATTACCCGTTCTTTTGTAAATTACATGTTAAAGAGCGTTTTGGGTAAAATTGTTTCATTTGTTGTCTGTGTTTTGACTTGTAATTATTCATATGATTACATAGATCATGATTACTTAATTCCATAATATAAAACATGATTTATATATATATATATATTCATAATATACATATATATAATAAATTAGTAAATGGAAAGAAATACACCGTTCATGGAGATGGTAGTCCGTACGTACGCATGAACGCTGTTTTCGTTTCCTTATTGAGTTGAATGGAATTAAGTATATGACATACATATATATACACATAAATCCAGTATCATTATTATGTCATATATTTCATTATTACTTATTATATATACTTTATAATCATTCATGAATGGTTTAAAGTGGAGAATGATTCTCATCTCGTTGTGGAGACGGTAGTCCGTACGTACGTATGAGCGATGATATCGTTCTTATGATCGTGGAATTGTATTGAAGTGTATGTATACTATTTTAGAATCAATATCACTTTACAATAATCATATATAGTTATTATTTACACCAATATACCCATCCAAGTAAGGTGGTGGTGGAAAATAGATTTCACCACAGCGTGGAGACGGTATTCCGTACGTACGCACGCGCGGGGATTTTGTTTTCCGTAGGATGGATAGATGGTGAAATAGGATTATTTCATACTTATAATAACATATCAGTATATTAGTGATACTGATGTTATTACTTCATAATGAAACAACCTAAGAAGAAGAAGTGGAAGAAGAAATAAAGGTGAAAGAATTGGTAACGGAAATTACCTCTTCTTTGAAGCGCCTCTTTGAGACCTCCTATTAGGGCACTAAAATTGGTCTTTGAGGAAGCCCAGAACCTCTAGGATGTTGCTATGGAAGTGGAAAAGAGAATTTGTCAGGGGTTGTCCGATATTGAAGGCTCAATGTTGTGTGAGGAAGAGAGGGAGGAGGTGCCTTTTTATAAGGGAGGAGAGGGGCACCTTTGGAATAACTAAAAATATTATTTTATTATAAAGTCAAGTTCGGTTTTAAATAGCTCCAAATTGATTTATTTCGAGGCTAAGGTGGGGATGGGTCTAAATCCTCTCATCCAATATAATTTAGACAAGTTTAGGTTCCTATTTTAACCTTATCATTTATATTTAACATTAAGTTAAATAATTTTACTTTTACCGTGTCTTCTTGTGTTCTTACACTATAAGGTTAATAAACATACTATAAGAAGCCAAACGAACCCCAAATTGTTTATTATTAATATATATAACCATATATAAGTCATTTGGATGAACCTTAGATTTTTAGGAATAAAATAAAAATTAATAATATAATATTTGTTTTAAAAACTATTTTATGTCAATTTTGACACTATTTATGAATTGATTTTTGTGAAAATCATAACAGAATGATAAGTTCGAAAAAAGTTAATTAAATAAATACTAAAATGTCATATTAACCTAGAAAATTATTTTAATTCATAAAAAGTCTCAAATTATATTTATTTGGGTATTTATAACAACAATTATGTCAATATTTCATTAATAAGATAATTACTGCATCATCATTGTGTCATAACTAAATTAAATTATTTGATGTATAAAAATTAAAAATAAAATACCATTATGTAGGAAATATTTTTATATTTCTAATTAATATTTATAGTCGAATTTATCTTATGTATAACCCCATATTAAAAATGTTTTAGTAAATAAACTTTGATTTTAACTCTTTTAACCCTTCTTTAAATAAATTAATAATAAATGTCCTAATCTAATCCAAGTGGGCCTAAATGGTCATATTTTATTCATAAGTTTGTTTTTGGTCGAATTAAACTTGTAAAATAGAATTAGGACATGTGTTAGGGTAATAATAATATCATTTCTACCCTTAATTACCCTATTTACTTTTAACCGTGGTAAATACAAGTAAAAAGTTACTATTCACCAAAAAATATTTTCATCTCATTGAACCAAATTTTACTTATTGACATCAACCGTGTGTCTAGGATTTTTGAAATTATACTCACAGAAGTGGTAAAATTATGTTTTATGAAAAATTCAGTTTTTTTAACTACCACTTAGTGGTTTCACTATGCATCAAAAATTGAAAGTTTTCAGAAAAATACCAAAAATTAGGCCTAAGCTATATTTGATATTATGAACTCAAAAATGATTTCTATTTTACCAAATTCAAAACATATCAGTTGCATTAATTAATTTAAAAATTAATTCCCGTCGTCAAAACAAAAGGCGTGCTTTTAAGAGATAATAACTATCAAAAGATTGACACTTGTTTATAACTGGTTTAAATGTGAAATTAAATCCAATGACCAACATTGTATTAAATTGTAAAAATATATTATAAATATACATTAAAACCACTAAAATTAATAATTTATCACTATTAATTATTTCGATTAAAAAAGTTGTTTTTAATTAAAATTTAGTAATTTCCATTATTCATCAAAATATGAAAGTTATCTGAAAATTACCAAAATTTCACCCTAAGCTGATTTCAATATTCCGAATCCAAAAATGAAGTCCATTTTGAAAATTAAAATTTACAAAATTTCAAAAAGTGGTTATTACTATTCATAACGGCTAGTTTTAATAATATTTTAATAGCATATCGTTGTTTAGCGAAACTTGGTGTTGCATACAACACACACTATCGTGGAAGGTCGCGATTGTGTGTAATTCAAGCCAGGTCAGAGATGTGTGTTTTGAAAGATCCTTTTGGTGTAGCGTATAACATAAGACATTAATGAAATTAAAAATAATATTTTTCATAAAATCTTGGGGTGTTACATGGTACATCATATAGTTAATATAGTGTTTGTAAGAAAGCCTGAATTTACGCTCTCTTTGTTCAGAAATCTATGTTCCTTCAAAACCATGTTTTCTAAATAGGGTTTACAAGAATATTACCCTAATCACCTATGATAATTAAAATAAATTTTTACCATTATTTTATTTTACTAATTTTTTCAAAGGAATTTTCTTGTCTCTTTCGAAATGATGAAAATTTAAACACTTTTTATAGTGTAAAAGGAATGATCTTTTTTACCTCGTATGACAAGTACATATTTATCTCTCATCAATACTTTAAAACATTCATTTCATGTTTAAATGTTTTTTTTAGAATTTTTTAAAAGATACTTTAAAATAAAAAAGCTTTTCAAAAAAATTCAAACTTATTTTATAATTCATTTTTTTAAATGTTTTTCAAATCTTTTTCAAGATTCTTTTATACGTTTTCAAGGAAAATGGTTTTCAAAAGGTTTTCAAGATTTATTTTTATGTTTGAAAATTATTTTCAAGGATGATGGTTCTCAAATAATTTTCAATATTGAATTATATTTTTTCAAATTATTTTCAAGGAAAATAGTTTTCAATGCTTTTTCTGACACTATTTATTTTTTTTCAAATGTATTTTTATGGAAAAGTTTTTTGTAACAATTTCAGTCATTCTTTAAATGTTTTCAAATTGTTTTTGAAGAAAATGTTTTTTAATATATTTTGGAGCTTATTTTATATATTTTCAATGGAAATGGTTTTAAAATGATTTCAATTCATCTTTACATGTTTTAATGGTATTTTCTATGAAAATTAATTTAAAATGGTTTTATGCATTAAAAATCATTTTTCAATGAAGAAACGATATTTTCAACAGGAAATGTTTTTGAAATATATTACCAAATTATTTTTCATATAAGATGAAATTCATTGATGCAACTCCTTACCTTCTAGGAAATGATATAAAGGTTCCATTAATATCCTTTATATGAATGGGTTAGGCTTAATGCCAAGGTATTTATGAAACCATTTTATCTTTCATAGATTTTATGATTATGAAACCTGTGTATATTTTATGGTTTTTTGTTTATGAAATACATTTCTCTTTCAAAGGTTATATGTTTATGAAATCCATTTCCCTTTAATGAGTTGTTCTTTTTGATGAAATGATTGTGAATCATATATATTTTACACACTTTACTATATATTTACGATTTTTTGATACCCATTTAATTGCATGGGTTAAGATATGATTGCTTATGATTTTGTGGCACATGTATGTATGATTGAACTATGAGATGAGTGGGTCCTATATCTACCTACAATGCATTAGGTAAAGATTTATATCAAATTAGATAGACTAATATAGTCTTGGGAGTAATCTGTGACTACTAATATTGCCATGGGAGTGAACCACAACTACCAAGATGGTTTGAGTAGTGAACTACTACTGCTAAGATGACCATGGGAGTGAACCATGACTACCAAAATGGTATGAGGATTGAACTCATGCTACTAAGATGGCCATGGTAGTGAACTATTAATACCAATGTAGTATGGGTAGAGAACCCATACTACTAGGATGGACTTTCTAGTAATTACATGGCTACTATAGAAATCATATTATATGCTTATGTGTCTGAAAAAATCTCACGCTTATTCCAATGCTTTGGTTTCATGGATTATGATCTCTTTTTTCCTTATGATTCATGTCTTATGAACTTGCATTCTTTATTCCATGACTCATGTATATTATCATTGATATAAAATTTATGATCTTATATTTTCATCAACATGTTATCATACACTTATGCTTATAAATATGCTTACATATATCCCTCATTTTCCCTTAATGATAATTTGAGCTCACCACTTTCTTAATTTTATTTTCCCCAGGGTATGAAGAAAGGTTTTATGTAGGAGTAATAAATGTGGATATCTTTATTGGATATGTTAAAGATATTTCACTTGGATATAATATTTTGATTCCATATTTCCAAATACACAAAACTATTATGGTCCTCAGGCTTGTTTTTTTGTAATGTATAAAATATTCATCTAAAATGATGTAATATACTTGTATGTTAAGACTTTTAAGCTTTACCCTTCGACATTCTAGGTCATGAAACTTCTCCTTTTCATGATATTTTAATTTTTTGTAATGTTATTCTTCTTGGGGGATTATGATTTAATTTCTCCAAAGTTGTAAGAGTTTATTGCTTCAATCTCATCATTTTCAAGGTTGTTTATGATTATTCTTCCTTTAATGAAATATTATAATCTATATCATAAAAACCATAATTAATTTTCCTCTACTCAATTTATTCATTTTATATCTATGTAATGGTACTATTTTTCAAATCTTTGGTAATTATGATTCTTAAATTTTTTTTATGAATATATAACTTTATTTATCCATTCATTCAGAAATCTATTTTCTTTCAAAAATGTGCTTTCTAAAAATATTTTTGAAAATTGAATAATATTATCCGATGAGGTTTAATGGTCATTTTTACAAAATATTTTTAAAAGTATTCTTCTTGTTGTTTTCTGATCAAGTCATTTTTGAAAACTTTTTCGGGTATAAAAGGATAGTTCAACAAGTATGGACATACCCTCCTTCATGAAAATCATTTACTTGATGATTCCATTTTATTTTTTGAAGGATATTTTTATAGAAATGATATTTTACTAATACTCTAGAAATTTGTTGATTTTAAAACATCTTTCATAGAAAAATGATTTCAAAAAAAAATATGTTTAAAAAATGTTTTTGTCACGACCCATCCCCCGGGGCCCATAGCGTGACTACCCCAATCCCATCTTCCATAGGATAGGGTTTGGCGACTAGAACTGGAAAGGCATATCCCTAAAATGGGAAGACATTTTCATTAAATTTGCAAACACACAGACTAGGTACACAACAAGAACAAACCACGTAGTATAACTGCTGAAATTAAAAGTGTGAATTGAAGCGGAATGGGCCAGAATATAAACCCAACTAAAAGAAAATATATAAAATAGGAAAAACACTCATGAGTTAGTCCTCCAAGGATCATAACTGAAGAGTAGATACAATTCGTTACTGCAACTCTCCATATCAACCAGTCACCTCCATGCACCGTCTGGTCCTGACCCCCTAACCTCGGTCAAAGATATCCGTCGTCTGAACAAGTTGCAACAAAGTGCAGGTGAATCCTGTGTAGTGGTGTGTATAAAAATATCCAGTAGGGACCCCAAGACCCCCAAAGGCCTTCCATGATTCCACAAAGTTAAAACCAAAAAGCATGATCGCAACCATAAATCACAAGTAATGACTCAGCTCAAACCAGGAATATGACAAAAATAATAAGAATAAAGATGATTAGTTGCAAAGCTAGATAATATTATTCTGTTGAGATGATTTTGTAACAAGACTGCACAAGGAAGATAGGTTAAGAACCAAAAAAGGATAGCAATGTTTTGAACCATAGATGATCGCTACGTGCTAACCCACCGAGGATTGCTAGGTGCTGACCCACTTAGAGGATTGCTAGGTGCTGACCCACTCAGAGGATCGTTAGGTGAAGACCCAAAAAGGATCAGTAGTTGAAGACCCATAAAGGATTTATAGGTGTAGACCCACAAAGGATCGCTAGGTTCTGATCCACTTAGAATATCTATAGGTGTAGACCCACAATGGATCGTTATTCTTTTGTCACGTCACAACCACCCACTAGATTCCCACACTAAGCATGCTTGATTCTGGGAGGATCCTCTCCTCAATCCATCATTCATACCTCAACCACCACAAAGTCCCAAAAATAAGTAACATGAAGAAGAGTCATGTTATAAGGGTTCTAATGCAACAAACGACATGTCAATCAGACGCCCGATCTATTAGTTATAGTCATTTTATGGCCAAGGGCCCTGTTGGGTTCGAGTCCGATCCAACCTGGTCGAACTCTAACTTTCTACAAAACCCATGTGGTGTATCTCAAAAGGAACACCACATCCTAAGGGTTCAATATCCACAGAATGTTTGTCAAACAGATGTCAGGTTTAGAAGATAAGACCCTTTATGTGAAACTGGATTGAAATGGGTTCTGGTCAGGTCCGACCCGGTCGGACCGACCGAACTTTACCCGGTTAGGGCCGACCAGGTCAGACTTACCCAACTCGACCCATTTAGGGACAACCTGAACCAGTCTAGGTTGACATGAGTCTAACCCGGTCCGAAATGAACCGTCCTGGCCCAAACCGGCTGGGCATGGCTCAAACAGGTTGGACCCGGCTCGGACGAGCTGGACCCAATACGGTCTGCCAACTGGGCACGACACACCAGCTAGGCACAGTCCCAACTCCCCACTGAACAGACAAAGTCAATTCAATATTAAACCGATGGCACTAGGCTAGCACCTCAATTTCAGCTGAATAGTCTCGTGGACCAGTCTAGGGTGGGACCTGCGGTTCGAGTCCACCTATACAGTAACCAGAGCAGCGAAATCTCCTCTGCGACATGCCGTAGTGGGGAGATAACTACCTTCAATGCGGTCGACATCAGATGACCGCCATTATCGACCACTACACATGGGGGTGCTACCCCCTTCTTGCTGCCGCCCATCGCCGGCACCACCATGCCTGTGGTGCCACACTGTCGAAGCTTCCACAGGCCACCAGTGAAGGTACGGTGGTCCAATTCTATTTACGTCTATGCCTACGGGCCTCCTGGGATTCCACATTCATTGCATAGAACTTGGTTCCTTATTGCCGAAAAGTTGAACATTTTCCAAGAAGAACGCATCAAGAACAAGTTTGGAAGAGGGTCTGTGCTTTGTTCAGATTGGTCGGTACCCTCCACGTTAGTGTTATAACATGTGGGTGAAATAATAATAATCATAAGATTTAATAAAACTGCATAAATGAATTCGTGTGACAACCTACCGAAGAAACGAATGAGTCACATATCAACCCATTAGTTTTTCTATCCATATTCTTCATATCAATTAATAATGGAGAGGGAAAATCATTTAAATGCGTAATCAAATTTAAAACCCCTACCTTGAAAATGTTTGGTTTCCTTGTGAAAGAAGAAGATGGTCTGCGTGCATTGTTGTTCGTCATCCCTCAACCTCCAGATTGATTCCTCAATAGGAATCGTCAAAACTCCATTCTTCGTTGGAGGAAGACATCACCGACACTTCATTAAGAGTCCTCCCATGGGTTCCCAAAACCCACACAAACGATTTTATTAAATAAAAGAAAAACCTCCAACATTGGTTCATTATTATGATTCATTAATAAAAAATAATTAATGAACCTAATAAACCACAAGAGTTTTGGATACATATTGAGAGGTTTAAATCATAAAATGAACCATGTTTATTGCTCAACATTACACTACTGTCTGACCATTCACTGCTCAACTGTTTCAAAAAGAATAAAATAACATCTTTAGTTATTTTTTTCTTCAAAAAGTCCAAAAAATTAAATTTTCTGTTCACATTTTTCCCAACAAAGTTAGGATTCCCTTAAGAGAATCCCGGTGCTGCGAGTCCAATGGTGTCCTTAGATTTTTAATCTGAGAACTGGTTCAAAAAAAAGAAATTTCCACCCACACATTTACTAAATGTACCATTAAAAAAGTTAAAAATTTCGTTTTGGCCTCTCCGGGACTCGGAATCACATCTCGTCAATTTTCATAGACTTGTAATAATTCCTTGTAATTTAAAGAAAATTACATAGAATTTTTGGGTCTTTACAATATACCCACCAAAGGGGTTTTCATCCCCATGTGCCACTAAAAAACCTATAAAAATAAATGGGGGTACTGATCATGAATCCGAGACTCCCACTCCTATGTGCTCTCCTAGAGGATCTCGTGCTGCCACCGAACTCACACAAGACGGATCGATCGTCCATGAAGGACCCTCTACTATTGATCATTTATCTCTATAGGGAACTCCAAAAATGTCACCCCATCGTCAATGTATAGCTTTCCACATTCGATGATGTGCGATGGATCATGCACATATCTCCTCAACTACGACATGTGGAAAATGTTATGCACCCGATGCTTTTATGGGAGAAGAGTTAGGGAGTACACCACCTCGACTAATTTTTTTGATAATATGGAAAGGTCCAATGAACATCAGAGATAAATTGATGCCCTAGAAAAATCTCCACAATTATCATTGAGGTGATACCCAAAGGAAAACATGACCACCCTCCTCAAACTCTAAGGGTCTCCGTATCCTGTCAGCATAAGACTTCTGCCTAATTTGTGTAGTCTTCATCCAATCCTGGATGACCTGAAACTTTCAGTGGTAGCCCATACCAACTCTAGACCCATGAGTGCTGACTCCCCTCAATCTCTCCAATATAGAGGTGATATGCATGGTTTCCTGTATTGGGCCTCAAATGGTTCCATGCCAATGATGGAGTGATAGATATTGTTGTTTGAAAACTCTACCAAGGACAAGTGATCGTCCCAACTATGGCCCAAATCAAGGAATAAAGCATAGAGCACGTCCTCAAGAATCTATATGGTCCACTTCATCTGACCATATGTCTAAGGGTGAAAGGCGGTGCTCAAGCATAGCTGAGTAAGGAATGCCTCTTTAATACCTTTCACAACCAGGATGTAAAATGAGCCTCACGGTCTGAAAAGATAGTCGATGACACAACTACTCTAAAACGAGGATATAGAAACATAATTTTTCAATGGTTTTCATAAACTGTTGGAATAGGGTTGTAGAGAGGTCCTTACCCAACGGTTTCACTAAACCGTTGGAATATAAATTTTAAGATTAATTTTACCAAACATTTTTATCAAACCGTTGGCATAGGTGAGTTTTAGATGGAATTTAAGAAACGCTTTCATCAAAACATTGGGATAGGTGAGTTTTAGGAAGGATTTACCAACAGTTTTTTAAACCATTGGTAAATCTTACTTTCCCAACAGGTTTTAAAAATCATTGGGAATGTTTTACCCTAAATTTTCAATAGAGCCAATCCCCCATCAACACGATTGAAGGCCTAAAGCCGAGACCTAAAGTGGATCTCTCTCGCTCGGAAAATTATTCCACCAGATCCATTTTCAATAAGAAAATTATTTTTTTCTACACTTAAAATATGTAAGTATTACCTTAGGTTTAATTTTTTGCATCTATTTTTTTGTTTTCTATTTTGATATGGCCTTAACCCGTGGTCTGTGCAGTATGGTATACCCAAAAATTGAAATTTTATTTGTTTTATGATTTTTTTCTACACTTCAACTGTCACGATTGTGTGAGTCAACTTTTTTTGAAGTATTTATAGTCAATCCTTTGTAGGGTTAGTGGACCATATGAAGGGATTGGGGAAAGTTAGGGTAGTGGTTTATGTGGTTTTCCATTTTTTAGTGGGGTGATATGGAAATTTCTATGGACTTTAGTTTACTTTATCTTAACTATATATAATTTTAAAATTGTATCTATTTGGTTTACTTTGAGCCTATAATACTTATTTATCAAATTCCAGAGGTTAATAAGGTTGTTTACATGTATACCATCAAACTATAACACTCATATAGATATATTCTTAAGAATAATCTATGTAAATTCTATTTGGATATGTTTTTAATCATATAAAAGTTTTTTTTATAATGAATTATAATATATGAAGTATTTAACATTGGGGGGGTGCTGGTAGAGGTGAGGTGGGGGGGGGGGGGGCTGTGCAGGTGGATTCTGCTGGGGTGAGGTGTTTGTGGGGGGGGGGGGGGGGGGGGGTTGTACAGGTGGGGGGATGTACTAATAGGGGTCGGGGTCGAGGGGTTGTGCAAGTGTGGGGGGGGGGGGGGTGGTGTAGTGGGGTGGGGGTGAGGTGGGTATGTAGGTGGGGGGGATGTGAAGTGGGTGAAGAATGATATGTAGGTTGGGGTGTGTAGTGGGGGAGTCTGTTGGGCATGAGGTGGGGGGGGGGGGGTTGTGTAGGTGGGGGTGTGGGGGGTGTGGTGGGTTGTGCATGTGGGGGTGGGGAGAGGGGGGATGTGCATGTGGGGGTGGGGAGAGGGGGGTTGTGCATGTGGAGGTGGGGGAGGGGGCTATGAAAGTGGGGGGTATAGGTGGGGGGTGTGCAAGTTGGTTGGGGGAGGGGAGTGTGCAGGTTGGGGGGGTGGGCTAGGCAGGTGGGAGTCTGTTGGGGGGAGGTGGGGGGGGTGCAGGTGGGGGGGGGGGGGGTTGTGCAGTGGGTGGATAAGAGGGGGTGTGCATATGGGGAATGGAGGTGTGTACAGTGGGAGTCTTATAAGGGTGAGGTGGGGAGGGGGGGTGTAGGTGGGAAGTCATCACTTCCATAGATCGACAATTACAATTGAGAGGTCATCACTTCTAGAGATTTGGATAGGTCTGAGGCCTCTTTGGTTTTTGTTCTTGTCTATTTATCTTGAGGAGTAAGGCATCACATGATCTAAAAGTGACATCAACTATATAATATGAATTCCTTCTCCCAAAACACAATTTTCTAGAAATAATATATCCTTGGATGGTGGTGGGAGCCTTTTAAAATCCTTTCATACAGAGACCGAGGGAGGAAAATATCTATATATATCCACATAGACCAGGGACCTTCTGTCATATACATGTCCCATATTCACAATCATACCTCTACATGTAATAAATGAATAACTATTCTATCTAGACTTCACCTTCAAATGACATCCTAAATTTATTTCATGTTATGATGAATAAAATATCAAGGAATCCCTACAACTTCATATAGGAAAACACCCTTAATCATCCTCCCATGATGATGAAAATCATTACAAACTCATTTCCATACATAATATAATTCCTAATAACTACCTATAGATATTCACTAACCTGTATTACTTCCACGAGAATCCAATGCCCCAAAATTTCCCTATTTAAAACATGATACCATCATGTTATCAAGTCACCAATCCTACCATATTGAATTTGCACTAAAAAATACTGTTATAATCCATAACACCAACGTTTGTTTTTCATAAGATGAATAAAAACCCAATTAAATCTCATAGATCTCTATCACACCCTCGTGGACACCCCCCCACCCCCATGGACAACCCGTACACCCCGGATAGCCCCCGCCCCGTGGAACGGTCACCCACCCCCTAGACACCCCGACCCCCTAGAAAGCCCCCAACCCCCTGGACAACCCCCCACCCCCAATACCCCCACCCCTGTGGACACACCCCCCACCCTCATGGGATGACCCCTAGACATCCCCTACCCCCTAGATAGCCCCCACTCCCATGGATAACCCACCCACCCCCTGAACACCCCTACCCCCTGGATAGCCCCTCCACCTACATGGATAGCCCGCCCACCCCCCGGACAGCCCCACTACCCCCGTGGATAGCCCACCCACCCCCTGGACACCACATACCCCCTAGACCACCCCAAACCCATGGACAGACCACCCACCCCCTGGACACCCCCACCCCAAACACCCCCACCACGGAGACACCCCCCACTCCCCCAGACACCTCGTACCCCCTTAGATAGATCCCACCCCCATGGATAGACCGCCAAACCCCTAGACACCCCCTTCCCCTGGATATCCCCACCACACCTGTAGACAACCCCCCCCCCCCCCCCCCACCCCTGTGGACAGCCCGCACACCCCCCTGAACACCCCCTACCCCCCTGGACAACCCTGCCACCCCCATGGATAGCCCACCCACCCCTGGACAGCTTGTACCCTCCTAGACAACCCTTCCACCCCTGTGGACAGCTTTCCCACCCCTGGACACCCTCTACCCCCGAGATAGCCCCAACCCTATGGGACTACCCTCCCCACCCCCTGGACACCCCCACCCCCGGACACCCCCACCCCCTGGACAACCCCACCCCCTGGGACACCTCGTACCCCCCTAGACAGCCCCCACCCCCCGTGGACAGCCCTCCCACCCCCCTGGACACCCCTACCCCCTGGACCGCCCTGCCAGCCCTGTGGACAGCCCCACCACCCTTGTGGACATCCAACCACCCCCCCTAGACACCCCTGACCCCCGTGGACAACCCCCACCCCCGGAACAACCCCCCACCACTAGACACTCCCACCACCTGGACACCCCCCACCCCCTTGGGTAGTCTATGTGATTACTCAAATAATATACTAAAATATTAAATTTTTTCTATCTAAAAATTTACTCAACTCATGAATAATTCTCCTCCACAAGTGTACATGATCTTGTTCCCATGTATAGCTCTTCAAAGATATGTTTTTATAAATATATTATTTTTTTGTTTTTTATATTATGATTTTAATATTATGATTATCATATAGAGTAGTGTTTCAGTAATGGTTTCATATAAAGTGACCAATTCTCATTTACATAAATCTTTTTTTGATGAAACATAAATCTTATTGAATTGTTTTTGATGAAATGATTTATAATTTTTTTTACATAATGGATAAATGTTCGATGTATGAAACCGATCAGATCTCAAGCTATTTTCAAAACAATTTGGTGAGATTTTCATATTTTTCATATCATATTGCTTCATCTAGTGGTCACATACTCCGCCTCTGTTACAATTGTGTTGGAAGACCTTGGTTGAGTCATGATGAAGTCATCTACCACATAACCAGATATGGTTTTCAAGAAAACTACTTTTGTGTGCAATCACAATGGGGAGAATATTAAATATCAAATTACTAATGATCCAAATGAGAGGACTAGATTAAAGAATTCGTTATATTTACAGTTTCAATTTATTCATCATCAAAAAATAAGAAATGATTCCAACACCATAAGATTTCGATATGAGCTGACATGATGTGTCTATTGAAAATGATGATGTTGTTGGGGTGAAAAAATTTAATGATACTGCCACGACTACAGTATATTGAGAATCTGGTAAAATGAAATAGCTAGAATTTTTAATCCAATTATTTCATGGGAAAAATATGTATGATATTTCTAATACTTCCATCGATTACATTCTATCCTTATTGAAGGACTCACTTCCAGATTATGTAGATACTCCCTCAAACCACTATATGGCACGAAAGTTAGTTGAGGAACTTGGATTTTCAAGAAAAAAAATTCATGCTTTCCCAAAATAATGCAGTTTATTTTGGGAGGAAACAGATAAACAAAATGATTGTATAAAATTTGACACATCCCACAGGAAGACAAAAACTGATGGAACACCATCCCATGTGCCACAAAAATGAATGTGGTATATTCCATTAATCCCCAGACTCTAGAATCTTTTTATATCCCATGAAATATCAATAAAAACGCGATGGCATGATACCGTGAGATGGAAGACTAATGATGAGTTGGTTCACCCTGTAGATGGATTTGCATGGCAGAGATTTGATGCTCGATATCCTGATTTTTCAGATGATGTGCGTAATGTGAGGTTGGGTCTTTCATGTGACGGTTTTAATTCGTTTGGGCAGATTCTTACGTTTTATAACACATGGCCGGTTTTTATAAACATATATAATCTTCCCCCATTTTTATGTATGAAAAACCCGTCCAGGGGGTGGGCAAGGAGGAGGGTGAGGCAGAGATCCACCATCTACCTAGTTTCATAGATTATAAACGATATCTTTTTTATGAATTTTATTAAAAGGCTATACTTAAGGTATTATTTTATATATTATCCCTAGTTTCCATAGTAATTTCAATTCAATGATTCAACTTAAATTTTTCTCATTATTTTTTTATATATTCCCTTTTTATATTTTATTTTGGTTATTTAATCATGGGATATGGTATTTTATTTTACAAGATCATGATGGAATCACTTTGAATTGAATTTTTTTTCATATGAAACACAGAGGATACCATTGAAGGTACATCACTTGTTATTGATTTATTTTTTGATAAAGATTAATTATTATATGTTTTTTTATTGATTTCAATGATTTCGGATTGAATTTGAATTTTTTAGGATGTATAAATTCAATCATTTAGTTGTTGGAGTTTCGGGTTAAAACCAAGAATTGATAGAAAATGTATCGACTCACTATTTAGATATGATTATTAATGATATTGTTTTATTATTTCTAGTGATCCACTTTTTTATTTTCTAATAGTGAATAATGTTAAAATATATTATTTTTGTGGGTTGAATTTACCCCCTTAATATTTTATTGATATTCTATTATTATGTATATTATAATATATTTATAAAACATCAATAAAACATAATGTTGGTTTTGGAAAACATAAATATATGGTTCTTGTGGATATATTTCTTCATAAAATAAAACATTTACCAGCATTTTATTAACATTAATATATTTATTTTTATATGATTTTTTGCCTTCTGTATTTATTTCTCCCATTATAGACATGTTAAATAATTGGAAATATTTTTTTATTCTTAATCTCATATGAATTACTAGAAAACAAATTGTTGTAAACTTTTTTTAGCCGAATTTTATTTGATTTATTTATTTATTATGTCAAAATATATATTTTCAAAATGATTGTGAGACATGAAAAATGTATTCCCAATAATGATTTTGTGGATAAAACATTATTTTTATACAAATAAACTGAATTAAATCTCAATAAAATCAATTCACTTTTGGTAACTAGGTTTCATTACAGGTGATGAAATGATTGGGTTATGTCGAGGGTAAAATGTTCTTTTATTTAATGTAAATCAATAATGTTTCTCTTTAATAAGTTAATATTTAAATATTAATTCAATCTATTGTAAAATATTATTTTCTCTCATTGTGGGTTACATCCCTAACCTCTCTTCCAGCGAAGAGTAATGAAAGTTTTAATCAAGCTGGATAAAAAAAATTATTGACATGGTATCTTAGACATGAATAGAGAGCTTTAAATTATAAAATATGGTGATCCATATTTTCATAATTTAATAAAAAAATATATATTAGTGTATTTTTAGTAAATATTTATTATTTAATATTCTTTATCCCTCTTGTTCCAACTATTTTAATTTTTATCTTATTGGTTATTTATTATTTTCTTCCTGGCCCATACATCCTATAAAATTGGTTTTCCTCTTTGAGGTACACATTTATTCCAATTTTTGGAAAAGGCTTATATAAAATGTTTGGATGTGATATTTTTTTATTGATATCAGTTTTAGTGGGAAATGAAATTATAAATATGGTGAATTGTTGTGGTGGGTGATGTAATTAATTTCATGAAATAGTTTATGTAAGAGAGTGATCGAGAGGTTTGGTAATATAATGATTTCTTGAGGATATGTGTGTTCTCTTGGTACTCTCTATTATTTTTTAGATAAATTGTGTAATTAAAAAAAGAATATGATAATGTTTTGTTTGGATTGATTGATTGGTATAAGATTTAATTGGGGTCTTTTTTTGACATATAAATTGTTTTAGAAGAATTATATATATATGATAGTGGGAAATGGTTTTGAAGTATCTTATTTTCCTTTAGAATATGGGGTTTTAGATAGTTTTTATAACATTTTAGGGGTTTTAACTCTATTATATAATATATTTAGGAAACATTCCCTTAGATTATGGTTTCGAAGATGATGAGAATGGTTAAACTATTTTCAAAAATAGATCAGGTTTTATATTATTGTATATTAAAATCTTGCATTTCATCCTAATTAATTTATGATATGTATCAATTTGATTAGATTTTATATTTATATTTATGAAATAAGCTACATGTTATTGTTATGAATTTTTACTATGAATTCTCATCTACTAATTTCATTTTTTTCTAGGTATGAATGATTATATTGTTTCATTGATCTATGTAGGAAACATCATAACCTTATATTTATGTTTAATAAACCTTTTATCCATCTCAGGACTGAAATATGATATCAATTTTTTATTTCTCCACTTTGTTATTGCATGAGAATTTTTTTTGTTGTGATGGAATTTCAATTTTGGACTCAATGGTAGTATATATACCTCTAGTAGTGTGGGAGGTATAAATCTGTATATTTATTTGTACTCCTCTAAGAGGAGTGGGAGGAGTAGTTAATATTTTTTTATTTGCGATAGTTAACCATTGACATATTTTTTTAGTTTATTCATATATATTATATATTTTTTATAAGTGTCATAATTAAATTAAATGAATTAACTAAATTATTTACACTTATATGAATATGGGACTTCTAGTGGTGCTTACTGCGTCTTTTTAGTCACAAAAAATAAATTTTCACCTCATCACAAATGATCTTTTATATGGCACATTTTAGGTATAAGTAGTTTTTTATGATTGATTCTTGAATGGACTATAGAATGATACGGCCTCAATATAGTGGTTTAGGACTCCATTAGGTGGTTGGATGTGGGTAGTGAGAACTGGTTGGAGGTGTCGATAGCACATCATCATCTCTATTCTAGTTATAATATTTTTAGTCCATATTCAATTTTATTAGAAGTTTAAACAATTATTTTGTATATATATCATCCATATATACTATCCTTACACCTTATGGTTATACCATAATGGAGGATGCTAATTTTTTATCCCAATTTCCTTTACAAAAGATACATGAATTTAAATGTTCAATATAATGATTATTCAAAGAGACATATTTCATAAAATTTAGTAAAATCCTATATTTTTTTAATGATATTTGTTAAATAATTCCCCAATTATATACTATAACCCATTATATAAGTTATCATTCCCAATTGAATGGATAATGTGCCCAAGGAATGTGTTTCTCTAGTCCAAGTCTACGAAAGATCCACGACTAGTTATTAAAAGTTGTTATCTGAGTGGTTTTGGTTATTGGATAGAGTTATTTATGGTTATATATTGATGTAGATAATTAATTGTTACTCAATTTAAAATTTTCCCCACATTTCTATGTTTCTTATTATGTTAGTAGGGATGTTTATCTATTCATCCTCGATACTCTCCTTATGATTTTGGTTTATCGTATTGGTATTCATGGTATAAGATGTATGGAATTAATTCTAGACTCATAGCTCTCAATTAGAAGAAAATATTCCAGTTATGAATCCATATTTTGGATACCTGAATTTATGATATGGGTGAATAATATATTTTAAATTTTATTATTGAATTGATTATATCAATTAAAATTCTAAAATAATGTAATTTATTTTACCTAAATACTATTTTATGGGTTGAATGATTAAATAAATACCTTAAGAGGTATATTTTATTTCTATTAATGGATTTATTACTGATTATTTGTGTGACTTTTGAATATATTTAGAGTTTTTACATTCAAATCACCATGTATATGTTTAGGTACTTCAAAATTGATGAAAAAATATTTTTAATGCATTTATTTAACAAATTATTAGACATAAAAATTAGTAAATAGTTATTAATTTAGAAAACAATTGGGAATATATTTTAAAAAATTAATTATAATGGGTTTCTGTTTTTAGAAGTTCCATGTTTTGAATTTGGAAATTAAACATTTATTTTTAATATAATCATTAAATTATTTTTAAGATTATTGTATTATTTTTTTTATACATTTGAAATTTAATAAATAAAAATTTAATATTCTCTATATATAAATTTGGTATGATTTGAAGTCATGTAGTAGGTCTAGAAATAATAAATATTTAATTTTTTTGGTTGGTAGTTCATGAAAAGAAAAATATAGTTAATTGTTTTATTAATATTGAGTGTTTTGTTTTGGATAAAACTCAATATTTTTTGGGAGTTTTGAAGATGAATTATATAGAGAATCTACGTATATAATTTTCTGTAATTTTACTAAATTTTTAACAAATAGTTGTATTGAATTTTAGTTAAATGATTTTTTTAGATTAAAAAAAATATTACCAAGATTTCATAACATATAGTAATATTATTTAATTTTAAAATAGATAAACAACATTTAATATTCATAAATTTGTGGTTATCCATTTGAATATTTTATATTTTTATCAAGAGATTGAATTTTTTTTTCTTTTTGAAGAATTTAAAATGATTATTTGGAAATAGTTATTTGATCTGAAAACACCAAAAACAATGATATTAGAATTTTTAGAGTTTATGTTTTAAGGTTATGGATGAAGGAATCCATCTTGTACTTTACATTGGTCCATCTGGTATCCATTGATATGATCATTGGGTTAATACCCTTTAGTCATACATTGAGTCATCAGTGCAGATCCCTTGAGTATTGTGTAGATCCTAGTTTCCTATTTTCAAAGGGTGAGTGTATGACTATGATGATTTTTATTAAAATAATAATTTTTTTATTCTTAATAAAATAAGACAGATTTTATGGGATACTACATTTTTCTCACATCATATCCATATACAATTCATTTTAAATAATGTTTGTTGTGGTAATTTTAGTTTAGTGGCTTGTGGTTAATATCACCATTTTAAACCATTTTCCTATTCAAATAGATTATTATTTATATAGAATAATTGATGTTGGGATTTTGTTTGATCTTTTACCAAATTTTGGTGTTATTATATTTGATTGGGATGCATTTCATGTGTCAGAGAGAGAGGAGACTGATGAAGATTAATCACATTCTTTTAATAGTCATTTTGATAAGGGTTAGTGGGACATTGTATTGTTTTATGTATTCATTGATTTTAGGGTTAATTAATAATTGTTTTGGATGTAGAAATTACGGATTTTGAATATTATAGTGTCATGTGGGTTCTGAGATTTTATTATTTAACATGGTATATAGATGTTATTGTGGACAAATTTATAATTACTTTTCCAAGGATCCAATTTTTTAATGTTAGATTTTGGTGAGCCCTACGATGGTTTATTTAGATGGATAGTCTCATCCATTTTAGTATTTAATTATTAATTTTTTGTGATTTTAATCATAAATATTTTATATAGCATCATTGAAATTTAATATCAGTTTTCTAAAACATCAAGTGAATATTTTTAAGTTATTTTTTTGGTTAAATTAAATTGTTTTCATGATAAATGTAATAATAATATGATTACAAATTACTAGATTATTTTTGAACATTCAAATTAATTTGATGAAAATATATACGAGTTAAATAATGGAAAATTTTTTATTATTCTTACTCACATTAGGGCCCCTTTGATGAACACATAATTTTTTAAAGAGTTGTATAATATATTTTCTTTAATTAAGTCACATTGTAAATGTTCTAATTGTATTTTAGATATATTTTCTGGATTTCCTGTTTTGATATTAAGTATAGACCATTAAATTCCATAAGAAACACAAATAAATTATTATAATTTAATAAACCAAATACCTCAGTTAGAAAATTTTATAGATGGAAATGTAATGACATTGTTTTCTTTGTATAAATGGGATAGTTTTTATATTGTATATTAAAATCATTTATCCTAAACTAAGTTACTGTGATACTATAATTCTTACTATGGTCAGTTATTCTTTATCCCTATACATGGTTAACCTAACTTTCCTCCTGTAAGAAGAGGATTGTTATAATATTTTTTTGAGTTCAATTGAAAATATATCACCGGATGTGTTCCCTTGGACAAGGAAAGTGAGTTCAAAATGACAAGATATGGAATTTCATCCCATTATAGTTTAAATGAAAAAATTTATTGTTTTTAATTATTTTTATTTTTTATTATTCTTTACCTATCTCATTCCTTAAATTATCAATTTTTTGATTTCATTTTCATACTTATCTATTATAGTATTCATGGTTTGTGATTCTTATTCATATGTATCTCTTCATGATTTCACCTTCACTATTTATTTATAAGAAAAGGATTCTATAGTAGTTCATGATATGAGATATGTTTTTTTGGATGTCATTGTTAGTGGGAAATTGAATGAGTAATCAATTGAATTATTTATGGGGTGATGAAATCATGGTAGTGAGATAGATATATAATGTTATTTGGTTTATAATGGATTTCATCAAATTATCCTGTATCTCTATATGAGTTGAGAATGTCTACATAATTGTGGTAATATATATATATATATATTGTATTGACTAAATTATATGGGATTTGAATTGGTTATATTTTTGACATTGAAATTATTCTAAATTACAATTATTGTTTTAAAATATATTGATATGTTAAATGTATCCATTCTCATTTTGGAAGATTATTTTTTGAGTTTTTTTTAATGATTTAGATGAGATTTCATCTAGGATATTTACATGATTGATGAATTATTATCTTGGAAATTATATTAGTTTATAATATGTGGTGAATCAGTATATAGTTATAATAAGTAGCTCATATGTTACATTTTTATCTATTTAATATAGGGGTTACATTTTAATTCACTTATGAGATACATCAATTTATCTAGTTATGATTCATTTCTTATTGACATGGGTTATATGTTATCACATAAAATTGTCATTATAATTTATTAATTATCATGTTAATTTTTGTAATATTAGGTATGAGTAATTATATAATTTAGGTTATATAAGTACCTTTATTATTTTTATTGATATTAAGGTTGTATAAATTTTATTCTCCCCCTTGGAATTGGAATATGATGTATATATGTGATCTTTCATCTTGGACATTCATTAAGCATCTTTGTTTTGTTCTAATGGAATTCTATGTTGGTATTCGAATATGTCAGGGATATTCTAGGTGGTGTGTGATTTTTGAAATATTATTTTTACTATAATTCTTCCTTAGGATATAGTAAGAGTATACTATCATGTTAGTATTATTACTCTTGAGTGATAATGGTTTTATTATTCTTCTATTTATAAAGGAATTTGTAACAAGTCATCCAGTAACCTCTATGTACAACGAAATAGTATAGGTAATCATGGATCATTTTTCCTTGACGACCCAATTTATACTTATAAAAGTGGGTTCACCTATCAATGAGTCAAAAAATTGTATATTGGATGGATCATAATGTCTCATGGTGTACTAGATAATATCATCTCTAATATATATCATAGATTAATGGATTGGATTGATTCCAAGACATCATTAGGTATTGGGTTCTTAAGTGAAATTAAGTTCTTCTTTCCACCCATAGACTAATGGCCATTCTAAGAGAACAATTAATGTTATGATAATTTATTTTGGTATTATATTATTTATTTTTATTGATCATTGGAGGATTTAAATTCATTGGTTTAATTACCATATATTAATTTCTATCATTTTTCTACTCAAATGTCCCCCTTACAAATCATTTTATAATAAATATTGTTGTTCACCCCTATATTGTATTGAAATAAGTGATCCATTGGAGAACAAGCCTTGTATTATTTAGGAATTAGGGGAACATGTTGAATTAATTAAAAAGGGGAAAATAACCACTTAATATTATCAATCCTTTTATAGAACAAGCCAGGTAACTCATGGAATTCTATGTGGGTTATCATGTCTTCTTATATATTTCACCAAAATTGGTCCATTGATGAATGGGAAAGAAATTTAATATCACTAAAGTATTTTTATGGAATTGTTAAGCTTAGGAATGTTCTGTGAGACAATGTGATGTGACAACCTAGCGTGCCTACCCATACACGAGAGGATTCAAACTAGTAGTGAGGGTCCAATGTTGAACATGAAGAGACCATACCCACTTTATCAAAGAAGAAAAATATCAGAAATATTTTTTTTTTCAAAAGATGTATCCATAACCATAATATTACCATTATTACATTATGTACAAAATAATAATACAATATACAAAAAAAAATTATTAGATAAGACATGCCATATACGTGTCAAGAGCCAAATGAAAATTCCAAAATAAAGTAACTAATATCTCTTAAGCAGGTTTCCATGCCAAGACCTATTCCCTCATCAATTATCCACCCCATATTAGCTATCTAATGTGGGGACATTTTCATTATCCTATCCTACAAACATGTTTTCGATTTGGGTACCAATCAAGAAGCTTGAGTAGGGTGGGGGTACAATTCAATATGCCACCAATAATTGGGTCTAAAAAATTATCCAATAAATAAAAATGCATTTAGATTTATAAAGACTAAAATTTAAGAAATATATAATTTTTTTATATTCAAATATTCATTATCTAATGAAATGATTCTCAGGTTCACAATGACACCGATACTATCAATACCTACTTCAGCATGTGTCTTATTATGAACTATCACAAAGGGAAATCACATATTGTAATAAAATGGTTATAAATTATCATTGAATTTCAATTCATATTACATCCAATTAGAATCATAGTCCAATGCAAACATTTTGGTCCTGGAACACCATGTCTATAACCCCATGAGTATTTTCAGCAAGAATCCCTATCTCACACTTAATTTACTAGTCAATAAAATATGGGTATTTAGAGCATCAGTCTATGTACCACACTTATATATCAATCAATCACATATGGGTATTGGGAGCATTAGTCTATGTCTACACTTATATATCAATCAATCACACATATATCACATATATCACATTAAAAAATATTAATCAACATTAAACCTCTTATCACATTTCACATCATGGTATACTAGTTAAACTATCTCAACAAATCATGGTTTAATAATTCAATCACATGGATAAATATTCTCAATTCATTGTTTTTCATTTTTCAATATTTAAATCATATAACCCATTAATCCATTAAGGTTAAAGCAATCCTGTCACAATTATAATTGTAAATTAATTCATAATCACATTAATTATCCAATTATATAATCCTAATATCCAATAAATTATAAAATAATAATATTACATTAATTTATTGTCCAAATAATTAATCTAATTCCACCTATTCCAATTTCCCTAAATTTTACCAAATGAATTATCATAGGGAAATTAAATTATATCAATTAAATCCCCAAAAATAAATTTACCTTTCAAGGTAGTTGAATATTCATAATTACATACACATTATTTATTAAAGACTACGGTATTTAAAATTTATACCACCTACCTCAAGGTCATTGGTGGATTCTCAGCAATAGAAATCCCTAATTGAATAGAATAATATGATTAGGAAAACGAATGATATTTACATACAAATTCAAGATCCATGTTCAAAAGAATCATTATCCATCAAAAATTGATCTAGAAACATCACAAAAAGAGTAAGACCATCCACATTATATTTGTAAATAGAGATAATAGAAATAAGAAACCACATAGGATGACAGTCTTCTATGGGGAGAGGTGAATATATGTAAATGGATCTTCTATTCATCAAGAATAGAGGTTTGAGGGCCTTGTAATCTTCCATGATCCTCCAAAATTGAGATAAAATGGCATATGATCGATCTAGGGTGTTTAGGTATATAATATAGGGGTATGAAATTTTTTTAATGAATATAATGGGGTTTAAAGTTCCTTATGAACAATTTCTTGTACAAGGAACATGATTTTCACTAACCATGAGACTAACTATGAAACAACTCCCGTGGGGGTCACACAGTTACTACTAGGTAGGTAGAAAGTTTGTAATGTCATGTTCTAATAGTAATAATCCCCTAATTTTCGGTCCACATGGTTTACTGGCATAGGCACCCAGTTTGAGAAAATCGTGTGCCAACTGTGCATTGTGCCTCTTCCCAAAATTCATCAATTTCACCCCAAAACTCTCAAAAGTAAAACCAAAAAAAGATACACTCAAAAAATTCAAGAGAGTACCTAAAAATGATCTTGAATCACATATAGGAAAACGTTTTGATATTAAAATATCCCTCCCATATAAATTCTCATCCTCGGGCTATACACCATTGTATCTCAAGATTCGAATTAGAAAATATCCGGCCACTAAGTCCACATATCTGCTTCTATCCCCCTTATTTCTTCCTAAACACAAACATGTTTTCAAAATATATGTACATTTGGCACTATATTTCTCCTCAAAACCTTCTCAATTCAATCCAAAACATGTATTATATGCTACTTAAAGGATGCATTGGTCTTGGGATGGGAATCATCCACATCGATCACGTCAGAAGGGTCACGGTGATACCATTACAGCTATAACACATTAAAAATGTTAGGAATAGTAATATTACTCTATATAGGATCTAATCAGTACTAAAAGATCCCACTTCTCTCCAAAACCTCAAATGGTCCAACAATCCAAGGCACCAATATTTTCTATTTCTAAATCCTAAGGTGACCCAATCTGGGTGACACCCGAAGAACATGTAATCACCCACTTCAAACATTGGTGGTCATCAAAATCAATCATCATATGAATTATTTCTACTATAAGACATATCCATACATTTATAAATTAACTACACCTACTCCCACATCACCTAAATGAGACTCAGTCTCAATATCTCTAACTCACCTACCTCCATCCGATATAGAGGTGATCTTCATGGCCTGCCATAATGAGCCTCATATTGTTCCATCTTAATTATTGACTAATAACGATTGTAATAGGATAAATACACTAATTATAGATAATTATACCTTGACACACTAAATTATCGTACAAAAAAATGAATCATAACCTCAAACACTTGTATAGTACACACCAACTGAACATATATGTGTGGGTGGAATTTTATACTTAGTAAAACTGGTGTATCAAGAACCTTCTTCAAATCTTTCCAAAAGTGGGAAGTAAAATAGAAGTCTTATTCTGAAACAATAATTTTTGGGATCTTATGAATATGGAATATCTACGCAATGTATAAATCTCACAACTTTTTCACTAAGAATGTCTTGCGTATAGTCAATAAATGCTCTATTTTTTTAGTCAGTCAAGAACAACCCAAACAATGTCATTATTTCGAGACATCCTCTATATACCCATAAAAAATTTCATGGTAACATCATAAAGCTTCTATTTCATAATTTAAAATGGTTTTTGTAAACCACCGGGTCATTGATTCTCAACCTTCACCTATTGACTATTATATCATCATGTCCAAAACCCTACTATTTCCTTTTTCATACCCGACTACCAATACCTCCAACATAGGTGATGTTACATTTTGGTCAACCCCAGATACACCACCCACACCGAGGCATGAAATTCATGTTCCATATCCTCCGGCATGCTCATAGGCACAACCACGCGATTCTAGACATAGATTACCCCATCCACATATATGGATCAATTTGAAGGTGACTCCCCACCTTCATGGTTTTCCATCAAGTATAAACATTCTAGTTCCTAATACACTCATTACTTGATCTAACTTAGAAGTGTGGACTCCATTTAAATTGATATGAGGTTCATGTTTTCATGGTCCTCGTAAACCAAAACATGAATCTCAGCAATTATAGTCATCTTATTCCACTTAATACTAGATGCATGAACTATTTGAGTATGAGTTTTCCTACATAAATCTTAAGAAAAAATATTTCCATTTCTGGATGTATATGGTAGATGAAAATATAATTATGGAATATAATCAACTCATAAACACTTCTGAAGATTCAAATATCATTGATAAAGGATATACATTAAGATTATATGATCAATATACACAATAAACTTCATGACTGGAAGATAATACTTCCAACAGTTCAAATCATAAACCATGAATGGTAATTAAAGGTTGTGTATAGGGTAATTCTATTCATGTGAAATTAACTTCTGATACCCATATTCCCAAACTCAAAATATCTACATCAACACTACTTCATTTCTATCCCAAAATTGTCATGAAGCACTGTATAATCATAACCTGTCTCAGGTAGGATCAAGATCGGTGCAATTTTCAAATGATTATTTAGCTTATGGAAAGCATTCTCACATGCTCTATACAATTCAAACCTAACCCATTCATGGATAAGACCAAATGTGGTTTTTTGAACTAGATAATTCTTGGATAAACCTCTAAGGAATAGCCTAAAAACCCCATAAATTTAAAATAATCAAAAAACTTATTGTGATTCTCTCAAGAAACCACATAATGCATCATCTATGGGTCCACAAACACCCCTTTATCCAAGATTATATGACCCAATAAGTGTACCTAACCAATCTAAAAAAGACACTTAGATATATTGGTGTATAGATGATTCCATCTTAGTGTACTCATGATGATGTCAAGATGTTGGGAAAGATTGTGATGATTCTTGGAGTGCACCATGTTGTCATCCACAAGAACTACCAAAAACCACTCTATGTATCAATGGAATATTTTGTTCATCGATGCCCTAAACATTACTAGAGTTTTCATTTTCTTGAATGACATTAAAATAAATTCAAAAAGGCCATACCTACTTTTAATATAAATATGAGGTACATCAAAATTTTGAACACTAAACTAATGATACTATAATATCAATTTAATCTTGGAGAAAACACATGATCCAATCAATTAGTCAAATATATCATCAATACATGGAATATGATATCAGTTCTTCAATATCATCTGGTTCAACATACAGTAATCAACAAACAATCACATGGGTCCTTAGCCTTATTATAAAAAAAGATAATAAAAAACCTAAGGTGACATACTTAGAATGATAAACCTATTAATCTATTCCAGCTGAGCCTTATGCACTTATAGATCTATTAGTGACATTCAATATGGTGGAAGAGATTCTATCTCAACCACTATCATGAAATTAATCGCAAACTCCATGTATCTCTCAGGTGGTATCCTTGATATGTCCTTAGAAAATATGTCCTAGAACTTATCCACTATGGGTAGAAAGAAATCATGTTTAATATCCCCATCATCCAGAAATAGACTAGAACCCATGGTGGTGAGCTCCCCCCATTGCTAACGAATTGGCCCTGCATGACCCGCCTGGAAATCACACTCTCCTCAGTGAATATAATTATAACCATTTGGTGAATTAAACATCACTCTTTTGATGTAACAATCTATGTGTACTTGGTATTCCACTAACCAATATATACCCATGATTTTTTTGAAGCCTCACATGTCGTGGATATAAAGATACCATAGAAAATGATACTATCCAACCACAAGATAACACCCCTTTCATAATGAGATGTCGCTCAACTATAGTCCCAAAGGTGTATATATCATCATAACCACATTGAAATAATACATAATCTGGCTCAATCCATTCACAAGATTTGAAGATATAAAAGAAAGTGAGGAACCTATATAAAATAATGCACTAGCTAGAATAGAATCTACAAGAATAGTAACTCTAACTTTCGATGGTCCATCCTCACTATACACAACTATATAGGGAATTACATGAAACTATTCTACCCCTAAAACATGTAATTCAGCTTGAATACCATGACATGCACCACCATTCTCATACTAGATATCTTTCCTCGAAACACCACATCCACTCCCTCCACATCCATGACTAGTAGAATACTAACTCCAAGACTGATACGGTATAGAAAACCAATTTTTCATTCTCTAGTTATTCCTAGATTCCACATCATTATACACCTATCACGGGTTCTTGAAAAACATCTCTAGATGTACCATCCTTCCACAAGGTTGGAACTCTACCATATGTTAGGGTAACTATCTATGAAAGTGACCAGACCCACTACACTGGTGACATATCACTGGAGTAAGATCCTGAGTAACTTACCCTTCCCCCTAGAAAAAATTATTTCCCCTTATATGGTCAATATTCTCATTACGACACATCCTACACTCAAAATTTATACCTCTTGACCATCCAACAGATGCCACATGTCCCCCACCATAATCCTTCTTCTAGTTCTCCTTAGAAATCAGAATGTGATTCCCCTCCTCATAAAACGTTTTCAACAAAATGATATTCACTAGGGTCTGAGTTTTACATTTAATCCAATCTTAAAAAATTATCACACCCATATACTCATATACTTCTAAAATTATAGAAAATATATGCATATCTATAATTTGACCAACATAGTATGTAACATATATGCTCCCCGGAGTCAACCTCATAAACTCAGCCCCTCTCTCCTGCATAAGAATCTCAAGGTAAAAGTGATGCACTAACTTCTCTTAAATGTCATTCCACTCCATTAATTACAACTATCGATCCCATGTTTGTATAACCCACCAACACACTACTTGAACACATAAAATGTATGCAACCAATTTGAATCTCTTCTAATATGGATTCCTCAAGTGGTCAAGTATCACCTGGATAGACTCAATCCAAAAATCAGTTGCCTCAGTTCCACCCCCACTAGTAATCTTTAGAGGGTGATGATACTAGAACACTTGTGTCTGGTCAGACATACTCTTCACAACCACCATGTTTCTCTCTACATAAAATGCATAAACTGAGAGAAGTTATCATGTAACTACTATCTGACTTCTTCACCCATCACTATCGGTGCATTAGGTTCCACTTTTGGTTGAGCATCTCTACTCATAACCTCATGTTTTCCATCCAATAGGTTTCTTCATGGAGGAATTTCTCTACAATTCTAAACATACATATTAGAGAACATTACATATCATTAACACATTTACATAAGGGGTATTCACAATATGCCATAACAATTCATTCCCCCAAACAACTTAATGTGGTCAAGACTAATGTGCTATCACTACCCTTAACCACCCACCATCCATGTATTCATTAAAAAAATGGTAAACCCTTTCTCATAATTCAATTCTCCCATTAGACATCCATTTATCCATTTTCATACGTTTCTTATAATTTAGAATTTATAATTTCATCTTAAGAATGATTTCCAATTCCAATACATGAGAAATTATTTTTGTAAAATTTCATCAAAATTCTAAGTGATAGATTTTTTATATGTTTCTAAATAGTGCATGTTTTAAATAATTTCTAAGTATCTTGGTTGAAGCATGTATAATAAAATCTCACACCATAGCGGTCCACGATTCAATGATTAGAAAAGATCATAAATAATTTTCACATCACACAACAAGTGAATCAATCAATGTGAAATAACATTCAACTATAACAACTCACATCAATAACAACAATCCCACCCTAGGTACTGGGATTTAACCCTTGAACATGGTTCAGATACTCTCATGCATGAGCTCTAAAACAATACCCAACCCATCCTATTATATTGTATACCATTATCAAATAGTATGACAAAATAAAAAGAAAATAAAATCCCTCTGGTTTAATATTTTGATGTTCAAACCTAGGTTACACACATTAGTTCCATATACTAGTCAGTCGCGTGACCTCATGCATACCTCCTCATACTCTATAGGTTGCCGACTAAAATTGAGGGTCTAATATCAGTAATTGGGATACTATACCCTTTTTATCAAATAAACACAACCAAAAATAAATAAATAATATCCAAAAGATAAAACCATAACCAGAAAAAGATCAATATCACATGATGAACAAAATAGGAATAAAACATCAAAAACTAAATCAGTAGATATAAAATTCCAAATATGAGTCAAGTGTCAAATTAAAAACCCAAAATAAAGACCCTAAAAATCCACGGTAGGCCCTCAAACCAATTCTGGTTCCCTCATCCATGAGCCATCCCATATCGTGCATCAATCATGGGGACCTTTCCCTTATCCCTTCCTACAAACATGAAGTCTATTTGGGTACTAATCAGGTAGCCCAAGTAGGGTGCGAGTTCAAATAAGTAGGACACCACCAAAGACATATAAAATAAATTTTATGAAATAAAAGTGTATTAAACTATACAAATCATAAAATAATAGTAATAATGTAAACATTTTAACATAATCAATTATTATTTATTTAACCACATAACTTATCGAGTTCAAAATGACACACAAGCTATTAATAACTGCGTAGGCCCATGAAAGATTCTAAATGATCCCCAAGGGATATCAAATATCACAATACCATGGTTATTAATTATCATATAATTTCAATTTATAATATGGCTAATTGGAACCATAGTCAAATGCCAACATTTTGGTCATAGAACACCATGTCTAGAAACTTGTGAGTATTCAGAGAATCAATCCATATCTCACACCAAATTTATTAGTCAATCACATATTGGTATTTGGAGCATCAGTCATTTTCCAAAACTTATATATCAGTCAATCACATATTGGTATTTTGAGAACCATTCGGCATATCACACTCATATATCAATCAATCACACACATATCACATTAAAAATGATTAATCAAAATTATCCAACAAATCATATTTCAGATCATGTTATACCATTTCACCTTTCAAAACAAATCATGGTTGAATACATTAGTCACTTGGAATAATATAATCAATTCACAATGAAACCATTTTTCAATATTTAACTCATATAACCCATAAACCCATTATGCTCAAGCCATAAATTTCACAACTATCAATGTAAATTAATACATAATCACATTAATTAACAAATTATGGAATCACATTATCCCATAAAATATACATTAACAATAATATATTAATTAATTATCTAAATAATTTATCCAATTTCACCAGTTTCAATTCCCCAAATTTAACCAAATTCATCATCACATGGAAATTAAATTAAAATAATTCAATCTCAAAAATGAAAATTTCCCATCATGGAAATTTAAATTTCACAATTACTTACATGTATTTAAATCTAGAGTATGTAATTTTAAATTTAGACACCCTTCATCAAGATCGTTGTTGGATGCTCGCCAATCGAAATCCCAAATTGAATTAAAAAACAAAGATCATGATGAAGAATGATATCTAAATTCAAAACCAAGATCTTAGATCAAAGAATAAAGATCCACAAAACTTATATCTTGATCCATAAATAGCAGAGTAAAACCATCCAATTTCTATCCTGAAAGTGATATAGGATATAGAGGAAATAACACGAGATGAGAATTTCTTTCCAGGAGAGGTGCATATCTATAAATGGATCGTTGATTCCAAGAGAAAGCAGGTTGGTGGCCTTTTTATCCATCCACGAGCCTTAAAAATGAGATTAATTGGTTTAGATTATAGATCTGGTGTTCATGGATATATGAAGGGGATTCAAAAAAAGTTTAATGAATTATCATGGGTTTAAATTTCTACATGCATGATTTCCTATATGGGGTGCACAGTTTTCCTAATCATGATCCTACCAATGCACCTCCTCCCAGGGGGTCTCATGGTTACAAATAGAAGGGAACATAGTTTTGAAATCCATGAACCAACCATATTAGTCCATTATTTTTTAGTTCCCATGGTTTATTAACCGAGGAGAATGTTTTGGGAAAATCATGTATCTACCGTGCACTGCCCCTCTTTTTCCCAAAATTATCCAATTTCACCCCAAAACAACGCAAATAAAAACCCAAAAAATCTATAATAAAAACAAGGAAAGTGAGTACCTAAAAACAATCTTGATACATCACCAAAAAAATGTTCGGGATCTTATAGATAGCAAATTAACTATACATACCTCAAAAATGTAGTTTCAAGCATAAAAATTCCATGGATCGTAGCTAGGAATGTATGTGTCTGATCCAACACATGTAAATAGGTACAATGAAAGTGAACTATATGTATATGGTTTAAAATTTTAATATAAAATCTATATAATCACCAAGAGTTATAAATTATACTTGGAATATGAAATGATTCTTCTTCAGGAAAGATGAAAATATACTAGACTCAAAGATGATACACATGGGTGAAAAATTGAAACATGGATGCAAAGGATAAAACCAAAATGTTTCTAGGATAGTTATTCACATTAAATTATCTATTTAAATTCATTTTGGTTGTAATTATGAATTAATATGTAATGAAGAGAGTTTATGGGAAAACTAAAGTGATAAGGGGAGGTACCTAAGGTATTCGATTTCATTGGTTACCTAGAGGACTACTATTGGGTATCTAGAAGAAGAAATAAAGAATCAAAAAAACTAATTAACTGATGATCCTAGATCAGTTAACTAGTAGGAATTTAGTCAGTTTTTTAAATTTTAAGGGTAGTTATATGAATTTTATTTCTCAATTAACCCCTAGTATGACCACCTCATTAGATTTTCATCTTATTCTTATTTCATAAGGACTATTGGGAGATCTTAGTATCCTATTTTTCATCTCTTATTCATAATTTATAAGTCATCATTTAGATCACCTAGATTTGTCATAAAATAATGTATTTGGTAATATATGGTGATTAATTTCCCCTAATATTCTCTTTTACCTATATTCATTTTTACAGATAGAATAATATGTATCCTTATTAATCTAGGGCTTGTGTAGTATTTCAAATAATTTTTATTCCCCTCATTCTAGTAGTTTTGGAGATGTTTCCTTTGTAAATCAAAGGTAAACATAAAATTATCCATAATAGTTTATTCTCCTTTAATGGATTGGAATAAAAATACTATTACTCTTTTTCACTATGTTTTTATATTCCCCTATGTTGTGGAATACACTCTTCACCTATAAATAAAATAGAAAATAGTATAGAATTTTTAGGAGACCCATATTTTTATAATAGTATTATGGGATTAAATATTAGATGCATAGGTCTAAGTTGATTCAATAAAAATAAATGTTCTCCATTTCAAATGATCACTTAAATTTAGTTTTCCAAAATAAAATGGGTATTTTGGGTTAATTTATGAAATTTTTGATATGTAAGGATATATTTACTGATATATATACTTATTTTAACAAGTATCTCTAATATCATTATTGTGAATTTTTATTTAAATTGAAAAGGAATAATCATGTATTGTTGATATGTGGGTGGTTTTACTATAGATATTTGACTTGGGAGCACAAATTATCATAATATTTCATTGGATATAATAAAATTTATACCATTTTTTTAATTTCATTGGGATATTAAATATTTTTCTTTCTCCTTGTTATCTAGTAAGTTAATTTGTATGATTATATAGATTCGATATAAAATATCAACTATGTATAGTTTACTTCAGAGACTGATGAATGGGAACAGACTGTGGTAGCCTAACATTCTATACCACATCCCCCTTTCCTTGAGAAAGGATGAAATATTTCTATGACTCTCGTATACATATTTCACTTTCCCATATAATATTTTATAAACCCAGACTCAATTATCAAAATACCCATGCTAGTGATGGACTAAAATATTTCTTTTTTTATCAATGGAATTGATACAATGAAATCTACAAAGTGTGTGATTATATGTATGTATCCTCTAGGTATAATGAGTTACATTCATTAGTTTTTCACGAAAATGTTTTATAAAAATTTTTTAGATGTAAATTTTAATAATTTAATTTCATTTCATAACTGTATAATTGTAATATGAAGTAAAAGTTATATTAAGTTAACAGGTATGTGGTGATGACCACCTATTAGGTATGTCATACTACCTACCTATCCATTACTCAAATGGGATATATATAGTTCCCCTTTTCTAACATCAATGTATGAAAAAAGATCTAGATCATTATTGATAGTTATAGATTATAGATTATGTATGAGTGGAGTTATTTGATTCATTTTTTATGAATAATGTTGCCATGTGAGGGCTATCCATAGATGAACACTCAAGAGTTCCTATATGTGGAGATTAATTTTTGATTCACTAAGACTTATTTTGTTTTATTATAGTTAAACTTTTCTATTTGTATTTAGTTTTATATTTTTTTCTGAATCTATAGATTTTTTTTCTAAATTCATTATCATACATTGCAATTGTTTTTGAAAATCACAATAGAATCATATTGGGATTTATTAAAACTTTATGTCTTTTAATTTTTGTATTTTGTTTTGAAGAAGTAATTTTCATTTCATTTTGTTCCACTAAATAGAATCCATTGAACTTATTTTATAGAACATATCCTATGCATGTTAATGTATTGATGAAGCTGATCAAAATATATATTATTTTTATAAATTATATGAATCTTCTTCAAAGGAAGTCTCAACTATATCCAATGATCTTAGAATTTGAACAGGTGTATTTTTACATGGTTAGCTATAAATTTTGATGATATTTAATATAATATAGTATACATTTCATATTTAGTTCTTTAATTTTTTGTTTTCATATATCATATCACTTCCTTTAGAGAGATAATGATTTTAGTAGTATTTTAGTGTCTGGTAAGAGACATCAATTGTTGAGGTTTTTTCTAAAACATTATCTGATCATTTTTGGTTTTCTTTTTCATTCCAATATTGTGATATCACTGAGATTTAGGGTCATGGAGATTTTACTTTTTGGATCCTATTGATTGATGTGCTTTTGAGGATATGAGGATTTTCATCATTTTAATGGGTAGTTTAAAGAAGTAAAAGTGTGAATTTATATTGATAATCAGATAAAACTGGAGATCAGTGAAAAGATCTATTATATGTACCAAAAGGTTAATGTTGAGTATGTACTGATGTGGAACTAGGATACAATTGGTTAGGTAATGAACTATCAACCATTTGGGTTTAAATGTTTCTATTTCATTATTGTAATATAAATTGGTTATAAAATAATTTTTTGGCGTTTTGAAGTTAATTAAATAACCTATTTTGTTATTTAAATTTTAGTTTTGTATATTTTATTAATTGAACAATACTTTTTCAAATTGAATTTTTCTCATCTTCATATTTTTATGCCTTTAAAACATGTTTAATTATCAAACCACAATTATCTTCTACTACAGTTACCTTGATCAGAGTTTTTTTTAACTTTTGATGTTCAAATTTCAACTTAATTTTCTATTTAATAATATCATTATTAAAACAAAATAACATACATTCAACTAAATACTTGAGTGGGGTAAAAAATTTATACTCACTTATATAGTACAACTTACCCCCAACCACTCATAATTCCATATCCAATATCCTTCTATGAAGACATATATTTTGGGTTTTAGTAATGTGTTGATGCAAGTAAAATATTTATAAAAATCGTTTTTGATTAAAGTATTAATGAATTTTAATAAAACATTCCCCTTAGTTCATTTTTAAAAAAAATTAGTAAAGCACATTTTCATTTTTTAAAATTTCATTTTTTTCTTTAAATTGAGTTATATTATTATTATTTTTGGACTTCATTTTAGAAAAACACATTAAAATTATATTTTTAAAATTTAAATATATTTTTTATATTAAAATAATAAAATGTTTTTTTATTTCAGAAGTAATTCAAAAAACATTTATCAATTTATATTCCAAATATCTATAATTAATATTCTATATATGAAATAATATGGCTTAACAACTTAATTTTTTTAGTTTTCTGGAAGATAGAGACAATAGGACATGGACATATTTCCTGTGATGAGTTCAAAAATTGTTGTCTATGGATGAATTTTTTATGATTTATCCATCAGGGGATTAAATTGGAATGGGTGATGCTACATAGAATTTAATAATAATTTAATGATATTATTTCATATTTTATTCATTATAAGTACCATTCTGTATGAATAAATCTTCTAGTTGATTAAAAATTATGAATAAAAACTTTGAGAAATTCAATGCAATATTATTTAGATTATTCATAAGATATTTTATCCACTTGTGTAAGAATATTTGCGTGGGATGTTATCTTTATTATGAGTAACTTCCCATCAATCTCAACTACCATGGGAACAAAATCCCCCCTTAATAATATTTGACAACTCATTCAAAGAAGTGGTTTTTATTATAATATAAATCACAATTTTTTTAATAGGAAATATATTTCATCCACATTATTATTTAATCAATGATACATCCCTCTATTTGATAACATAATCCTACTCTTTGTGGAAAAATGAATATCAATTAAAGAATAAGACATCAATGGGATATACATGAGTTGTATGAATTCTCATGAACTAAGGGAATAAGAGTTATGAAAAACATTTTGTAATATATTAATTTTGTTTCTAGAATTCTATAGTGGGGTTAGACCATGTATTCCATCTACATCTGAATAAAAGTGTAGGTGGAAGCATAAACCCTATTATTAGCGACATTTGGGATATTTTTTCCCTAGAAAACACAATTTATGGGGTAATTTGAAAGATAATGGAATAACCTATATCATAAGAAACTTATTTACTATTCATTAGAGCTAAAATAGATTTATAAATTAAAAATTTTGTTCATTTTATTTTTTAATGAGTTTAAATAAATTCTAGTTGTATGTGTTGCCTCATTATGTGAAGATTCTAAGAGTCCAATAGGTGTGTCTATTTCCACACATGCATAACTCTCAATTATATGAACCAATTTCATTTTTTTCCTTTATGTGTAAGTCTCAATAACTAAATTTTACATACCCTACATTTATTCCCCATTGGGTGTACTAATGTCTCCAAATGTGCACCTCAATTGAAAAAGTTCACATATACACCTGGTATAACATGGCCATATTTCTTTTGCACAATTACTTCACCAACTAGGCCAATATATGTGAAGTTCTCAGCCATACCATGGTGCTAGATGTGGATACATATTATCTCCATTATGTTTTACAATTCTTCTATAAATAGACACTCATCGATTCTTTTTTGGGGATTTTGGGAAGAGGAAGTGAAATACATAACACTATGTTATCATGTCTTCCCTCATCCTGGTAGGAGGCTCTTGAGTATGCACCTTAACAAGAAAATGATTATGGATCCATACACACTAATTATCCTAGATCTAAAATACAAAGGTTCCAAGTACCCTATTTATCATAGGGATCATAAATTATGATTTCATACTTCCTATCCCTCCTTAGAGATTCCTGCCTAAGAATTAATTTTCTTAATTCTCCTACCTAAGTGTAACATTATATTAGACTCCCACTTCAGAGAGACTTCAACATCATCTCCCACTAAAGTGTGAATTCTACAAGGTCCAATTTTAGGGAGACACATTACCTTACACCCAATACATGATAATTTATTTTTCTATTCTCATGTCTTTGTAAACAACTACCTAGGTCTCAGACATGAGAACCTCCCCCAAGGTCCACATACCCGACTTCTTATTCACCCTATTCCATATTAGGGAACCGGATCAACCTAGACCCATAACTAAGGTCCTCCATTCATCCATTCCTCTTACCAGGGAACCCCATTATATTAGGACTTTACAATAATAATAAACTACACCCTTGGATAAAAATAGTTAGGGGATACATCATCCATGTATAAAATATATGGCCTCATACTTGGAATAAGAATTAAAACTATCATTATCTTGATAAACCTACTATGTCATAGATATTTTATCCTATCATCCATATTCCCCACTCAATATATTATTGTTACACAATTCAAAAAAAAACCTTATTACCTGATGATGTAAAACTACATGGACTGGTCCAGACATATGATCTTAAACAATCCAATATGAACTGTGTGAGTTTATTTTCTACATTAACAAGATATGTAGGACTCCTCCTATAGGTTCAATAAAAACAACAACATCATCAAAACTCTAAATTTGGAGGTGGTCTCTCCAAATAGTGTTTTCATTATATAAAACCCTAATTATTCCTTAATATTCATGTTTAAAGATAAATTTTCATTTCATTTAGGTGTCGACCATAAATGGACCTTTCTATATTCTAATGATAAGAATAACATCATTATTTTTCCAGTTTTGAGCACGAGACCCACCTCTGATGACGAGCCTCTAATTCCACTAGTGAAAATTCAAGTATTCCTCTATGGATGATTCAAGGATTACTGTAGTGAAAATATAGATATTCCTCTTGTGATGATCTATAGATTCCTCTTTAGATGAGATAGGGATTTTTTGATGAATTATGTATTATATTTCTTTTCAAGAGAATAATTATCCAACTACCTTATGGATTGATTATAACATTCCTTATGAGTTATGAATAGGGTTCACTACTAGAGTAATATGGGGATGATAATGTATCCTCCAAGAAGGTGTTATCTCAAACCATACACTCTCATGTTTCTCTACTAATTAATAATAGGAATCAGTTAGGGAAAATAATGTATAAGGCTCAGACTTACCATTTCAAAAATATCACTCATATTAATCCTAGGTGGTTGTCATTAATCTATATATCATATAACCTTTCCACATGAATTTAAAATTCATGTATTGGTCCTATCACATGACCATAAACTTTAAAACCCAAACTATGAAGTATTTAATCATAGTTAACCTAGATACATATGATTCCTCCATAAGGATCAATCCCAATAACCCATAAGCACTATCAATATGACCTTAACGCCAATTCACTTGTTTTTAGTGGTACAATATTAATAAGGGAAACATTATTCCTTGTCCCAAGACATTAAATGGTTAAATGTGTCCCATTATGAAGAAAAAAACTACAAGGGTTCTTATTACCATTATATGGATTAATAGGAATACCCACTTATAGTCATAATCCCAGCCGAAAAACACATCTACCTCACTAGATGGAAATAAATTCTAAATTTCCCAGATGGTTGGGTCTGAACCATATTACAAATAACATGTAAATTAAATATTTAAAATATCTAATATATATAGACAGTCACACCGATGTGTTGCATCAAAAAATTAATGAAATTGTGGAAGTAATTATTAATACTATTATTACTTTAATGTATTCATGAGTATATCTTAAATAATTAAGACACTCTTAGAGTGGGAATTAATTCCATAGAAAAGTGTGAGATGAGCCAGAACTATAATATTATCTACCAATGTGCATCCCAACGAAAAATAGGTAATGTTACAGTGATATGCAACCATTCGAAAGTAGATATACCAAATCCCTAACCACACAAGAACATATTAATGTTGAAAATTGAATATTCAACCTAATATGAAAAATATTGACCCCATGTATAAATTCCTCATCATGCATAAAAAAACATACCCAATTACATTTATTGTTCATAAATAATAGAATGGTGAACCTAAAATGAATGATTTACCCATTAAAGTAAAATATGGAACATGATATTAATTATGATGTTATATTCTTCTATATCATATTTATGGTTATTGATTGATTTTAGACGTACAAGAATACCTTTAGAGATCCCTTAAACCCAAAATAAAACATCACAACATGAATCTGCTAAATCCTAATTCACTGGATAAACATATTCTTTTTTCATGATTAAGGTACTTTCCTCAAAATCCTAGATTAACTTATTCCCAATCTAGTACCACCAATTCGAAATGATAAATGGTCATTATTGGAACAACCTTATCAACAGATTCATTATGAAATTGGAGGCTATTTTTATGAGAATATATGATATTAATCCCCACATACCACCATATGAATCATTGTTTTATAGGGAAACATGTGTCCCCTATTTCCATACCCAACATCTTTAGGAGCCTTTCTCTCATAAAAAATAATCCATACTGTATTTACCTTAAGTAGGAATAGGAGGAAATCTTCCATATCTAGACAAAAACCCGAGATAATTTTGAGTGGGATCATATTCATATTGTTCATCTTCAATAATGTGTGACCAAATTGCCAAAAACGAGGTATAATTGAAGATATTCCATCTTCATTAATCAAAACCAGAGAATCCATAGAGAGATCCATATTAGGGAATACAACCATTATAAATCCATTTATGTTCTACATAACATCATCTACAATATCCACGATTACTATAATTTTATATTAATAGAGGAAAATGGAAGAAGCTTGATAACTATTATCCAGAATCATTAGACATAAACACTTTATCCTTAGTGATGAAAACATCATAGTGGAAACACCATCCCCTATAGTTGGGGGTATTTTTACCCTCATAGTTATCTTTAGTAACATACATCAGGAAAAAATATTCCCTAATTAAGTTCAATGAGTTTTTGTTCAATAATTCCATGTATATTGCACATTTAATCAATAAGGAATGACTGAGTTAACTATTCATGATCCAAATTTATTTTCCATATTCAACCATTGAACCATCTACTTCTCAACCTCTAAAGATTTAATTCACTCAACGTAATATTGAAATAGATATAAAAGGGTCCCTATGAATTCTATGATCAATTATAACTCATAAGAAATATTTTTCCTTTATCATTTAAAATATTGAAACTAACCGACTAAATATTCTAATGGGTAACATACCACCAAATGAGAGAATGGTAATCGACCCACCAAATACTAAAATGGGAACCGGCCCACAAAATAATAAAATTTTAATTATCCAAAAAAATAGTTCAATGAGAATTATCATACAACTGAGACACTATGTTGATGAGGAGTAGCAGTTAACTTTAGTCAATGTTATGAGAGTTGTGATGAAGTATAATAATAATGAAATGTTGGATGAAATAGGAACCTTAACTTCAATAAACATGGCATTATCTTGTTATGGATAGTTTTCACATCCTAAAAATAAGGGAACTTCTCATAGGGATTGCGTCACACTTACATAGACATATAAGGGTTTATATGTTTTCCTATCCTATACTGCTAGAGTATTTGGAGAATATAATGGTGAAAACCCACTTAACATTCAAGAATGAAACTAAAACAATATTCGTTCCATAAAATTAAATTTCAATGATTCATCTTCCTAATGATCATGGATGAAGTTTTCAATTTTTTCTACACCTAGTTACCCATTATAAACCACTAATACTTCCACTAGTAAATGAATGCATGCAATCATGTCTTCTTACTACCTTCCCCATAAAGTGGAAAATTACATTTTAAATGAATAAAAAATCATTCAATCATTGCGAGAAATCTAAAATATATTGAATGTATCCATAAAGATGATTCAAGTTAGTTTTCTACATGTTGAAATTCCAGAAATATTCTTAATACAATAGACTTTTAGAAAATCACCCTATCCAATAAGTCCATATGAATTATATATTTTTAGTCCCCTTATTGTGTATCTTACAAAAATGTTTCGAAATTTATATTCATTAATGAATACACTAGACATTTATAGTTCACCAGTCTGTGGGTTCTTCCAAAGTTCCCTAATCATGAATAAGTTTTAAAATATTCCCTTAAATTGATTAAGGTTGATGATTTGCAACCAATTACACAATAATGTTTCTATATCAATAAGATTATTAAGAAAATATATGGGAAGTGATGTTCTTTTCCATAAAAAAATGTCATAATAAGCATGGTAAAATCCTTCCAACCTTATACGGTTTGTCGATATATCCCATATTACTTTCACTATAATTTCAAAGAGATTCCCCAGATCTAAGAACTAAAGAGTTATACTTAAAAGACCACATAAATTAATTAAATATAATCCATTGTTAGTGAATGAATCCAAGAATTCTATAATATATAAGAATTGAATTCATAAGAATATAGATAAGGGTAAAATGCATCCAGAAACACCCAATACTCTGCTTTATACATGTGAAATCCCAGATCAAAACATCAAAGCAGTACAATGGAATCCCAACTCCCCTATATCTCTATGATAGATAAAAAAATTTATTCCATTATTCCAAATTATATAATGACATATTTCACAAGTTAATTAGTGAATAACCATATTATTCATTATAATATGAAAAGATATAATGATTTAGTTTTGTGAGATCATTCAAACTAATGTTCATATCATTAAATTTTTAGACATATGATTGAATGATACATTTTCTTAAAATAGTTTTTTAAATTAGTAGATAGGTTGTATACTTATTTTTTTTGATTCTTATATAAAAATTTAAATATATAAAAGAGTCATTCTAACTCTAGAAGAAAGGCTACATGCCAGGTATACTATAATTGAGGAACATTTTCCATTTGTTATGACATTAAAAAAATAGATTAAAAACTTTAATTATGATGTAAGAATTATTTAAATGTAAATTATTGAATAACTATAAAACACATTAAATCTATGCAATTATAATTTAGAATTAAAGTGAAAGATGTATCGGCCTCCCATAGACAACAAACTTTCTATGGTGATATATCATAAATTACCCAGATTTGGTTAGATGGGACTCTAAAACATGTTCCCAAAGAAATATCCCTCCCCAATATAAGATTTCAATATATATATATATGAGTAATTTTACTTTATCTTGCCGATTTAATTTTTACCATCATTATAGAAAAACATAATTCCAAATATCACTATAACGAGAACAAAAATATATTTCTTCATTACGGTTTATATTACAAATATTGAATATATACCCTATTACATTTTGAGGGTTAATTTTTCCACATCATCAATAAGGGTTTAGTTAACTTTCCAAAATAAAATTTCTATCACATTATAATGTGGATATAGTTTATTACAAAACATTTTTGAAATAATATTTTATTCCAACCCACATCATATCATTAATTATTGAACTTTCACCAACTTGATTTCTTTAGTACAAACACTATAACACCCCGACCCTAGATTCCAAAGGATGGTGAATTATTTTATTACATTTTAATGATAAAAAGGAATAAAATCCCAATCAAGGGATCAGTTTATCTATCTTAGAAAAAGATGGATTACATACATGATACAAATAATACATTGGAAAATATAAAATACAACCATGATAAATAAATAAAATTTAATAAACTACATCCTTGAACTCTAATTCAAATATTTTTTTCCTATCCTTGGGAAAGGAAACATATTAATGGTGATCTCAAATGCTCATTAAGGGTAAATAAAGTGGACTAAATAATGAATCAATGAGAATAAATTAACATGGAAAGTTAAATAACTAATAATAGATTCCATTGAAATAACTAGATAAGTAAAATTCTATATGGAAGGGTAATAAATTGAAACAAATAACTTTAATCAATTAATTGATAATTATATCTATCCCTATTGATTTTAACACACAATATCATGGATCAATAAAAATGAAACTAGATGATGTCAAGTCTTAATTATTGGACACCATGTTTCTTAGTTAAATGGAAGAATTACCATGAAGACCATTCCCAAGATGGTTTAGATATCTTGTAAAATCCCATCTATTTTGGACAACTATTTCATCTCATGATACTACAGATGCATCAAGGGGATTTCATTAATCGGTCCGCAACTCGTAGGGCTTACCTTAAATGCTCCATAACCTATCTATTTAATGTCAATGCATTCCTCATTTATCAAATAAATAATGACCCTTATCAAATATACATATTTGAATAAATAATATGGATTTATTAATAATATCTCATTGGATAAAAAGTAACAACAAGGGTTGTGGATATCAAAACATTCTTGAGAGAAAAATATTTTTAAACATTCAAATGTTCCCCATACCACATTGAAACAATTAAATCATAATTCACCATGAATTAAATGAAAATTATAATATCATGATAATAATTATATTCATGAGTTATCATGTCAAATGTTAGTATATAAGACATAAAAAGTGATTGGTACATAACAAAAATAAGTCTCATTGGAAAGTAAATTGAGATGAAATCCTTTACCATAACCTTCCTTTTGTTGTGTGGTCATTATCCTCATGTATGGTGGTTTAAAACATTATAATAACTTATAACAGAACCATAATAAGGTTTATAATATCATATATTAATTCTTTATAATATTTTATTACACCATTGTTGACACTGTTTCATTATTTTATCTAATTTTGGTGTTAGTTGCCCAGTTTTCTTAAGTTTGTTTTTACTATTCATTTGTTGTTCTTACAAATTATATCACGCTTTCATCATCTCAAGAGTGTAAAAAATAACATAATTGTCATATAAATTCACTATATATGTATATATTTTAGTCCATTATATTTGGATATTGTAAATGAAGTTCACCTTTCCTGGAGATGGTAGGTTGTATGTACACATTAATGCTACTTTTATTTATTTTTCGTATTAAAATAATGAAAAATAAATGATAAATATTTATATTAAAATTAATTAATTATATTATGTTATATATTTTAAATATTATTGTGGAAATCATCCTTTATAAATTTCTTGTTTTACATGAATGATTTATATCGCTTTGAGGGGCAGGTAGTTCACACATCCTCAAGTGAAATTATCATATTTACACGAGATTGAAGGAATAATGGAATGTTTCAAATAAAAGTTAAATTATCATAAATAAATTATAACTATCATATATTACATATATAAGCATAGTTTCAATCATAATAGACTCTATGATAGGTGGTAATGGAAAAAATGAACAATCATCGTTTCATGAGGTAATAGTTCATTGAACACAAAAATAGTGTGTTCGTTACACATTTCATAGAGGTGCATGTAAATTTAGGTGGAGAACATTAATTTAAATAATAATAGTATATTTATTATAGTGGTTTTGTTATATAAACATTCAATAATGATATATTTTGGGTTATAGAATGGAAATTATACGAGAGATCTTGAGAAAAAACATTAGCTATTAATCGAGTATCTTCTTTTGGTTTGTACAAAAAGGATTCCTTGGAAGGATTTATACCCAAATGTATTCTTAATGTTAGAGGGGAGGGATGTTGGGTATATTTATGGGAATATATTTTCTGAAACTAAGTGTTTTTAGTGGTGTGAGGTATGGGGAGAGGTGGTGGCCTTTTACATGGTCGGAAATGACTCACTTGGTATTTTTGAAAAGAAGATAGGTGTACAAACGTTTTTACCTAAACTAAGTCTTAAAAACCTATAGAAATCAATCATAAAACGTTCATGGATGACATAGGGCTAGTAAATGGGTGATTGAAAAGTTTCTAGGTCATTTGGGACCATAAATTAGAGGTTTAGTCCTTTATTAAGCTTAATATTACGTTCCCAATTATAATTAATTTTAAATACATTATCTAAACATTTTGGAAAAAAAAGTTGGTGTTATTATAAATTAGATGTTATTATTATTCTAAATATTTAATCAATTTTTCCTAATTCCAATTACATAAGTTGTCGAAATTAATTTATAATTCATCTTATAGGCGGGACAACAATGTGTGGTTTTCAAGTAAAAATATCCAAATGATTGTTAGGTTTTTATAGTAAATTTCAATCTGAAATTGATCCCAATGAAATATATTTTATTAATTGATCAAAATATTACATAATTAATCTTTTAAAACAATTAAAAATATCATTTATCTTTATAAATAAATTAGATGAAAAATAATTTTTAAACTAATATTCAGTATTTTTAACTACGCATTAAAAAATGATATGTTTCTAAAAAATATCACAAATTCTCCCCCAACATAATTTTTATGTATCTATTTAAAATATGAAGTTAATTTTGACTTGTTAAATAAATTATAGAGTCTAAATAAATATTTAAAATGGGTTCCCCATTAAAAGGCGTTAAAATTGCCCTTAAAAAAATATAGGTATTTAAGTGAATTATTTTCTTAGTTCTTATCATATGCTTATCAAATATAATGCATGAACATAAAAAATATTATATTGAATATAAGATATGTATACTACATTAATATAATGATATATTATTCTAATTAAATCTATTAGGGTAAAATTCCTCTTTAAAAATAATAATATATTTTTAGATTCAATCTATTTTCATAATCATTTCTAATTTCTTTATAACAGATGAATTCATTTTAAAATTGTGTAAAACATAGATTTTTATAAATTAGTTAACAATTTTTATAACTAATAATTTAATGTGTATGTTATATATTATTATATTTCTTAATAATATTTTAATAATATATTATTGTTCGGAAAAACATGGCCTAGCGAGTAATTTAATCCATTGAAGAAGGTCCCCCTTGAGTATAACGCATGATAACTCAGTGTTTCATGAATTTAAAAATATAAAATTTATTTAGAATAGTAAATATATTTTAATGTATCATGTTATTATATCCCCATATGTGCTTGATGCCACCTATCATGCACGCAATCGAATAATGATTCTTAATTTAGAATTTCAATGTGTTAAATTCTCCCCGAATTAATTAAATTTCATCCATGAAATTAAAAATTCATTTCAGTAATAGTGGGATTAAAAATAAACTATTTTTGATAGAACTAAATCATAAAAGAGTTCATATTAAATATTATTAATTAAAGAGAAAGGAATGTACAATGATTGTGTAACTATGTTTTGTAATAGGATAAGATAGGTGTTAAATGAAAACATGGATACATGAAAAAAATCTAACAATCAAATTACAAAGGATAGTGTTAGATAATATAGTTAGGAGATCGTTGAAAATAATAAAGCGCTAAATTAGTAATGGACTAAGGTCAATTCGATTCATTGGAAATCATTGTACTAGGATAACATTTTGGGTTGCAAGATCATTTTTCAGGATTTGAGTAATTCTTTCACTCTCTCTATATATAAGTAAATATAATTAACATATAAGTTTATATAAGAACATTATTATCCTTTTTCCCTTACATGATCTATTTCTACTTCATCTCATATAACAATATTCATTATATAGTGATGTAATATATCAATATATATAACCAGATTTAGTGTTCAAATTAAAGGATTTCATAAATGGTTAACCATTCCAAAGGATTATGAACCAACACATTAGAAAGGTTGTCATCAGATTTACAAAATGAATCTATCATTATACTATAATCAACATGAAGAATCTCTAAATTTTCACATTTCAAAAATGAAAATAACGTCATCATGTATCCTCTTTGAAATATATTAATAACTCAAATCACTCTAAAAACTTATTGGAAATGCGAATTCTTCCAAATTACTTATGTAATGCACATGTTATTGAAAATATTCCACAAATACAAAAGTTTTTTATACAATGATAATTGAAGAGTAATTAATCAGTTCCAAGGTAGTTTTCATATGTCTAAATCAATCATTTCATCACAATTATATCAACATCATGAATATATTAAGGGTTTTCATTCCCTTGAAAATTTTTACATTCCACGGAATAAAAATTCATGGTAACATTCACTATATGTTCCAAAATTATTGTTAAAAAAGTATTGTAGTTCAATTATTATATATTCCATAATTCTTATAACCAGTACAATGCTGATAAAAAATTCAAATGGAATATTTTTTGAATAGGAATATTAATAATTCCTCTTCATCTGTGGTAGTAAAATAACATGTTCATTATAAAACAACATCATTTGGGTATCTTCCATTGACACTTAAGATATTTATTTTCATAGTGTCAAAATATCATTTCAATTGAGGATTTCACATTTTAAGCCTTTTTATTATCCTTGAAATCATAAACATTGTGTCCTTTTTATCCAAACATATAAAAAATCCAATTACATTAAATAAATTAACATTGTTTTTGTTTACACAATTATCAAATGTGGTAAAATAAATCATTCCCTTTGTATTATTCCAATCATTCCCAATTTCATGGTTCTCAGATGGCCTCTTCTATCCTTAGTTTCCATCAATGAAATAGGACATAGATAATTATTTACCCATCTTATTATCACATGATACTATGTCATCATATGATGAGAATGTTTAGTAGACCATTTTCCTTTGAAGTATTACCTTAAGACCATGAAATATTTGTCACTTATTTCTCTTCAGATCGTGTGCATCAAAGAGGTTCATATTCCTTCAACATGGCACCATTTCTAAACAATGGAATATAATGGATTAAATCAAAAAATGTATAATTCCAATTATATAATTGCACATAAATTTATGAATCACGAATCATATAATCACAATCATTGGATACTTTGGGGAAATTTTTACTTTTTAATCCTCTATAATGGTATGTAATAAAAATGTGTGTTATCCAATGTGTACCCCTTAGGAGTTTCAAACTTGGGGAGAGATAAGGCCTGTTTTCATATACCAGGTTACCTTGAGACTGGCCGAGAACACCTTTTTGAAGTTTTTACTCCTAGACAAATCTGTCCCAAAACAATATCTACATTGTTGTATCTAGAAAATGATGTATTCCTAGGAATACCCATATAATCTCTGCTATATAAAAATTATATCATGTCTTATATACTTATACACAATGTATATATTAGGGATATGATCCCTAATAAAAGTCATCTATATCAAGTTTCCATGGGTGCTGCTAAACATTATTTGATAACAAATGTAACACCCCGACCAGAGAAGCTCCCAGTTTGTGCATTATTTTATTAAATTTCCAAGATCACAAGGAATAAAAACCTAAAGGACCAATAAATTTAGCAGTTTTTGACAACCATATTACATACATGATACCCTTAATACAATATGGAATTGAAAATACAAACATGATACAAATAAAATAAAATATGAATAATCCATGAATGCTTATTCAAATATGTATTCTTCATAACCGAGGGAAAGGAATCATAATAAGGGTGGGATAAAATTCCAAGTAAGGGTAAATAAAGGGGATGTAATAATGAATGAATGAGAATAAATTATCATTAATAAGTAAATACCTGATAATGAATTCCATTTAAATAACTAGATAAGGAAAATTCAACATGGCAAGGTAAGTAACTGAAACACATTTCATTTAATCAATTAACTGTATTTATATTTAGGTATAGATATATCAATGAATAATATCATGAATGAATAATAAATAAAACTGAATGTGGGAAATGAATTATTATTGGATGCCATGTTTTCTAGATACATGGAACCAGTACTGTCAAGACCATTTAAAAGATAGTTTAGCCATTAGGTAAGAAACCATATATTTTGGACAACTATTCCATCTAATGAGACTACTGATGTATCGGGGGGCTTTCATTAATTGGTCCCCAACTCGTAGGGCTTACCCTCAATGGCACAAAACCAGTGTATTTAATTGTTAAATCATTCATCAAATATTAAAAAAATAATGTGACTTATAAAATATCTATATGGAATAAATTATATGTATTTATGAATAATACCTTATAAGAGGATAAGGAACAATAGAGTTTGATTACATTAAATCATTCTTGAGGAAAAATAATATTAAAACATTCCTATGTGTCCCATTCCACATTGAAAAATTTAAATAATAATTCAAAATGAATTAAATGAAACTTATAATATCATGAGAATAATTAAATTAGTTAAATAATAAGTCTAAGGGATGTATATACACCATATAAAGGTAAATTATTTCATAAAAAATAAATCTTAGCGGAATGTAAATTGAGATGAAATCCTAGACCATAACCTGCCTTCTGTTCTGTGGTATTTATCTCCATGTATAGTTCTTTAAAATATGTTAATAAATTATACCATTACAATAATAATTTTATAATATCATATATTAATTTACTATAATATTTTATTACCCATTTGATAACACTTTCCCATTAGTTTAACTATTTGGGGTGTAAATTTCCTTGTTCTCTCAAGTACATTTTTGATTTTCATTCATTTTTCCTATTAATTAAGTCATGATTTAATAATGTAAATAATTTAAAAAATAATTTATTATAATATATATTGATAATATATGAATTTATAGTAGTCCATTATATTTGGAGAATATAAATGAGGTGCCCTATTCATGGAGACGGTTGGTTGTTCGCACTCATAAACACTGCTTTAATTTCTTCGGTGTATTAAAAGAATTATAACTAAATAATTAATATGGGTATTATAATTAATGTAAAATTTATATGTTATATATGATAAATAGGTTTATTTAAACTATATTTTATATGTTCCATGTTTGGAATGAACAAGTCAAATCACTTTTAGTGGGCAAAAGTCCACACTTCCCCAAGAAACAATTATCATATTCACATAAGAATGAAATCATAAATGTATGTTTAAAATAAAATTTAAAGAAGAATAAATAAATTATATATGTAATATATAACATATAATCATATTTTTCATCATAATGGCCACTCTTATTGGTGGTAAAGGAAAAATGAAAAATCATCGTTTCGCGAGGTAATAGTTCATCGCACACAGAAATAGTAGGTTCGTAACCCATTATGCGGAGGGGTGTGTAAGTGTAGGTAAAAACCATTAAATAAAAAAATCCTAGAATATTTAAGATACTTGGTTTATTATTTAACAATGGAATAATGATATCTTATGGTTTGTCAAATGTAAATGAAACTAGAGATCTTGAAAGAAGACAATACTTCTTAATCAGGTACCTTCTATTGGTTTATACCAAATGGCTTCCTTGGAAGAATTTATTCTGAAAGGTATGATTACAGGTCGGGGGGGGGGGGGGGGTTTGGGAAAATATATATGGGTATATCATTTCCTAACCTATGAGGTTTTAGAGGTGTGAGGAATCATGAGAGTTGGTGGCCTTTTATAAGGGAGGAAAATGTATGACTTGGTATTTTTGAAAAACGATAGGTGGACCATGTTTTTACCTATTAAAATTTTAAAAAAACAAAAAAAAAACTGAATAATGAATGTATCATGCCTAATTATGGCCATAAAATTGTTTTTTGAAAATTGGATAGGTCATTAGGGCCCTTAAATTAATAGTCCAGACCTTTATTATTCTTAATTTTATCTTATTTATTGTAAATATTTTTAATCACCTTCATTATTTTTTTTGTAAAAACATTTGTCTTATTATAGATTTTAAATTAATAATATTCCAAATATGGAATCCATTTTTCCAAATTTCATGCAAAAAAGTGGAAAAAAATAATGTAATATGCATTCCACAAGCAAGACACCAATGCAGGTTTTAAAGTAAAAAAATCTAAAGGTTTACTTTTTTATAGTAAATTTCAAAGTTAAATTAATAAAAATGACATAAACAATATTAATTGATAAATATATGATATAATTTAAATTAAATACTAATTAAAAATATAATTTATCCTTATAAATAAATTATATGAAAAAGATGTTTTGAATTAAAATTTACTATTATAACAATTCATTAAATATGATATGTTTCCGAATAATATCAATAATTAATAAGAGCATTATTTTTATGTTTTGGTTTTAAATATGTATGTAATTTATTCATATTATGTCAATTAATGTTTTGAAATTTATATTTAAAATTGGTTCTCCATTAAAAGGGGGTATAATGACCTTTATAAAAATTGAGGTTTTTAAGTGTAATATTTGGTCTGTTCTTATCTTATGCTTAAAAAATATATCAAATGAACTTCAAAAATATTATATTGAATATATGATATATTTATTACATTAATTTAACCCACTGAGTTTTATTAATTAAATATATTAGGGTAAAAATGATATATGAAAATAATTATATTTTCTTTTATTTTAAATTGTTTTTCCTATTCATTTCTTATAAATTTATAAAAAATAAATTCATTTTACATTTTTTTGAACTATATATTTTCATAAATTAGTTAACCTTTTTTATAAATACTAATTTAAATTATATGTGATATCTAATTATATTTTATAATATAATTTAAATAATATATTATTGTTCAGTAATACACTCTCTTGCATGTAACACAATCCATCAAAGAAGGTCTCTCTTGAGTTTAATAAATTTCAACTCAGTCTTGCATGAATTCAAAAATATAAAATATATCCAATATAATTAAAATAATAAATATATTTTAATGTATTTTGGTATTATATCCCCATACGTTCTTTGTTTTCACTGTCATTCACATTATCAAATATAACCTTCATTCTTTAGAATTTAAGGGTGTTATAGACACTAAACCTAGAAACACATTATGTTGAATGAATCCTATTGTTTTAACCCAATTATAATAATTGGTATCAATGTGAATAATTAATCTAAATATGTCCTTTCTAGGAATTTATGGTGAAAACATCTATACCATTGAGTTAATAAGTAGCACCCACTATATGTTTTAGTCTATGAGGAACAATATACTTTAACGCCATGTGATATTTCAAGATAGTGTGAGGATAGTTATTATATTACTAAAGGTAACATAAATCTAATAATTCCTCACTTAATATCATTTGAATTAAGTATTTTAATTCATGGTTTACTTCCTCTATATCCCATATGTTCAAACCGATAAAAAATGTCACTATGTTTTATGTTCTCTCTTATTATAGATGCTCTTAAAGAGGTTATAGGTAACATTTACATAAGTTATGTGTGAAATTAGATAATTGTTAATGGAATTAATCTATTTGTATAACTAGTCAATCATATAAGTACTAAAAAACCTATTGGACTATTATGTGTGACTTAAAATTATAAAATTCTCTCATATAAGACATTGATATACAAGGTTATTATCTTACATAAGATAACTAATTATTATGACTGCATCAGCCTTCCATGATATCATGGTGCATTGAACCTCTAAAAATGTGCCTTTTCTAGAAATATTTATAGTATAATTCCTATAAATTTACGATATGTAGTGAAACTTGACTCTCTAATCCCTGGCCTAACAACAAATTTAATTTCTATTCCCAATTTTTTCTCTGGTGTTAACACCATTAATAATTCAAATTGATTTTCTTTAATCATAATATGATTAAGGAATATATTCATTTCATTGTTTATTTACGTTTTATTATATAGACCAATGAAGTGGACTTTCATGATTAATCTGTGTATTGATTCCTATTTTTTAAGGATATGTAGTGATTCCTATGTTTTTATCATGGGATGAATAATAAATTACACTCAATACCATACATTTCATTCATTTATAAAACAATATACACTCATATTAGATTTTATTTCTTTACTATAAATGAATTCAAATCTATCACATCATGAAAATGAGTTTAAAATATCTAAATTCTACAATATATAGGTATGCGTCTTATGAAACTAAACTGAATTTCATCTGATTCGTTTTCATATGATGTTAAACATCATGAAATATAATCTATCCTTAAAAAAATAAACAACATGGGGTTTTCTTAAATTTATTAATTATAGTAAAAATAAAAGAATCAAATCCATATAAATATTTTTGGTATATGTTCTAAATCCATAGACTTATTCTAGGATAAAATACCCCATTATATTGTAGCCTTGATTTAATTAAATAGGTACAAGCTACTGAGATTCTCTTGGTTCCAATTTTATAGTAACAACCTAATAGTATAAAATAAGAGAATTTTATTCAACAACACCTGTGCTAGAAAATATTTAACTTAATGAACCCATGTAATAAATTTATTTAAATTTAATCTTTTTGATAGCTTGCAGATTATGAAACCCCGAGTTTAATTGAACCATAATATAGTAAAACGTCATATTCTATCTGTTGAATTAGTGTTAATGAAATTTACTTAATAAATTATTAAATTAATATACTTTACACATGTGAAAAAATATATTTGGTATCAATTGATTAGTAAAAAAATATGAATCAATTAAAAGATAAATAAATGTATTCTAAAAAACTGTATTTTTCTAAGAGAAATTATATTAATGAATCGTAAAAACAATATAGAACTAGTTATGACCAATTTTATTAATTTTATTTGGTATAATGAAAGTAATTTTTGAAATTATAATATCAAAAATATTTTAGGGTTATTTTTTTGGATTTTTCTAAAAAGATTCATCTTTGAGGAATAGTGAAAAATACAGAATTTCAATTGAAAAATGTATTTTTTTTAAAATGATTTATAAATATAAATATTATTTTAATCATAAGATACATTAATTTAATTATATATCCATTAATCCAACATCATTCATTACAATTATTTTCATGTCAAATTTTGATATAAAACACTATAAACATTTGAACAATTACTCTTTAAACACCTTATTTTTCATCGCATATATTGGATTAAATTAAAATCATAATTTAATAAATATGTGAATTTGTATTTATTAAAATGGATTTAATAATAGTAATAATTATTATTTACTTTTTATAATATGGTAAAAAAAAATTTGCACCATAATGAATAGTCAAAATAGTAAAAATTAATTAGCACAGTTAAGGTAAATATGGATTTTTAGAAGGTTAAACTAAAATTATAAGGGTTAAAATTACCAATGGACTTATATAAAATATATTTTAATGACATATATTGACATTATAATGTATAATCCTTGATAATAATCTATTTTTTATCCTTTTTCATGTGAAAACTATTATTAACCCTTTTTCTTTTCAAATATTACAACCAAGAAAATCACCTAACCTAAAAAAGGTCACCACCAATCCTCCCATCATCACACCATAAAACCAAATTTTTTATAATAATACCTTACAAAATATCTTCCAAATTTTTTTCTTACACTCAATTATTCGTTTGTTCTATAAAAAATCCCTATTATAAATATTTTTGGTGTAATGATAAAGAGGTGATCTGAGATGAGGTAAAATTCATAACTATGCATGTTCTGTTTATTTCTTATTACACCACCTCCAAATATTATTAATTTATCCTTATATAGTAATAGTGTTTTCTAAAATATACTTACATATTAATATACTTATGTAATGATCTATATCAATATACTTTTCCATAAAATGGGAAACGATAATATCGCTCGTGTGTACAATGGATTACCGCCTTGGAAACCGATGTTAATGGTTTTCCATCAACACCTCCCAGATTTGGGTATAATGATGGATATAAAGTTTATATATTATATTTAAAAAGTTATTATAAATATTTAGTCATTATATAAGATAAATGTTTTTAGTTTCCATTTTATGGGTGGTACGATAATGTGTGTCAATTGTATGGCAGACTACCACATCATGGTGCGATGTCATTTTTTTTCAAAAATGATTTGGATGTATGGTAATAATGGTAAATTTAATTATTATATGGGATAAAAATGATATAATTATAATATTAATTAATTATTTATTATTCTTAAAATATAATATATCATTTTATTTCTTAATTCATCACTCATAGAAAAATGATAACATCATTCATGCCCATGTGGACTACCGCCTTCACAAAGTGATGTGACACTCTCTTCATCACCAAAAAACATGGATTAAATAAATAAGTATATTTATATAGATAATATTTTATTTAAATTATAATTATATTATTTAAGGTTAAAATATTACTTACCACCTTTCCATAATGATCATCAAAAATGGAAACGTTACTCATGCATACATACTACCTTCCATATCCATGATCATAACATACTTTATATCTCAAAACAATCATTAATTATTGGTCTTAAATTTAAAATTTATTCAAAAATACATTAATTATGTCATGAATATTATTCTTTATATGTTAAATAATAACATCATTTTCCATATTCAACATACCAATGACATTTTTTGACACATAATCCAAATATAGTTTAAACATCCGATGTTAAATTAATATATTATGTAATCATATATAACTTGGAAGTAAGTGAAAAAATGAATAATAGACAAAAAATGTCTTTAATTAATTAAATAATTAAATAAAGTATATTCTTCATGAGGATATGGAATGTACATGATTAGACTATCCCAAGGTAATTGACATAATCAAACTTTTCCTCTATTGAAGCATATTTTGATGTTATAAAATTAATTTATTTTATATAGAGTATATAATTACCCTTTTATATAGAATATCATGATTTATTAATAATTCATGTTGTTTTAATATATAATTTTAATTATTCCATCCATGTGATTTGAAATAAAAGGTACCATGTGGTAAGGAATTGCATAACTCAATTTATTTTCACCGGGTTATATTACTTATTCATTTTCTGGGATATTATAATATTTTTTATATAATGAATATTGATTATATTATATTATATTTAAATTTAATTTTTATGGATTTAATTTTTATTGACATAATCTATTAATTTATTAATTCTCACTTCAACATTATGATCTTTTCAATAATTTTTTCGTAATCTCATTTTAATAAAGATTTGGTTTATAATTTAATTTACATAGAAGGAAATAATTTGACCATTATTTAATAAACCATTTAATTTCATTTACCACTACTAAATCTATAATTTTTTTATGTAATGTTACCATTTTCTACTATTTGTTACTTTAAATGATTGAGGTGACATTTTTAACAAAATTCGACGTCATTTTTCTCTTTGGACAGAAATCCTTTTACTTCCAAAAAAATATTTTCAAAAAATGTTTTTCAGTTTTTTACATTCATAAAAATGATTTATTAAATAAATTTTTATACAGGTTTGTCACATTAGAATATAAATTTAAAGGAATTATTTTTTATTGTTTTCCAAATAATTCCCATTTGGATTTTATCAAAAATGTGAATGTTAACATTGTATTAACGAACATGGAATGTACCTATTTTCTTGATGTTAGGGAAAATCAATGTTTTAAAAAATGCTTCATAATTTTCAAACTTTATATTCAAATAAAATTGTTTCCAATTTGATTTTGGAACTTTCATTTTTAAAAGGTAATTTTCAAAATGAAAAGGTTATTTTCTTCAGGATTTATTAGAAGACATTTTTATAGTATTTAAATTAATTAATGATAAAATACATGTATTTTACATATATTTTAATGGGTATATATTGTATATATACCATAATTATTCTGAATTTACATATTTTTTGAACTTTTTAACCAAGTATAGTATTGAATTTTACTTCCTTGATTCATTTTTGTTGTAATTAACTTTACCCCAAACTATTCACATACCTATGATCATTGAAAACTAAATTACCCCTAAATATCCATATTATTTTTAATCAATATATCTATTAGGTAAACTATATATCATTATACATATCTTGTCCAACACTAAATGTTATGTCATTATTTGGGTAAATTTTGAAAAATTTGTATTCATTACACAATTATTACATTTTATAATAAGGTACATTATTTATAAATTAAATTGATTATTAAATTTATGATGATAACCTATAACATGTCGTGATGGGAGAGGACAATAATTATATATCCCCTTTATGAATTGACAAGTCTCACGATTCAAATTAGTTGAAAAAATTAAATGGTTTTGTATTTGTAGTCTAAATCCATATTTTGAAAGGTCTTGATGGTAGATTTTTCTTAATGGATGAGATCATTACTTCCAATAAAAAAAAATTCTTTAACTTATAATTTAGTTATTTTTATTTCCTATTATATTTTCATAATTATATTTTATATGGATCTATTTCCTTCTTGTATTATTGATAATATTGCATTCATGATCTATTATTTAACATGGCACTTTGATTATTCATTATCTTTTCGTTATATTCAATATTTTTAAATGCAATGTCTGTTTAGTTATTTAACATGAAATATTAACTATTCTTAGTGATTAATGATAACATCCACTATACAGAACCCATATTGATAATTTGAGCTCATGCTTATTTTTTCCTTTCCTAGGAATCAATGACCTGTACAATAATTATTATGAATGGATATGCTAGAGAGAATAATATTATTATCGAAAAACATTCTCTTATAGTTTCTACTTTGAAATTTAACATGGTAATCGTGTATTTATATATCTTAATAATTATATTAAACTATTATATCCTTTATTATTTTATTCCTTGTATTATATTCCAATTTTATAATGTAGACACCATCTTCTAGATACTTGGGTCGGGGCTGCTACAGTAGGTATCAGAGGATGTTTAATAGAAACCAGAGGTAATAAAAATAGAAAACAAATATTAGGGAACCTGAAACTATTACCAAATTATAGGATAACTCTATAATAATATCAAATATTTTTGGTGATAAAGAAATTATGTTGGCCTATATAGAAATAGATCCGTGTATAAATAATTATAGTGGATCTGGTTCTAGAAAAAATGTACATAGTGGTATAACACAGAAAAGGGAGAGTTGGTATTTACCCAATCACCACCTAGTGCATAAAACTGGGCCTTACTGTGCACATGGTGTGACACTTTTGGGTTATATTATTAGGATTATTTACATATTAATCAGAAACCATTTTGAATGATTTTAAAATAAACATATCACCACAAAATACATGCTTATTATTTTGAGATTAGCTATGCATAATTTTTTTGATTTATTTTTGGTATTTAAATAGATTTTAGATAATACATTGTTTTTGATAAATAAATTATCTAATATATTGTATTCCATCATCTAGAAATGGATCCCTATAGTTGGAATGAGGACCACTGTAATGCATGTAATCAAGAGAGTAGAAATGGTCATTTCATTGATGGGATTAAGACAATATTTTCAAGGGAAATAATCTCTTAAACATTATTATAATATTAGGACATACTATCATCCCCATGAAAGATAAATAAATAAATAAATAATTATTATTACTTCAAAGATAAGCAATAGAAGAAGAGACATGTAGAGAAAATGATAGATAGATTGAATAAGGGAAGGAAGGGTTTTCCCACAATATATAATTGATTAATGAAACACCCTGATACTTTCTTTACAGGAATTGTAGTTTTATGAATGTTTTGATAAATATGAAACCATAATAATGATTTAAAGTGAAATAAAAATGTTTTCAATGTTCTATTCTTAAACTGTAAGAAGCTGGAACACTACATAAATGAATTCCTCATGCCTCAAAGGATTATACCTAAAATGTAGTTAATAGATTTGGAGAATATTATGAAATTACCATAGATGAAGTGGAATGGTTAATGTTATTTGATTTGGATTAAATATATATGTCATATATTAGTTCTATCTATGATATCTTTGTCATAATAATTATGAAAATTATATGGATTTTATTGTAATACCTTTCGTTAAGGATTCTAAAAAATATATTAAATGATATCGATGACTATAAAAATGAATTATGGGAAAGTTACACTTCTTGGAAAACACATGATTGAGGTAAATATAGAACTTAATATATTTCTTATGTATAGAAAATGATGTTTGGATAACTAGACGATTGATATAGATAATGTAAATCAAATAGTACTGACTACCATGGAATTGATTACTAATTTGTTGAAAAAATGGTTTTTGATTTTATTGATAGAGTTAAAAACATTTTTTTATTTACTGAATATATCCAATAATATATTTTTTATTTGTGGAATAAAAAATCATGCATATTTTGAATAAGGTTTTATATTAATTTATTTTTCTACAATGTTTCAGGAGAATACATGATGAAGGTATTACAATGATTTGTATGTGAAGATTAAGAGTTAGTTCAAGTAGTATGGGGTTTTAATGATTTTTTCATTTTGGGGAATTTAATAAGATTATTTCTAATGTTTTTTTATTTTTTGTCTTCTATATGGATCATAATTTTAACCATTTATATAATTTTAAAATTTTAATATTGGATAAGGTAATTAATTTGTTTTAATAATAACTAGATATTTATGGAATGACTTATAATTCTTTTATATAACTTACGATCCATTAAAATTTAATTTTATTGCTTTATTTATAAAAAATCATTTACAAATATTCATTTCATGGAGTATGCGATTTATTTGAAATTGGTTAAAGCACAACCAAAGGATGAAATTGTTTTTATGAAATAGAAATGTATCAACTAAGAATATTTTCTTATATTATTATATAGTAAAATAATTTTTCTATATTTTGAAAGTGATCTTGAAAAAAAAATGTTATCTTATTAACATTATATCTTATGAATTATCTTGTATTTGAAATCATCACTGATTTATAGTTTTTAGGTCCTTAACATTATGGTTATCACTTTCATTATTTTTATCAATGATCTCTATCATTCTCTACAAAATATATGCTTTTCTTCCGTATCTATATCATCGATTGACTCCAATGTTCTTCTATCTGAACATATAGTAGTATTATATTCCATATTAAATTTTTTACTTAACTTTTGATCTTATTCATATGATATTTTATTAACTTCTTTTACAATGTGGGTTTTCAACAAAAGAATTTTCAAATATCAAATCCTTGATTTCTAAGCACAATATGAAATAGAGAAGGTGAAATTTATTTAAGGATTGTAGAATGTAACACCCAAGAATTATAAAATATCAAAATTTAATTTGATACCTTATGTGTCACGCAACTCTAATCCTAAAAAACCCATGAAATATTTTTTTTAAATTTAATCTCCTCAATAACGTGCGGAACACACAACACTATGTCTAAATGAACCATACTATAGTATAAAATTATATCCTAGACGTTAAATTGGATGTTAAGAATAATAAAATATATATTATGAAAATTATATGGTTTACATATGTTAAAAAAATTATTGGTTATCTGATTATTAGAAATGTAATAAAAATCAATCAAAATAAAAAAAATGTTTTTTGAAAACTACAACTTTTCTAAAATACAGTTTATTAGCGCTTCATAAATATAACAAGAATTTAATTTTTTATCCAATTTTAGAAAATTTATTTGATAAAATTAACTTAATTTTTGAAATTATAATATCAAAATTGGATTATGGTGAACTTGTTGGATTTTTATGAATTTTATATTTTTTTGATGAATAGTGAAAAATGATGAATTTTAATTAAAAAATTCATTTTCATTAAAATTATTTATAAAGAAAAAATATATATTAAATTGGTTTTAATTTAAAACAATTTCAATAATATATCTATTAATTCACTTTTGGACGTTGGAATCATTTTCATATTGAATATTTATATAACAATTCATAAAATATTGAACAATTTCACTTCGAAACCCCGCTTTCTCATCACATGGGGGATTAATATTAAATTTTTTCCCACTAATATGAATTTAATTTAAAAAAATGGATTCCAAATATCGAATAATAAAAATTTATTCTTTATTATATGTTAGAATTAATTTTTTACTATAAATAATAGTGAAAAAAAAATTAATTACCCTAGGTTAAGATAGAAATGGGTGCATAAAGGGTTAAACTAAATAGATAAGTGTAAACATGACATAAATATTAATCCAAAATATATGATCTATAAATATATAGATCATATAATTTCTATGGATTTATAATAATAATTTTTTTACCCTTTTGGAATGTAAAAAATGTGGGTACACCTTTTTCTTTATTAAGATTACAAGTGTTCCACACACCTCACCTATAAAAGGTCACCAATCTCCTCTCTTCTTCACACCATCAAACCATTTTGGTTCTTCCAATACCTACATAAATTAATTACCAAAATAAACACCATAAACCATGATGACGTTTTTTGGTCAAAAATACACTCTTTGAATTCTTTAGGTATAATCTTACAGAGGTGGTATGGGAAGTGGTAGAATTCTTGACTGTAATGACCTAGGTATTTATAGAAAAATACTTTTAATTTTCTATTAATATTTAGGAGTAATATATTATTATTATTTCAAATGTACTCATTGTATGATAGCGTAATCGACACGCAATAATAGGTTTCGCCGAAATATTACATTCCACACAATGTTGAGTTATACCAAAAAATAATACAATTATAATGTTATAAATTTAAATTTTATTTAATCCCTAGACATTTTATTGGAGGGAATGAAAATAATTAAAAATATTATTATTTTACATGTCTGATAAATGTTTTTACATTTATCCAATGAATAACATTGGCTTATAATGAGAATGAATCCAATTTTAAGCATGAAATACTCTAATATTTTTAAATGGTCTGTTTACTGCCTTTTGATAGAGAACCATTTTTAAATATATATTTTAACACATTTATGTGTTCTACTTGAGAAAAAAATATTCTTATATAGAAGTGGGACATCAAAATTAAATTTTTATAAATTCTTTGTAATTTTCTGATAAAGTTCCTTTTTTAATGAATTGGAAAAAATTCTACATTTTAATTCAAAACTGCATTTTCATCTAATTTAATTATATAGATATATTGTCAAATTAATTAGTTCTAAAGTTTTATTTAATTATGTTTTTATAATTTAAACAAAATATTTTCTTTGGAAATAATTTTACATTTTAATTGAACATAAACACATGTTAATCTCTTGATAGATTTTACTTCTTAAAAATCCACTTTTTGGATTTGACAACGGGAATTAATTTTAAATTAATTTCTGAACATTATGTGTTTTAAATTTATAAAAATTGATTCCAAATTTGGATCATGATTTCTAAATTGTTTTGATAGGTTCATTTTATTTTTTGGACATTATGAATTGTAACTTTTATAATTTTTTTATTTACCATGGATAAAAGGTAAATCTCTAAAATAAGGGTAAATAAATAAAATTATAATAATGTAAAATTACCCTAAAACATGTACTAATATTATTGGATGAGATATTTCTAATCCTCGGGATCATTGGGTCGATTTTGGGACCCCATGGAGCCACTTGGGTGTGAAAATGACATTTTATAAGAGTCAATTTAAAGTAATGAGAAATATAACATAAACATGTATCTTTTACTAAAACAATTTTCATATGGGGTTATATAAGTGATATATTCATCTATAAATAATCATTAAGAAGCTGAAAATTTTTACTACATCATGATATATATATTTTTATAATTTTTAGACATTATATAAATAAATTTAATTACGACACAATGATGGTGTAGTGATTGCTTCATTAATAAAAAGATTCAAATAAATTATATTATAAATATTAAAATAAATGTAATTTGAATATTTTAATACCATCCCAATTTTTTTTATAATAATTAAATTTTATATTTGAGTTAATGTATTTTTTTGAAGGAACCATGTTGTTATGAATTTGTAAAAGAAGTAAAGTATGAATAGTGTCTAAAATTGACATAATTCATAACTTAAAATATAAAATAGATTATTAAATGATATTAAATTACTGAGAATATAATATTTGGAAAAATTGGTAAGATAAGTCCAAATATATCATTAATGACTTTCTTGTGGGTCAGTTGACATGATATGGTAATTATATTAACCATGAATATGTAAATAACATGATGTCACTATAATATTTTAAAGGGTAAAATAAGGGTTAAACAAAAAATATAAGGATAACAAAATAGTCAAAACATGTCTAAAAATTATTGGATGATTGGTAATTGAACCAAAATCATCTAATGTTCAAATTAATTTAGTTTTTGATAATTTATAATTGAACGTTAACTTATAATAAATTATTATTTTAAGACATTGATAATGTTCCCCTCCTCCCTCTTATAAAATCCCACCACCTATACCCACATAACTCACACCTCAAAAAACCCTTGGATCTTCAAAAATCTTCAAAAATAATATCCCAACCAACCTCCCTTTCTCTTATAGGCCTTACCTTCGACATAAGGAAATTCAAGAAACCGTTTTGGCTCAAATCAATAGAACATACCCGTTTTAGAGGTAGCGTGTTCTCTAAAGTTCCATTCTTTTATTTTTATTATTAACTCACTACGATATTATTATTTTATGATTACTTAACCAAAAAATTATCCTCAATATAATTGGATGTTTTTATGATAAGTATTCGAACTAAACTTACACACACCTCCATCTAATGGATAAAGAACAAATTGTTTCTGTGTTTGGCGAACTACTGCCTCACAAAATGATGATTATTCAATTTTCTCCTACCACCTCTCATGGTAGCCATTATGATGAGAATATATTTATATATGATATATATGATATTTATATTTTATCTATTTTTTCAGTAATTTTTATTTACAACATACTTTTATGATTTCCCTGATATGTAAATACGATAATTTCATTTGAGGAAGTGTGGACTACCTCCCTTTCAAAGTGATATGACTCATTCATTCTATACATGGAAATTATAAATCATGGTTTTATTTAACCCATGATTCATACATGAAATAAATATAATACTGGTATTATAATATACATTTATATCATTTTATTATTATTCTTTTAGTATGACAACAAAATGAAAGTAGCGTTAATGTGTATGTACGACCTACCATCTCCATGAATAGTGTATTTCATTTATTATCTCCAAATGTTATATAATATTATTAATATATATATATATATACATATAATAGATATATATGATAGTTAAATCATGACTACTATTCTAAAGATATTGGACTTTTGACAACATGAACAATTTTTAATTATAACAAGTTCATTTTTGACTCAAGTACCGAACTTCGAAAAAAATTACCGATATGAACTTGAATAATTATATGATTGTTATAGTAAGATATTAAGTGATATTAGAGGGATAATAAACTTGAAAATGGTTCTGAAGTATGTAGAAATTAACTTATGTTTATTATTCAGGGAGATAAATAATGAACAAGAAAAGTTAGACTAAAGGTAAGGGACTTCGTCTAAATCTCCTTCCATTGAAGAATATTTTGATTTATAAACGAATTTATTTTATATGATTTATAAACCCCAGTTACTTTTAATTTAATTCAAAGGAATATTTTCTTTAAAAATTGTTTTACTAAATGAAAAAATGTATTCTTCTTTTTAATGTAAACTGTGACAATGACCTATCTGTCGTTGTGAGCATTATTTTATATTTGGATTCCTTAATAAGACATAATTTTTTTATATGGAAAATAAATACCATATACCATTTTTATGTATTTTGGTATTTAAAATGGTTTTTAAAAAGAATTCATTATTTCAATATATCGAAATGATATAATTTTATTACAATTTGGAAATTTCATCTTTCTTTTATGATTATTTTATGTGTTATGAACATGTTATGGTTCTTGGGAATTGTTACATATATGGGTGGTTTTGTGATAAAATGATGGTAGTGGATCTTGAGATTTATCTCAAATGAAATAAGTAATGAGATAGAGGTAAAAATTAATTTTTCCCATAAGAGATTTATGGATTATACTGTGATGGGTATTCTAAATGTACTTTCCTATGTAGTTGTGAGAGCTATAATGTAAGTATGTTATGGATGCCACAAGTTAGATTTATAATTTATGATTTCTATTTTTTATTCATAAATCATATGTTTTCATATGGTATGTTAAAGATCATATGTTTTATGAGTGAAATGTATTATTTCAATGATTTTTATGTATTGATAGACTAATGTTTTCATTCTTTATTTTATAACCCTTACTGAGCATTTTATGCTCATCCCATGTTTTGGAAAAGTTTTTTATTGGTTATAATGAAGGGAAAAAGAAAGAATAATTAAATAATATTTATATCAAGAAAATAATTATTGTTTTATTAAAAAGTTTTATTATTGTTGGAGAAATTGGATAGAGTATAAGTATCTACTTTGTAATATTTGAGATGTAATGTAATAGTTATGACCTAATTCTATAAAAATATAAACCTAAAAAGATCCTAAATGTATAATCCTTGAACTACCTCAAGGATAGGGACATATAGTTGGTATGAGAGGTTAGTTTAGACAACTTTAGAAGTTATGATATTATTAAATAAATATCCATAAATTACTTTTTATTTATTGTACGATTGAAATGATATTACATTTGAAGATTACTATGTTTCTTAAATAAAGATATGTCTATGTTAAGAATGGTTTTCCATCGAGGAAATAGGGTATCAATGATGGGATGAAATCAAGAGGAAAAAAAACTACCAAATCCTCAACCAAAAATGGTCAGAATCAGAACTGAATATTTTGTTGCAGTGATGGCACAATTGACTTAGGATATAAATGGTGGTGGTATCGATGCACGAGATTATCCAGATAAACCACAGAAGAACATTTTAGTAGTATATAATTTAAATAGGAAACCACCCCCATAATTTAAAGGATCATATAACCCTATGCTAAATGAATGGTGAATTAAAGAACTAGAAAATATCTTCGATGACATGGGGTGTTCAGAAAATAAAAAGGTTAGACTTTCTAGTTACTGTTTTTAAGGTGAAGCATATTAGGGGTGGACTATGGTTAAAAATATCCGGGATAATGATGAGATTGATGCTTTTTATTGGGATGCATTTAAAAGTGCATTTCATGAGAAATATTTTCCTAAGGTGGTTCAACTTGGGATGGAGAAACAATTTATGTAATTAGGTTAGGATGACGACTCAATGGATTATTATGAATCAAAACTCACTCAAATGGAATGGTATGCTCTAAATTTCATATGATATCTTGATAGAAAAATAAATAATTTTTACTCAAGATTAAAGCCAATGTATTGAATGGAATTATCTTCTCGAGAGTTCAAAAGTTACGAAAAACTTATTTGATGTGAAGATACGGTGGAAATGGAGTTTGTCGATGATCATTCATTCTTTTATAAACAACAAAATAAGATGTTGAGATGGAAGATACATGGGATAAAATCTTTAATAAAATCTGATGGTAATATACTAAAGTTTATAGTTTGTGAAAATTATGGTAAAAAGAACACTAAGGAATGCCTCTTGAATTCTGTTAAGTTCTTCTAATGTGGTAAAATGGGACATAAGGCTTGTAATTTCACTAAAACATTATCAGGGTAGTGTTAAGACAAAATATGATTTAAAATCTATAAAATTTATTATGTCTAATTAAGTGAGTAATTATGAAAATGAGTGTCCAACAAAGAACTCCAATGATAGAAAGTAGTTTGACTACAAGTAGATAGGGGTGGTGAAATATTTTGCAACTAATTCAGTAGATTTTGGGCCATAAAATGAAGTGTTATCTGGTAAATTTTTTGTTTATCCAGATTATGCCAATGTGTTGTTTGATTCTGGGTCTACACATTCATTTATTTATGAGAAACTTTTTAGTAAATTGGGAATTCCATCTCAAGATTAGAATCCTGAACTTGTAGTAAAAAAACATAGAGGAAATGATGATTCAAAAATAAATTATGAAAACCATCATGTCCTTGTGCATTAAAAGAATCTACATGCAAACATTATTGTTTTGCCTCTAGTAGAGTTTAATGTTATTTTGGGTATGGATTGGATTTCCGTTTATCATGCTAAGATTGACTATAGATCTAAAAAGGGTTATTTTGAATAAGAATTTTAGTCTATGTACAAGAATGTACCCTTAATTTTTATAACAGATCAGGAAGCCGAGAATCTAGTAAAAGATAGAAATGAATGCTACTTTTCACATTTTTTTGAAAATAAAGGAATTGTTCAGGTTAATGATATGCCAGTGGTAAATGAGTATCTTGATGTTTTTCTTGACGATTTGCCTAGTATAATACCTAATAAAGAAGTTGAATTTATAGTTTACTTGGTTCCTGATGGAACGCCATTTTCAAAACCCCCTTATAGAATGTCTCAAATTGAAATTTTAGAGTTAAAGATGAAATTGAAGAAGTTATTCGATAAAGGTTTCATTCGACCCAACACATCCCCATGTGGTTATATTATCTTGTTTGTTAAAAATAAAGATAGTTAAATGAGAGTTTTCATTGATTATAGTGTCATGGATAACATAACTATTAAGAAAAAATATCATTTTCTTCATATTGATGATTTTTTTGAGCAGCTCTAGGGAGCTCAGTATTTTTCAATGATTGATATGAGGTCGAGGTACCATCAGTTGAAAGTAAAGGAAAAATAAATTTTTAAGACCACATTTCATTGTAGATATGGCCATTAATAATTTGTAGTTATGCCTTTTGGGTTAACCAAAGCACCTACTGTATTCATGGATCCTATGAATATAAGTTTTTGTGAGTTATTGGATAAGTTTGTGGTTGTGTTTATTGATAATATTTTGGTATATTATAAAAGTATAGAGGATCATGAAATTCATTTAATGGTTTTCTTGAAAACCATAAATGAAAATAAACTCTATGGGAAATTGAGAAAGTGTGAGTTTTGGTTACAAAAAATTTCATTCCTGGGTTACATTGTTTCTAAATATGAAATAACTATTGATCCTACTAAAAAAGGTTGTTAAAGAATGGCCAAGACTGCCAAATATAACCGAGATTCGTAGTTTTATAGGATTAGTAGGTTATTACCAAAGATTTGTTGAAAAGTTTTCATGGTTCTATAGTCCACTAAATACGTTAACATGAAAAGGTGTTAAGTTCATCTGGATAATAGAATGTGATGAATGTTTTCAGGAATTAAAAAATATATTGGGGAATTCTCCAGTTTTGGCACTGCCTTCTGGGAAGGGTGAATTTTTTATCCATAGTGATGCTTCATTAAAAGTACTTGGTTGAGTACTAATGTATAATGATTAGGTAATTGCTTATGATTCACGTTTGTTGAAAACACAAGAGTTAAATTACCCTACACATGATTAGGAATTATCTACTATTGTTTTATGCTTTAAAAATTTGGAGGCATCATCTCTATGGTGTGTAGTGTGAAATATATACTAATAAAAAAAGTGTTAAGTATATATTCACTTAAAAATAACTATACATAGACAAAGAATATCACTATAATTGATCAAGGATTATGATTCCACAATTCATTACCATCTAGGAAAGGAAAATAAAGTGGCTGATTCTTTGATTCGAAAGAGTAATACTATATTAACCATGATACATTTTTAATGATATCCTTTGGTTTTTAATTTTATGAATTTTGGATTGGAAGTTGTTGGTCTAGGGAATTCAACTATATTGTTTCAGGTGGCTGTAAAATCATCTCTATCAGATAGAACTAAGCAAGGGAAGAAAGAAGACAGTGAGTTGCAGAAAAAGGAATAGTTGGTTCAGAAGGGTAAGTTAACTAAATTTAACATTGATAAAGACTGAATTTTTAGTTTTATAAAGAGATTATATGGGCCTTGTAATGCATAGTTGAGAAAGAGTTAATATGTGAAGCTCACAGTTCTCATTCTTTAGTTCATCCTTACAATACTAAGATGTATAGATATCTTCTGAAGTATTACTAGTTTAATGGAATGAAAAGAAATATTGTTGACTTTACCCTGATATGTTTGATTTTTCAATAGGTTAAAGAAGAGTGGTAGTCACTTAATGGTATTATTCATCATTTTCCAGTGCTAGAGTGGAAATGTGGAAATATATTAATAGATTTCGTAGTGATATTACCAAAGACTTCATTAAGTGACAATGAGATCTAGGTTAGTGTTTATCGATTGATTAAATATTCTAATTTTTATCCTATTCAAGATAATATTTTTCTAAATTAACATTCTCAATTTTATATTAAAGAGATAGTCATGTTACATGGTGTTACTCTCTCTATTGTATCTGATCGTGATCCCACGTTCACTTCAAAATTTTGGAACGGCCTCCAGATATCGTTGGGTACTAAATTAAATTTTAGAATATCTTTTCATTCACAATCAGATAGGAAGTTAGAATGAACAATTCAGACATTGGAAGATATTCTACGTGCTTGTTCAATGAATAACCTGGGATATTGGGACCAACATATTTGTTTGGATAAGTTTTCTTATAATAACAGTTTTCATTCAATTATACAAATGGCACCATTTGAATCACTATATGGAAAGAGGTGTCAAACTCCATCTTTTTGGGATAAAGTAGGTGAAAGGAAGTTAATGGGACCATAATTAGAAGAAGATAAAGTAGAAATGTTTACATGATTCAGAAGCACATGAGAATAGCTCAGAGTAGGTAGAAAAGTTATATGGATAACCAGAGGATGAATCTTTCTTTCAAGGTTGGTGATCTTGTCTTTCTCAAAGTTTCTCCATGGAAAAGTGTGATGAGTATTGTTAAGAAGGGAATGGTGAGTCTGAGTTTCATTGGACCCAATGAAATCCCAGAGAAATATTAAACAGTTTACTATAGAGTGGATATACCTCCATGTTTATCCAAGATACACAATGATTTTTATGTTTCAATGTTGTGAAAGTAAATGCTGAATCCATTTCATATTTTGAGTCAAGAGTTGTTCAGATGGAAGATAATCTTTCTTATGAGAAAAACCAGTCTAGATTCTTGACTATAGAGAGAATGCATTGCAGAATAAGGTAATTTATTAGGTACAGGTTAAAAAAAATAGACGGTTGAAGAGGGCAACATGGGAATATGAAAATTCTTTGAAAGATAAATACCCCCACTTATTTGATAAGGGAATAGAATTGCGTGGACATAATTTCAAAAAGGGGGGAATGATGTAACATCCCAGGTATTTATAGAATAATAATTTTTTTTATTAATATTTTTGAATAAGATCTTAATGTAATGTTAATGGGACACTTTTAACTATAGCGTACTCGAAAAGAAACAATGGGTTTCTCCAAAATTTTATGTAGCACACAATATTGATTTATACTGAGAAATAATACAATAATAATGTTATTATTTTAAATGGTATTTAATTCATAGCCATTTTATTGGAAGGAATAAATATAATTAACTATATTATGATTTTACATGTTTGTTAAGTGTTTTTACATTTATCCAATGAATATTAGAGGCTTAAAATGAGAATACAACCAATTTTAGACATGAAATACTATCATATTTTTAGAATGTTTATTTACCGACATTCGATGGAGAACCATTTTTAAATATATTTTTTTCAATTTTATATGATATATTAGACAAAATAAACTTCTTCTATAGAAGAGGGACCTCAAAATTTACTTTGGATTTTTTTTGGTAATTTTCAGATAAAGTTCATTTTTTAATGAATACTGAAAAATACTGCATTTTAATTCAAAAATTCCTTTTTATCTAATTTATTTATATAGATATATTGTCCTTTTAATTGGTTTTAAAGTTTAATTGCTTTATGTTTTTATAATTTAATAAAATTTTGGTCATTGGAAGTACTTCCACTTTTTAATTTGACATAAACACATGTTAATCTTTTGAAAGATTTTAGTTTCTAAAAACCCACTTTTTGGTTTTTACAATGAGAATTAATTTTAAATTAATTTATGAAACTTATTAGTTTTGAATTTAAAAAAATTTATTCCATATTTGGAATCATAAGGATCAAATTTTGTGAATATTTACACTTTATTTTTGGACATTCTGAATAGTAACTTCAGTAATTTGTTTATTTCCCATGGTTTAAATGTAAATAAGGTAAATAAGGGTGAAAAAATATTATAATAGAATAAAACTACCCTAACCCATGTTATAATCCTATTTAATGAGATATTTCCAACAATGGTCATCCTTGGATCAATTTTTAGACCCCATGGATCTACATGGGTTTGAAGAAGACATTTTATAAGAATTAATTTAAAGTAAAGAGAAATATAACGTAAACATGTATCTTTTACTAATTTTTTTATATAGGGGTATATATGTGATATATTCGACTATAAATTGTCATTATAAAGCTAAAAATATTTCAAACATCATGATATTTTTTTATAATTTTTAAACTTTAAATAAATAACTTTAACTATGACACAATGGTGATGTAGTGATTGATTCATTAGTAAAGGATTCAAATAATTGATACTATTAATATTAAAAGAAATTTAATTTTAATATTTTAATACCATACACAATTTTTATATATATTATTGACATATTATATTTGATTTAATTCCTTTTTTTGAGGGAATCATGTTTTAATGATTTTTAAAAAAAAGTCATGTATGAATAGTGTCCATAATTGACACAATTCTTAACTTAAAATATAAAATTGTTTATTAAATGATATTAAATTACTTAAAATATAAGATTCATCCAAATGGTTAAGATAAGTCCCTATATATAATTAATGATTTTCTTGTGGGTATTTCTACATGATATGGTAATTACATTAACCCACACTGTGTAAATAAAATGATGTAACTATAAGATTATAATGGGTAAAATAAGGATTAAACCAAAAAGACTACGATACAAAAAATATTCAAAACGTGTCTAAAATTATTTAATGATTTGTATTCAAACAAAAACCATCTTATCTTATAATTAAATGATTTTTGGAACATTTTTAATTGAAATTGAATTTATAATAAATTAATATTTTAAGTATTAATAAAAGTGACCCTCCTCTCTCTTATAAAAGGCCACCAAATCTACCCAAATAACTCACACCTCTATATCCCCTTGGCTTGTCCAAAGTCTGCTCAAATAATCTATCAATATCCCTCAATTACTACTAGAAGCATTAATTTGGTCAAAAATCAATTCAAGAAAACCTTTTGGCTCAAATCAAAATAAGTTACATGTTTTAAAGGTAGCGTCTTCTCTAAAGATTGTTTCCATTATTTTCGTTCTTCACTCCCTATGATCGTATTATTTTATGATTAAATAACCACACCAGTATCATAAATATACTAGGATGTTTTTATGAGAATTATTTTAACAATAATTTCACACAACTCCATCTAATGGATATGAACATACCGTTTCTGTGTATGGTGAACTACTACCTCAGAAAACGATGATTGTTCAATTTTCTCCTTCTACCTCTCATGGTGGTCATTATTATGGAACTATATTTATATATCATATATATTATATTTTTATTGTCTCTATTATTATGTAATTTTAATTTAAAACATACCTTAATTATTTCCATGATGTGTAAAAATGATAAGTTCATTTGAAGCAGCGTGGACTACCGCCACCTCCAAGGGATATCACTCGTTCATGCTATATATGGAAAGTATAAAGGATGGTTTTGTTTAAAATATGAGACATAAATAAAATAAATATAATAATGGTATTATAATATACATCTATATCATTTTATTATTACTCTTTTATTATGAAAAATAAATGAAAGTTGCGTTAATGCGTACGTATGACCTACCGTCTCCATGAACAGTGCATTTCATTTCTTACCTCCAAATATCATGTACTATTATAAATAAATAAATATATATATATAATGAATATATATCATATTTAAATCGTGAATCCTATTATTGATATAATGTAATTTTCACCACATTGACAATTTGTTAATATTAGAAGTTCATTTTCGACTATAGTACTAAACATCGACAAAACGTTCGATATGAACATGAATAATTATACGATTGTTATAGAAAGTTATTAAGTGATATAAAAAGAATAATAAACATGAAAAAGGTTCTGAAGCAGTTATAAAATAGATTAAGTTTATTATTTATGGAGATATATAATGAACAAGACACGATGAACTCAAGGTAAGGGACATTGTCTCAATCTCCTTCCACTAAGGCATATTTGGATCTATACACGACTTTATTTTTTACGGTGAATAAACATATTTTAATTTTAATTTCATTCAAAGGGAATATTTTTTTACAAACCATTTTACTAAAGGAAAAAATGAATGTTTCTTTTTAACGTACATTGTGAAAACAACCTTTCTACCGCTGCCGGAATTATTTGATATTTGGCTTGCTAAACAAGTCGTAATGTTTTTAAAAGAAAAATAAATACCATATAATATTTTTATGTATTTTTATATTGAAAATTGTTTTGATAAAGAATTGATTATATCAATATCTTGAAATGATATATTTTTATTGCAAAGTACAAATTTTATCATTCCTTTATAATTTTTTTATCTGTTATGATTATGTTATGGTTCTTGCACATTGTTTACTTATACGGGTGGTTCTGTGGAAAACTGAGGGTGGGTGAACCCAAGATATCTCTCCAATGAATTACATAATGTTATGTAAGTAAATGTTAATATTTATTTTAATAGATTTAGGGAATATACTGTGATGGGTATTCCAAACGTAATAACCTATATAGCAGTGAAAGCTACTATGTTATTAATAAATATTATGATTTCAAGAGTTATTTTAAAGATATTAGGTTTTATGAGTGAAAAGTATGATTTCATTGATTTGTATGTATTGATGGACTAATGCTTTATTTAAATATTTTAAAACCTTATATCATATTTTTATGCTCATCCCATGTTTTTGAAATATTTTTCATAGGGTATAAGAAAGGGTAAGAGAAATGAAGAATTCAAAAAGATTTATATTATGAAAAGAATTTGTGTTTTATTTAATAAGTTTAATTATTGTAGAAAAAAATTGGACAGAGTATAATTAATATTGAGTTAATAAGGTTTACTTATGACTCTTTCATTCATTTATGTTTTGAAAATCACAAACACTCTATCTCAAGTGAAAATATATTTTCTTGATGATTTATCCTAATAAGGAAAATTTTTCTTCCCCAAGGAAAATTTTCCTTACCTTTTTTTTTCATTTTTCATTATTTAGTTTCTCATAATCTAACTCATTTTATTTCTAAGTGACAATATTGATTTCATATATAAAACCTCAGAATCCTATATATACTTAGATATAGAGTATTCTGTTTTCATGTTCTGAATTCAGGTTCCAAATTCTTTGAAATTCAGACTTCAAATTCTATAAAATTCAGACTCTGAATTCTTTGAAATTCAGATTCTGAAATCTCTATAATTCAGATTATGAATTCTCTAAAATTCAGACTCTTAATTACTCAAAATTCAGACTCCGAATTATCTAAAATCCTGACTCCGAATTCATCAGAATTCAGACTTCAAATTCCTCAGAATTCAGACTCTCAATTCCTCAAAATTCAGACTCCCAAATCTCTAAAATTTAGACTCCGAATTCCTCAGAATTAAAACTTAGAATTCTTTGATTTTTAGACATTGAATTCATTATAATTCAGACTCCGAATTCCTTATAATTCATACTCTAAATTCCTTAGAATTCAGACTACGAATTCTCTGAAATTTAGACTCTGAAATACTTAGAGTTCAGACTCCTAATTTCATATAATTCAGACTCTGAATTCCTTAGAATTCAGGTTCCTAGTTCCTTATAATTTAGAATCTTAATTCCTTATAATTCAGACTATGAAGTCTATATATTTATGATTCTGAATTACTTGAAAAACATAATCTAAATATTCAATTAACGTAAACTCAAAAAATTATTTTTCATTAGACTAAGAACTTTATTTTTACTTAGAATCTGAAAAATAGAATTGGTTGAGAAACCATATTTTACATACCCTTGTTATAGTTATGAAACAATTTCATGCATTCTGTTTCTAACTAACTGTTGTTTGAGTGATATGTCTACAGGTCCCTCTGAGATTCAAAGAAAAATATAACTGTTGGAGGAGGGAGCCAACTGTTGGAGATGTGCCTATAAAAAAGAGTTCATTTGAATGATATCAAAAAACACATGTTGATCAATCTAGAGATTACATGCTACTGAAGTGATTTCTAGAGAGAGAGACTCTCATGATTTGTGCACACTGAACATCTTGTTCAGCTTGCTTCGTGTGACTCTGATTATTGTTGTCGACAATCATGGGATTCTAGGGATAGAAAGACATAGGTTCCAACTACCTTATAGTTCGAGGACTTCCTTGCTAAAGAATACAGAGGTGCCGATTACCATGATGTTCGAGGGCTTGCGGGGATAGCAAGACAGACTCTGATATTTTTATCAAGCGATTACCCTATTGTGGGTAAGACAAAATTTCATGAAAGTATAAATCAAGGGACCTTTATCCAAGGTTGTTGGATACCCTACTCTTTGGGTTAAAAGATTTCATACTTGTTACCTGTATTGTTTCAAGATTGTTTTCCACTGCATTTTATTATTAAGGAAAGTATAACTATCTTATAGTTTCTTATTCTGGTGTACTCTGATTAGTAAGATTCTATATGCTTTAATGTAGAATCTTTATCCTTGTAAACTTATCTTAGTTTTCTCTTCTGAAACCATATTTCTGGAATATATCAAGTTTGTAGAACTTAGAGGTCTTGTGAATTTACCTTGTTTAAACTTGTTGAACATAATTTTACATAAGGTTAAAAACAAAAGTTTTATAACCAACATTAAAAGTTCCAAAGGAAATTTTCAAAGTATTCAATTTACCCCAATCTTTTATATTGAGCATCTACATCATTATTTTGATCCTACAACTATCTAATTCTTAATTTTATAGATGTAATGTAATAGTTATGGCCTAATTTTATAGAACTCTAAACCTAAAAAGATCTTAAATATTGAATTCTTAACTTAATGCAATATTATGTAATGTTTAAGGATGGGGCCTTATAATAACTATACATTTTTCATTTTTTCCTTCTTTCACATCCTTAAAATATTCTTCATTTATTATTATATAATAAAACAATTGTGTCCCATAAAATGATATGTTAATTTGTATTGGGAATGACTTATATCCATCTCCTCTTCCCTAAAATGGGAAACGATAACGTCGCTCGTGTGTACATTGGACTGCCGCCTCACGAAAAAATGTAGCATGTTTTCTATAAACACATCAAATGGTTGTGTATGATGATGGATAAAAAGTAAATGTATGATATTAAAAACCTAATTATACCTTTATACCTATTATAATATATATATATATATTTATTTAATTTCAAGTTTTTTGGAGATATAATAACATCGCTCGTGAGTACGGTGGATGAATTCATCACAAATATATGTGATTCTATTTTCACTAATGATTTACACAGAACATAATAAGGATAATGTTAATTAATATATGTTTTATAAAAAAAATTATGATATTAATAACATTTTTATCTTTTTAAAATGATAATATATCATTTTATTTCATACTTTTCACTCATAGAATGTTGATAACATCATTCATATATGTTTTCACCACCGTATTCATGAAGCGATGTGACTCTCGTTTTATAATCACACCATATGGATGGTGTATGTAACATCTCAAGAGTTTAGAGAATATATTATTTCAAATTAACTGAAATTATATGATATCTTTTTTACAAGAAATTAACATTTTCTCTTACTTCATATGCAACACCAAGACTATCAAACATTTTACACAACATCGAGTTCCATTAATGAATTATGTTACACATATTCACATGTCTTATTGGAAAACAATATACTATTAATATTATTATGATAATTACCACATAGTCATTAGAATGGTATGAATAAATTAGATTATAAATTATGAATATTATATTTTAACATTTTTATAAAATTATTTCGTTCATTGCTAATTAATTATAAATGAAAATAAATACCAATTGAATATAAAGGGTGTTTTTTATTTAAACACTATTTTTATGATAATAATGGAATTTTATATTAAAAAAATAAATCAATAAATATTAGGGAAATATATTCATGAAATGTATATGTTATATATTTAATAATGTTTTTTAAATTATTCTGATATGTTTTATAGAATTAAGATAAGAATAAATCCAGTTTTAATCATAAAAAGATGTATATTTTTAATGGATTTTTTACCACCCTTTAAAGAAATAATATTTTTAATACATAAAATAAAAAATTTTATAATTTTTGAAAAATAAATATCAAAATTCACCATAGGTGATTTTTTTTGAATTTTTCTAAGAACAGTCTTATATTGATGAATAATGAAGGATAACTAATTTTAATTAAAAACTAATTTTGTATCTAAATAATTAATATAAATTATATTTTTAATTCAGTCTAAAAAATAATAAAATAAATTTAAAATAATTTAATATAATTTATTTCATTGGAATAATTTTTATTATGATTTTATATATAAAAATCTAGAGTAATTATGAACATTTTCACTCTAAAAACTCATTTTGTCTCCGCGTTTGTGGGATTATTTATAAATTAATTTAGGAAACATTTGTGATTTTAATTTGAAAAAATGGATTACTCATTTTAAATAATAATATTTTAAAATGTCTCATAATTTCAACTACGTTTTTGAAAAAAATATTAGTGAATGTTATTAAAATTAATTACACTGATTAAAGTAAAATTGAGTCCACTTAATGTTTAAACATTAATCTTAAGGTGTGAAATGACCAAGAAAAATGTACAAAATCAATTTGATGTAAATTATTCTTAAATATCAGATATTATCTTGAATTGTTTCCATTTTTGGTGAAACATGATGTCAGGGAGACCCCCCAATAGTGTTGACCTTTTTATATTTTCAAGAATGTCAATACCCATCCACTACAAAAAGGAACCCACCCTCTGCACTTCCATTTTTATTGACCGAAAAAATATAAATAATCTCAAAAAATTAATAATTTAATAAAACATGCATAAATTAGAGTATAAATCAGTCCAAGAAAGGTCTTTTTTGTAAACCAAATGATTTACCATAAATAGAGGATACATTCTGCAATGATCACTTTTGTTTTATTTCTTTCTCCATCACTTAAATTGTTATTATTTCATGATTATATAGTAACATTGTAATAATCAATATACCGATATGCTGTTATTTTAATATTTATACTTAAACCTACAAAAACATTCCCCAAATGGGTAACAAATCCACCCTTCGTGCATACAGAGAATTACCGCTTCGCAAAACGATATCGTTTGTTTTTAAATTACCACATATTATGGTTGTTAATTATCATAGAAATACTATTGGTATATGATATTTATGATATTTATATTTTCTTAATACTTCTTTAGTTATTATATAACACATACCTTCATACATTCCATTTTTTGGGAATATGATATCATCATTTATGATTGTGTGGACTACCGTATCTTCAAAGTGATAAGATACATTCAAACTTTACATTGAAGGTATTAAGGACTATTTTAACAAAAAATATATGATATAAATGACATATTTATGACATTAATGAAATAATTATATATCTTCACATATAAAATATCATTTTAATCTTTTCATTTCACACACTAAAAAAATTTATAACCTTTTTCATTGACGTGTGGACTACCCCCTACTTGGAGAGATGTGATTCATCATTTTTCATCACCACGTCACTAGATTGACATATAAAAGTATATATAATTAAATAATATGGTATTTAAGATATAATTTTCATTCTAGAAAGATAAATATTTCTTACCTTCTTTCTATAATGATCATTGAAATATTTCAACGTTACCAAGGCATACGTACAACCTATTGTCTCTATGATCGTAAAGTTCATTCGTTTTTCATAAAATTTTTTAATGTATTAATTTAAATGAATATTAGATGTAAAAATGTCATAATTATTTCATGGTTATTATTATGGATGTATTTAAATAATTACCTCATTGAATATCATTAACCTATCAAAGATAGTTTTGACACATAAATTGAATATGGTCAAAACATCCAACATAAAAATAATTGATGAAGTAAATATATAAAACAAATCTATAATTGAAAAAAAATGATAATAAAAATATAAACTATTATTTATAAATTAGACAATTAACATAAGTTTATTATTCATAAATATAGGGGAAAATCATGAAAAATCGTATTCAATGTAATGGATTTTGTCTCAATTTCATTTCATTTAGGAATATTGTAATGTTATACACCTTGATGATTTTTTGTGGTGTATATAATTCCTATAATCATTTTATAAAATTAATTCCATTTATTTAATGATATTAAATGTTTCAATTGATGTTATTATTTCATGGATCTCATGATTTAAATGTTACTCAAGTAGTAACATATTTTTTAACTAATTTATTATTCATTGGGTTAAACTTATATTTCATTGGTTATGTTATTCCATGAATATGTGTGGAAATATCTCTATTTTTCTAAAATACATTTCCAAATTTATTTTGTGAATTTATTTTTTCCTTCATAATTATTTCATTTGTTCATTCTCACTCCAATAGTACGATCTTTGTCATGAATATTAATCTCACTTTTTTACATTAGTGAGATTAATGTCATATTCACCGCTTTACTATTTTTCATGGCGTATCTACTAGAATTTTGAAATATTATTTCATTATTTATTTTCACATCATGTAATTTAAATGTTTTATATGATGATTATTACTTTTTGTGTTTGCAATTCATATGTTTCCAAAGTGGTAAGGGGTTTCTACTCAATATATATTCCATTGATACTTAATTGTTATTGTGCACATATTTACATTTATATGGTGTATATACTGAAAATGAATTTAATTTATTATTCTTAAAAATAAATTTATGGACATTAACACATCTATTTTAGTATCTCAATTTCATGGGATTTATGGTTTCAATGTTACCAAAGTAGCAATGAACTTTTGTCTCAATTTTCTTTCTTTGAGATGTTTGTTATGTTATACATATATCTTCATTAACTAGATATATATAAATATCATTTTAAATTATGTATCATAAATGTTCTTATTATCAATATATTCTATATTCATTTAATTTTATTACTTCATGGGTCTTAAAATTCAAACGAATCAAAGTGTTATGAGACTCTTTGGAATACTTAAAGATTATTTTCCTCATGAATGTTTTAATGATATTTTAATGGATTTTCCAATCATTAATGTCAAAACCCCTTGTATTTACATATAGTCCACTAGGTATATTTTTTGTTGATACCATCATAATTCTTTTATTGCATGGATTGTGATTATTTCAATGTGATTGTTAATAAACCCATTTCATTTCCATGGGACGATTATATCCTGAAAATATTCTTATGAATCCTTTTAATTTACTATGGGTTAGTTAGGTATAAAATATATATTTAGGGAAACCATTTCAATTCCTTATGTTAATCTTGTTTCAAAGAGGTTGTTATTGAACTCATTTTTTTCCTTCGATAAATCATGTTCTAATGAGATTGTTATGGAACCCATTTCTTTTCTATGGGTTAATCATGTTTCATGGATATTATTATTGAACCCATATATTTTCCATGGATTAATCTTGTTTTAAAGAGACTATTATGGAATATGTTTCTTTTCCATGGGTTAATCTTTTATAAAATAGATTTTATAGAAACCATTTCATTTATATGTGTTAATCAAGTTATAAAAATGATAATTGTTGTTCCTAGGAGTTTTTATAAAATTAAAGATTATTTGGGTTATAGTAATTGGATATTTTATGGGTGGTTATGAGATAATCAAATAATTGGTGGTTCTGTGATAATCAAAATATGGGTGCTTCCATGATAGACCAACTATCTGTGGGTCCGTCACAGCCCTCCAATGCATTAGGTATGGAATTCAGTCATATGGATATCCTGTTTATAAGAGTGAAATATTTGTAATTAGACCTATTTGTTATTCCATTTATAAGAATTAAATTTATAATTATGTCCCAATAAATCATTATGTGTTACCCATGATTCTTATGGGTTTATAATGTTTCTAATGATCGAGATTGATATCACATGTATCATGATTATTGATTCTAATGAATCATTAATTTTCAATATTTTCAAATTTTATGATCATAGTATTTATGGGTATGAGTTACTTTATGATTATAAATGGCACATTGATTATGTAATCATATCCTTATGCACTTTTATACTCATTTATGAAATTCAATTATTAACAATTATGATTACTTCTACTGAGCATTTGAGTTCACCCTTATTATGATTCTTTTTCCCTTGGTTTTAAATAACTATGTTGAATGATTAATGTCTATACAAGATATCATAAGTATAATTTTCCTACCCTATTATGTTATAAAAAAAGTTTTTTTAAATGGTAGAAATGTCTTTTTGATGAATTATGAGTCCAAGTTGATAAGAATTGTTTATGTAACAAATTTTCCTTAATCTATAAAACTATAAAATAATAAAACTAAAATTTCGTTGAGTTTATATGTGATCAAAATTATCATTTTTATTTTTTATGGTATATAAGAAAAATTTGGGTCAAAATTATCAACATCAAATCCATAAATGTAAAGTTATATATTTATGCATGAGATGCATGATTGCGGGTCCAGGGCTATTTTAGTTGGTATCAAAGGTCAATTTAGATGATATTAGATATAAGATTTTTCATATGAGTTTATCTTAAGTATTGTTGATACTAACATATGTCTATAAGATTAAGGATGATCATAATTTAAAATAATTATACACCCCATGATGGTTTTATGTAATGAGATTTTAATGTGATTTTGGGGAAGTTATTTTAAGATGAGGTACTTTTAAACCCTATGATAAAAAAGAAGTGTTTTTTGGGAGGAATTATGTTCATGTTTAATGAAAAAAAAACCCATATGCTCAGTGATAACTCATCACATCCAAATTAGTAGTGGGGCTTGAACCCATGACAAACGGATGATAGGGGTTTCATGCACTACAACTAGCCTACATGATGTCCTGGTTTGAATGAAAAGTTTTTACATGTAAATATTATATTTCGAAGACATGGGATCTTATTTGTGGAATAATGGTAGATTTATTTTGTAAAAACATATGATCTTATCCTTCTAATATTTTTTTTTCAAAATTTGTCGGGAAACGTTTGACAAATTTTAAATATAATTACTTATGGTATAATTTATATTCAACTTTGGGAATTGCTATAGAATTTTTAATATTATTGTATCATTTTATGGTTTTATCATTTGGGGAATTATCATTAAATGTAATAATAATTTTGGGTTTTCTTAATTTCTAGATAAATTAAGATTAGCTTTATTATCCCTTTTATGGTTATTTGGACTCTAAAAGTTTATTTTTATGCTTTATGAGTAAAAAATTCATCTAAAAAACTCATATTTTGGAGAATAATATGCTATTTTGGTGGATATTTATTAATGTATTAAACTATACTCATCAAGTAAGTATATTTTGTTTTTTATTAGTCTAGATGGGAAGAGAATTCCTTAACATAAAGAAAATGATATTGAAACAAAAGTATTATCCTAGTGACTTCAATTATGATGTACTTATTGTCTTTTCTATCATAAAAATATATGTTTTTTGGACCTTAATAATCATTTTATTTTTCATATTTTTATGATCAATGACCCCAATCAATATTTATGATTATTTATATTTTCATCCATTCCCATGTATATTCACTCCATGTGGAATCCTAGTAATGGATAACTTATGGTGACCTTTAGATATCAAAAATCCCATTGTTAGAGGATTTATATTGAACATTTTTTACAATGTGTGTTTTAATAGAATAATTCTTAAAATTTTAATCCATAGATAACCAAGAAGAGTTTCGAATGAAAAATTCATTTTAAGGGGGTAAGATGTAACATCGTGAGATTTTAAGAAATATGTTATTTAAAATTTATTTAAATTATTTTATATATTGTTTTATAATAAATGAAAATTTTAACTTTAATTTTATAAAAAACCAATATTATCTTGCATATCATATAAAATCAAATTAATTTAATGAATTATGTTATACATAAGCTCGAGTCTTAGTTGACAATAACATACTAGTAATATAATTATGATTTTTGTCGCCTATCTCTTGGAATAGAATGAATAAATGTTATTTTATTTTTTTGAAAATTATAGTTTTGAAATGTTTATAAAAATAATTCATTGGATAGAAATTAATTTGAAAAAAATAAAAATTAAATATAAATAATGTGTTTCTATGAATAACTATTTTTATTACGAGAATGGAATTTTATCTTAAAAAACCAGATTAATAATTATTATTGAAAGTTATTAGTAATATTTATATGTTATATATTTAATATTTTTTTGGAAATTCTTCCAATGAGTTTAATAGGGTTAAGATAAAAATAAATCCAATAATAAACACAAAAAAGATACATGTTATTAATGGTGGTTTTACCTCCTTTTAATGATATGATTTTATTTAAACTAAATTATGACACAATTAATTTTTTTTGAAAAAAATATAAATAATTTTGGAAATAAGGATATAAAAATTTACTTTGGGTGAATTTTTGGTAATTTTCTATGAACTTTCATATTTTGATTAATAATGAGGACACCATATTACAATTGAAAAAATATTTTTCATCTAAATAATTTATAGTGTTAAATAATTTTTTTAATTGTTTTTAAAGAAAAATTTGATCCATTTTATATAATTTAATACAATATAGTTCATTTTAATAATTTTTATAGTGATTGTAGATAAGAAAACATACCAAACTTTTGAGAATTTTCAATTTAAAAACATGATCTGTCTTCTCATCCACAAGAATAATTTTAAGATAATTATACCACCTAGGTGATTTTAATTTTTAATAATTAATTATATGTTTCATATAATAATAATTTAAAATTTATAATATGTTCATGTAAGTTCTTGACCGAAAACATTTGTGAAATTAATTAAACTTAATTAAAGTGAGGAAGGAAAAAATGATTTTACTTAGTGGAAGAACTTTCATCTAAAGGGGCTCGATGATTAAGAAACCAGTCTAAACACCAATTATCTGGACATTATTCAACAAGATACCCTCTTGGATATAATTTGGATTGCTATTTGAGGCACCTGATATAAGAGTTACCTCCCAATATTGTTTACCTTTATTATATTTACAATTATCCTACTCCTCATACACTATAAAAATGAACTCATGCTCCCCATTTCTTCACACATATCAACACTTTTGTCTTATCCAATACATGCCAAAATTAGCTCAAAATATCCAAAATATCATCCAAGAAGAATTAATTTGTGTATAAATTTATCCAATAAATTCCATTGGTGTAAACCAAAAGGAGTTATTCAAAAAATATGTAACAATTTTCAATGAGCACTTTTGTTTTATTTCATTCTCCACCCCTTCAATTATTATTATTCAAATATTATATAATAAAAATATTATTATAAATGTAATAAGATATTTTTTGCTATTTTTATACCTAAAACTATATAAACATCCATCAAATGGGTTATGAAATCACCATTCGTGGGTATGGTGAACTACCACCTCGGGAAATGAGATCATTCATTTATTTCTTCAAAACTTATTATGGTTTGGAATTATGATAGAAATACTATATTTATATGATATATATGATATTTATAATGTATTAATACTTAATTAATTATTATATAAGACATACCATCATTCTTTCCCTTTTTGGGAAATACAATAACATTATTTGTGGACGTATTGACTACCACATCCTCAAAGCGATGTGATACATTCACCCTTTACATGGAATGTATTAAGGATTGTATTAATAAAAAAATATGTGATATAAATGGAATATTTATGATATTAATGGAATAATTATATATATATATATATATATATATAACAAATCATTTTCTTCATCCTTTCCAAACACTGAAAACGTGATAACGTCATTAATGGATTTTGGACTGCCGCCTCCTCGAAGCAATGTGATTGTTCATTTTTCATCACCACATAGCAAGAATGATTTATATAAGTATATTTAATTAAATAATACATTTTTTATGATATTATTTTCATTATTTTAACAAAAAATTACTTACCTTCTTTCCAAAATGACCATCGATAAATTGGAACATTACTCATGTGTATGTAAGACCTACCATCTCCACGATCAAAACATTGGATCATTTTTCATTAACATATGTTATGTAAGATTTTAAAAGTATAATTAATGTAAAAATGTTATACTTATTTCATTGTTAATATTTCATATATATTTAAATAATTACCTCATTTACTATATTCAACCTATAAATGTCTGTTTTGATCACTACGGGAAAAAGGGCATTTTGCGACGAGATTTATTCTCGTCGCAAAAGGACCGTCCAAGAGATTATTTGCGACTGTTCATTGCGCCCGTAGCAAATAACCAACTATTAGCGATGGGATTTCGTCTCCCGTCGCAAATAGTTTGGCACAGATAGAGCGCCAAACTACGCGAACGTTTTTTGCGATGGTGGGATCCCACCGTCGCAAATAGTTAAGTATTTGCGACGGGGCCTGTCGCAAATAACCGACGGTGGTCTATAGCTTTTTGCGACGAGACACCTTTTGTGACGGGCCCCGTCACAAATAACCGGTAGCGGTTTATAGCCTTTTGCGACGGGTTTTCGTCGCGTCGCAAAAGGTGTGTCAGCAGGGACTATTTGTGACAGGTCCTGTTGCAAATAACTTTTTAACCGCCGATAGTAATTAATGTGGGGGTAAGTATTTGCGACGGATCCCATCGCAAAAGATAATACTTCTGACGGGATAGCCGTCACAAAGAATCCCGTCACAAATAATCTTACCTATATATACCCCCATCCATTTTCCCTCATTCCTCTCATATTTTAGACCCTGCTTCTCGATAAACTCGGATTTTTAGAAAGATAATTTTTCTAAGTTAATTTTTTTGTTCCCAAAAAAGCTGTGAAGTCATCTGCATCAATTGAAAATCAGTCTTAAAGGTATTTATGTTTTTTTAATTTAATATTTTTTTCATTTTTTATGTTAATTTTATTTATTATTGATTAGTTGTAATTAAATTAAATTTAAATTGTTTTGTCATTAGTATTTATTTTTACTAATAAATTGAAATTTGTAGTATTAATTTTCAATAATTAGTAGTACTTATTAATTATTAACGATAATTAGTAATGTATATAATTAATTTGTTGTAATTAATAATAATTGTTAATAAATATCAATAAACAGTAATAAATAGGAATGGTTAGTAATAAATAGAAATAATTAGGAATAAATATTAATAATTAGGAATAATTAGTAATAATTAAGAATAATAAGAAATAATTAGGAATAATTAGGAATAATTAGTAATAAATATTAATAATTAGTAATAATTAGAAATAATTAGGAATAATTAGCAATAATTAGGAATAATTAGCAGTAATTAGGAATAATTACCAATAATTAGTAATAATTAGCAATAATTAGTATTAAATAGCAATAAATAGCAATAATTTATAATAATTAGTAATAAATTGTAATAATAAGTAATAAATTGTAATAATGAGTAATAAATTGTAATAATGTATAATAAATTGTAATAATTTGTAATAAAAACTAATAATTACTAATAAATAGTAATAATTAGCAAGAAATTCTAATAATTAGGAATAATTAGCAATAATTAGAAATAATTAGTAATAATTAGCAATAATTAGTAATAATTAGACATAATTAGCAATAATTAGGAATACTTAGGAATAATTAGCAGTAATTAGGAATAAATAGAAATAATTAAAAAGAATTAGCTATAATTAGGAATAATTAGCAATAATTAGGAATAAATAAAAATAATTAGTAATAAATAGCAATAATTAGTAATAAATAAGAATAATAGTAATAAATAGGAATAATTAATAATATTTAGGAATAAATTGTAATAGTTAGTAATAAATTGTAATATTTAGAATTAAATTGTAATAATTAGTAATAAATTTTAATAATTAGTAATAAATACTTATAATTACTAATAATTACTAATAAATACTAATAATTTGTAATAATTAGCAATAATTAGGAATAATTAGAAATAAATAGAAATAAATATTAACAAATAAGAATAATTAGTAATAAATATGAATAATTAGTAATAATTAGTAATAATTAGTAATAATTTTGAATAATTAGTAATAATTAGGAATACATTCTTATAATTAGTAATACTTACTAATAATTATTAATACATGTTAATAATTATTAAGAATTAGTAATAATTCAAAATAATTAGTAATAATTAGGAATAATTATCAATAATTAGTAATAATTAGTAATAAATAACAATAAATTGTAATAATTAACAATAAATTGTCATAATTAGTAATAAATTGTAATAATTTTTAATAACTAGTAATAACAAGAAATATCTAGAAAAAATACAATTAATTAGCAAAAATACTAATAATTAGCAATAAATAGTGATAATTAGCAATAAATTGAAATAATTAGGAATAATAAGCAATATTTAGAAATAATTAGAAATTGTTAGGAATAATTAGCAATAGTTAGGAATAATTAGCAATAATTAGCATTAATTAGCAATAATTAGAAATAAATAGCAATAATTAGAAATAAATGGCAATAAATATCAATAATTAGAAATAATTAGGAAAAATTAGCTATAATTTGGAATAATTAGAAATAATTTGGAACAACTAGAAAAAATTAGCAATAATTAGCAATAATTAGTAATAAATAGAAATAAATATTAATAAATATGAATAATTAGTAATAATTAGTAATATTTAGTAATAATTATGAATAAATAGTAATAAATATTAATAATTAGCAATAATTTGGAATAAATACATATAATTAGGAAAAAATACTAATAATTAGGAATAAATACTAATAATTATTAATAAATACAAATAATTTGTAATATTTACTAATAATTAGTAATTAATAGAAATATTTAGTAATATTTAGCAATAATTAGTAATAATTAGCAATAATTAGGAATAACTAGCAATAATTATGAATAATTAACAATAATTAGTAACAAATTACTATAATTAGTAACAATTAGCTTTAATTAGTAATAAATAGAAATAATTAGCAATAATTACTAATAAATACTGATAATTAGTAATAATTACTAATAAATACTAATAATTAGGAATAATTAGTAATAATTAGGAATAATTAGTAATAAAAATGAATAAATTGTAATAATTAGTAATAAACTGTAATAATTAGTAATAATTAGTAATAAATAGTTATAAATAGTAAATATAATTATATCTAATTATTACTAATAAAATAATTAAATTAATAGTATTAATGAAAAAAATAATATTAACATTATTAAAATAATAAAAAATTTATAAAATATTAAAATTATCAATATTCGCAATAAGGTTTGCTCTATTCTTAACATGTTCAAATCTCAAAGGGTCACCAATTATCAGGTGATGTGCAATAAAAAGTATGTCTCAGTCATGTTCAATGTAAACTCTATAATTGTCCTTGCTTGGTTGATTACCTTGCAAGAAGCATTGCAATAGGACAACCCAAGTCATGCCCTTCTCATCTATAAAAATTATCCTACATGACCCTTTACATAGACCATTCTTCCTTGAAAATATAAGGGAAAGATACTGATGTCCCATCAAATTTTTAAGGAAGAATGATCTACATAAAGGGAGCGAAATGATTCTATGAGATGAGAACGAAATTACTTTGGTCGTCCTATTGCAACACCACTTGCGGGATGATAAAAAATGCAAGGACAATTATAGAGTTTACATTGGACATGTCTGAAACAATATTTTTATTGCGCATGACATGACAATTGGTGACCCATTGAGATTTGAACATGTTAAGAATAGGGAAAAGTATGTTGTGAATATTGATAATTTTAATATTTTATAATATTTTTTTATTATTTTGATAATATTAATATTGTTTTATCATAAATATTGATAATATAATTTTTTTATTAGTAATAATTAGATATAATTATAATTAGTAAATGAAAACTGCATGGATAATGAAGGGAAAGTTTGTAACTATCTCCACAATGATGATTACCAAATTTCCTTTCGTTATTCAACTATTTTTCATTTACTAATTATTGTTAAGTATTGCTAAATTAGTAATAATTAGAAATAAATAGTAATAATTAGTAATAATTAGTTAGGAACAATTAGAATGAAATTTTAATAAATTTTAATAAATTCCAAGAACCTGGAATAATTTCCAGTGGATTGACGGAACTCCTTTTGCTCGATGAATTTTATCCTTTCAACTCTCACCAACTAACAAAAATATGAAAAATGTGCTGATACATAGGCATATTCAATCTCTTATACATGATATTGGATATGCATTCGTCAGATCATATTATTTATAATGTTTTCAGGGGGTGACAGTTAGAAGAAGATGATTCATGGACGAATATAGGGATCCTTTGTCCGACGACTAATTTACATGGATCATTCTCACGATGAAATCACAAAGAAGAATCTTGTCGGAGATACGCATATTCATTATCATGCATACGAGAAAGAATATGCGTACCTCCGACCAAATTCTTCATTATGGTTTTAGGGTGAGAAGGATGCAAGTAAATGAGCCATCAGACAAAAGAGGAGCCATCAATCCACTGGAAATTGTGTCAACTTGAATTAATGATAAATATTAAGAAGTAGTAGTAATTATTTATCTTATTTGTTTTCAGATAATATTTTTATAATTTCAAATTATTCAAAAAGGGTGATGATTTTATATTTTGTAGAAAAATATGAAACAAAGAAGTCGACATCAATCATTATTAGATAACCACGCATGGATAAATCAATGAAAAAATCCAAATGGTTCTGTTTTAAATCGTGTATATATTAAGGGTGTTGAAGCTTTCTTAGAATTTGCTTCATCAAAACCAGAATATGTTTCAGAAGGCACAATTATGTGTCCTTGTAAAAAATGTTTTCTGAGAACGTTTGAAACATTTGACAAGGTTGGGGGACATCTCTTGCGGTTTGGTTTTCAACCGAAATATGTTTTTTGGTATCAACATGGTGAACATAGTTCCAGAGAAGATACTAATAACTTGATTCCAGATCCATCACAGTTCCACAATTTAGTACATCATGTTGCAGGTCCATCTGTTCAAAAAACTGAGACTCATGATGATATTGATTTAACTCCTGAGTTGGCACCATCTATATTTTATGAGTTGTTGATGTCTGATGAGGATTCATTATATCCTCATTGCAAGACAAGAAAATTAGAAGCGGTTGCAAAATTTATGGCTATTAAATCAAATAATACAATGCCAAATAACTGTTTTGATCATATATTTTCTTTGGTTTAAACAATGTTACCAGAAGTAAATGTATTGCCTATAAATTACTATGAGAGAAAGAGGTTGGTTCATAATCTAGACCTTAGTTGTCGAAAGATTCATGCATGTGAAAATGATTGAATCTTATATTCTGGTGAAAATGACTCGTTGGATAGTTGTCCAATATGTGGACAATCAAGTTATAAAGCAGCTCCTCCACCTCCTCCAGAAGACGACCCCCCAGTGATTTTTTTATGTTAAAAACATTTGAATTTAAATTTTTTGTAATATAAAATATTTACATTTTCTATCATTTATATCGGTGTGATTATTACATTATTTAATTTTTAAAATTTTATTATTTCGTTTGTGAATATTGTGAATTTTAATATTTTTTATTTTTTTTATTTTAAAAATATTAATATAATTGTTTCAATAATCATAATTTTATTAAATATATTCTTTCAGTGTTATATTTTTTTAATATATGTTTATTTTACTAATAAGAAAATAATAATAATATTTTATGATTTTTTTTATATTTTATTTGTGAATATTGAGAATTTTAATAATATTTATTATTTTATTATTTTAATAATATTAATATTAATTTTTTAAAAATCATAAAAATAGTTTATGATTTTTTAATATTTTTTTTGTGAATATTTAGAATTTTAATATTTTTTATTTTTTTTATTTTTTTAATAATATTAAAATTAATTTTTCATTAATCATAATTTTATTAAATTTATTTTTTTTGAAATTTATTTATTATTTGTGAAGGGATCTGTTGCGATGGGATCCCGTCACAAATATTCTAAATAATTTTTTTCTTAAAAATGGTATTTGCGACGAGATTAGGGGCCCGTCGCAAATAATCTGAATAAATATTTTCAAAAATCATTTGCGATGGGATTACGGGTCTGTCACAAAATATTATTTGTGACAGTCCCCTCGGAAAAGAACTTATATATAAATAAGTATATAATCGGGGACGTATTTGCGACGATGAAGTTTCCCATCACAGAATCTATTTTTTACGACGGCATTTTCTGCAACGGGTTATTTGCGACGCGGCCCCGTCGCTAGAGCCTATTTGCGATGGGTGCCCGTCGCAAATAACCAGTGGAAAATACGTTGAATTCTAGTAGTGAATACATAAGATGAATATAGTCAGAAACCTCCGACTGAAACATCATTGATTAGGTAATTGTATATAGAATTTGAATAGATGAAATAAGAATAAAATTAAAACTATAATAGGTTATAAATCATGTAAATAATTAGAAAAAGTTTATTATTCATTTATACAGAGGACAAGAATTACAAATCATACTCAAGGTAAGTTATTTTGTCTCCATTTCATTCCATTGAGGCATATTTTAATGTTATGAAACTTGATTAGTTCAAATGGAGTATATACTTCCATATAAAATGTTATATCATTAATGTAATCTATTTTATGATATTAAATGTTTCAATTGATGCTACTCTTTCATGGATCTCATTAATGAAAAGCTACTCAAGTAGTAAGGGATTTCTGAAATCAATTTCAACTCATTGGATTAAACTTCTATTTTATTGGCTATGTTATGTCGATAATATGTATAAAATTACCTATTATAGTTTTATACTAAATTTAGTCTTTTATTTTGTGGATAATCAATTTTCTAACATAATGATATCAATTTTTTTTATCACACTCTAATGATATGATTTTGTAAGGGATATTCATCTAACTTTTTTACATCAATGTGGTTAATGTCATATTCACCACATAATTATTTTTTGAGGTTTATCTAGTACCCTTGTAATATATTTTATCTGGAATTATTTTATCTCTGTGATTTTTAATATTTCACTTGATGATTATTACTTTTGTTGTTTCTGATTCATCTTATACCCCAATTGTTTGGGGTTTCATCTCAATTTACATTCCATTGAGACTTAATTAATATTACACACCTCATTAATTTTATAAGGATTATATATGAACCATGAATTTATTTGATGATTCTTATTATTATATTTATCAGGTTTTACATATCCATTTTACATTCTATCATTGCCAGGGTCCATGGTATTAATGTTACCAATGTAGTAATTGGATTTATTCACAATTTTCCTTCTTTGAGATGTTTATTATGTTATACACCTATTTTTTATGAGGTGTATATACTTTATATTTGAAATTATGTATCATAAATAAACTTATTTTCATGTTATTGTAACTTTGTTTACTATTATGTCTTCTTGGGGATTATAAGTCAAATGCTTCAAAGTGGTATAGGACACGTTGTAATGTCTAAAGTTCATTTTCTCGATAAACGTTTTAATATTCATTTATGGAAATTTATATTCAACAAAATCAAAATTATTATTGTAAATTATCTTACACTGGGGATATTTTTTGTTGTTTCCATCCTCATTTATTATTTTCTATGGATTATGATGGTTTCAATGAGATTTTTATGAAAATGATTTCTTTTCCATATGTTGATTATATCCTAAATAGATTTTTATTAAACTCATTTATTTTCTATGGGTTAATTATGTTTGAAATAAATTATTATGAAACCCATTTCATTTCTATGGGTTAATCGTGCTTCAAATAGATTTTTATTTTACTATCTTCTTTTCAATGGGTTCATCATGTTCTAATGATATTTTTTTGTATCCCATTTATTTTCTATCGTTTAATCAGGTTACAAAGATATTATTATTGAACCCATTTCATTTCCATGGGTTAATCATGATACAAAATGATTTTTATGGAACCTATTTATTTTACATGGTTTAATCATGTCTCAAAGCGATTTTTTTAGAACCCCTTTCTTTTGCATAGGTTAATTATATTATAAAATCCATAATGGTTGTTCCTATAAGTTTTGATGAAATGAATCATTTATGTGTTATAGTACTTATAAATTTGATAGTAGGATACATGAAAAACCAATGAAGGGTTGTTCCATGATAAAATAATAATGGGCGGTTCTACGATATACACAATATGGATTGGTCCGTGATACCCTTGATATTCATTGGGTGCAAAATTCAGTTGTATAGAAATTCCATTTGTAAGAGTGACATATATCAAAGTAGGCTGCATGGTTCTTCCATTTATAAGAATAAAATGTATAATTATTTCTTAATATACCTTTATGCGTTATCTATGCTTACTATGAGTTTCTAATGTTTCTAATGATCGAGATTAATATCCCATGGATTGTTATTATTTATTTTAGTGACTCTTTACATTGTCATGTTTTATATTTTATGATTCAAGTATTTATGGCTATGAGTAATTTTATAATTTGGTTAGTAAAATTGATTATTTAATCATATCCTTATTCTCACATATTCTCATTTATGACATTCAATTATTAATTATTATGTTTACTCTTACTGATAATTTGATCCCACCCTTCTTTTGTTTCCATATCCCTATCTTTTAAATGTTATTGTAGGAAAATTTATGTCTATAAAGTATCTCATAATAATGATGTTGATTACCCATTATGAAATAATAAATGACAGGGTAAATCAGAGAAATATTCATTTGATAAATTATGATTTCATGTTTCTATGAGCTGTTTATGTATTATTTTTTCATAATTATCTAAAACCCTACACCTTAATGGTCATCATGGTTGTATGTGATCCGTGTTTTCAATTTTATTTTTAATTTTTTAGATTAAAAAATAGGTTCCAAATTATCGGCATCAATGCTGGACATGCAACATCATGAATTTCAATATAGGATCTGTGACTGTGGGTCTGGGGATGTTATAATACATATGTATATTTAAAAAAATAATATTGTATTTATTTTCCTATGATCATTCCTTAAAGGAAAAATATTAATTACCACCTTTACTTAATAATTTTTTAAAAATATAAATATTACCCATGTGTATATTCGTATAATCATCTCCATGATCAAAATATACACCATTTATCAAAAGAAGCATTATTTATTAGTCATAATATTATATTTAATATAAAAATAGGATTGTTAGTTCATTAATATTATTATTTATATTATTAAGTAATGAAATCATTAACCATAGTAAACCATCCAATGTAAATTTTGACACATAAGCTAAATATCATTGAAACATCTAATGTAGACAAAATAATTTTAGTAATCATATATATCATGGTAATAAATGAAGTAAAATATTAATAAACATGAAAAATGATATTAATAATGTAGACAGGTAACATAATTTTATTATTTATGATGAGAACGAATATATGTGATGATTCAGACTCTTGATAAGGGACTTCATCTCAATTTACCTTTATTTAGGAATATTATAATGCTATGCACATAATTTATTTTTTATATTTTATATAGTACCCATTTAACTTGTTATATAATTATTACCTAATAATTAATTGAATTTTATGTTCACATTTTCATTATTTCATCCATGGGGAAATATTATAAAAGTTATTAAGTGTTAAGGAATTTATAACACAATTTATTTTAATTGGACTATATTACTTATTTGTGATATTTGATATTCTAATATGATGTGTCTAATGAATTATGATTATTTTATGTTTTATTTACTCTTTCTTCACATGGATTTTTATTTGTTACACATAATAAATTCATGAATTAATTTTTTAAAAAATGTAATGATCTATATAATATTTTACCATTTTCTCACTCTTTAGTACATGAAATGACTTAGAATTTATTTAGTAAAACATGGCTGAATTTATTTCTTTGGTTGGAATAAAATTTACCTCCATAAACTATGTTTTATGAAAAGGTTTTCATTTATTTTGGAAATTCATAAAAATTACTTATTAAATAAATTTTTAACCATTTTTTAATTTTTATAAACTTTTTTAATGAAATATTCATATTGTATTGGAAACAATTCTTGTTTTAATTTTTAAGAAAATTTAAATGGAATATTTGTTTGAACATAATTATCATGTATAGAAATTTTACCCATCATGAAAAATCAATGTTTTTGAACATCCGTTATAATGTTAAATGTTTTTTTCCATGATTTTTTATATATTTTTTAAATTTTAGTTTTAGATGGTTCTTTTAAAAATTAAAATGAACTTTTTCTCTATAATTTTTAAATATATATTTATATGTTATTTATATTAATTAACAAAAATACCCTTTATTTACAATTTAATCATCTACTAATATGATATATTTATACCATAATTATTCTTCCTCTGGACGGTTTATGATTATTTTGACCATAGATATTATTTATATTCACTTTATTGATTCATTTTTGTAGTCATTAACTCTCCCATGAATTATTCATCATCTAGTGATCATTGGACATTAAATATCACCAAAATATCAAAATTATTTATCATGGATATGTTTATTTCCTAAAGCACATATCATTTATTCATAATGTGTTCTAAATTTAAATTTTGTTTATTTATCTCATGAAATATTGATAATTTTAAAATTTTTACTAAATTTTGATATATTATTATATTGCACATATTTCATGAATTAAAAAAATTATTATATTTAAGAGGAATGATTTGGGAATTTTATGAGGAGTGGGGCCTATAATTATATATATCATCGATGCATTGATAAGTATAATGAGAATAATTAATTGGACCAATTAAACAGTTTTCCGCATTTCGTTTTAAACCATATTTTAAAAGGTCTTCATGTTTTATTTATCATGATTCTTAAGGTCGTGATGTCTAATAAGTAGGAATTTAAATCCTTGATAAATAAATTATTTTTATAATCCATGATATTTTCAAAATGATATTATCTGTCAATGCATTTCGTTCTCAGAATATTGATTAAATGGATATTGTGTTCAGTTATTTAGATTTCAATATTCATTATTCATTATAAGGTTATTATAGTCAAGTTATTTTAATGGAATGTGGGATTAGTTGTTATACTTTCCATGATGATTATTTTTGTTGAATCATGATAAAATATACTATACATAAGCCCCACCGATCATTTGTTATCAACCATTATTTTTTTCCTTTATTAGGAATCCATATAGTGTACTTTGATTGATATGCATGTATATTCTAGAGAGAATAATGTTATTCTTGAAAACAATTATAAAGTAATTTCTATTTGAAAATTTTATTTTGGGATCATTTATGTATCTATATTACCAAGACTAATGAACTATTTATTAAAACGGGATGAAATTCCATGTATCTTATACCAATGAGTTAAATCAGTCACAATATCGTAACTATATGGTTTGGTAGTTCTACACCTATGACAAGTAAAAAAATTACCCTTTTATATATTTGAGTTAGATCTATGTAGATACTCTATACTGAGAACTATGTGTGTCTGGATTCTTATTATTCTATAATATATACTATCATGTAGTTTTTTTTATATAGTTCGTAACTATAAATTTCCCCCTATCAAACAACCTCCAAGTTTACGGTCTCACCATTCTTGTTAGGTTATTTCATAATATATTCTATATTGCGAAGAAATATCTTACTAATTATGTTGTATTTCTCAATACCTACTACACTAGGATATGAAGTGACACCAAGATCACCTATCTGCGGACCATCCAAAAATTTACATCTTATTCATTGGTCCATGTACAATGACTATAAACTATGTGCACCCCACTATGGTATCATCTATACTAAAATTTAGATCACCATTCATGTTTGGTTAAATAATACTTTTTTTATAGATTATCTAACCAATGGGATAATTTCGTTTGACCTCAATCTCCCAAAATATTAGGTCTTACCACTATGACCTTATATGTTGTGAACTTACTTGTTCGACAATCTATATTAGCATTGAGATATCTATCCATAATTAGTTTTTCCTTCCCTATAAAATATAAACAGTACCACCCATTTTTTAAAGCTACATAAAATTAATATTTAAACACCGTTTATTCAATGTTGTATGAAAATATACACATGCAATATTTGGTTAAAAATTTCCAACCATAAACATCAACCACCTTTAGTCGAAGATAAATGCCCTTAAAATATGTACACCATTCTTAAAGACTATCTATACTAGTGAATATGGGATTCCATTCCAATAGAGTCATATTTTACAGTACAACACTTTATACTACATCATATCTTGGTCAATGTTGTTTGACCATAAATATTTTTTACATTACATAGACATGTAAGACCTTAAACATCCCAAGGAAATAGAAATAATATTCACTTAGATCAAAACACAAAAATAGAATCATAGGAAAAAGTAGATTCTCTACTTGCACGAATTGTAACTTTAATGACCTAATAAAATTTAGAAAATTATAAAAAAGTAAAAATCATAAAACGTTTAATTTCAAAAACCCAAAAAAGTGGAGTAAGAAAAATATGAGTTCCTACACATGATACATCTTTCCATTTACATCCAATATAAATTATTGGTTAAAAATTAAAATAAAAAAACATTTTTAAGCAGGTAGTCATCCATGGGAGAAATCATGAAATTATTGAGAAATCCATTGACCAAGAAAGAGTATAAATATCCCACATATTTCTCACATATATTAGTTCAGATGGTCTATCTAAGGGAATTTTGTGTGCATAACATGACCTTTGAAACATTGCTAAATGTTATATCCTGAAAGACCTAAAACTATTTTAATTTATCTATTATATATAACATTACTTACTTATGTATAATGAAGAACAATATAAGAGTTCCCTGTGTTTGAGGTAATCTTTTCATATAGTAATTTTGGTAGAGAATTAAAAATTTTTAATTACTATTATTATTTATTGTGCATGATATTGATCGGTACATAGAATATTTTAATAGAACTAAAAGTTGATTGATTCAAATTAGTTGAGGGTGTCTAGTTAGATATATCTCTTATATATCAAATCCTTCAATAAATTACTATTTTATTCCATTCCACCTTATCCTAGTGGTTGGGTCGACAATTTTATGATGGTTATTCCTCTAATAACACTCTATTGGGATGTTTAATTCCATGATCTTAGACCCCCCACATGGTGGGCATTATCTAATTGGTGATACATATTCATAATCCATTAATATTCTCAAAAAATGAATCAATCTACACTATATTACTTCTAAATAAGATTATTTTCTTCATAAATGAATTAAATTATATTCTTTTTTATTATTTGAAGAATATATTGTGTTCTATACACTTTATCATGGAAGACATGATATGATCCACTATTTTATAAGAAATGACCCGTATAGGTGAAAAAATATCTATGTTCATCAAGAATACACCAAGGGAATGTCAATTCCGTACATGAATACTCCCACACTATGTCATACAGATTACTCAAAAACATTCAATAGTTGTATAATTTCATTTTTAAAACCTCCCACTTGGTGTAAGTAATGCGTTTCTCAGACTATTGATGAAGAGGGTTGAAAAATCACAAACCATTTTTATGATATTTGTTGAAATTTTTATCATCATAAAAAATATATAATTAAAACCTATATAAAATGGTATATCTCATGTCATAGGCTTTGATTTGACTAAAATTGGAGGCCAAAGGTATTAAAAGTGAAATTTTATTTCTATTTTTAGTTAGAAGATGTCTTCTCAAATTCTTGTTAGGTACACTTCCTAATTAGTACAAGATCCATGGATAGACATATTCATTCCCATGTCCCTAGGTGTATAGTTATTATTCACATGAACCACTCCTATTCCCATACTCCCTACCCAAGTCGTTTAATGAAAAGTACCCAGTATCTGTGCCCAAGCCCCTTCGTATGTGATAAGGTCTTTATGTAAGTTACTCTTCTAAATAAATTCACTTTAAAACTTTTTCCAAAAAAATATTCTTCCTTTGTGTTAAGCCTATGTGAACTAATTTATCTTTCATGAAGTGTTTAGACTCACAATGTAATGAGAGATTATTAATTCTTAGATACACACCTATGTCCCAGAAGTCTATAAATAGACCATTATAGACACTAATTTGAGACTTTTATTATTTGAATAAGTGTCTAAAAATCTTTAAACCTATGTTTTCATGCCACAATTCAGTTGAATCTTAATTCTATTTCTAATAGAAATAATTATTAGGATTTCATTCTACCTATATATTCTAAAAAACCAAATAATGGGAAAAATAAACCCTATTCATACCAAGGATTGTATACTAGGGATACAAAATCCATAATCATCCTTAATAAATGATTCCTGGGCATTAATTTTCATTGGATACCTACATTAGTGAAACATATCCAATTTAACTTACATGAATGTGACTTTACCTAAGTTCTCTACATGAATGTAACAACACCCATTCCACATACTGGGGATAACCATCACCCTACCCCACCCCCCTGTAATTTTGTAAAAATTACTTATCTTCCCTAGGTTTAGGATTCGTTCAACCAGGTCTTACCTAAAGGCATCACATCACCCAAGTCCACTTACGTTATTATCAATTCACTCTACTCCCTAATAGTGAACCAACACTTTTGATTCCCACAAATATGAATCCCATTTCAATTAAGACTTCATTCTAGGCATGAAATTCCCCCCAAAACTTTAGAGTAAGGTGAAACATTGCCTATGGTTTTCCATAGTTTTGTAAGACACCACTCTGGTACTATATATAGGCCCTCGTACTAAGAGTAAATCTTAAAACCAATATTTTTCTAGGTCCTATACAAAGATACAAATCTATAAATCTCCCATACATAATGAAAACTCAATATCTTATTTTCACCTGTTTAATGAAAATTTTATAGTTACCATATGACATTAACTATAATTGATCAGTCATGTGATATGAATTGAAACCATTTAGCCTAAATATTATGGGTTTTTATTATTTTTCTAATTGGATTCATAGGATACCTCTTACAAGTAAGATTCCAACTTCATCATCATGCAACCACCCCCTCGAGAGGTAGTCCCTCTATGATGGTTTATCATCCTAGATAGCCCAAAACAATCCAAAACATACCTATTGGATTTTAATGTATGGATTCCCATATGTAATGAACATAATTAGACCACCATTCTTTCTATATATGAGTATGAAATTAATCAACCTCATTTTATTTATGTGAAACCCACATCAAGTGATGTTATAGGGATACCTATAGTGATGTTCCATGTATACCTCTTGAGATTGGATATGAATTCTTTCCGTGATTTGAAAGGGATACCTCTAGTTATGAGTTATGGATACAATTTTATTTCTAAGATAGATGAAACCAACTGGCTTATGTTATATACCTAAGATTCCTTACTTAAAAAAGACAGGGTAAACTCCATGACCATAATAAGGAATCTAAAATGTAACCCAAAAGGGTGTATTACAATACCATACATCATCATGTATAATTACCAAATATATGATGAAAAACTGCCCATTTATGGGTATTTCCCCCAAAATCCATTCCTGAGAATCATAAAACTAGTAATCCTAGTCACATGACTTTGTAATCTATAGGATAAAAAGGAATCCCTTACTTATGGATATATTAATAAGTCCCACAACTATATATTATGATTTCCTTCATAAGAATATGTCTAAATCCCCTCTCACAAGCTTAATCCCACCATCGTAACACATACTATATCCATTGATCATGATAAATTACTGAGTAACCAATTGAATGAATTTAAACCATAATACATTCTCCATGTAAATAAATTATGTATAACGTATGTTTTATATAGATGGTATCATCAATGAATTTTATAATAATATAATTATCATGGTATTAAAAAGTAGTTATACCATTATTACTAGGAAGTATTCAAGAATATATCATAAATATTTAGAAAAGTATTAAAGTGGATAATAATTCACCTCAAAAGGATAACATGATCCCATCACCCGATTCTTTTACCCAATGATCAACTGAACGTGTCACATTTAATGTCATAGAAACTAACTACTTTGAGAATCAATATCTATGTCATCCCAAAACTCTCGATCATAATGTTGTATCAAAAATTTAATGGTGACCCCCACATGAAATCCATTAATCAGAAGTAGCTTAGTCAGATATTTTTTTTTGAGGAAACACATCCACAAATTCAATCTATTTGATATTAGAATCACATTCACTAAACATAATAATAATCAAGGAGAAATAATAAACATTAAACATAATATAGTAAGAAGTCATTCCATGAATAATAATACCACCCAGAAGTAATATTAATGGATCCCTCATGGTAGATTCATTCCATTATTCTATAAGAATAAGTGAGGAATTTCATATTTTTATAACTCTACCATTTATGTTATGGACCACCAAGGCATGATGAATTTTTTTGGAATATATTAATAAGTTCTTGGAAATTGGATTATTCACTAGATCTTGGTATGAACAATGTTAAAATATATATGATCTCTTTGGGAATGTTGGGATCAAATACCATTGAAAAATCACTTACACCACTATATTTAAGTATGAAGACATATCATTGTGTAATAATATCAAATAAATATATAATTATGATTTGGAACATAATAATAGAGTTTAATGTAAATGATATCTAGTCATGTAGTAAATTTTAATTGTCAATAATGAGTTCATGGAGATCTGAAATGAAGATAATCTTTATATAAATACTTTTTATTAATGTAATTTTAAATTAATTTTTTCTTATGTTACTCTTTTCCATTGAATTGGGTATGGATATTTCAATTCTAGGTGATCATCATGTTTTCTATAAATATAAGAAAAAATTATTTCCAACTGAATATTTTGATGTTTTTGGTCCTAATTTTTACCCCAATCGGAAAGTGTATGAGAATAAATTATCCATTTATGGGCGTCTAGGAAGAAAAATAAAATATGGGTATGCACGGATTCACTAAATCATATTTTTATCTCATATGAAGTTCATTGACCATAATTTTTTGATTTTAATAGTTGAATTTTGTAAGTGGAATCACATTGGTGAGAGAGGTAGAGATCCATGAAATATATTTTATTCTTTCCAATTGGTTGAACAAAAATATTTCATGTGAACAAATGGTATGAACTATCTAACTCCATATCTATTTAAATTTGATATGGTTATATTCTAGAAAATACCACATATATCCTTTACTCAAGGGACTCTATTGTATCCTCTCATTATGTGACTATATATCCCCCAATAAATAAATTTCCTTATGTTTATTTTATATTAGAAATTATTCAATCTTTATTTACTTATACATCCACATGATGTTTTTATTTTTATTTTCATCATCTAAATTTATATCACACATGGTTTTTTTTCAATACGTTGAGTCCTTGTTTATTTAATAATATAATGGGTTTCAAGATTATATTAGGGGTAGAAAAATAAGTGGATTATATGTTTCTAATTACACATTATTTTATTTTTAGATAATTCAGTATTTTCCTTGAATCATTACTTCTAAACTTTAGAAAAAAGTGATGACATAGGAACATGAATACATTATTTCATTTTGAGTTATATAATTTATTAACTAGTATAAATTGATAAATTAAACGTACAAATATTTAAAATAGTGTTAAATTATACTTAATTTCTTATGTTTTCTAGTTATTTAACTATTTCATTTTACTCAGATAATAATAAGATTCAACATTTCTATACAGAGTAATCCACGTGTAATTATTGATATCAGAATGCTAAACACATAATCCTCCAATAATTCATTTATTTATTTTAGAACTGAAAATGGTTATTGGTGGAAATTATAGGATAAAAAACACTAGATCAACCTAATAAATATTGTATGAGGTTGAATCCATAATTTAGTGATAATGAGATTAATTATTCAAATATGTCAAATTAATATAAAAAAATTGATCAAATCTAATTAATTTTTTTATTTCATCCTCATTCATTTAATATAATTATTTTATGAATGAAATAAAATCCTAAAAACACATCCCCCCATTCTTTATGGATTTGACACCCTCTTCGCAAAATACATGTAGTGTTTTTTTATATAATAAAATTAATTTTTATGGTGATGTCCTATAAATTATCTATTGTGTCCATTTTTATTAATTATTAGACATCTTATTCTACAAAGGATGATCCGAATTTGGGTACTGACCCTATGACATAAGATACATTGTATCATGAGGGAAAAATATCTCATTGATAAATTATTTATACATCAATGATTATGATAGCCTATTCTGAGAGGGTGGTGTGTCTAAGGTGTTATGGTGAACATACCCAAAGGAGTTTGTGTAATTAGGTCATGGTAAATATATATTTTACAATACTAGAGTGTTATGAAATAAACCATATATCAAAATATTACTATGAAAGAGATATGTTAAATAATTCCTTTAATGGATTGATCAAAGGAACTTTGTCATGGTGCTAACCAAGGTGATAATAAACTGATGTAAGAGATAAATCATGAAATAAGAATAACAAAAGACTACACTATAAAGCTTGTGAATTTTAAATGGAGATAAATTAATAAATAATTTTTTTTAAATTTTCATAGTGCAATTTAATAAAAACAAGGTTAATTAAAACATATTGTAGTGGAGATGATTTAAAAATATCAAGATACAAAATCTACCAAAAATCAATTGGGAAAATATATCCTTGTTATAGATCATGGAATTAATTTCTTTAATGAATCAACCACACCCATTATAGAATACGATCATTTCATGGGTTTTATAACTGTTTTGAAAACATTATAATTAATATTTTATTTAATTATAGAATGTATGAAAATAATTTTTTGGGAGATATAATTCATTTCTTAATATCTTTTATGACTAATATTAAATAATTATGATATAGAAATAATATAATTGTGTATGTTATCATATTTATATTATTTAAATAATAAATAATTCCCAACATTTAATGTGGAATGTAGAAAATTTTGATAATAATGGAATGAACCTAGAGGGACTTATTATTTCTAAAACATGTTGAATTAATGATATTGAAATCACAAAATTTTAACAACACTATTCATGGTGAAATTGATCTAAAGTGAAGCATCATTAATTGTGTGGTTTATTCTTTTTAATGGCATTATTTCTTATCATTATGTGATAATTTTCTCAAAATAGATAATGTAGAGATAATAAAATATACTATACCTATGACATGGTTCATAAAATTAAAAAATTCAAATATCTTAATAGTGGATTATTAATTCCTCCACACACCACCATGTTACCATATATATTCTACATGGATACATTACATTTGGAATACCAGGTATGTAAAGGACTAGGTCTCTCAAACATAAATTCTACATCTTCTTACATAAATATTAATTACATTACAAAAACACACATATATTGAGCATATTGGGTTAGTTACATCGAATACAAGATACACTATCTATATATTTTATGAATGATATTAAATGTCTCCCACAAAGATCATCCAACTAAGTAATCTCCAAAAAAATATCATACATAAAACCTTTCTTCAAAATATAAGAAAATGAAAAATAAGAAACTCTAGGCGTAGATTCTTATTAAAGGTAAAAAAGTGAAATACATAATCCTAATTTTATCATAAGGGTATAATATCAAGTGAATTACATAATAAAATCATAATTCTCATATAAAAGATCAAAATCATGATTCATTGAATAAATATTGATAGTTTATAAGAAAATAATCATATGTAAATCAATGAACTTGATCCATTAGAGATTAACAATTGAAAATAAAAATACTTGTGGCAGACACATAAGAATCAAAAATCATTTTTATAGTAGTTAAGGCTCACTATCAGAGATATCATAGTAAAATGGGCCCAATCCTCAAACCATAATATATTAAAGGTTCACTCCCAATATCATCATAGAGGTCAAAGTCCCATACTGAATCGGGTTCACTCCTAACACTAGTGTTGTCTATCTCATGTGATATAAATAATTATCTAATTCATTGGAGGGAGATATAATTCCCACCCATCATGTAATGAGAAACATATATATATATATATATATATATATGTTCCACATGATCCTAAAAAATTCATCATATCCTAATCCATGAAATAAAATGGGGTTGATAAAAATTTAATCAATTTGGAAGAAATATAGGTTTCATAATAATTTAACCATTTAATTATAGTATATCCCTATGAAAATAAGTATGATTCAAAATAATTTACTCATGTATATAATTTGGAAGAGAAGTAGGATTAATAAATACCATGTAGTAAAAGAAATAAATAATTTAGGGAATGAATTATAATTTTTTCATTGGGTCATATCCCCAGTAAAGAATTTTTAACACTAAGAGATTCTATCTTAGATGGAAAATGATTTTGTACGCTCATTTAAAATATTCAATGTAGAAATTATCCCTTATACTTTGATAAATACATTTTAAACCATAAAAATATTCTCAAAATAATTTTCATTCAAAAAAACACTAGAATATTATAATTGAATATTAAATGAAATTATTGTTCATTATATTAGATAATTCCATTCATTTCAAACACATTAAAATAAATATTCTTGTCATATATTCAGAAAAATCCAAGTAGGAATTGTTTAGAAAATGACATGTAGATTTATTTAAAAAAAATTATAAAAAGTAAACAATGGGATAAAATTTCATTAATAAATAATTTTTATAGTATTAAATACTATTTTTAAACAACAGTTAGGAAATATAATTTTTAGTGGAATAATGTGTTTTCAAACAAAGAGGGAAATAAAGATTAATTTTCTTAGAAATAGTTTTTCAAAAAATCAGAACACATTGATAGGAAAATGTAGGTAAAAAAATATATTCTCCTAACCTAACTAGTGTGGTGTAAAATTAATAGTTTTATTGAGATATTGATCATAATATTTTTTCATTAGAAACATAATCATAAATAATCCTATAAAATGATGAGATTGTAACATAAAATAATTTCCACTTTAGAAACATTAAATTGAAAGCCCCATGATGGAATAAAAATAAATGAAACATAAAATATTTTAATAATATAAAAATTTCTTAAATTAAATTTTAACGGGTTAATATATACACCTCATTAAAGAAGATAGGTTCATAAAATAACATATGTCTCAGTCAAATCATATTGAGACAAAATCTCTTACTGCTTTAGAAATATTTTGAACTATAAACTCAAAAAAAGAATAACATAAATTTAAACATAAATATAATTAAAATATGTATTTCTATGATATAAAATTTCAAAATAGAAGTAAATTATAGTTAACCTAGCCTTTTACATAAAACATTTCATTATTTGAAGCATAATTAACCATCATAGTACAAGCCAAGGATCGTTATATCTAGTGTCTTGGAAGACTAGGCACGTCTAACATAAAACATGGGCATAAAAAAACTTCTTTATTTAATCTCCATAAAGAGATTATCACTTACTTTTATCTCTTACAACTTCATTGGGTACCCTGGGGAACACAAGAACAAAGGGATGTGCTAAAATCCTATTAAAGGAATGAACATAAGGATACATCTCAAGCACATGAGTTAGGAGGCATGACATAATGATATCTAAGCATGAAACATATAAAATCATTTAATAAAATAATTGTATCATATAAACATGGAATCATATAAATTTGGAAGATTCATAAATCAAATCTTTGGTATGGGTCAAGGCTAACCGCCAATCCAGTTTCCCATTTCAGTATGGGTCAAGGCTAACTGACACTCCCATTTCACATCGCATCTCATGAGACTTAACCTTACCGAATGCATTGGAGCGATATCTGGGTGCAACCATATCAAAATATTCATGGATATTATTTCCACATAATCAACCATACATAATCAACCATACATAAACATAAGGGTACCCATAGAAAGAATTGGGTACCACAATCATGACATTAAACACATCCAATGGGCGTATCACGAAAGTGTCCATGAAAGGAAAGGATTAGAACATACATGGAAATTAATAGGGTAAAATAGGAATATAACATGGTAAGTGGTGTCAAATATAAGTTACAACATATTAAAAATGTATTTTAGAAACATTAGCATTAAAATGTTTTTGTACGGTTTCAAGGAAAACACTATAGATCTTTTCAAATTGAAAAGAGGATATTAATTTATATAAAACCAGAATTGAACCAAAAAGGTTTTAGTAATAAAAATACTGATTTTATAAATACAATGGTGTTTTAAAACAGAGGATAGAGTGAACTTGAAATTTGGCTAATAATTTGGGATGTCCCCTTAAAACAGGTTTGCTTATCGGAATGTTCTAAGGAGGGAATCATTCAAAATAACGTATATCCCTGAAAGAATGTGATGAAATGGTATTGATATAAGAATATTGTAAAAATAACCATAATTAATAATACTCACATAAATAGATAAGATAAAACCATTTTGAATGAAAGATAAGGAAACCTAAAAGAACAAAGATGGTTCAGGTAAAATTCGTTACGATTTTATCGGCATGGTGTCGGGTGTGACCAAGAGGGATTGATGAGAGAGAAATGGGGTTTATCATCACATATAAATCTGTAAGGAAGTATATGGGAGGTTCTTAGGCATACCCCGTCATTTTATAGTACACATATAAGGGCATAGTATAGAAGAAAATCTTGATTAAGAAAGAAAAGAAAAGGATCCCTTACCTTAAATACAGTGGTGTTCTCCACTTGTTATTAATAACCTGAATAAAAAAATTAGGATTATTAATTCATAAGTCTATAACCTCTTATATATGTAATATATTTATTATGACCATTTTTTTCATTAAAATCATTTTTGATTAGTTACAAGGTTCAATTCCATTGTTCGAGCTTGTTTGATTACTTTCCTTTAAAAGACCGGTTCACTTATATTCATGTTTGGATTATATGCCAGATGAAAGTGGTTGTCTAGAATTAAAGATATATTTTTTAGTTCATATCCAGGAGATTAAATGGTTTTAATTTTAATTATGTTACAAAGAGTGAAGTCTAATAAATATATTTATATAACCTTAGTGATAACCGTTTTTGTTAATTGGTGGATTTGATTTCAAAGAATGTGTTTTTCATTATAACATAATTACATTTGTACCAAAAGATTACAAAACCTAAAATAGGATATATTACATATATAATAATCTGGTTCAACCATTATAAAAATGGTTTCATGACCATAATTAAATAAAATAATAGAAATTGATAAACTTTTGTCCTTGAATGTGCTAAATTAGCACATCTCAAACTGTGCTTTCATTCCTTCCAAAAAAATGGTGGGAAAAGGGGAGAATGTAATGAAATATTCCACTATAATGAAGAAATTCTATTAAATGTATGTCACTAGATTTATCATACTATTATCGAAAAGGGAGGTGAGGAAGGAAATAAAAAAAGAACTTAAAAGAAAAGAAGAAATTTGGAAGAGGAATTTACCCCTTGAGACTTCCTCCTTTGAGAACCACCTAAGGGGGAGAGGTTTTGGTATTTTGAGGAGGCTGATATCTTTTTTACATGGGAGAGGACATTGGGAGAGATTTGGGAAGAATTTAGAGAAGGCTTGGATTTTGAGAGGAGTTGAGAGAAGAGGGAGTGAAGGATGGTTTTTATAGTGGAGGAGAGGAGGAATTTCATGATATTATATCCATTAATTTATTATATCTTCACAAGACAAAAAATAGTAAGTATTCCATGACCAATAATATTAAATGGGTCATGTGAATTAGAACCATGTGGGCTTACATCAGAAGAACATCATTAATGACCCAATTAATCCATTATTTATCATTTATTTTGAATTATCAGATTCTACTATTCATCATAAATTCATGTATTTCAGTAAAATCCCAAAAATTAACCCTAACCATTTATCAACATGTAGAATATAAAAATGAAGTGCATTTTTCAAAAATAATTTTATAAATATGATGATTTTAATATTTAATTAAAATAATAATTTATTATCAAAACCAGTTTTAAAACATTCATTAACTCATTCTAGACTATAGGTATATCATACTTCCAACATGAATATTATTTTTATACCACCATAGGTGAGGTTACTATTACTTAGGGTTTATCAATATTCATAAGGGTTTGTTACTATTCATTAGGGTAGGTTACTATTCACTAATATTTTTAATAGACTCCAAAAACATCTTGAACACAACCGTGTATGTCAGATTTTCAAAATTCCAAACACAAAAGTGACAAACTTATGTTTAAAGGTCACTTTAGTAGTTCATTATTATGTGATTTTATGGAATATTTATAAGAACGAAATTTCCATTGAAAAAATTTTGTTCATTACATTCTTCCCCCCTTATGAAATTTTGCCCTCGAAATTTTGTTTTACATACTAAGCCAAAAACAGGTGCGGGTACTTTTCCTTCATTACTGCCTCCAATTCCCATATTGCTTCCTCAAACTTATATTTCCTCCACAACACTTTGGCAAGATGGGTTTTCTTGTTGCGTAGAAACTTATCTCTCCGATCCAGAATCTTTATTGGATGCTCCTCATAGGAGAGATCATCTTCTAGCAGCACCACCCTTGAGTTTAGTACATGTGAGGGATCAGGTATGTACTTCATCAATAGTGATACATGGAAAACATCATGAACTCGAGCCATATTCGGTGGAAGTGCAAGCCGATAGGCCATAGCTCATATGCAGTCAAGGATCTCAAAGGGGCCAATATACCTTGGGCCTAGCTTCCCTTTCTTCCTAAATCGTATGACTCTCTTCTATGGAGATATTCTAAGGAAGACTTTATCTCCAACACCGAAATCCAAGTCCCTTCGATGGTTGTCAGCATAGCTCTTTTTCCGACATTGAGAATCTTTGATGTGTTTCGGGATGAATTGAACCTTCTCTGTCATATCTCGAACAAGATCAGGTCAAGTTAGCTTTCTTTCTCCAACTTCATCCCAACAGGTTGGAGTTATACATCACTTTCCATACATAGATTTATATGGAGCCATCCGAATACTCGAGTGGAAGCTATTGTTATATGAGAACTCAACCAATGGGAGATGATGATCTTATCCCCCTTTGAATTCAAGAGAGCCAGCTCTAAGAATATCTTCAACCATCATAATAGTTCTTTCAGACTGGCCATCAGTTTGGGGGTGATAGGCTGTGCTGAAATTTAATTCATTACTCAAAGAATGTTGATGGCTCATCCAGAATTTAGACGTGAACCTTGGATCACGGTCAGAGACAATTGAGAGTGGAACACCGTGCAATCTCACCACTTCCTTCACATATAACATTGCATGTTGTTCAAGTGAGAGATCTTCCCGACTAGCGATGAAACGGGATGTCTTGGTGAGTCGGTCGACCACAACCCATATGGCATTATTTCCCTTCGACGTCTTCGGGAGACCCGTGACAAAGTCCATCGTGACATTTTCACATTTCCACATGGGTATAAGAAATGGATGCATCATACCTTTGGACTTTTGTTTCTCAGCTTTAACTTACTGACATACCAAGCACCTTGATATATATTATGCAATCTCCTTCTTATTTTATCCCACAAGAAGTGTTCTTGGAGATCACGATACATTTTGGTACTCCCAGGATGGATAAAAAAGGTCGAGAAATGTGCATCATTCAATAGATCCTTCTTTATCTCTAGATCATATTGTACACATAATCATGTCCCAAATCTTACAACTCCTTCCTCATCAATTTTGAAATCGAAGGATTTCCCATTTTTAACAGCTTCCACCCTTTTCTGAATTTCCACTTCATTTCTTCGAGCAACCTTTATTTTCTCCATGGGGGATGGTTGAGCAATAATTTGAAAAAGGATTGATTATGTTCCTCCCTTAATGATTCCCATTTACATACATTTCAAATACAAGAAGATCATATCCTTTTCAATTATCATAATTGATAAGGATGTAGGATCATTTCTACTTAGAGCATCTGCCACCTTGTTTGCCTTACCGGGATGGTAGTGGATTGAGCAGTCATAATCCTTGATGAGATCTATCCATCATCATTGGTGCATATTAAGCTCTATCAGTGTGAATATAAATTTGAGACTCTTGTGGTCTGTATATATCTCATGTTTTTCCACATATAGATAATGCCAACAGATTTTCAACGCAAAGATCACAGCTGCAAACTCCAAATCATGCGTGGGATAGTTTTGCTCATGGATTTTCAGCTTCCATGAGGCATAGGCTATCACTTTATAAATTTTCATTAGCACACAACCTTTACCTTTTTTAGAAGCATCACTATACACTACAAAGAGTTCTCCACTTGATGGGAGTGTGAGTACCGACACAGTGATAAGCCTCTTTTTCAACTCCTTGAAATAATCATCGCATTCTTCTGTCCATAGAAACGTTAATCCCTTCCGTGTCAGCTTGGACATTTGGTTTGATAATCATTAAAATTTCTTCACGAATCATCGATAAGACCCAGCTAGAACTAAAAAGCTGTGAATCTCTATTACAGAAGTTGGCCTTGGCCACTCTTCAATTGCCTTCATCTTGGAAGGGTCTACATATATCCCTTTCCTAGTGATAAAATGCCCCATGAATGATACTTCCCCCATCTAGAACTCACATTTACTGTACTTTTCATACAACTTCTCCCTTCACAAAGTTTTTAACATAGTTTCCAAATTCTCTTCATGTTCTTCCTTTCTCTTAGAGTATATCATAATATCATCAATAAATACCACCACAACTTTGTCAAGGTAATATCTAAAGAAATTATTTATTAAATTCATGAAAATTTCTATATCATTAGTGAGTCCTAAGGTAATCACTATGAACTCATAGTATCCATACATTGTTCGAAAGGTGGTCTTGGGAATATCTTCATTCCTCACCATTAGTTAGTGATATCCCAGTCGAATGTCCACCTTAGAGAAATAACTGTCTCCATGAAGCTGATCGAACAAGTCATCTATCCGTGGAAGGGGATACTTGTTCCTTATAGTGATTCTATTGGGCTCATGATAATCAATGCAGAGGCGTATTGATCCATCCTTCTTCTTGATAAATAGGACTGGAGCACCCCACAGTGAAGCACTCGGGCGTGTAAAACCCTTCTCCATATTCTCCAATAACTGCTTCATCAGCTCATCTTGCTCTATGGTGGCCATTCATTATGGTGTCTTTGAGATATGATGAGATCCAGGTCTATGTTCAATTGAGAACTCAACCTCTCGGTCAGGAGGAAGACCATGCAACTCTTTATAGAATACATCAGTGTAATCCCTCACGATGGGAATGTCTTCAAGAACAATTCTCTCCTTTGTCTCAATCATTTGAGCAAGGTATGCATGCTCATAAGGAATCAATATTCAAACTTGAGAGGAAGATTCTAATGGGGACTCATATTCCTCCTCGAACATGTAAAGAATCATAGGATTCTTCGTGATTTGAAGAGTAATCTCTCTTTCCCGGCAGTTGATGTTGGCCTTATACAAATATAGCCAATCCATGCCAAAGATAGTATCAAACTCCACTAAAGGAAGTATGACAAGATTTTATGGGAGGTTCAGTCCACAAACACTAACTAGGGAGGAGTTATCAACCATGGATGCAATAATTTCCCAATTCTCTATTCTCATAGATAAAGTTTCCTCCAAATTTTTAGGTGGTGTTTGAATAGTTCTACTAAACATTCAAGATATGAAAGAATGTGTAGAACCAGAATTAAATAGTATGTTTGATATTATTGAATTAATAACAAGTGTACCTATCACCACATCATTTTCCAGCTCCACATCAGCAGCAGTGATAGAATAAGACCTTCCTTGTTTCCTTGAAGGTTGTTGTTGATTGCCTCTAACAACCCTCGGCTTAGGGAAATTGTTCGCATAATGCCCAAGCTCCTGGAATTTAAAACACTGTACTGCAGGCTGAGTGTTGATCTGAACCATCCAGTCTACTTTAACATTAACGAGATTTTTCATATCCCTACGGTCGTTCTTTTCTAGATGACCAAACATTCCTCATTTGAAGCAATTCCTAGTTCCCTTGAGGTAGTCACAAAGATTCTTCTTCCCACAATTCTTACAAAGGGGAAAGTGAGTCTTCTTTCCATCATGGGATTTTTTTGATGAACCACCCATGTTTTTCACCATTTCTTGCTTCATGTCCCTAGGCCCATGAGACCACTAAGAGTCTCCAATCTCTATTTCAACCATGAGGGCACAACGAACAATGTCCTCATTTCTGTTGAAGTCTCGAATTTCCAACATGTTTCGTAGACTCGGCTTTGGTCTTCTAAAGAAGCGATCCACCTTGATTTTGGTGTTCCTAACAAAGCCATAGGCATACCTTTCAAGCCTTCTAAATTTCATTTCATACGCCCCGAAGGACTCATCATCCTTCTGCTTGAGTCCAAGGAACTATCTTTCCATCGTGGGACAGAGGGTTTGAGGAAAATATTTGTTGCAAAAAATCCTCTTGAATTCATCCCAATCTATGGAATCAATTTCCTCTTGGGACTTCATATTCTTGATCAGTGTCCACCACTGATCAGCTTCCCCACCAAAATGATAGGTGGCCAGAACAAATTTCTTTTCTTATGAGCACTGGAGGACAGAGAAAATCTTTTCAATGGAGTTAATCCATTGTTCTGTGAGGAGGGGATTAGAAGACCACCTAAACATGGGAGTCCTATTTCCACATGAAGGATTCTACGAAAACTTGCTCTTTCCTTGTAGGAGGGGGATGTTGCACCTAATTCAAGTTATTATTAATAACTCGAGCCAGCTTAGCAAGTACTGCCATGAAGTTCTGAGCACCCGCTTTCGTAACATCAGGCATGTCATTAGGGCAATCATTACATTGCCTATCACATTGGTTTTTGGAATGTGTTCTTATATTTCCCTCCATTAACTAGGAAAAAGAACGTATAATTAGAGGACTTGAATACATAGCTATTGATCATAAAAAGAAACTTTGAACATAAAAGTTTGAACTTATAAAGAAAAAGTATATCCTAACTTGTGATTCCTTAGGTTTATATCTAGGTTATCCTCAATCTATTTCTTAACTCATATTCTTATGGGATTATTTTTGTCCCTTAATAATGGTTTGTAGTAAGCTTGTGAACCTTCCGAAGCATATCCCCCGGGAGTGTTGTAACCAAGAGTGCAACAAGGCCCGTTGTCATGCACCAATTCCCATTCGAGTCTAGATCAAAGCGGTGCTTTTGGGTTTTACCCCTTGATATATCTGTGCCAGAGCCGCATCTACCTGCCCGTATCCATACAGGGATGTATTTTATTGATAAAAAACATTCTCTATACTCACAAAAATTTAAAACTATTTTATTATACTTAGTCTCATCCTTATGGTTCTCACTAAGGTGATCTATTCCTAATCTCCAAAAATAACAAGACCATCCTCTGATACCAACTATAGAGTCCCAAACCTTTTACATAAAACATTTCATTATTTGAATCATAATTAACCATCAGAGTACAAGCCATGGATCATTAAGTCTGGTGTCTTGGAAGACTTCTTACATATAACATAAAACATGGGGCTAAAAAAACTTCTTTATTTAATCTCCATAAAGAGCTTCTAAATTCCTTTGAGAACTTACATCTGCATAGGGTACCCTGGGGAACACATGAACAAATTGATGAGCTAAAAGCCCAGTAAATGAATGAACATAAGGATATATCTCAAGCACATGAGTTAGGAGGCATGACATAATGATATCAAAAGTATGAAACTTATAAAAGAATTTAATATAAGCATGGGATCATATAAACATGAAATAATATAAATATGGAAGAATCATAAATCATATATTTGGTACGGGTCAAGGCAAACCGCCAATCTCGTTTCCCATTTCAATACAGGTCAAGGCTAACCGCCAATCCCATTTCACATCGCATCTCATGAGACTTAACCTTACCCCATGCATTGGAGAGCTATATAGGAGCACCCATCTCAACATATTCTTGAATATTCTTTCCACATAATTAATCTTTTCATATAAATAATCATATATAATCAAACATACATAAACATAAGGGTACCCATAGAATGAATTGGGTACCACAATCATGACATAAAACATATCCAATGGGCGTATCACGAAAGTGTCCATGAACGGAAAGAATTAGAATATACATGGACATTCATAGGGTAAAATAGGAATATAACATGGTAAGTGGTGTCAAATATAAGTGACAACATATTAAAAATGTATTTTATAAACATTAGCATTAAAATATTTTTGTGCGGTGTTAAGGAAAACACTATAGAGCTTTTCAAATTGAAAAGAGGAAATTCATTTATATAAAACTAGAATTGAACCAAGAATGTTTTCATAAAAAAAAATACTGACTTTATAAATAAAATGGTGTTTTAAAATAGATGATATATTGTACTTGAAATTAGGGTAAAAAATTGGGAAGTCCCCTTAAAACAGGTTTTCTATTCGGAAAGTTCTACGGAGGGAATATTTCAAAATCACATATATCCCCAAAAGAACGTGATGAAAGGGTCTTTATATATTAATATTGTACAAATAACCAGAAGTCATAGGACTAACATAAATAGACAAGATAACAACATTTTGAAATAAATATAAGGCAACCCAAAAGAATAAATAAGGTTCGGGTAGAATTTGTTACGATTTTATCGGCATAGTGACGGGTGTGACCAAGAAGGATTGATGAGAGAGAAATGGGGTTTCTAATCACTTATTAATCCATAAGGAATTATGGGAGTGGTTCATAAGAATACCCCATCATTATCTAGTACACATATATGGGCATAGTATAGAGGAAAATCTTGATTACGAGAGAAAAGGAGAGGACCACTTACCTTAAATCCGGTGGTGTTCTCCACTTTCTATTAATAACCTGAATAAAAAAATTAGGATTATTAATTCATAAGTCCAGAACCTATTATATATTTTATTTATTTATTATGACCCTTTTTAGTTCAGTAAAATCTTTTTTGATTATTTACAATGTTCAATTTCATTGTTTGGGCTTGTTTGTTTACTTGGCTTTAAAAGATTTGTTCACTTATATTTAAGTATGGATTATATGAAAGATGAAAGTGGTTGTCCAGAATTAAAGTTATATTCATTTGTTCATATCCAGGATATTAAATGGTTTTAATTTTAATTAGGTTACTTAGAGTAATGTCTAATTATTATATATATAACCTTAGTGATAACTGTTTTTGTTAATCGGTGGATTTGATTACAAAGAATGTTTTTTCATTATAACTTAATTCTATTGGTACCAAAAGATTATAGAACCAAAAATAGGATATTTTACATATACAATAATCAGGTTACCCATAACAAAAATTGTTTCATGACCAGAATTAAAGGTAATAATAGAAATTGATAAACTGTGGTCCTTGAATGTGCTAAATTAGCACATCTCAAACAGTGCTTTCATTCCTTAAAAAAAAGAGCGGGGAAAGGAGAGTAGATAATGAAATATACCACTAGATTGAAGAAATTAAATTACATGTATGTTACTGGATTTATCATACCATTATGGTAATGGGAAGTGTGTAATGAAATTAAAAAAGAAAAGAACTTAAAAGAAAAGAAGAAATTGGGAATATGAATTTACCTCTTGAGACTTCCTCCTTTGAGAACCTCTTAAGGGGGAGAGGTTTTGGTATTTTGAGAAGGCTGAGAGATTTTTTACCTGGGGGAGGACCTTGGGGAGATATTTGGGCACAATTTAGAGAATTATTGGAGTTTGAGAGGAGTGTAGAGAAGAGGGAGTGAAGGGGGGTTTTCATAGTGGAGGAGAGGAGGGATTTCATGATATTATATTCATTAATTTATTATTTCATCACAAGACAAAGAATAGTAAGTATTCAATCCTCAAGAATATTAAATGGGTCATGTGAATTCGAACCAAGTGGGCTTACATTATTATAACATCATGTCTGACCCAATTAATCCATTATTTATCATTTATTGTGAATTATCGGATTCTACTATTCATAAAAAATTCAAGTATTTAAAAAAATCCCAAAAAGTATCACTAACCATTTTTCAATGTTTAAAATAAAAAAATGAAGTCCATTTTTCAAAAATAGTTTTCTAAATATGATTATTTTAATATTTAAATAAAATAATAATTTTTTATGAAAACTATTTTGCAAACATTAATTAAGTCATTCTAAACTATAGATATATCTTACTTCCAACATTAATATTTTTTTTATACCACCATAGGTGAAGTTACTATTCATTAGGGTATATCACTATTCATAAGGGTATGTTACTATTCATTAGGATAGGATACTATTCACAAAAAAGTATTTTTTGTTTTATTAGACTCCAAAAAATATCTTGAACAAAACCGTGTATGTCGGATTTTCAAAATTCCAAACACAGAAGTGACAAACTTATGTTTAAAGGTCACTTTTGTCGTTAATTATTATGTGATTTTATGGCATATTTATAATAAGGGAATTTCCATTGAAAAAAATTGGTTCGTTACATATATACACCACAAAAAAAGCAACAAAAGGTGAATTTTAATATTTCTCCTAGAAGTAAGAGAGAGACTACAAATCTTTTAACTTATGTTTCAACATTTTTACTATGCATTAAAACAACATATATATTAAATATATGTTTATTAAACATATTTAAAATAAAAAAAATTATATATATCATACCATATATTATTTTCTCATCAATTATATTTCCCATTTAATTATAATTCCATGTTAATGTCATTTTCCGGGCAACAATTGCATTGTATTACATGTATTTTTTTTATAGTTTTTATTCTAAATTTTTTCATGATTAATTCATGTTGAAAATTTTAAGAATGTTATAAATAACCTATATATTAATTATATATTTTTTCATAGTAATCCATAAGAGTTAGTGATAGAAAATTAAATACCCCATTCATCAAGATGGTAGGTTATACATACACAATAATGTCGTTTCAGTTTTATCAAAAGATTGAATGAATAAAGGTAGAAAATATATTAAAATTAGAGAATAATTTTTATTTCATATATTTCACATATGTTTATAAACCCTTATTTTTTACCATCCATGTAAAGTGAGATCAAATCACATTGCTTCATGAGCCGGTAGTCTATCCTATACATAAGTTACATTATCAAATTCCCACAGGATAGAATGTATGATGGTATATGTGATATAATAATTATATAAGCATAATAAATGTATAAATATAATATATAAAATTTTAATCAATCATCATATATTTCCATGATAGGTTGTTATGGAAAAAAACAACCTCACATCATGGGTCTCTAGTCCACCGTACAGATGACTAGTGATTTCATGAACCATATGATGGAAGAGGAGAAGGGTTTATGTAAGGAAATTAAAATAATAAAATATCAGTATATTTAATATAATGATATTATCTTATCATCATGGTTAAATAAAAGTTTATTTAGGTGTAGGAATAAATAAAATAAAATGTTTGATTTGGGGAATTATATACTCTTTGGGAAACTTATTTTTGTTTGCACCAAAAGGAATCAAAGTTTTAATTTTTAATAAAATAATATTCTAGTATTAAAGGAAGTATTTATGAAAGTCATTGGGTATGTTTTTTTCTAAATAAAGGGATTTTTATTTTGTGAACATGATAGTATAGGGGGTGTCCATTTATATGTGAGGTGTTCAGCATACTTGTAATTTTTTAAATGAAAAAGGTTTCACCATATTTTTGACACACCAAAATGTTCTTATATGGGAATTTATATATTCTAGAAGATCTATGTTAGAAATATTTCCATTAAAGGATTATATTTCACGTTTTTGGTCATTTTTAACACCTATTTTTAATATTTACCCCTATGTAAACCCATTTAACCATAACAATAGTAAATAATTTTTACTAGTTTTTCTATTCATTATGGCTACAAATTATGATGATATTATTATATAATAATAATATTTATTATTTGGAATAATGAGTAAATTTTTTAAATTAGTTTACCATTTTTTAAAATAATATTTACAATTAATCACGCAGAATCGATAAGAAAGAGGGTCTTCAAATAGAAAATATTCAATTGATTAAAACAAATCACACGTCTATATAAAAATCATTATAATGAACATAATTGGAATAATATATTTATATAATTTAATGAATTTTACCTTGTAAATCATCTTAAAATAATTTTTTTTAAAATGATTTAATATAAATGACAATTCTCAATAAAAACTAGTATTTTCTATTATTCATCAAAAAAATTATCTTTTTATAAAATTCTCAAAAATTGACTACAAGATAATTTTGAAATGATTATTTCAAAAACGAATTTAATTTTTTCAATTTATTTATCTAAAATTGGAAAAAATATAATTTTAAAATAAATATGGAAAAGGTTACAAAACAATTTTTTTTAAAAGTCATTTGATAAATTTAAATGTTAATTTATACATAATTTTTCTCCATAATACACACAAGATAAAGGGTAAAAATGTTATTTAATATATAATATATAATTTTTATTAAAATGATTACACAAAAAGTATTTATTTAACTTATAGAGATACATCATTTTTTTCATATAAAAATAATTTTTCAGAAAAAGATACCCGTTATTTTAAATTATTTTTATTTTTATGTCAAATTAATTGGTCACCATGAATTTCTTATATTTTAATGTTAAAAACATGTTTTTTTCATAATTTAGATAATCATATTCACACCCTCTATTCTGACATATAGGTTAAAATAATATGATTAAATAATAAATTCTTAATTTTATGTCAAATTTTATTTAAAACCAACCTCCCCTGTAATGAAAGATAAACTCAGTGTTGCAAATAATATAATGTAAACATATTATTATTGGTAAATAAAGATATAATAAATATTACATGTATAATAATAAAAACATAATGTTTCCAATAACAAAGTTTTTTCATAAATAATAAAATTATTTGAAAAAGAATATTTTATAAAATCTTGAGGTGTTTTATTCTACCCCCCTTAATATGATTTTATCTATCAAAATTCATCACATTTGTTCCAACAACTACCAATAATTATGAATAATTAAATCCTTAGGTTACAATATATCTTAATTAAGATGGTGGTTTCACTACAAAATATTGACCTGGTTAGTAGTCCAATTTTGTAGAACCTTCTCTTTGTGATCCATAATGTCAATGGACAATTCTTTATTAGAAAGTTCTGTATCTAAGGGCACAAACTCTGAGGTCAACACAATTAACAAATCATGTATGTATATATTTAATAGAGGTACATGTAACACATAATTAACCAGAGATATGACTGGTATAATCTCTAAATTATAAGATATTATCCTGATACGATAAATTATTTCAAAGTGGCTGATATTCCTAGGGATTATTTTCCCCTTAATTATTATTTGGAGAAATTCATAGAAATACCTTCTCATGAACATAAAATTATATATGGGGTGGTTTATTATTACCATAACAATCATATCAAAATTGTGTTGTCCTCACGTGTTTCTAAATTTCTATAACCTTATCTTAATTCTCATTAGCTTACATAGGTCATAATAGATTTATTTCAGCAATATACTCATAGGGTGTTGGAGTTCCATAATTCCTTTCATAAAGGGCTTCATAAAGACCCATTTGAATACTCAGAAGAAAGATATTTTTTCCTAAAAATTGATCTTTTGGATTTTTTTTCACAACCACATTTGAAATCCATATAATATTATATTAGAATATCTTTTATTGTTTGAAGTGTTCCCCTGTACTAACTATCTATCTAACGATGATACATAGTGCTAAAACTCAACTCTGTATCGATTGAATGATGAATGAATCTTTAAAACATATATGTATACCTAAGATCAAAATTATATAAACTTAAATATTTTATACTATATAACCATTCCACTTCCATTGTGTATATTCTGGAAAGATTTTCTGGAGATAAATTTTCTCCGATAGAAATAATTGTGCAGACTACATAAGGTGATCATCTACAATCCATAATCACCATAGAATCAAAGAAAATATAAACACAAAATGTTACTAGTACCTTAAATTATATTTATACTTTGTTTAAAATAATTCCTCCTAAAATACCATTTTCACTAAATCAAATACAAAACTACATAGATATTATTTCCATTAATGTCTCTTAAAACATACTTCATATTGATTAAATTCAATCACATAAGACCTCAAAAGGGTTGTCAATGACTTTGAACTTATTATAAACCATAAACTAATAAAACCATGATGTTATCAATAACTATTTTGTTAATCATACAAGAAGACATATATTCTTTCAAAAGAAAAACAATCCTTATATGTTTCCTGATTATTATAATTAAAATTTAATTACTATAATATATCCATATCATAATTATGGAATCAAAATACATATTCACTTCAATACATTCACTTCATTGATTATAACAAAATATTTATTTACATGTCTATGGGATAACCCTTTTTTATATCATTGACTTAGATAATGCCCATTAAACCCACATATAAGACATTGACCACCTCAACAATTTTTCACTCTATGACCTCATTTTACAAATAGATAACACCTTCCCCTATATTTGAGATATTATTCTAGGTTCTTATTACCACATTCTTGACATGTAGGAAGATAAATATTATTTCCTCTATGTTCAGTAGATATGAACATTCATAAATTTTCATTATCATCTTATTAAATGAATTTGGAATTTCACTGAAGTTCATGTTCTTATTGGTATATTGTGATATCTGATTAAGAAAAATCACAATATCTATCTATCATATCGTCATCCAACTTGGTTTCTAGTAGTAACCAAATTTTCCATCACATTTAGTGTTAACTTGATTCCATCCCATTCTAGCCATTGAAACTTACCAAAAATCATGCAATCAGAAACAATAATTGTAGTCGGAAACAACATAATCATGAATAGTTAAATATCGTATTTCTAAATCATGATATACTATTTTAAATCTAAAAAACCATAAGATTATAATAGATCATTAATATAGTAACCCAGGATTCTCATACATAGAAATTAATTATTCTTTTTATTCATTATACTACGTGAACACACACCTGAGGACCATATTAACTTAGTCCCTTTAGAAACATGGAAACATAGACACTGGTCCATATTTGAGCTTAATCATCACCCAATATGTTATTCAAAACTCAAACCCTTACATGAAATATCATATGTGATAAATATATTTATAAAAAATGGAAGGGAAACAAAAAAAGGGTGAGATAAAATGCTTAGAAAGGGTTAACAAGGGAGATACATATTAATAACATGAAAATAAGTGTATGAGAACATTAATATAAAATTAGAAAATCATATCCTACTTATCAAAGATCATAGTAACGAGTCATGGAATAAATATTTTCAATTTATAAGACATTAATTGTATGAAATTTAAGAAAACAAGCCCTGAGAGTTTAACATTGGCATAATACATGGAATATTTTTCAAGCACATACGTATAGAAAAACCAATATATGTTAGTCATAGATAAATACCAAGACTATCATAGAGAAAAAAGTCCTTTCAAAAACCAGGTTCACTCCCTGTTCCAGCTGTATCTTATAAAAAATGGGTTCACATACCATTGCATATATATTTTAAGGAACTTGGTTCACACCCTATTCCAGCCATATCCCATTGAACTAGATTCACTCCCCATACCCGCACTGTCTATCTCATGATCTATAAATCATTGCAAAATTCATTAGAGGGATATATAGGTTCCACCCATCATATAAGGACACCTATATTTATGTGTTCTTGAAGATCATAAAAATTAATCATATAGTAACAAATGAAATGAAATAGGTATCATAATCATTTCATTATATCAAAACCTATTGAAAGGATATAGGTTTCATAATCATTTGATCATGGAATAAACCATGATAAGAAGTGGGTTTCATTAGCATTTAATCATGGTAAATCCTATGGAAGTGACATAGGTTTCATAATAAACTTTTCATTGAAAAAATAAAATACCAAATGAAACAATAAGAATAATTTCTTTGGATCATATCCCAACTAAGGAATATGTAACATTAATGGATAAAATTTTATATGGAAAATGATTTTGATCGATCATTTAAAACATTTTTTAGGAATATATCCATTCTCTTTGGAAAAAATTATTTTAAAAAAATTCAAAACTTTTATAATTGAATATTTTATTTCAAATTATAATATAATATTTAAAAGAATGATTTTAATGATATAAGAGAATCATATTCATTTTTTATAATTTATAATTATGATTCTTTTAACATTTGGTTTAAGGAAAAACTGTCACTTTTTGAAAAATCAAATGAATTTTCCATTAAAAGAATATTTGTAAAAAGAAAATAATGTGAAACAATGCATTTCACAAAACATAAGATAGTAATAAAACATTTTAGAAGAAAGATTAGATAACATGGTATTGGAATAAAATATATTTCTGACCCAATACAGATATAAAGTCATGTTTTTTAAAAAATATTTTCTCAACTAATTTAAGAAAAAAACAATGGTAAAATAGAAATAAAACATGGAAATTCAATGGATAACCATAGGATTATAAATTTTATGAGACTTCATGATATGTATATCATTATATCTCACATTGGAGACTTAATTATAAATATTCCTGTGAAATGATTAGAATATAACAAAAAATCCTTACCACTTTGGTAAATTTTAATCAAAACCCCCATGATGGAGTAACATAAAAAAATATAAAATATCACGAGTTTGAAATTTTTCATGATATTACATGTAAAAGGGGATGTATATAAACCTTATTAATGAACATAGGTGTATTACATGACATACATCTCAAGGGAGGAAAATTGATACAAAAATACATTACCATACATGTAACATTTTAAATGTATACCACATGATAGATAGAACCTCAAATAGATATTTAAATCTGAAAAAGTATCATTAGAAAAATAGTTAAATACATTAATTGGAATTATATATACCGAATAAAAAAATAGGTGGTGAACATAGCGCGTGTCTTATGGAAGTAAAAAGTTAGATGGAAATCCATTTCCATAAGCCTTGATATCCATATAACTCATTCAAAAAATGATTATAATAAATATAGATTTATTATAAATCTATTTCATAAACATATTAATAAATATCAGACCATATATTATTTTTTATAATACCTTTTATTACCTTATTATTAACAATTCCATGTTAAATTTGTGTTTTGGGAAATAACTGCTTTGTTTTAAATACAAGTTTTGATTTGATATATTTTTTTCCCTATTACATTGATCATGGTCCCATAATATTGTGATTTATTATCATGATATAAATATAATATATATTCATAGTATATGTATTATATAAATCCATAATATTTAGTGATAATAAATGAATGATGTTGTTCATGGAGGTGATAGGTCATACAAACGCATGAACATTATTTCAATTTTATTTTCAAGTTCAAATAAGGAATGATAAATAATATATTATCATTACTTAATATTTTTTTTTTCATAAATAAAACATAATTTCCTTAAAATAATCCTTATTTAATTCCATGTAATTTGTGAATTACATCAATTCATGAGGCCTTAGTCCATTGTACACCCGAATGATGTTATCATATTCCCACAAAATGAAAAGCGTGAAGGTATGTGTGTTATAATAATTTTTGAATCATATTAACATCATAAATAATGTATATATCAAATATATCATATATAAACTATATATTTGTCATTATAACCATCCTTGATAGGTGGTAATGGAAAAAATGATATCGGTTCACGAGGTGGTAGTCTGTCGTACCCACGAATGATGATTTCATTACCCATTTGATTGAAATGGAGACGGGTGTAGGTCATTAACATAAAATAAACACATATATGTGTATATAAGATACATATTTTATTATATAATCATGATATAAAATGAATTTTAGGGTGTTGAGGAAGAAATAAAATTAAAGTTCTTGTTGATGAATACATGCTATTCATTTGGTACCATTATTATGTTTTCACTAAAATCCCTAATTGGATAGATTTATGCCAAAAATAAGGCTTCTAGTATTATGGGAGGGAATCTTGGAAGTGGTTTGTGAAGGTATTTGTGGAACCCAAGAGGTATTAAGGTGTGAATAAGAGAGTATTGGGGGTGTCCTTTTATAAGCGGGGAGAGAATACACTTGGTATTTTTTAAAAGAATTGAGTGCTCCCACGTTTTTCATATGGATGATGTGAAAAATGGAACATATTCAAACCATATAAATTATAAGGCCACAATATGTCCTTTTAATAATTTATTGACACGTGTATAGGTAAATTTGACCCTTATCATGTTATTTTAGCCATTAGTAGATGCATTTTTTATTTATCTGTAATAATTATTTTTTACTACATTTAGTATTTAATTCTGAAAAAAAATTAATTTGATCTTTTCAGACATGGTAAATTATGATCCCTCCCAATATTGAATCCATTTTTAAAAATTTTATTCACATAAGTTTTAAAAATTAATTTAAATTTTTTTCCTTATATGTAATGAGAAAGCGGGGTTTTAAGGTGAAAAAGATCAAATGTTCTAAATGTTTTTATATAAAAATTCAAATTGAATTTGACTATAATTACCTAAATTGGTTTAATATAATACTTATAGAAATAATTAAACATTTAATATAATTTATAATATAAATTAATAGTTTAAATAATTTATGAAAAAATACATTTTTTAAATAAAATTATGCAGTTCTCACTATTAATCAAAAACTAAACTGTTTAGAAAAATCCTTAAAATTTACCCTATTATAATTTGAGATTATTATTACATAAATGATGTTTATATTATCAAAATCATTTTATAATATATTCAAAAACTAATTTTATTATTTTTTCATAAAATATAAAAACATTTTTTGAGGAAATAGTATTTTTGAAACAAATAAAGACATAATAGAAAATTATGTATTTCATTATCAATATATCTTATCTTATAAAAAAAATTAGTTTATATTTTAAAATATTTTATTATCATTTATATTACTATTTTTTATGGTAACATTCAAATGGTCATATTTAAAAAACAATATTAATAATAAATCATTGTTTTGTTAAAAATCAGTGTTTTGTGTAACTCAAGATGATCCAATACTGCATATATCTCAAAGCTAAATTGATTTTGTTTATAACAAAATATTTAGTTGTTTAGTGTCAAACATAATCATTCAATGAAATCTTATTAATTCAAAAAAATATTCATAAAAAATCAAGGTATTACATTATACCCTCTTAAAATAATTTCCCTCAAAATTCATCACTCTGATTAAAAAATTAGGATAATTCGACCTCATAACATCCTTATCTCCCAACATTACTTCATCAAAATTTTGGGTTTTACCAAAAAATTACCAGGTGAGTGGTTTAATTTCATTGTATTTTATATGTACAGTACAACATCTCTACCGGTTGTTCCTTATATGAAAGATCATTCTCTAGCAGTACAACAATTTTGTTTAGTACATGCTAAGGGTTAGGTTTGTAAATCATAAAGAGAGACACATGAAACACATCATGTGATTTGGTGTATGCTCCAAGAGATAGGCTACCATTCCAATAAGATCAATAATTTCATTGGGAGTGATATACCTAGGGATTATTTTCCCTTACAACCAAAATATCATTACCTTATTCAATTTCAAATTTCATAGACACAACTTATCACCATCATAAAATTCAATATCATGAAAGGTATTTAAAAAAACATTTCTATTAAATCTGAGCTACCATTTTTTGGTGATGAATGTATTTGACCTTCTATATCATTTCATCATCTATCTAAGGTCCCAATAACTTTCATTATCCAACTTCAATCTTTCACGTTGGAAATCAACATTTCATTCAATAGAAGGATTCATAATGAGCCATATGACTACTTGTTATAAAGATATTTTTTAATAAAACTTAACAAGAGGAAGGTATTTATCCCAACAACCTTTGAAATCAGAAATAAAATGATCTAAACATATTATCATGGGTTTTAATTTTCCTTTCAGAATGTCTATATGTCTGACGATGACAGGAGGATTTGAAAGTCAACACCATATCATGATCTTGTATAAGACATTTCCATAAATTTGAGGTTATGATCATATCCTAATATGAAACAATATAACTTGATACTCCTTGAATGCATACCGCATCTTTAATGTAAATAATGGAAAGCTGATCTAGAGATAAATCTTATATAATAACAATTAATTATTCTAACATTGAAAGGTGATATACAATAACCCATATATTGTTACTCCCTTTAGATATTTTAGGGATTCCAATGGAAAAATCCATGGTGATTTCCTCCCATTTAAATTCTAGTATGGGTATTTGATGATATGTCCCCATATAATTTTTCCATCCACCCTAACATACTGACAAACCAAGCACTTAGATACTAACATTGTGATAAATTTTTTCATTCCATCCAACCAAAATCCCCATTAAAATATCTATACAGATTTTTATTTCCAGGATGAATGGATAAGATGAACAATGAGCTTCCCCTAACAACTCCTTCTTCAAATATGTTATGGAAGTAACACATAGATAATTCCTCAACCTTATCATTCCATCATGATCTTGGTTAAACTCAGGAACATTTCAAACATTATTTGGTAGCTCTAAATCATCCCTAAGAACCTCTTTAATCATTACTTTGATAGAAGGATTAATAATCAATTTCATAATACAATACCTTTCCCCTTCCATCAAAACATCTAGATCCATCCATTAAAAAAATAGAAATATTGGATATTTTTATCCTGGACCAGGATATGATAGCATGACCCTTTCAATATTAAGCATCAACCGCCTTTTTCACTTTCCCAAGGTGTTAATGTATTGAACAAAAATTATATTTAATCGTATCTGACAATATTCTTGGGATCACCTTTAACTCATTCTATGTGAATATATATTTTATGGTTTTGTGATCAATATATATATCACACTTTTCTTCATAATGATAAATCCTCTATACCAATAATTAAAATATTACTATAGCTAATTAAAAATCATGATTTTTGTATTTTTCTCACATGAAAATTATGTTGTTGCGATTCATAATTTTTAAGCATGACATTTTAAAAAAGAAAACATTTATATCCCTTCTTTTATGCATCAATATATATGAAAAACCCTTCTCTACTATAGGTTACTATACGAATAGTTGCACCTATAATTTTTTTTCTTTTGTTCCTTGAAATTTTCATCACATTTATTTATCTAGAAAAAAATGTCTACCCTATGAGTTAACATGGTGAGTGGATTAGAAATTCAAGAAAAATTCTCAACAAACCTTCTATATTATCTATCTACTCCAAGTAAACTACAAATCAAAATCATTGTAGTTGATCTAGAACAACATACAAAACCCTATGTCTTTGATTGATCTTCTAATATACCCTATCATGAGATTATATTACCAAAAAATGAACCCTTTTTCATCCAAAATTCACAATCTGTAAACTTTTCATATATTTTATGATTCATTGGGGTGTTTAGTACAATTATCATATGATTTTCATGCTCTTATTTTCACATTAAATATATAAGAATATAATCTCTAAGGACTACAACAAACTGATCAAGGTAATATATAAATAATATATTCATGAAATCCATGAATATAGAAGGGTAATTAGTAAGAGTTAATGGAATCATGATATATTCATAGTGTTTATACCTTCTACACAATTTCATCTTAGGTATATCATCTATCTTGACCTTCTTTTGATGATATCCCAAATGATTTTCAATCATAGGAATGTATTGAGATCCATGAAGTTAATAAAAAAATTCTTAAATACAGGAAATATGATACTTGTTGTTAATTTTGATCTTATTCAGATCTCGATAATCAATATACAGTCACATTGATCCGCCATTATTTTTCGCAAGCAGGACATGTGTAGCATATGGTGACACATTTGGCCGAATGAATAAATTTTAAAGGTTTTCCTAGATTTTATTCTTTAATTACTACAAAAAATGAGGTCTATTATATATAGTCTTTGAAATTGGTGTGGCACAAGGTTTGAGTTCAATTGAGAAATCAACATTGTATTTTGGTGGAAGGCTAGTATCTATTCTAGAAATACATAAATAAATTATAAAAAATGGAATATAATTGATTTTGAGTTTCTCTTCAACCATTTGTGATAAACACACAGTCTTAATGGGGTTTAAGACCCTTAAAATATATTTTCACACCATCTAATGATTTTACTTATGATCACATTGTTAGATGATCATAGGTTGTCTTGGAATATCAAACATGAATTCTATTCCATGAAAATTTATTTGAGATTTATGTAGTGAAATCTAGATGATTTTTAAGATAACATAAAATTCAACTTGAGTATGAATAATATTATTTTAAGGAAGCACAATCCCTCTAAAGTCAAAAAGGTCATAATAATACAAATAAGATGATATCATTATACCATTAGGGGTTTTCACTTTTAATTCTTCATCTAATAATTTAGGTGGTGACTTTCTGTACCTAAAAAATTCATTAGATATAAAAGAATTGGTAGATCCAAAGTCATAAAATAAATTAATAGTTTTACATTGGATGTTATGTGTACCTTTCACAATGTCATTATCTCAACCATCGTCAAAAACAGAGATCACATGAGATTTCCCCTTATCGCTTGGTTTAAAAGGTTGTTGACATCGACCGTCATCATTAACCATTAGTTTTGGGAAAAGTTTAAAATAATTTCCAATATAGTTACACTTGATGAACTAGTGTGTAGGATATTCATTTTATGTAGATTTCCATTTATTTACATAATTAGCTATATTTTTATTATCACTTTGGATATCAATTCACTTGTTACCTTACCTTACCCTCTTAAATCATTTTCTAGTCACCTTATGAAATTTAACATATTCTTATTCCCAAATTTTGAGTAGAATAAAAGGATCTTATTATCTCCATAGTTTTTATTTTTTTCAATCAACTCCATATTCTTTTCCTTTTCTAACCCATGGTATTTTTATGTAACTCTATCATCAATTTCCACCTTGATTTCAAATCAAACAATATATTCACAGTACCTGATTTCTTGTATGAATAATTATATCTGAATACTTGATTTTATGCCACTGAATAATTGATAAACCTTACTTTCAATCCGGATGATAATATGAGAAGTGTATTAGAGAAGTCTTATAAAATTTTCATCTTAGGAAAAAACACATTAATCATCCTTTTTATTTAGCATAAACCCCTCTATATCCATATTCGTATAGAGGATAATAAGAAAGTACTTATTGAAAAATATTTTCTTCAACTCAACATAATTCATATATTCAATTTCATCATATTTCCTTGTATTTTTGATAATATTACACCATTGATTCACTTCATCCTCCAAATGGTAGGGAGAAAAAATGACTTTTTAATGATTTGAACACTAGGGAATATAAAATATTTTATTAATGGAATTAATCTATTTTTCATAAACTAGTTAGCTGGATGTCCCATTAAAAGAAGGTGGATGTATCAGTATAAAAGACTCAAAAAAATATTGTTCCCTCTTTTTTTTCGTTCAGAAGTCTAGAATGATTCATAACTTTCGATACTTGTGTGAGAATATAAAAAATATTTTTCATTCCAACTACCATAAGATTTGGTTTCAAAGAAGGAAAATCATTTCATTTTTCATCAAATTAATAATTAATTGTATTCATTTAGGTTATATCCATTAACTAAACCCATAAAGCATTGCGTAAGAGAGTATAATCATAGAGGGGAACCACATAATCATTAAAACCACTTACATGATGTATAAATAATGACACCATATTCTTTAATCTATGACACATTAGGTTATTCATTGTCCATTAGTAGTCATATTATACTTAAATATATAACAAAAGTTCATAAAGAGATTCTAAATTACCACAACATATCCCCCCGAGAGTTTTAGACCATGTGTGAAGCACTACCCATTTTCATGCACTAGTTCATGATTGAGTATATCCCAATATAGTATTTTTTGTGTTTTCATCCGTAGTTACATATATTATTGATCTACATCCACTAGTATAGTCTAGGTGGGGATGTAATTTCATTTAAACCCCTCACTATATCCTTTACTAATGTTTAGAGACATTTTTCTATACCTTGATATATCCTTATACTTATCCATATAAATTTACGTTAGGATTCGACTATGGTTTTATCATTCGAGTTTTCGAAGGATAACTAAACCAATCCTTTGATACCAACAATAGAAACCCACAATTCTCATAAATAAATATTTTTTATGAATATTCATTATATTATATAAATATATTCACATTGACCATAAAAGTTTAGTGCTATTATAAACATGAAAACCTAAACACTAGTCCATAGTTGAACTACATAATCACCCACTAAATTATTCACAACTATAACAATTATTATACGTATAATAGATAATACATATCTTCGTAACCTAGAGAGAGGAAACCTAATAATGGATGACCTCAGATATTGAGTAAGGTTAAACAAGGTAGACATATAAGAATAACAAGAACATAAGGGTATGATAACATGTGCATAAAATTTGAAAACCATTCCCTACTTATCAAAGATCATAGTAATGAGTGATTTTATAAATATTGGTAGTTATTATGAAATGAATAATAAGGAAATTAAATAATGTGATCCATGAGATCATAACATTGTAAAAAAAACATGGAATTTATGACAGACACTAAAGAATAAGAATATTTTCCAAATTAATCAATCCATACTCCCAAGACCATCGTAGAACACAAAGTCCATTAAATAGGTAGGTTCACTACCCATTCCACCCCTTTCTCACATAAATAGTTTGAATCCCTATTCTATTTCTATATTTCACAAAATATATAAATCTTTACCACACATACTATTGGGGAGATAAAGGTCCCACTAATAACATAATTAAAATCATATTATGTTCGACAAGATCGTAAACATTAATTATATCATAACCCATGAAACAAAATTGGTATCATAAACATTTCTTCATACCGTAACCTATGGAAGACATATTTTTTTCATAATAATTTCATCATAGTATAAATTGGGAAAAGAAGATGGTATCACAGAAATTTTATCATGGTATAACCTTTAGATGATAAACATGTTTCATAAACAACATGTAACAAAATCTAGTTATAGAAAGAATAAGAATGGTATCCTTGGATCATATACCTCAGAAGGAATAGGTAACATTAGTAGATGAAATCATAGATGGAAAATGATCTTGATATATCATTGAAAATTTTTTTTGATGAAAAAATATATTCCACATTAAAATACTTTTTTTAAAACATAAAATAATTTGAAATTTTTTTATCTCAAAATAACATTGAAAATATTAATGTGATCCTTGAAGAAATTATTTTTAATGATGTGTGAAATGTCTATTCACCTCATACACATTAAAACAATGCTTCCATTCACTTTTTTATTTAATGAAAAATTGGAATTTTTGGGGAAGAAGACCAAAAAATGCTTTTCCAAAAATTTATAATAATTTTAATCATGGCTAAAAAATTATTTTAAAAATAAAAGGAGTGTAATTAAACATTTTTGAAAGTATAGTTTTGTAAAAAAACATATTTCCGAATGAAGAGATAAATAAAATTGTATTTTAATTAAAACATTTTATCAATTAATTTAAGTAATAGTGGTTGGAAATGAAAATATTACTATAAAATGTTAGTAATATATAGAGGATAATAAATTTTATTATAATTATTGAGAGGTGGATCCTGATATTTACACATTTTATACTTAAACATAAACAATCCTTATAAACAATGTGATTGTAATATAAAATAATCACCACTTTGATAACATTGAATCATAATCCCCATAAATAAATAAAGCATAAAATATCATTTGGATGAAAAAATTCAATATATTACATGTAAAAAAGCATTTATATACCCGTCGTGACAGAATATAGGCATATAACATAATGTAGATATCAATGAAGGTCATTTGAGAGAAAATTACCTTATCACATTGGAAACATTTTAACTAAAAAAAATTGAAATAGAGATCCTAAAATGGATATTTAAATCCCAATTATTCTCAATTAGTGAATCATAATATATATTAATGGGAAGTATACACACCTGATAAAAAAGGTGGTGAACATGGAATTTATCTCATTGAAGTAAAAAAGTTATATGTAAATCCATTACCTTAATTATTTACATCCACTGTACTCATTGAACCCTAATTTAAAATAAATTAAAGTTTGTTATAATTCTATTACAGAACCACATTAAAATATATTATAAAATATATGATTTTATTATTACCATTCATTATCCCTTTATTAAAAATTCTATGATGAAGATATGTTTCATGTAATAACTGCTTCGGTTTTCATATATGTTTTGATTTTTTATTTTTATAGTCATATTAATTGGACTATAGTTCTATTCTAACCATAATGATCACAATCATATAATTATTATATATATTCAGTATATATATAATTAAAGTATTCCATAATATTTAGTGATTAGAAATGAAATGCATTGTCCATGGAGATGGTCTTTCATTCATACACATACAATTTCTTTTTAATGGAATAAAATAAAGATAAATGATATATAATTATTATAGAATCATTTTTGTGTCATATATATCGCATATTTTTTTTAAAGAATCCTTAAAATATTCCATGTAAAGGGTTTCTGAATCACATAGCTTCATGGGGCGACAGTCTACTGTACCCACGAGCAACGTTATCGTATTTCCACATAATAGAAATCATGTAGATTAGTTTGGTATAGTTATTAAATAATCATAATAATATAATAAATATCATAAATATCATATAAAAAATCCATCATTACAATCACCCATGATATGTAGAAATAGAAAAATGAACGACCTTAATTCGTGAGGCGATAGTCCATGTACTCATGAATAATGATTTTATAATTCATTTGATTGATATGGAGATGGTTTTATTTTATTCCCATAAAATAAAAACATATAATTAGATAGAAAATACTAGGTTTATTCTATAATAATTATATAAACTTAATTAAAGGTGTATAGGAATAAATAATATTGAAGTTCCCATGGATGAATATTACATCTTCTTCAGGTATCCTCCTTAGGCGTGCACTAAAATCCTTCACAAACTGGCCCTCTTCACAAAATCAGTTTTCTAGAATGAGGGGGGGGTCTAGATGTGAATTGGTTAGGTATTTGGAAATTTAAATACATGTGATGGTATGAATAAGAGGGGAGTAGTGGTGGCCTTTAAAAAGTGAGGGAAATGACAAACATGGTATTTTATAAATAATTGAGTGTTCCCATGTTTTTCATGTGAAACTATGATCCAAAATAAATAAATTTTACACCCTAAACATGATAAGGTATAAATATAGAAACCCAATTATTTTTACAGCGGTATATATATGTAAATTTTCTTAAACATTACATAATTATGACATTTACAAAAAATAAAATTAATTTTACATTGAAAATCTTTTTAGGTTTAGAGTTTTATAAAATTAATCAATAAATGATACACTAAAAAATATAATATAAAGTAGAATATTATAAATAGTATACATTTTTACACGGTATAAAACATTTTAAAACAACACATTATTTCATTCATGAAAACTCTTCATAACATTCAACTTGAATTTTTCCATTCCCTTAACCATCATGTGAAAAACTTTTAAAAATGTGGGATTAACACAAAAAAACATTGAAAGGGATATTAAATATGGGAAATTTTATGTTCAATAAAAACATGAAAACTCATTTAACATTTTCATTTATCTTTATATTTTTTAGAAAATGAAATAAAAATTTTTACATGAAAAACACATGACCTTATTGCTCAAATAAAATCATTAAAAACAATAATAAGAAATTATAAACCCTTTATAGTAAATTAGATCATCATATTAATAATTTATTTTATAGTCATGTTAGAAGAAAAAATATCCTAGTTAAATCCATTGGATAAAACCTTTTGTAACTCCAACATTCATTCCTATTAAGATAAGGAATACTACCCAATACATTAGAGCACTATCTAGGCATACACTTAATATAAGCTATAACATGCTCACCTAGATCAATCTCAGCTTCCCCTTTATACAATTTTTAATGGGATAACTTAGTAATAGATACCCAGGATTAATATATATCTATATAAAATCATTTATATGAATATTTAGCACATTACAATATACATTCCCGAGGACCATAATTGATAGTGTCTTCGGAAACATGGAATGAAAATCTTCTAACTTAGTGAAAGATATTCAACATCTCCCATAAATATATTACCCTATATAAATCCTATAGAATCCATTCTATGTAATCTAGGGAAAGGAAACATAAGTAATCAGTGAGCTCAAATTCTTAGTTAGGGTAAAAAATGGAGATATAAAATAATTACATGAGAATAATGGTATGGGGACATGATATTAACATTATAAGATCATAACCTACATATCAACATTCATAATAATGTTCCAGGAAATAAATATTAGATGTTCATAAGACATTAATCGAAATGAAATATATAACATAATATAAGAGATCATAACCTAAAAATAATACATAGAATATGTGGCAGGAACATAAAAATATAAAATAACTTCCATAGTAGTTAAGGATTAATTCCATATAAATAATAGGGGAACATGTTCCCTCCCCAACCCATCTTAGTTTTTAAGGATCACTCCCAAAACCATCATTGTGAAAAAAGAACTTTATTGAACTAACTTCACATCACATTCCATCCCTAAGTAACTAAACCAGGTTCACTACCCATTCCATCCATGTATTACTGAACTAAGTCCACACCTTATTCTATCCTTGTCATATTAAACTGATTCCACACCTCGTTCAAGCCCTTTTATACTGAACTAAGTTCAGTATTCATTTCAGCATTATCATAATATTGAGATATAAATCTTCTCCCAATTCATCGGAGGGAGATATAAGTCCCACCGATATCATAATGAAATCTTATATACATGTTCCACAGTAACCTAAAAATTCATATCATAAACCATTAAATGAAATGGGTTTCATAACATGTAATCATATATGAACATGTTGCAATGATACATGTTTCAAAACAATTTCATTAAAGAATAACTCATGAAAAGTTGTCATCCTAATGAAATTATAACCCATGAAAGGGAAATGATTTTCATTAATATAAAACATGTGAAATTGAAACATGTTTCAATAAAAATTGTACCATATGAACACAACCCATTTAGAGAAATAATATGAGTAGAAACATAGGATGAATTCATAGGAAGGCATAAGTAACATAAATTGATGTCATTTTAGATGGAAAATAATATTAAAATATCTTTTAATAACATTTCATGAGTAAAATATCCTTTATTCTTTGATAAAGTCATTTTAAAACATAAAAGCTTTTGAAACACATTTTTTCTGAATATACATTGAAAACTTACAAAGTCAGCATTAAATAATTTTGATATAATGTTTCCTTTAAAAAATATAAATTAATCTTAAAAAAAATTCAAAACCTTTTTTTAAAATACATTGAAAAATCATAACATAATATTTGAGATTAATGAAATGTTTTTCATTATAAAAAACCCTTTTGAAAAAACATATTGTATGTTATAAAAATCATATAAAACAATTTTAAAATAAAAAAAAAAATTGAAACCACTTTTTTGAAATAAATTTCAAATTAAACAAATTTCCAAAATATTAGGGGAAAATATTTCTCTATAGAAAATAACCATCTCAATTTACAAATACATCATCAAATAAATTAAGGTCATAATGGTGGGTACTTATGAAAAATCCATACATTCCTTTTTCACCTTATAATTTTAGAAATTCGCCTTGATTGGAAAAAATCAAGAATATTACTTTCAAAAACACTAGGTAGAAAGGTAATTAGTAGGTAAATATTTACTTTAATTATCATAGTATATTATAAACCCATTTATGAATTCATTTTTAGAAAACACAGTTTTGAAAGAACACATATTTCTAACCGAAAGGAGAAATAACGCTATATTCTAAAAAAACATTTTCTTAATTATTTTTAGTTAAAAAGAGTGTAAAACTACTACCATTTCATGTATATACCATGAATTATTTTATTTTAATAAAAAACATGATATTTCTTGACAGATGGTACATATGATATCTTTAATGGAAGCATAATCATATACAATCTTGATAAATGATGAGATTGTAGAAATAAGCTGTTACCAATTTCTTAACAATGAATCATAATAAATTAGAAATAGTAAAATTAAATAATTAATAAAATATCTATATAAGTAGTATACCCATGATATATGATTTCAAAATTAGTATATACAACTCATAGAAAAAAATGGTGCATAGCATGACACATGTCTCAAAGAAGGAAAACAGAATCATAATTACATTACCAATTTGGTAACTTTTTAAACATAAGAAAATGAAATCAATACAATAATGATAATATGTAATACCCATATATTTATTTATAAAAATTATATAATAAATCCATGTGAATTATACACTCCACATATAAAAAATATGATGTGAACATTTCTTGTGTCTCATAGAAAAAAGTGAGAAAAGAAACCCCTTTCCTTAAGTATAGAATTTATTTATACATGTTCAAACCACATTTTAAATATATATAAGTATATTATAAATATAACAGTGAAAAATATTATTATATCCAACACCATAAATGATATTTTATGAATTTATATCACCTCATTATTAACAACTCAATTATATTGATACGTTTTTGGTAATATGTTCTTTTTTCCTTATATGATTTGGATTTTTTTCTTGATCCTCATACATAGATAATGATTTAATTATTTAAATAATTTAAAATTGTATATAAATATCATATATTATATATATATATAAATATAATAATCTATAAAATATATAAATATGAAATTTAATCTACCATTCATGGAGAAGGTAGACCATATGTATGCATCAGCGTTGTTCCCGTTTTATGGTCATATTGAATGAAATGATGTTAAATAAATATATTTATATATTTATATAATATAATTAAATTTTAATTAGTATGTAATATATATCATATAAGTTCACTATACCCTTACTCAATACATTCCATGTAAAGTGTCAATGAATCATGTCGTGTTGAGGAGGCGATTTTCCATACATCGACAAAAGAAGTTATCATATTTACACAAAATCGAAAGCATGAAGGTATGTTTTATATAATAATTAAATAAGACTATATAGATAATAAATATCATATGTATCATATTAAAATAGATTTTACATCATAATTTCTAACCATGATAGGTGGTAATGGAAAAAACGAACAACATCATTTCGTCAGTATGTAGTTTATTATACATAAGAACATTATGTTTGTTACACATTAACTGAATGTGTGTGTAACTATTGGTCCATAACATAGAATAAAAACATATCAGTAAATTCAGGATACTTATATTATTATATAATCATGTAATTAGATGCTTTTAGGGGGTGGATAATGAAAATAATATAGAGGAGCTTTAGGTAAGAGGTTACATCTTCTTTTGGAAACTCCTTCTGGTTTTCTCTTAATAGAATCCTTGGATTGATTTATTCTAAAATGGAAGATTATATGATTAGTTTAAGGATTTTTGTATCTTATTTTATCATATCTTGGGATATCTAAAGTGTTTTATTCGTGTGAATAAGTTGGAGGTTTGAGTGACTTTTTACAGTGCTGGAGGAGTGGCATTTATGTAAATTTTTGGAAAGTGAATTACACTAACTTTTTTCATTTTAAATCGCTTAAAATAATGGTCCCAATTATTTGAAATTAAGTATAGGTAAAAAATATGAACATAAAATGGATTTTAAATAATTTTATGGGTCATTTCGGGACGTATGTTTTGAGCTAATGCCTTTGTTAAGCCAATGATTCACATAATCATTTGCAATAAATTTTAATTACATTCAAAAATCATTTTTGTCAAAACATAAGATGAAATTATTAAAAAAATTTATATTATTATGATTCTAAATAAGGAATTTATTTTTTCAAATTCCAAAAACACTCATGGTAGAAGTTAATTTAAAATTAATCCCATAGACGGGACAATAAAGTGGGTTCTTAAAGTAAAAAAGTTCCAACGTTTGGAATTTGTATATATCTATCTTCAATTTGAAGTTGTTTCCAATGACCTAAATTATTATTAATGATTTAAAATTTATCTATTTAAAATTTTTAAAACTAAAAATATTATTAAACTATATAAATAAATTGGACAAAAAATCAATTTTTAACTAAAATTTAGTTTTTTTCTTGTTAATAAAAATAAGAAAGTTCTCATAAAAATAAGAAATTACAAATAATGTATATTATGATACTAAAATTAAATCAAATTAGTTTTATTTTTTCAAATAAAAATTATAGAAGTGTTAAAAATTATTTTTGAAATGGTTTCACCAGTAAAATGTGGTAAAATTACATTTTCTAAAAATACATCTTTTTATTAATAAAATAGAATTTATTATTATTCTATACCAATAAAATATTTTAGATTAGTACAAATAATTTTTTTAATTGAAAATATATAAATTTTATTAATCAAAAGTGCTTTGTTTAATTTATTGAGATAAAATTGTGTTTTTAAATAGATGAATAATTTTCATAGAAAAAGAATTTCTTTTTTTTCAAATGGTTCTAAAATTCACTTCTACTAATTGATAACCAGAGGATTAATTTTATCTACATGTGTAAATAATATTTTAAAATTTGAGTTAATTTTACCTACATATTCCATTCCAATGTCTAGGTTGTAGCTATAATAATATTTTAATAATATCGTTAATAAAACGTTTTAGTTCAATAAAACTCAGCATTGCATGTTATGAATGTTATCAAAGTGACATAGTATTGTGTGTAACACAATCCATACAATGTTTTACATGTATCATAATCTAATATATGTGTTTCATGTATAGTACAATTAACATGTTTTTGTGTATAAATAAATCCAAACTTAGTGATTTTATATTGAAAATACATATTCAGTGTTGTGTGAAATGAAAAATATAAAAAATAAGAAATTATTTGAAAAAAAATAAAAAAATCTCAGGGTGTTACATTATACCCATTTACAATGAAATTCTCCATAAAAATTCAACTGGGTTATCAATGGTTTAATACTTATAATTTCCATGCATAGAATCCAACATCCTAAAAATGATTACTAAAACTTCTTTTTAAAGGGAAAAATTATAACCACAATGGTTACCCAGAGTAACACATAACTATGGTTAAAAATATAAGAACATAGGTTGACAGTTAAAATGTGTACATGGATAAGAAATATAACTATCAATTTCTAATGAATGGTGATAGTGAAAATGGTTAGGAGAAAGTTAACAATTACAAATCTATAACCCAAAAGGGCTTCAAAATGATCATTGATATCATAAAAATGAAGATAACTTGATAAAATTTTATTTAAAAACCTTTTTTTATAAAACTAATGAATTTATATGAGAATATATAAAAATTTTATTTCATAAAAATATCACCCATTATTATGCCTTGATCATTTTATACTTCATCTATTATCCCTAAAAATGATAGTGAATTTTTTAATCCTGAAGCATTAAATGATCAGGAGATCCCTATATATAATTATAAGTCCTTCCATCTATCTTTTTTTAATATTATAGAAAAATCCTTAGCACAGGTTATCCAATATGCATAAATCCAGATATGATGAGAAAATACATTAATCTCACAAACATCATCTGAAGTTTAACAATTTTTTTAATAAATGGTTAGTATTGTAAACATTCTAGAAGATGAATATACAAAATGTAAGAAATATGGTTAATAAATCCTCTTAACATTGATCAACCATATATGATAAAGTATGACTTGGTTGTCATATTAGAAACATGTGAATACCCTCATCATATATTCTATTGAAACATGGTAATAACTTAAATTACCGTAAATACTTTTATAATACATGAATTTTACTTTATTCCAAATATTACAAGACATAATCCTTGAATCCTATAAGTTTTAAACTTCATCCATAATAACATGGATTTTTTTTCAATAAATCCTCAATCTGTTCTAATCTCATATGTACTATCCAATTTACATTATCTATCTAATTATATCTTAAAACATTTTAAAATAAAAATTCCTCATCCTTTAAAACATGTTAAGGGTAAATAACCCTTAAAGTAACATTTCAAATAAATCTATTTTCTATGACATCAGTATCATTTAACATATTATTGAAAATACTTAATGAAAAACATCTATAAACAATCCTTATATACTTCGTGATTCAAATAACATAATTATTTAATTCAAAAACATATACACTTAAATTATCCGACATTATTCTTTAACCATTACTCATTCTTCATCAACATGTTCCTTAAAACAAATTTCTTAGAATATGATGTATTATTCATTTCTGATAGCTACTAAAACTCAATATAATCATGTTTCTTTCATTTAACGTAAAATATATTTTCAAAAGATCCATAACATCACATGTTCTTTGCAATCTTCTTAACTTTAGGAGTATATCCAATATCCATACCACCTTTCTAATTACTTAGATGAGATTTCCACTTAAGAAATTGATTTGTATAATTCCCATAACCTCCACATTCAAATCATTAATTTTTATCCATGTTCCTTTTAGTTACTAACATTGACTGAATAAAGAAAGCATAGAGTGAGAAATACTTATCATAGTGGAAAACCACATAATAAAAAAATTACATATATAATTCTTAAATCATGTCACCTAGTCTTATGTCATTTACATCATAATCTTATCCTCAGATTCTTCCTTAAAAATATTCTTATAAATATCCATATTGATCTGACTGATGTTATATCATCATATTTTCTAATGGTTGACTAAACCTTTCCTTTGATTCAAACTATAGTTAATATGGTTTTACATATATGTATATTAGATTATATTATATTAATATAAAAAAATTATAAAAATTCATGTCTAAGGATTATAATAGTTTAGTTCCCATGGAATCTTGGAAACCCAATCTTCTAACTTGGTGAAATATCTTCAAAATATCCCTTACAAATATTCCCCTTTAGTACTCCTACTTAAAATATTTGTTCATATCCTTGGGAAAGGGATCATAATAAAAGGGTGATCTTAGATTCTTAGTAAGGTCAAATAAGAGATATATGTAAGCATAACATGAGCATAAGGGTATGAGAACATGTTATTAACATTATAATACCATACCCTACATATCAAATATCATAATCAAGTGGCATGACACAAATATTGGTAGTTTATAAGACATAAATCAAAAAGAAATTGAGACCATAATCCTTGAGATCATAACATAAGAATAATACATAGAATCTGTAATAGGAACGTAAGAATATAAAATTATTTACATAGTATTAAAGGATCAATGCTAAGTCCATATTAGTAGAATGAGTTCACTCCCAAAACCATCATAGTATTCAAGGTTCTCTTTGAGTACCATATTAGTCAAAAATTTCATTTACTAAAATGGGTTCAGTCCCCATTCGAGCACTATATTACTAAACCATGTTCACTTCCCATTCTAGCCCAGTATAATATAACAACATTCACTCATCACACCAGCCCTGTTAAACTAAATTTTGTTCATGCTTTATTACAACCCTACCATACTGAACCAAGTTCACTCATCATCACATCCATGTCATACAAATAAAATATAAATATTTACCTAATGCATTGGAGGGAGATATAGGTTCCACCCATCTCATAATGAAATCATACATATATATTCCACAAGAAAAGGAAATGGGTTTTATAAACATATAATCATATCATAACCTGTGGAAACAAGAATCTTTTCATAATAATTTCAACAAATAATAACCAATTAAAATAAGTGGGTTTCATAAACATATAACCCAGGAAAGGTAAATGGGTTTCCTAAAAATATTACCATTGAATGTGAAATGGTTTTCAATAAATATCATTCCTTAAAAAACCATTTAGAGAAATAATATGAATGGATACTTTGGATCATTTCCCAATAAGGCATGAGTAACATCAATGAATGTCAACCTAGTTGGAAAATAAATTTTAAATTTATTTTAAAAACATTTCCAAATGAAAATATACTTTCTATTTTGAAAAAGTATTTTTAAAACATAACACATTTTTAAAACCATTTTCTTTGAAAATAATTTTAAAACTTAGAAAGAAGGCTTAAAATACACTGGATATAATTTTTACTTAAAAAAAATAGAACAAGAGTTAATTTTATTTAAAAACTATTTCTTCTGAAAAAAACTCTGAAAAAAAATAAAATAAGCTCTGAGATCATTGAATTCCATTTCATTGAAAACACGCTTTTGAAACATATAACGAAATAATTGTAAATTATTTAAATCCCTTTTTAAAAATTATAAAATAATTATTTTTTATTTGAAACATATTTTAAATTCAGAAAAATTATAGAATACTTGGAAAACCGTTTTATTTAAAAAATAACATTGAAAACATACAAAGGATGTATCAAGGAAATGACAGTCATGACGGTGGGTAACTCCGTACATGTCAAACATTACTTTTTCACATTAAATCTTATGAAAAGTTCCTTATTTGGATAAATAAAAATAAAATTATTTTTAAAACCATTTTTTAAAAATTTATTTTGTGGGTAAATAATTCCTTTACGAATTATAGGATAATTATAAAAAATTGAAAACATTTTTGAAAAACATAGTTTTTAATGAAGATATATTTCCAACTGAAAGGAGAAATAATGATTGGTTTTCATAAAAATATTTTATTAATTATCTTAAGTACCAAAGGGTATAAAAATGGTACCTTACATGTATATAAAATTAATAAATAGATATTATAAAAATTAATTAATTTTAATGAGATATGTATCATATTATTTTATTAACACAAGCATAATTATAATTAATATTGATAAATGAAGAGATTGTAAGAATAAAATGTTACCACTTTGGTAACATTGAAAAATAATATAACGAAAATAATAAAATATCATGAATTTTATAATATCATGAAAACACGGTGATTCATAATATAACATGTCAATGTTTTTATATACACCTCATATGAAAATATAAGTTCCTAATATGGATTCTGTCTAAATAAAAGGAAAATTGAGGAAAAATTATTTTACCAGTTTGGTAACTTTGGAAACAAAAACCTTATTACTGAAATATAATCAAATGGAAATGTAAATAAAGATAAATTTATGTTTATGTTTAATATAATAAATCCATGGGAATTATAAATTCTATATATAAGAAATATGAGTTGAACATGGCCTATGTCTCATGAAAAATAAATGTGAGGCAAGAAAACCCTTTCTACAAGACATTACTTTCGTCATAGGCATTCAAAAACACATATACAATAAAAATAAGTTTATTATATATATAAAAAAACCATATTATATTATCTAATACCATATTTATTTGGTTTTGACTTTATATTACCTTTTATTAACAAAACCATGTTAATATTTTGTTTTGGGTAATATTCTCTTATTTTCATAAAAGATTTGGTCTGTTATTCTTGATCATATTTTATAGATCACTATTTAAATATTTTAAGAATGTAAAACATGATAAAAATATAATATATATTCATTAGATGATTATGTATAATATTCTATTAAATATATAAATATGGAATGGAATACACCTATCATTTAGACGATAAGTCGTATATATGGATGAACAATGTTTCTGTTTTATTATCGTATTGAAAGAAGGAATGTAAGATACATATATGTATATACATATATATTATATAATTAAAGTAGAATTATTATGTAATATATTATATAATTTCCTTAAAACCATCCTTAATACATTCTACGTAATGTGTGAACAAATCACATCGCATTGAGGAGGCGATTGTCCACACACCCAGAAATGAAGTTATCGTATTTAAACAAAATGATAAACATGAAAATATATTTTAAATAATATTTCCATAAGAATTAATACTGCATAAATATCATATATATCATATTAAAATATGATTTCTGTTATAATTCATGACCATGAGAGGTATAAAATAAAAAACAAATTTTTTTCCTATGGCGACAGTTCATTGTACATAAGAATAGTAACATTGTTATCAATTAGATAAATGTTTTTTTTAAGATTAAGTGGAACCATTAGAATAAAAGAAGTAAGTATATTTAGGATACATTGGTGATTATATAATCATTTAATAAGAGGAATTTAGGGGTTAGTGAATGAAAATAATACAAATGAGCTTGTAGAAGGACGTTACCTCTTCTTTGGGTAACTACTTTTGGTTTATACCAATGGGAAATCATGGATGGATTTATTACAAAAGTTAGGATTTTAGGATTATTTGTTTCATGTTGGGATCTTAAATGAACATACTTTATTCATTATAGGTTCTTGATTGGTGTGAATAAGTGGGAGGGGTATGTTCTATTTTATAAAGGTGGAGGAGAGGAATTCTTGTAAATTTTTGAAAATGGAATGACACCTAGGTTTTTCCCATATCCCGACAATACAATAATAGCTCAAATTTGATAAATGGGATTATAAGAACTAAATATGTCCAGAAAATAGATGTCAAAAAAGTTTCTCTGTCATTTTGGATCCAAAGATTAGGGGTTAGAACTTTGTAAATCTAAATTTTCTCATAATTGTTAAATTAATTTTAATTACTTTCAGTATTATTTTTAGTCAAAAATTGGTGAGGTTTTTAGAAATAATAAATTATTCTTATTCCAAATGTGGAATCTCTTTTCCATATTCAAATGAACGAATAGGAAAAAATTAATATAAAATTAATTCCACAAATGCGACGACAAAATATTTATTTAAAGTAAAAGAGATCAAAAATTGTTTTATGGATTTATATCTAACTGAAATGTGAAATTTTTTCCCTTGACCGAAATTATATTTTATGATATAAAATTTCTCAATTTTATATTAAAACTAATTAATAAAATTATTAATCCTTAAAACTAATTTTGACAAAAATGCAGTTTTGAAATAAAATTCAGTAATATTTTTTATTTATCAAAATATAAAAGTTCATATAAAAATACCAAAAATACACCCAATGTAAATTTTTTATTAATATCTCAAAAATGGACTTTATTTATTCAAATAAATATTATAAATTTTTTAAGAAACACATTTAAAGTGGGTTCTATATTAAATGGAGGTAAAATTACCTTCAGAAAAATACATCCTTTTATGCATAACATTAGATTTATTATTATCATATAATTATAAAGTCTATTGAATGAGTATAAAAAATATTTATATAATATATAATATTTAAGTTTCATTAATCAAAAGTGTATTGTTTAATTTATTGAGATAAAATTGGGATTGTACAAAGAAAAATATTTTTCGTAGACTATAAATTTCTTTATTTTCAAATGGTTATTACATTCACCTTTTCTAATTGATAACCAAAGGAATAACTTTAAATACATGTGTAAATCATATTTTCAAAATTTAGTAATTCTTATTCATAAAATCCATTCTAATGGAAATTTGGTATCTATAATAATATTTTAATAAAAATTGTAACAATATATTGTAGTTGGGTAAAACTCGATCTTACATGTTACACAAGATATTAAAGGGACTCAGTATTGTGTGTAACACAATCCAAACAATGTGTTGCATATACGAGAAGCTAATATATGTGTTTCATGTAGCACAAAATTAACATTGTGTTTTATATAATTTAATCCAAACTTATTTTTTTTTTATAAAAAAACATATTGTATTTTTTGTGAAATGAAAAATATCAAAAGGATTAAATTAATTTTATAAAAGTATTTTGAAAAATCTAGAGGTGTTGCACATACATTTATTGGAAAAATCCATCATATATGATATAATGGGATCACCTGATGCTATCTAAGATCAACCATTTCTCATGTACAATGATCATCTTCTATATAATGAATAAATAATTTTTATGCTTCAAATTTTCTATTATAAAAACATTTAGAAAACTATTTTAAACACATAATCAAATCACTTTTGGAATAATAAGACCCATTTTATTCTGAAAACACATTTAAAAAATAAAAAAACATTTTATTTTAAAACCTTATATTCAATAAAAATATACAAAAATAAACAGAAATATGGTTTCACATTGAAAGAATCATTAATTATTGAAAATAAGGATAGAAATAAAATAATTTTCATGGTGGTGGAAAAAATAATTATCACCATGTAATTTAATAATTGATCATTTTTTTGTCATTTTAAAAAAAGTTCCATATAAAAAAAATTAAAATATTACTTTTTTGAAACTAATGGAATAAAGTAAAAGCAGCATAAAATTTAATTTTTAATTATTTTGTTTCCATAAAATTTATTCAATAATTTTTTAGAAATATGGTCATGGAAGAGAATGAGATTTTGAAAGAAAAACATTAAATAATTATTTCTTAAGGGAAACCCCTTATCACATGGGGAAAACATAAATCATAATCCCCATGAATGATAAAAATTTTAAAAATAAAATACCACGATAATATATAAATTAATCATATAAAATTTTAAAGGTGTTGTATATAATCCTCTTAATAGAATATATGTGTGTAACATCAAAATATTCCACAATAAAAGGATATTGAGACAAAGTCCCTTGTCCCGTGTCTGACTTATCCCATGTGTATTTATATTCCATAATAATATAACTATGTATTTATATACATTCTTGAGAAACAATATCATGTATATTATATCTTTAATTTAATGTATTAACATATTATATTCTATTAATATTACAATTATGTTTAAGTCATATGTTTTAACAAGCGTATGTGTCGAAAACCACTTAGGTAGTTCAACTATGGTCAAATGGGAAATTACATAAACCACTACAGAATAATAATTATGACAGAATTATCAAATTTTTATATCAATTTTACCATTAAAATAAATAATGTATTATAGTTATGAAAAATGAACTAATGTTACAATCATGGAGATAGTAGGTCTTGCATACGCATGAGTGACATTTCCATTTTTTAATGATCAATATGGAAAGAAGATAAGTAATATATCATCATTACACAATGAAATAATATGTTACAAAAATTATTATTTATTTATATATAATTATATATGTTATTTATATTATGTGGTGATGGAAAAAAATCAAATCTCTTCGAGGAGGCAGTAGTCTATACATCCCTGAATAACGTTATAATTTTACCAGTTTGTAAAAATATAAGAAATAAAATGATTTATTATATTTAATGAATGATAAAATTTCATGAATATCATAAATATTTATTTCATATAATATATATTAATTATTTTTTACCTTATTACCATCCACATAGAGCATTAGTGAAAAAAGAATCACATCAATTTGCAAGGTGGTGATCCACCATACGCATGAATAACTTTATTTTATCCCTTGTGTATTTGAATATAAAGAGGTTATATATGATATAATGAATATATAGGTATGATTATGTAATAAATTATATATATAAAAATTATATCCATCATCATGACCATCTGTAAGAGGTGGTCATAGAAAACGAATAACATCATTTCATGAGGCAGTAATTCACCGTACAAACAAATGATGATTTCATAAAACATTTTATGGATGTTTGTGTGTGGATGTAAGTCAATACCTAACAAAAATAAATATAATTATATGATATATAAATAGGTTAATATATAATACTCATTGAATAAAAATTAGAGGGGCGTAAAATGAAATAAAATAAAAACTCTCATTGATGAATGTTACTACTTATTCAGGTATCTCATGTTGGTTTTCATTGAATGTATTACATGGATGGATTTCATTTAAAAAAACTACTTATATAGTGATATGTGGAATCAGATTTGTGATTTGGGTATAGATTCAAAAGTACAATTTGTTTTTATGGTGTGAAGAGAGGATGAGATGGGTGGCCTTTTATAAGTGAGGTGAGTGGCACACTTGTAAATATTTTTGATAGAGTGAATTCCACCCACATTTTGTATCATGTCAAAAGGACCCAATAATGGTAAATAATCAATAATAGAAGGTAAAAAGTCTAAATATGGCCATTATATGGGTTATGGCAGTTAGTTGAGTCACTTATACACCTTATACTCTAACATTAACCATTAAGAAAACTCGTTTTTACCTTAATAGTTGAAATTAATTATAATTGTTTTCACTAATCAAAATGGTCCAAAATTAAGCTATTATTAATATAAATTTTAAATTATTCTAATTCCAAATATGGAATCTATTTTTTAATATTTAATTCAAAATGTTAAATTTTAATTTTATATTAATCCCACCGAAGCAGCAAGACATCAAGTTTTCAGGAATTGTATTTTTTAGAAAAAGAGGATTCTATATTAACACAACGAATAATAATAATAATTATATAAAAATAAAATAATATTTTATAGTATATAATATATACAATTAATTTAAAACATTACCCATTATAGACTATTTTTAATAATTAAAAAGAAGAAACATTATGCATTTTAATTTTTTTATAAAACATTTTTTTAATCTAAAAAAACCTATACTAAAACATAAAATAATGTTCATTAAAAAGTATTTATGTGGATGAAAGATAACAAAATAATACTTTAGTTACTTTAAAAAATCTTAAAACATATTGGGACTCTAAAATTAATCAATTAATTAAAAATAATATTATTTATAAAAATTAGTAATTTTTCCTTATTCATTAAGAAATTTAATATTTTCAAAAAAATGAAAACAATTCACCCAAAATTAAATTTTTACATTATAAATTATTAAAAGATAATAATTTTATAAAATTAAAATTTTAAAATATATAAACAATGATTTTCAATAATCACTTATAACAAAAATATTTAATTAAAACAATTTCCTTTATGATTATAAATTACCCAATATTTTTATAACTAATATAACTATATAATTAATATTAATAATTATGAAAATTGATTTATTATATATTTTCCATGTTTTAAAAATCCTTCTTCCATTTTAAAAAATACATCATTGTAATTTTATTCACTTCTTCATCTTTTGGCGAAATCATTCCCTTATATCATTTTGATATTTCCATCTTTCCTCTTTGACCATATAGTTTTTCCATAAAACATTAACCCCGTGACTCAGCTTATTCCACAAAAAATTCTCTCTATGGTTAAGAATATGTACCGGTTGTTCCCCATAAGAATGATTTTATGGTAACTAAACATCATCTAGGCTCCAAACAGTGTTTGAATCTAGCGTATATTTCCTTAACATTGAAACACGAAATGCACCATGTACCTGAGATAAACTCATAGGAATGTCCAATAATTAGGAAAAATCTATACCTATCTAGTATTTAATGTAATATAAGGATCCAGAGACTTATATTCCATTTCTTACCAAAACACATGAATCTTTTCCATAGATAAACTTTTAGAAATACATGATCACATACATTGAAAGAAAGATATTTCCTCCGCTTATCCACATAACTATTATTCAGTCTATAAGACATCCTCATATGTTATCGAATCAACTACACCATTGCAAGTATTTCATTTAACAAATATAGTCCCATCAACTTCCTTTCTACAATTTCATCCCCAAAATCTAGTATCTCATACTTCCTTATAAGTAATTACTCAAATGGGGCCATCCGTATATTGGAATGAAAACTATTATTATATGAAAACTCATTCAAAGAAATATTTTGATCCCAATTTCACAGGTAATCAATTAAACATGAATGAAGCATGTATTTCATTTTTAAAATCATCTACTCAGATTGTCAATCAAATTTAGGATTAAATGTTGTATTGAAATTTATTTTAATACCCAATTTCTTATAATGTCCATTCCAAAATTTAGTCATGAAATTGGGATCATGGGATGATACAACAGAGAGAGTAATATCATGTGACCTGAAAATATCCATTTGATATAGTCGATAAAACTGATCTAAATACATTTTAACTTGAATGGGAATTAAATGTGGAAATTTAGTTAATCGATGAATAATAACCCAAATTACATTGTAGCCTACTGAGGTCCTTGTAAATACAACTATAAAATCCATTGATATATTTTTCCATTTTTAATTAGTCACGTGAATTGATTTAAGTATTCCCTTCATTAAATTTATTTCTTATTTAGCCTATATCCAAGTCGAACACTATATGGTAAAGTTAGTAGTAAATATTTTCAGTTCATCCCACTAGTACTACTCTTGATTGTCTATATACATCTTGGTTCATTCAAGATGAATGGAAAATGTAGAACTAATCAGTTCAATCAACAAATATCTATTCAATAAGGAGGCACACATAATCATTTACCAAATAATTAAAAACCCCTTTTATCAATACTAAAATCAGAAAACATACACATCTTAATGGATTTTACCTTTTATTTTAAATATTGATCCTATTTTAAATATAACTATACTCTTTCTGACAATGTCAATGACATTGAAATAAGAAAAAAAATATTTTATGTCCCTACATCCAGAACATCTTGGAAAAAATTTATCAAATCACTAACCAAATAGTCATATTTCAATTACAATAGGGTTAATATAACATTATTTCTTCGTCTCAAAGCATTGATCAGTTTTTCTACTTTTCTAAGAGAGTAATTATATGTTTAATTATAATTCATGAACAACTCTATCCATCTACTTTTTCTAATGATAAATTATTTTGGAGGGAATATATACTTCAAAAATTTTGTGGTCATTATATTTTTAGCATTTTACTCTATAAAATAATTACTACAAATTATTAATGTAAAACCCATAGTAGCTAATTAAAAATCACATTTAGGGTAATTGAACTAATGGGGTTTCAACTGTTTTGAAGAATATGAAGTTACCAGATCATTTTCATTAGGACACAAAAATGTCCATTCAGTGAATCATTACTGTAGATGAAAAATTGACCATTCTAGAACGCAGTTCCAAAACTGGATCATTCACCAATATTATTTTACCTTCCTGAAAAAAATCATCATAATATTTCTTCGAGATGAATTTAACTCTTTATCAAGTGAACAATTTTGGTGGCATAGAAAATGTCAATGAAAATTTATCAACAATACACCGATATTAACCGATTAATCAATGAAAACTATGATCTTATGCGAAATTTGTGGGACTTTTCTATTCATCCCAATTTTTTACTTTAGCAAGGTCAATAGTTAATTGTTATTTAGAAACTATATTTCCAAGGAAGGAAATTTTTTACAACTAATATTCACACTTGATAAATTTCCCAAGAAATTTATTTTCATTTAAGGTCAGAAAAACAATCCTTAGATATATTTGAAGTTCCTCTTGAATTTTCAAATATACAAAAGATTTATAAATAAACACTACCAAAAACTATCCCAATAACTTATGAAAATTTATATTCATATGAACCACAAATGTATCAGGTGTTTTAGACAAATGAAATGACATAACTAGAAATTCATAGTGCACATATCTAGTCTAAAGTGATGTCATTTGAAACTCTTCTTCCTTCACATACAACTAATATTACCCTATCCTCGGGTCAGCCGTTGAAAAATATTGAGATCCCAAGATTTGATAAAACAAATAAATGATATGAGAAAAAGGAAACATACTCTAAATAGTGATCTTATTCAAGTATTTATAGTCAATAACAATTTTCATTAAAGAATATTTCTTTAAAAAGAAACAAAAAAGGATCAACCCAAGGTGAAGTTATAGTTTAGATGAAACCATTATCTAAAAAATCGTTCAATTTATGTTTCAATCATAGAAGTTACACTTAATGCATTATAAAATGGTGTTTATAAATAGGATTAGTGTTAGTTGTTAAGTCAAGAGTAAACTCACCCTATATATCATGAATAAAATATATAAAATATTTAGGATATAAACCAAGGAATTAATTTTTTTACTATCATATCATTAATTAGATCAATTTCTTTATTGTCCATAATAGGATCTAGGTAACATTAAATACCTTCTCAATTCAATTTCTCAGTTCTTGGTATCTTATAAAAGGCATGAAATCATTGAACACATATTTATTAGAATTTTAATTTATAATAATGTGATAAATTAAAAGAAAATCCATACAAATAATGATATCAAACTCTATTATTGAATGTTCTAAAATATTTTCAGGAAATACTATCCTATTAATACCAATACGAAGATTCCTATAAATCATGGTTGATTTAATACCTGCACATAAAGTTATCACCAAAAATTATTTATTAATTTCATGAGGTTATATTTTCAATATACTTGAAAATTTCTTAGAAATAAATTAATGCAAAGATTGAAAGTCAAACAGGGTATTGGGATAATTTGAATACATAAGTAAAAAAATCATCACCACATCATTGTAAAAACCAATGAAATCAATAGTAGTATAAAATGACTTCCATACACCTGTCTATTATTATTAATGATGATTTATATACTATGTAACTAACATTGAACTCAAATTATCACAATGAACCAACTCAACGAAACTAAAAAACCCCACTGATGGATTTCAATTGGTTACCCCATTCATTGGTTGTTTTAGAAAATTTTATTTATAGTCACGATCTCTATGAGAAAAATTAACAGTCTAAAAATAAATCCTAGATCCCATTAAATATTCCTTGATTATTTTTTCCACACTATGATTGTTTTGGATGATTAACTTCAAAATTAATAGTTTTTTGTTTATTGGTTTCCTTCCACCTTGACCATTATATAGTTTTTCCATCTTGATAAATATACATGTCATCAAAATCCATATCAACTTTCTCATTACATTAAACCACTTTCACATAAATTTTAAATTATCTTCCGTAAATTTCACTTTGTAAACATGTTTTCAACAATGAGTAAAAAATATAAAGTTTAATAGCAGTGCACCAAATAAAATCATTAACATATCTAGCCAATATTGTGAAGATTAATTGATTTTTATCTGTATAATCATCATCTCTCTGCCTCATTTATAGTTATTTTTGTTTCCCTCTATTTCAAAAAAAAACATAGTGGAATATTTCTAGAGGAAAATATGAATGGATTATTCTCATTCTAGTGAATCAAGATCATGTTGTTATATGGTCATCTTAACCAAAGAACACCATTTATCAGATTCACAGTCAAATTGATAAACTAAAAGAGTTACCTTTTGATATTATGAAATTCCCATGACTTCAAATATCATTTCCAGTGCATTGATCCATCCTTAGACTACCGAAAGGTTAGATGATCCACAAGATGATGGAGAATTTTTCCTCATTAAATTCACCACATAATACATGTTACTTATTGTTAGATCAGGTTCGTCTCTAAAAGGATACCATAACTATTTATATCTTTTATCATCTAATATATTACAAAAAATAAATTGTTCTTCTCCAATTACAACCATATCCAGATATTGATTTGGAAGGATATTTCCTTATGATTCCTTCCCAATACATATTCCCTTTATCTTCTATGGAAAAATATTCTATCCAACTTAATTTTTTTATTATAAACCAAAATCACTTTTAAGGAAAAACTGAGAAACCCAAATAAAAAACAATGTTGTTAACGAAAACATAGGCCTATTGAAATTATTATCCTTAATAAGTTCCTAGGAAAAAAAGTTACCGATGTCTCTGGATCATCCTTTATAATGTCTTCAAATCGATGCACCGGTCTCTCCCATGCTTGTGTGTATTACTATTGGTTGATTTTCCCTACATTAAGACCTCTTACTTGGATGTGATTCTTCTTATCAATCCAGTCCCTTTGTTCTCTATTAGTGTCCACCTGATTGGTCCATTCCATTATTTCATTACCATTATCTGTTGAGGCATTAGTAACATGATATTCCACCTCCATTTATTCTTCAGAATACAGTTTTAGATACACTTGTTTCTCAGCATCCATGCATGTATTCTATAGTACATACCGAGTGGGAACATCCCCCTTGACTGTAGCGGCCCCAACCCCTGCTCGAACTGCATTTCCATGTAATATGGGAACACCTTGCCTGACATGGTTCTTCACCTTCCTAGAAGAGCAGGTCTCCCTTGGTGAGGGCAGGTATGAATAATCCTTACATCCTTTCTTCCCACCATGCCATCCCTTCCTCCTCCTCGGATTGGAAGTTCCACTACTATAGAAATCATGAGCACTGACTCCTAGTAGCTGGCTAGAAGAGTCATCACCAGACTCCTCCCACAGGATACCCTGCTCATCATTGCGACATACTATCCGATCTGTCTCCATGTTCTTCCCTTTATCGTCTATGCTCTCAAAGTGATTACACATCTTAATAGATGGCAACACACACCTCGGGCATGAACTGATCACTGGATATGGCTCAACCGGGGGACCTTCAAATTCCTTGTTCACAAGTCCTGCAAGCATAACCTCCCGATAAGAAGTTTCCTTTGGGACCTTTGGACCTTCTTGAGTTCCCATTCTGAACATATGTATTTTTTTTACAAATAACACAATAGATATTAAATTATTTATCATTTTAACATAACCATAAAGTAAAATTTATCAAGGGAATAAAATTAATATTATCCTAACCTATAATTTTATCTAAACCATCCTTTAATACCGACTATAAAAACCCATCCACAAACATTACATAATATTTAGTTTTAGTCAATATTAAACATACATTTAACTTGAGGATATTTTCATTTTTAGAGGTTTATAAAATTATATCATAACTCATAGATTACGAAACCATATAATGCAATGATGACACATCCGATTAGTTTCTATTTTTCCACAATAATTTTTTTTCAAACAAATTATTATTATATTCAGGGAAAATATTCAATACTAAAAACTTGAATTCATCCTTTCTCATTCCCATAATGTGAATAACATTGAAAAATATGGGATATTTACAAAAATATCATTAAGGGATATAAAATCAAGGAAACTATTTGTCCAGTGAAAACATGGAAACTCATAAAATATTTACCTTTATCTTCAATTCCCTTTGAGAATATGGAAAAACATTTTCAGAATAAAAACACTCACACTTTCTTCTTAAAGAAAACAATAAAAAACCATATAATTCACTTAAAAAACCTTCTATTTAACATATAAAATCACATTTATAATAATTTTTAAACCTATTTAAGAAGTAATTATATACCAGTAATATCCACAGGTGAAATCCTTCGGTAACTCCCTCATTCGTTCCTGTAACAAAATGGAAAATTACTTAGTGAATTAGTGAGTTATTTGGGAACAACCACTATTTATGCTATAATGGTATCACCCTACAATATCTTGGAAATTCTATCATATAAATTGTAACAAGATTTTCCATTTCTATCTAGGACACCCCATTCTTAATATATAATATTCTCCCTCTATCCTCTCCAAGAACTCCCATTTTATTGTATAATTCACTCGAACCATATCAGGAATAATTTCTTTTGAATGTAATTTTATATTAAAATAGAAAATTAATACACTTTTAATATCATAGGAAAATCACTTTTACATATCAAAATATCCATTTTCTTCTCAATACCCACATTCAATATAAATATATCATTTTATTTTTAAAAATCATATTCAATACCAAAATAACATTAGAAGTAAAAAGGGGGTTTTCATTTAAGGAAATATAAAATCATGTAAAGGAATATAATAAAATAAGGCTCACAATGTCCTAAAACTCATTACCTTTGTATATTTTAGGAAAAGAACGTTACTTTTACTATTTGTAAAAGTGAACCATATAAATATAGTAAAAATATTACTTTTTGAAATCCATTGAAATAAAGTAAATGAGGAATAAAATGTACATTATAATTTTTTATTTCCATATAATAATTATGAGATTTTTTTATCAATATGGACATAGAAGGGAAGCAGATCTTGAAGGAAGAATAATAATAATGGTTTTTTAAGGAAAAGTACCAGATAACTTGGGAAACACTTGAATTATAAGCCCCATAAAAGAGAAACATTAAAAAAATAATAAATACCATAAGTATAAAGTAATTAATTATAAAAATGTTAAAGGGGATGTATATACACCTCTTAATGAAATATAGATGCATAATATCACAATCTGTCTAAAAAAATGAAATTTGAGATAGATTCCCTTACCTTATGTATGATTTCTCACAAGTGTCTTTATAATTCTGAATAATAAACTTATTTTTATTATTTCATTTCATTATCACCATTTTTAGTTATATAATTCCATTTATTTAACTTATTAACATGTTATATATAATTATATATACAATGAATTCTATATCATATGCTTTGACCATATTCTGTTTTTGTGTTCGAAATGACTTTGTTATGATGACTATAATGAAATGGATTATCATTCAAACAAATCATAAATAATAATAACGAAATAATTATCATATTTATGCAACAGTTATAATATTAAAAAAATCATGGTAGATGGTTTTGATAAATGGACTAACATTATGATCATGGTGACGAAAAATTGTAAATACGCATGAGTGGAATTTCCATTTTTTAAGGATAATTATTAGATAATGGTAAGTGATGCACCCTAATACATTATTTTATTCACACAGGGTAAGGTTAGATTATATTAATGTTTCCAAAACTACAATTTTTACTAAATCACAATATATTTATATTTTGTGGTCGGACCTATAATGATTGAATGGACAGATAAAAACAAACAACTTTGAAACCCATTTGATGAAGTCCTAAAAAATTAGTTTAGTATCTGACTAAATAATATTAATGGATTTGATATTAATATCAAAGTAAGAAAATGGGATTAGGAACAATTTCATGGTTTTTTTAAGAATATAATCTTATTCCTAACTTGGTACGGTCTTAAGGTATATGTTGTGAAGCAAGACATAGTCACCGGTTGACTATAGTAAAACTAACTAGATCTATCCATTAGGAAAATATTCCTTGAATTGGAGATAGATACAACCTATATGAGTTAATACAATCTTTTATGGTAGAAAATGTCATAGGCTATTGGACATATCCTATTCCACTCCATTCAGTTCAGGGTTATTCATTCAAACTCACCATTGTTAGTGTTGCATAAAATAATTGTATACAAAATTGTTGTATAAATTGATTAAAAACCTTCATGTTATAATGTGAAGAATTAAATATTCATTAATTGTAGACACCACTACTCTTATCCCCTACCCTAATCATTTTTTCCACTCATAGCAGAATCAATCTTAAGTGGTTAAAAAATTGAAAAAATGTTTATTTTACCAATAGAAATTGAAAATCGAGAAATTATGGATCATTTCTTCAAGAATAAGAAGTTTAAAAATAAAATAAACCAATAATTAAACCAAAAACATACTTGAAATAAGTAATGGGAAATAACATGTAAATGGTTTACTGACGAATGAAGATTGAATTGGACAACACAGATAAATCGGTATTGGTGATGCAAAATAGTTGAAGAATGCTAGGTAATTAATCCATAGTGCTTGAATAGATGAAAAATAGTAAAAGTAATTGATTATTGTCTAGTTTGTATTGATGTAAGAATAGTAAGAAAATAATGGTTGGGAGAGGAAAAAAATCCAATGGGTGTTATGTCTTATACCACTTTTGTGCACATATGAGATGTAAATACTCATGGTTTTACATAATGTGTAAACATGTCATGCCATTTAATTCAGATACTAAATTCTCTCAATGAATTTATAATCTAGAATTGAGTTTATCTAAATCTCATCAGGAATCATCGATATTTTATTTTTTTACTCTTCTCACAACGTGTAACTAGTTTTCTTGTCCCGTTTCTTCCTTCGGCTAGATAATCAATGCGTGAATTGAATTTTTGATGTTACACATCTTCTATTATAGATTCACATCATGTAATCACTACATGTCTTGTAATTCCTTCATTACTTGCTTCATGACTTTTGATACACAATAAATAATTTATACATGTCATGTAATTGTCCTTCATGATGTGTAATTGTCATTTTTCCCTTTTCTTCATTTTTTCATTTGAAAAAGTATAAACCTATTTTATGGAATAATAAATTCATTCATGTTATATTACCGAGTAAATCATGAATATTTCATAATAAAATAATCATTAGAGGTCAAAAAAATTTCATCCTATTAAATTCCCCCACACTTGAACAATTACTTTTCATTAGGGAAAAAAGAATCTCAACATGATGGCTAAAGGTAATAATTTTTTAAAATTAGAAACATTCATTATAAGTAAAAAATAAATCTATGTGAATGTAAAAAAATAAAACCTATAGAATAAATCCTATATATAAAATCTTCCAGGATTCATAGTTCAATTATTCATTCCAACTCTCAATATTTTAATTTCAATTTCATTGATGTTCTTTAATTTCGACAACCATTTTGAATTTACCTAATAGTGAATTCTCTATCACCACTTAAGATAAACTGTACCTATAGTTATGTTCATACATTTAATAAATATCAATAACTAGAGGTTTTCATTGGTTCTATCATCTTCACTTCTTAAATACAAATAAAAATTAATCATGAGAAATATAGAAAAAATGGATCAGATGACTCTATGGTTGTGGGATTGTGGGTTGAATGTGAAAAAAAATCTCAAAAAGAGGTTAATATTTGATGTATAATGCATTAATATCATAAAAATATAATGAAATAAATACAATCCTAAAAAATTATTCCAAATCTCCAAATAGTTCTAGGTGAATCGATGAATATATTAGTCGATTCCAGCTGTAACCTTATTCCACTTTTTTTTTATTTTCTTGTTATTTTTCACAATTATTTATTAAGATAGATCTCACATACATCTCTTATCAAAATATGATCCATCAGTGGATTATTCTATCGTGAAATGGTGGGCATTGAACTTCTTAATACACAAACATATCATTATTTACTACATCTTTTTGTGTTTTTAAAATAACATGAACGGCATAGAATACAAAAACATAAGAATGGGTCATAATAAAATTGTTTGTTAAGCCACCCATTATATCTCTTTATTCAATGCGTCCCTTTTCGATGGGATGAAAAACTTCCCCATCAATTGCTCAATGTAATTTCTTGAATAATACAAAGGGTAGGGTAGGAAGGGACAATCATCTTGAAATGGATGAAAACTAGTAAGGTAATTTCAGGAAACAATGATCTAAATGAAGTAAAAAATGTAAGGTGTGTCTCTGAAAAAATTTGCAGATAAAAGATTTCCTCAATCATATTAAAATTATATTTTTGTAGGCATGGTATCAATAAGATATCAATGATGGTTCTGATAGGTTTAAATGTCTATGGTATCACTCACGAATTATGAATTGAAATAAATATGCAATAATAAAATCAGAATAATCTTGGGAATGGGAGAAAAAATAGAAAACTGGAAATCACACAGTATATAAAATCATGTAATACAGATATTAAAAGAAATTTCAAAAATTTTGATTTTGAATTAAATTTCTAAAATCAGTAGTCATTCTAAAAATATATATAAGAGAAACAGGGGGAATTCCAACAATTTTAAACTTAAATTTTACTAATATTTATATTGTCGCAATGAAATTTTTAGTGTAAAGAATTATTCTGAGGAAAAATGTCACTTGGATAAGTGAGATCAATTAATCATCAGAGTGTATAGATATTGAAAATTAGTAATGTCACCACCATACATAAAATGAGGTAGTTTCTTGAATATCTGTGATAGTACCATTTTAGAGATATGGTAGATAAATTGTAGATTAATGAAATGGAAATTTTGAAATGTGATGAAAATGAATATAGAGATACCTATAATGAGCTTCATGGCTTAGATTAACATGGGAAGTATTATTATTGAATAGATATACATGCATATTTATTAATTAAGGAATATCCTGCATTGGATAAAACATTAGACCATAGGGTTTAAACATTTAAAATGTTGTATGATGGGTAGTGTCACAAGGTGAATATAAATGAATGATTTTTTTAAAAGAATACAGGAATTTGTGTAAAATAAAGCTCAAATTGACTAATAACTAAAAATAGAATGATGAAAAGAGAAAATAAAAAAAATATCACATGGAAAAATAATGAGGAATGAAAATATAATATGGGTTGCCTCCTATTATGTTCTAAAAATAGAGATATCATCCAAATGGATGGTCTACTATATCAGCTAGTATCATTAATAATAATATTTGTGTTCGTATCTATAGCTACATGTAGTGGTATCCTCCAGATATCTTAGTAATTTTGTAGGATTAATCAATTCTGGAACTTATCAATCATGAATTTGGTGTGGAATGATTGATATCTATGATCATCGTGTTGGTGATGACAATTGTGCACATATATCTAGTGATAGGTCTTAAATCTGGTTCTCGTCATCTGCCAGATGTTCTGTCACTTCTAGAATAAGGGTAGATGGTGACAACATAGGTGCATTGATAACCATAAAAGATGAAGGAGATCTAGAAATGGATACTATCATAGTTCAATGAACTGATAATTAATCCCTAAAAATTAAGAGAACGATGTATCCCATATATATATAGTGTAATAATATAGTGACTAAAAGGAATATATACAGTACAAAAATGATCAACTTGGAAGCATACAAAAATGGGGGAGTGGATGGGGGTGGACTATGGTAAATGAAAATCCTCATGCAACCCATCTATAATCTACTCCCCAACAGTGGGTGGCTAAAAAAGCCCACCTAGTTGATATCTACAATGGAAAACTAGGTAGGAAGATTATCTACTCACAGCAGTGCTATAGTGATGGCATCTATCTCAGTGGTGGGTGGTAGGGAGGTATCGATTCAGTGTGTGTTCATGGATCTGGATGTTTGACCAATGAAGGGAACCTCAGTGAGGGGGGGGGGGGGTTTATGCCCTTTACCCTCTATTTTGTGATGTGTTAGACATGTATATTACATGTTGGACCTATTCATCTGGGATATTTAGTCATAATAATCCATCATAAAATGCTTAAAATGGTGTGGTTCAACCCAGAAGTAGTCCAAAACATGCACTAAATACATATTATACTGTTGATAAGTGGGTGAGGTCAAGAGGGATCCCCTAGAAATATAATTTACAATGTATTAAAACCAAAAGTGCGACTTTTTATTTATTATGAAGACTGTTTCATCATGAAAGTTGACTTCAGTTTCTAGATCATCATTGTCCTTTATACGGGGTAGTGTAAGTCCGGATAAGTTTTTAGTGAAAAAATATTCCCTTCCATTAGAATAATTGATAATGATTTTTAATTCTTATTGAAATAGGATCCACCATATCATTTATGGTTTGTAATCCTTTTTATTCATCAAAAAATGTATGGAATCATTATCAGTGTACATAATTACTTTGGAAAGAACAATATAAGAGAAAACATTCTTGAAAGAAAAGATAACTACTAAGAGCTTCATCTTTATAGATGAATATTACAACTTAGCATCATTCAGTGTGTGATTGGAATAGTAGATGGGGAAGAATATGTGGTTTACTTTCATTCCTAAAACATTTGGAACCAAAATTTCATTATTACCACACATCAACTCAAATTCCTTTTCCCAATCTAGTGTAATGATGAGAGGAGAGGATACCATACATTTTTTTTTATGTTTTTAATGCCTATAGACATTCTCCAATGAATTAAAATGGTGTTTCCTTTGATAAAAGTTCTGTCATAGGGAATGAAACATTCAAAAAATTCATTATCATGTGATGATGAAAAATTTCATTACCAGGAAATCTCTTTAAGCCTTTGAATATTAAGAAATGAGGTTAATATTTGATACATTTTATTTTTTATGATCCACTTCTATGAATTCCTTTATGATTTTGTGTCCAAAACTATCCCTTAATTAAACATAAAGTGAAATATTTCCTAATTTAGAATAAGTAACATCTCTTCAATGAATTACTGGATGAACTCAAGATTAGTTATACAAACCTAAAAAGATATTCCATAAACTCAAAATTTATCCTTGAAAATTTCTACGAATTCCTTATCCATGCATGAAATATATATGTCATACACAATTAAAAGGTTGTTGGTGCATTGCACATATTGAATGACATGGGTCTGTAAGCGAAGGTTCCAAATGGACACATGAATGTTATTTTATAATTTTCATCTTGGTTTACTACAATATGATTTTCCCTAAATATGCATACAAGAAACAATATAATTCATGTCCTTCTAGTCTCTCAAAAAATTAATCTATAAAGGGAAAGGGGAATTGATCATTCTAGGTCTCTATATTTAGGTTTTTAAAATCCAAGGATACTCATGGATAGAGTTGAGATAGATTCACCTACACCATTTCTTTGATCAATGAGACCACCTTTCATTGGAATAACCTATTATGGGATCACCCACACTCTAGTAGTGACTGAAAAACTTATTCCAATAACTATAATTTTTAGTGAATTTCTATTAACTTCTTCCGTAATTTGTTGGGTGATTCACCTACAAGGTTGGTGTCTGGGTTATTTTTTTTCTTGTAATAAAATTTTATGAGTGCGTAATTCAGGATTTGTGACATTAACGTTAGCCACCCCCTGAGCTATTGACAGCTTATGTCTTTATAAGACTTTAATCAAATTTTCCTTTTTTGACTATGTCAGTTCAAAGTAAATTATCACTGGTAGTGCAACATCAGTTTCAATAAATGAATACTTGACTATATTAGGGAAGAGTTTGAGTTCTAGTTTCAGGGGATGAATGATCGAGGATATGAATGGTGGGATATTGTCCCTTGTAAGAGGTTCTATATCGTTTTCTTCCTAAAAGTAATATGGTTCTTCCTTAGGAGGGGGAATCTCACCACTAACTTATTCATTGTTAAATTATTCATATCATTTATTTAGGAAAAAGATAGATTGGATATAGAAAGAATCATTGATTTATTATGATTCTTTTACCAGGTTGAACAAAAATTATTCTTCATCTAATCTAAATATAATTCACCCTTGATTGAAATCAATCAGTGCCTTCACAGTGACTAGGAGTGGTCATCCTAGAACATCTCCTTTAACTTAAATTTGTAGAACAATGATGTCTGGTGAAAAAATGATCTTGATGACTTTGACTAAGACATCCTCAATAATTCCTTGGGGATGTATAACTTATCAATCAAATAATTATAGTTACACTCTATATGGTTTGATTTACTTGAGTCCCTATTTTTGGAATACACTCATAGGTATTAGGATATTGTTGTATCCTAAATTGAACAATGCTATTCCAAAGATACAATCTCCTATTGTGCATAGGATTGAGAAACTCCCAGGATATCAAATTTTGGTTGGAATTTTATATATAAAAATTCTAGATCACACTACATATAATTATTTGAATCCAGGTATTCCATTTTTCTTTTGTTAGAAATAAATTCATTATGTAATTTAATATATTCATGAATTTGAGAGATTTCCTTTGAAAATTCAATGTTGATGTGCAATTGCTTGGAAATATCCAAAAATTACTTGTATTTCCATTGGTTCCTTTATTACATCATTATTTTTATGTAAGGGATTGGTGTTTTATAACATGGTGGAATAATGTAGACATTTTCTTTTAGTTAGTATTTTTTCAGGGCTTAGTATAAGGTTGTACATCTTGATATATCTCTTGAGTAGTTTCATTTTATTTTCAATTATCTTATTTTTATATGATTTTAGTAATATTTTTGGGTTCCTTAGTTTGGTTTTCTTACCCTACGCATGTTTGTTGAATGTAAAACACTATCCTTCCCCATAGAACAACTAAATTTTCCTCTTCCCTTGGGTATGTCTCCGTATTACTGGGTAGAGTACCAGGAAATATCCCCAATGGGGTTATTGAAATTTTACTCATTTGATGATTCAAGTTACAAAGATCCACAATTTTTTTATTTATTTCATTCTATTGGGTGTACATTCAATGATATACCTTTCTAATGAAGGATGGGAGTTTAATTTTCAAATATTTTTAATAGGGGAATCCATTTTTAGAGGTCTTAGGGGAGCTGGTTGGAATTTTTGTTGTGCTCTAGGAGGGAAAGATCATTGTGTTACCTATTGTGGCAGTCTAGGAATAATATTTATTAGTGGATATTCTTGGGGTATTTTGTTTCTAAATGTTCAATGATAACTTATGTACTTTTAATAACCTTGATTTTTTTGTTATGGTTGTTGAATGGGTCTCTTTTTATAATAATGTTGAGGTTTCTGTAATTATTCATTTTACTGAATGTAATTAATGCAATTACAATATTTATATATTTTTTATCAACACCATCCATGTAGTCTTTTTATAGGCACATGGTACTACACATTTTTCTTGTTTGGATCTCACATAGAGAAGTAAAAGGGGGAAGTAGTGCAGTAGATATCATAAAGGATTCTATATTCTTCATTAAGGCCTCTACTTGTGAAGTTAATTAATTATTTTCTTAAACTTGGTGGATTCCACTCTGGGGTGGTCCATGAAATATCTTCTATAGACTGACATATTGAGAGAATCCATCCAAAATTTCTCTTCCAACGTATGATGTTTTAAACATCAGTTCTGCATCAGCAGTTGAATCAACAATTGTGATTCAAGTTAGGTAGGGTCATTTGTAGAATGTTTAGAGTAATATCCACATATCAAGACCATGATGTGGGTAGTTATTAGTATGTTACGTGAAGAAATAAAATTCTTAAAATTATAAATATCCATTAGTTTTAGTGAAATTATGGATTTCATTCTGGAGATTCATTGTTTGGATAAGTGGAATTTACACCTCCCCAAATTTTTTGGCCAATTCATCCCATGTTTTTATGGACTCAGGTGGTTGAATTTTGTGTCAATACATGGATTTATCACATAGGGGGAAGGGATAAAGTCTTAGTCTTATGTATATAGAATATTATCCTTCATTGAAGAAGGTATCACAGACTGATAGGTAATTGGAGTTATGTTCATGGGGATTATCACATTGAAATATAGTAAACTATCCCACATTTTGGATCATATTAATAATTTTATGATTAATCTCGAAGGTGTGTGCATGAATATAAGGGAATATTATTCTAGGCGTAACACAATTGATTGACATAAATTCAAAAACCATAATGGTGTGTTCTTGTTTCACTTTATATTATCTCTATAGTGGGATTTTGAGTTTTTTAATGTTTGATTGATCTAGACCCACATGACAGATAACATTAGCCATTTTTAATGGAGATGTGAAGAAATATACCTTCCAATTTATGTTTTGAAGGTATTTATTTATTTTGTTTTAAATATCTTTGAATGAGTTTGAGGGACCTGAAGGGTACACTAGTCCGCCATGAGAAGGATGTAGTGGAGCCCAAAAATAAAGAAATAATGATTGGAAATAGAAATGGGGTATCTTTTAGGAAATCCTATGATCTGGTTGTAGGTTTCCACATTGAAACATAATTATTTTGATCCCCACCAACGATGATAAAATTTAAACTACCCACAGGTTTAATTTAATTCACATGGGATGAGATCATATTATATTATTGTTTACAAAACAATACTTTCTACTAAATAGTAGTATAGTTATAGTGTGGGGTTGGTCCCATGAGGATTTAACTAATAGATAAGAAAATAAGGCTTTTAAACCTATGTTTATGACTCCTTACAAATTAGTCAAGTTTGGGAGTACCAAATGCTATAATATATATGTTTAAGATCAACGATAGAAAATGGGATCTAGATCAATAATGGGGTTCAGGTAAAAATATTAACTTATTCGTAACTTGTTATAGTCCTATGGTTTAGGATATGAAAAAAGAAAAGGTCACCAGTTGATTATAGTCAAACCAACCAGATCTATCTAAGAGGCAACTATTCCTTGGTCTGGGGATAGCTACAAAAAGATGCATTAATCATAGATTATAAGGTAGAATGTATCATACACTACTAGTCATAACCAATTACACTCCAACTAGGATAGGTTTATTCATTCAAACTTCTCAAGTACATGGTCAATTAAATTAGTTTGATAAAAAAATTTTGTAACATTATTACTAATCATAAGGTTACCAAGATGATAATTAATGATTTGTTAAGTTAAGACATCACTACTCGCAACCCTGACCCTCAGAGGTTTTTCTACTTATGTTAGAATCATTGATAAATGGGTAATTAATTGGAGACAAGTGTATTTTATAGATATTAATTTAAATCAAGTAGTTAAGGATCATTCATTGAAGAATAATCAATTTAAAAATTGAATCAATCAAAACATCAACCTGGAAATTACTAAAAACAAGTAAAAATAAAGAATACAATAAAGATCCTTTATCAAAGGGTGATTGAAATGTATAACAAAAAAAAATTGTATTGTGTTTTAAAAAATGATGAATAAAACATTTAAATTGATCTTCATTATATTAATAGATTTAAAATAATAAAATTAATAGATGTAGATTGAGTTGGGAGAGAAGGAATAACAAATGGATATGAAATAAAAAGAGAGAATAAAAATCCAAAGTGTTGTGTCTTCAATCACAGTTCTTCATGTCTGATATGTAAATACTCTGGGTATCACCTGACATGTAAAAAAGTTATGCTGTATAATTCTAATCTGATATTATATCCAATTTTTTTGAATCCAGAATGAATCTCATGTGAATTCCATTATAAATCTTTTAGATATGGTTGTTGGACTCTTATCATGATGTGTAACTAGTCTTCATGATGTGTTTCCTCCTTTAGATAAATCTTCAAATTGTTAATTGAATTTGTAAAATTACACAACATGTATTATATATTAACAAAATGTAATCATTTCATGTCTTGTAGTTCTTTCACAAATTGTTTCATAACATTTGATACATTGTGAATGATGTATACACGTCATGTAATTTTATTTCATGATGTGAAATGATAATTTTTTTCTAATTTTTACTAATATTCCTTTTAAACCATGTAAAACTATTAACTGAAATAATCAACCCAAACCTAGCACATTATAATGTAAAATAAGAATATTTTATAATAAAATGACAATGAAATGTCAATATAATTTCAGCTTATGAGTAAGTAATATATAATATTTCTAGAATGATCATAATATCATATATGCCACATTATTTAATGAAATACACACACACACACACCCATATACATATATATATATCTTATAATGTGGTATTGAAAAAAGGAATCACAACACTTTGAGGAGGCAGTAGTTCATACATCCATGAATGACATTATAATTTTGTTTTAGTGGGTGTAAATATAAGATAATATATATTATATTATATTTAAATAATGATAAATATGTAATTAATATTATAAGTATATAATTTATATCATCTATACTTGTTATCTTTACCCTTATTTCCTACCACATGATGCATTCGTGAAAAATTAATTACATTACTTCGTGTGGCTGTAGTCCGCCTTACTCACCAGTAACATTATCATATCCATTATGTATTGGAATATACAAATAATGGAAATTATATAATGAATCTAGAGGTATTATAATCTTATAAATATCATATATAAAATCTAGATCCTTCATTATAACAAACCGTGAGAGGTGGTAATTGAAAAAGGAATAACATCATTTTGTGAGGTCGTAGTCTGCCTTAGAAGTGAATGATGCTTTCATAACTCATTTGATGGAATTGTATGGGGATGAAGTTCAGACCATAATATAAATACATATTAATATATGTAAGATAATTTTTATATTTTATCATCATTCCATAAGTGAATCGAATGGGATGGAAAATAAAATAAAATAAAAATTCTCATTGATGAACGTTACATCTTGTTCAGGTATCTGCATTGTGTTTCCAACAAAGGACATACTTGGTTGGATTTCAACCCTAAATAATGTTCTCAGATGATATGATGGAATTTTATATTCTATATGGGAATTTATTGGTATACAAACATGGGTTTTAAGGTGTGAATATACGAGGAGAGGGTGGGGCCGTTTATAAGTGGGGTGTGTGACACACGTGTATTTTTTTAGAAAGAGTGAATTAAATCCATATTTATTTCAAGTTTCTAGGACAAAAAATGGTCCATTGTCAATAATATAAAGTCAAATATCTAAATATTTACAGCCCATGGATTTCAAACACTTTTTGGGTCATCTTTACAGCTTATATTCGATGTTTAACATTTAACTACAGCTGTTTTTACATTAATCGCTATAATTAATTTTAATTATTTTCACTAATCACTATGGAAAAAATTATTTGGACTTATTAGAAATTAGGAATTATTAAAATTCCAAATATTAATCCATTAACCAAAATTTAGTTCACAATAGTGATCAATTTTAATTAAATATTAATCCCCTTGACGTAGCGAGACAAAAGGTTTTTAAGAGGAGTATTTTTTTTAGAAGAATATGAATTTGTAATAACTCTATGAATAATTATAATATATGCATGAGACTGAAAAAATAGTATTTGATATATAATCTATAAATTATATTTAAAAAATTCCCCATTAGTTATTATTTTAAAAATATGAAAAATGGAAACATTATGCATTTTAAATCAGTTTTTTGAAAAACTCATTGTAAATAAAAATACAAAATTATTGTAAAAAAAGTTTATTCCAACATAATTAAGTGTATAAATAAAACTAAATAATACATAGGTTACTTTAAATCCTATTAAAAATATATTTATTCTCTTCAATTACCTAATTAATTAAAAAAGATAACTTTTTTAAAAACCTGTCTTTTTCACTATACATTGAAAAATCAATATTTTCAAAAAATATCCCAAAAGTTACACCAAAATTCTAATTTTATATTATTATTACGAAAATATAATATTAATTTTCAAAAACAAAAAATAATAAATTTAGAAGTTATTCTACTAATAAAAACTTAAAAAGAATAGGGTTTGATTAAAATAATTTCTCTTTTGATTAAAAATTACATAATTTTTTATAACTAATATAACTATCTCTTTAATGTTATTAAATATGAAATCAAAATTTTTATTCAATTACATAACTTTTAAATTATATATAAATTTTACACATATATTTTCCATTAAACCCCCGATAAACCTCTTTTTACATTAACCCAAATAGTTAATTTTTCTTACATTCACTATTCATTTTGTTCAAAAAATGTGTTGACCTTATACGAAGTTATAAATTATGATTATTAAGAATATGTAATACATTTTTTTATTTCCATTCATAAAGATGAAAAAAACTAATTGAAAATTAATCTCTTAGTTGTGATGACAAAGCATGGTTTTAAAGAGCAAATGATCAAAAGATTACAACGTTTTTATGTCAAATTTAAATATTAAATTGATTAAAATTACATAAATTGGTTTAATGGATGTTTTAAATAACTAATTATACTTTAAAACCAATTTGAAATATATTTTATCTTTCTAAATAAGATAGGTGAAAATATTGATTTCGATTTCAAATAAAATCTTATTTATTTGAAAAAAATAAATTCATTAAAACCCTGGGTGATACAATTCTTGTCCATTAATCAAATCCTTCTTGATTTTTCAGAAATAGTTTCTGAAATTCCAGATCATATCCCCTATGACTTTAAAAATAGGTGTGTAGTTGAGATCATTATTATGAACCATAATATAATTGAGTCCCAATCAATTTTCCCTTTTGATATTTATTATCCAATGCTAAAACTATTCCAGAACAACATCTTCTTTTAGTATCCAAACCAGGATGTAATTTCTTGGAAGCCAATCAATATATTCTTGGTCAAAATTCCATGACTTTTTCTTATAATTTGACTCATCCATATACATATCCTTGAACATAAATTTACAATTATCATTAAATTAATCATATTCTATTTTTCAAAGGTTAGATAAACCTTTCCTTCGATATAAACTATCAAGACATATGCTTGTGATATAGAAACATTAAACATTTTTAGATAAATATTCATTAAATTAAAATAATAATGTCCTAAGGAGTATGTTGTTTTAATCTCTTTGGATAATAGATACACAAAAATTTTATATAAAGAATGATATTAAATATATCCCACCAAGATCTTCCCATTTTGTAATTTTTATAGACATACCCTACTTGAACCCATTCTTTATAAGATTAAGAAAATAAATATAAGAAATAGTGGTATCAAAATTCACGTAAGGGTATACATGGGAAATATGTAATTATAATGTGATTATAATGTTATGGGAAAATGATAATAATATATAAAACCAATACCTTTCATATCAATGATAAAAATCAGTAGTGATGGAATAATTATTGGAAGATTATATCAAAAGAATGATAAGGAAATAAAATAACATGAGACATGATATAATAACATTGTTTAAGATGTATTTTTTTCATACACATAATCATAAAAATTAATTTCCATAGTACTCAATGATCACTATCAAGGAAATAATAGTATAATGTGTTCACACCCAAAAATATCATAGTAGTCATGGTTCACTCTCAAGACCATCAAAGCATACAACATTCTTTTCTGAATTGTGTTCACTCACAATTAAATTTCTATGTATCTCTTTAGAATAAATGTTTACCCAATGTATTGTAGGGAGATATAGGTTCCACCCATCACATGATGAAAATTATATATATGTGTTCAACAAGATCATAAATATTTTACAATATCATAATCCTTGAAATGAAATGGGTTCTTAAACATTTAATCATGTCATAACCTATTGAAAATAGAGATATTTCATAATAATTTTACCATTTCATCATATCATAACCTGTGAATAAAGTTGGTTTTATAATAATTTCATTATGGTATAACATCTATATGAAAAATAGGTTTCATATATATCATTTTATCATATATATAAACTATAAAAAGAAATAATAAGAATTTTATCCATAGATAATATCCACAATATGTCATAAATATCATAAAAAAATGTCATCTTTGATTGAAAATTATTTTCAAATATCATTTAAAAGTTTCTTGAGGAAAATATACTTCAAGTAATGAAAAACACTTTTAAAAAGGAAAAAATATTCAAATTATTTTTTTTAAAATTAAATATGGAGGATTATTAATTTATCAAAAAATAAGATGATTGGTCATGGTGTTGGAGAATTATTTTCATTCCATACATTTTAAAATGAAGGTGTATTTTACATTTTCAGTAAAACCCAAACATGCATTGTTTAGAAAAACACATGGAGATCCATTTAGATTCGTTTTTATATAAAAATTTCTAATAATGTCACTAATAAGTCATTTATATTATTTTAAAAACATTTTTCAAATAATTTTTGAAAAAATGGTTTTGGATGAAGAACGAGTTATCTATTGAAGATGGGAATACATTTAATTTTTTAAAGAAAAGATCACTTAATATATTGAGTACATAAAGAGAATAAATTTAATTAAAAAAATGCATTCCGATGAAATAAATATATTAAATGAAAATTAAATTCTTATTGAGATATTAATTATAATACTTTATCATCAGAAATATTATCTTAAACAATCATGAAGATGATGGGATGGTAATATAAAATCCTAACCACTTTAGTAACATTTAATTATAAGACCCAAGAAAGAATAAAATTTATTAAAAGTTAAAATATCATTAAAATTAATAAATTAATGATATTAAATTTCAAATGGGATTTTTATACACCACATAAAAGATGATAGATTCATAATATCACATATTTCTCAAAGAAATTAGGTTGAGACAAAAACATCCCTTACTGCTTTAGTAATATTTTCAATCATAAGAACTAATAAAAAATTACATCGATTGATAAAAAATTAATATCATAAAAATAATGATATTAATGATATAAATTTTCAAATTAGTAGTATTTACAACCCAGAGAAGAAATTTTTTTTTGAATTAGTATACATCCTTTAGATGTAAAAGAGAGACTGGAAATCCCTCACCATAAGTCTCAAATTTTTTTATACACATTCCAACCTCATGTATAATAAATATAGTTATATTATTAATATATTACAGATCCATATATATATATATACAAACACATATCATACCATATAATAATTTCTTATGACCTTTTATTAGTTGTTTGTTAACAATTTCATGTTAAAGCCACATTTCGGGAAATAATTTCTTCATTTTTCATGTATGATATATGTATGTTTTAGTAACAATACATATAACATGTTTCCATAAGATCTAAAATGTTAAAAATGATATAAATATGACGAATATTATCTATATATTATTTATAGTCATCCTTAAGAGTTATAGAAAAAAAATTAAACACATCATTCATGGTGATGGTTGGTGTATATATGCATAAACGTTGTTTCCATTTTCATGATGGATTGAAGGAAATAAAGGTATATAAAAATTTACAATTAAATAAAACATTATATGATATATATATAACATATTTTCATTAAAACCATAATTATTACTTTCCGTGTAATGAATAACTGAATCACATTTCCTTGTGAGGTGGAAGTTCATCATACTGTCTAGCGACATTGTCATGTTCCCACATAATTGAATGTATGAAGATATTTATGATATAAAAATAATGCAAGTAAAATAATATCATTTATATATATTATAAACATTTAAGAAATCATTACGTCATTCCTTGATAGGTGGTGATGGAAAATAAATAACATTTGTTTGCGAGGAGGTGGTGTGTTATACACATGAATGATGATTATATGACCCATATAATGAATATAATAATGATTTAGGTTATAAAATTAATATAAATAAATTAATTAAATGTAATATAATTTTTATATAATATCATTATTGTTTAATTTTAATTTAAGTATGTGTAGGATGAAAAAATGGTCGATTAGGGATCTCATCTCTTCTTTAGACCACTTATTTTGGATTGCACTAAAAGACATCACATGTTTAATTTTAGATGAAAAAGGAATATACGATGTGAATGTGAAATTATAAAAGTTATTTTTTAGGGTGTGGTCAAAAAATTTGGTTTTAATGTCAAAATAGTTGATGATAGGGGTAACATTTATAAGTTAGTTGATGTGGAGAATTTTAATTTTTTAAATAAAAAGGTGATCCAATGTTCTTCACATGTAAAAGGGAAAAAAAGTGGAACAATATTGAACCTATAATATCTAATATTTAACAATTTCCATAAAATATGTTTTTACATGATTACCCATATCTTTTTATTTTAATCCCTAGGTAAACCCATTTTTATCTTAAAGGCTGTAAATAATTTATACTGTTTTTTCAATTAATTATGGAAAACAACTTAGGTTAACCTTATTAGATAATATAAATTATTTTGATTCAAAATATGAAATCCATTTTTAAAAATTCCGTTAATATAATAAGAAAATTTTAATTTTATATTAATCTCACTGATAGGTTAAGAAAGTAGGTTTTCAAAGAGAAAATGTTCATGAGTTTTAAAAGTTATTAATACAAAATTAAATTTTAAAAATAATCTAATAAAATAAATAGGATTAACATAAATAAAATCAGACTAATTTTAACTTTAAAATCATCTTAATTATTTTAAATTTTCAATTCTTTAAAATAAATGAAAATTCATAATAAAATCAAGTATTTTTCATTATTTATGAAAAAATTTATCTTCTTTGAAAATTATAAAAAACATACCCTAAGAGAAATTTCACATCATGATTTTAAAAAATAATTTTATTTTATAATATAAATTTTATAAATTTCTCAAAAATTAATTTTAAAATAAGTTTTCAATAGGCGAAAAAACATCTTATTATTTAATGTACAGTTTTACTGTATAATTTTTTTAATTATTATTTCTAATAAAAAAACACATAAAATAAATTGAAATTTTTTTATTAATATAAAATATATAAATTTCATTGAAATAATTCTCCAAAATTGATTTATTTTATTTATAGAGATAAAACATTTTTGTGGAAATAATAATATTTTTTCCAAAAAAGAATCCACATCTTTCTTAATGGTTTTTTGTTTTCATTTCTAATTAATAGGAAAACAATGGTTTTATATATATAAATATAAAACATATATTATGATAATTTATTTAATAATATTCATACCCACAATTACAATATCTTGGTGGTAACTATAATATTAAATAGAAATAGCTTAAATTGAAATCCATGTTTCCCTAAAACTCGAAATTACATGTAATGCAAGATAAAATCAATGTTGGATGTAACACATTGTACTCTAAGGGTTTCATGTAATGTAAAAAAAATTGGTGTTTCATTTCTTGCAATATATACTCTATTTTTAGTGTAATTAAATAAATCAAAAATGTTAAATTTATTTGAAAAATGTATATTTCACAAAATCTAGGGGTGTTACATGGTAATATCATTTGGAATAATTGAGTTGAAATTACATAAACTATTGATCTTAAAATTTAGTATGAATCATGGATTAAATGTTTCATCCAATAGAGGAATAATAAATAATTATAGAAATTTCATTAAAGTACATCACACATTAATTTACCCCTTCTTATGGTGTTAAAACCTAGATCGAAATAAGTGGTATCAGATCACATGGATTAAATATTTGTGAATATTTCATTATTCTTTTATTTACAAAGATAATTCTCAAAATACAAATTTATTATATATTAAAATTTAAGTGTTTTATTACATATGGAACAATTGATTTTTATTACGTATATAATCTTTATATTTTAACATTTACTTAATAGTGACACATGGAATCAAAATTAGTGAAATGATTGATATGTTTTTTTGATGAATGAGATAATGTATTATTAAATACTAATGTAATGACTAAAAATTATTTATTTAAAGCTCCTTCAAATTAATTCTAAATTAATGTAATTGGTACCCCTTGCTCCAAATCTAAATGAAAAATATATTAATTAGTTAAAGAATATAAAAATGTTAATAAATCAAAATTTTATTTATTTTACAATAAAATTGATATCTTCAGGGTGTATAGAGATTAATTTATTGATAGAATAATTGTCTAAATCAGTCATTTATGTGTATCAATACGATTACTTTTCCATAAAATTAAATATATAGAAATCATACATATAAACATAAAAAGGATTCCTCTATTTTATAATATAATATTTTATAATTTTATGAATGATATCTAAGCCATGTCATATATAATGAAATGAAGTGTAGATCAATGAAATATTAGATAATTGTAAATATAGTGGTATTTTTAATCCACTCATATCAGTGGGTACCTTATCAGGCTGCGGGTAATCTTGAAGAAAGTGACGATTGTTTATATAATTAATTTATATTCATTCATGAAAGAAAATTCAAATAATGAAATTAAATGATTCATTTAAAACTACTATTAACATTAGTTAAGTTTCAAAAAGTATACCACATAACATTAATGTATCTTAGGTGAAAATAATAATTAGTTGGTGAGAATGAATTATCAAAACAATGGAAAGTAAAATATCAACCATGAAAAAATTACAATTCTATATTTGATAAGAAACTTATACAGAACTCTATGAAATCTATATGATAAAATAGGAATATAGTAATTAGTTATTTATTAAAGAATAATAAATGAAATTAAAATATAATATATAGGATTTTTTTGTAATATATGTTGATGAGGATTAATTTGGAATTAATTTTAAATGATAATGGGATTTTAATTTGAAAAATACTATTGAGATCAATGATTTTCTTGAAGATATTTAAATTGAAATAAATAATAAAAATAAAATGTATAATATTCATACGGTGTTTTCTAAATAAGTCACTGGTATTTAACAAAACACCAATCAACTAGAGTAAGTGTTTGGCCTAATTGTGTTACATAATAAAATTCAAAAAATAATGTTTCCTTCTAGAGGGTTTTTCGAATAAATCTAAATTATTTCAAAACATAAATTCTTATATTGATTATTGAGTATTGGGGATTAAATCTACAAAATAATACTTAAATGTAGTAAATAAAACCTTTTAATTTGAAAAAATATCATGAATTCTCGAGGAGTAGTTTTAAATAAAAAATTATAAAATTTTACTTGATAGGAAATATTAAAATAATCTCAAAGAAAAAATGATAAATATTTGAAAAATAATATTAAATTATAAATGGAAAAGGGGGACTTGGATATGAATAATAATCTCATATGTTCAAAATTGTAAAACAAGTTATATTAGGTTTCCTAAAAAAATGTCTGTAAAATATTCACTGTGTCTCTTAGACAAACTCTTTGGAACTTTTCTAAAAATAATTTCAATATATTAAGAAAAAATCCATATAAAATCTAAGAAGTGATTTAAAATTATTATATGATAATTTTTAAGATAATAGGGTTATATAATGATATATTGTAATGATATGTGGAGTTACATTCGAGGTATATAAATAAATAAAAATAATTAAAGAAAAACAATATATCAGACATTCCAATTATAAATATACATTAATTGTTGTTTTTAATTATTCTAATTATAGAAAAATGATTTTTATTCTCAGTCGATATGAGATAAAAACCATTATAAAATTTTTATATAAATGGAAAATGGAATTTATGGGTTATTTTTTCATTCATGTACAAGTTTTGTGTTCATGAATAAGAAGAAAAAGATGTTACGAAATGAATTTCAAGGATAGAACCTACCATGTGTTAAATAATTTATTCACTTAATATAAGAAAAATAGTTTAGAATAAAAGGAAATGTTATTTAATGTTACATCAAAAGTAATAATATATAAAATAACATGGTTCCATGATAATTATTTTTCATCTCATAAGATATGAAATTTAATCATACAAAAAATATAAAGAATCAAATTGATAAATTTTTTAATTTGAATATTATGGTTCATTGATGATTAATTATATTTAAATTTTTTATATAACTTGATAATAAAAAAATAGATGTACAAATTATGGTTGGACTTCATTATAATATATAGAGTATAAACAATCTACGCGGCTCTCTTCAATAAGTTGCATTCAATATAAGGGGATAATCAATAAAAATTAAGTGTCTTTGAAATTTATTTATGTTAAGAGAGATAATAATAATCTTTACCATGTAGATATAAAAGGGAAATTTTTTTCTCACTATTGATCTAGGGTATAATTTCTGACAATGAATACATGGGATAAAATTCCAAAAGTTAGAATGACTATATTAGATCATTTGGTAAGAAATGAAATACTATATAGAAAATAATATGATAAAAGTTGTGAAGAATATATAACTCATTAATTATGTGTCAATTAAGTGGTAACTATCTTATGTGATTCCTAGTTAGGTTAAAGTATCTTTCAACTTCCCATGAGTTATGTTATTCCCAATCACACCCCAACCATGATAATTAATTGTGTCCAATAATAATTTTTTCTTTTCAATACAAAAGTATATGGAATATATAGAATTATAGAGTCTAATGTGGTCTCACATCCAAAGTGTTTACTTTTAATATTTTGATGAATATGTCTCACATGCAACTAAAATATGGTCATTCCAAAACTAATCACTAAGATAAAAATTGAAATAATGAGAATAAATCAATCAATATCATCGATAATAGGTGGTAAAAAACTCACCCTAAGGGATCAATGTTGGGAGAGATTCTAAATAAAAATTCTTCAAGTGGTTCGTAAACCCCTAATCTATATTTCTATAAATATCAAATCATTTCATCAAAAGTTTTATCCAGTATATCATATTCATAAATTTATAATAAAATGATAATTCTTATAATTCATTTCAACCTCATCTCTCACATAAAACATTATGTGATATTCAATACCTAATATATCCATTTGAAAATCCATATTACAATACCAATCCCTCAATAAGACATCATTCATGTTCCTATCCTAGTCTAAAAAGCACATACCCATTCTTCCCATTTTTGATGTCACCCATGTGACTAAACTATTTATTATATCATAATACCCATGTATTAAAGCCTAATATGAGTAAAAATTTGAAAATTATTTTCTCATCATCTCACACATTTATCTCACAATATATTGATTCATATATCATCACCATTTACCTCTCTCGTGTGACCTATAGACCATTAACCCTATTTAGTTTATACGTAATTAAAAACCAATATAAATCTATCTCATATATATCTGTAAAACCAATTTCTAATACACCATATATATGGTTCTAATTATCATTATGGTGTCTACATATGCACTGATTCACTTTACAGTTATTCATCATCAAACTCATGTACATATCATGATTATATTTATGTCATGTTAATTTTTTCCAAGAAGTCCCAATAGACTAGATATGGTTATGTTGAGTACCATAATTAATTATTTGTTTAAATAACTAATTTGGTATTTTTAATAATTTATGTAAAAAGTATTTATTTTTATAAACTATCTTATTAATAACAAGAAAAAAATTACACATCAGGTCAAACAATGTTCCAAGTATAATGCTTATGCATGTAAATATTTATAAACCATCCTTGAGTAAAACATAAAACCATAACACAAAACAATATAAAATTTTCAATATTAGCACAATTTTTCTAATGAAAATAAATAATCACTCTCCAACTCCAAACTAATATGGATTTTGATCCATACTTGTGTTTTCCATGAAAATATATGTCTTACCTTAATTTGAAACTAATTTTTGCTTTCTATATCAGGTACTAAATTATAATAGAAATATAAATAAATATTTTATTCTATTCTATAACATTATCCAAGATCATTCCCATGTATCATAGATAAGATTTCAAATTGAACTCTTCTATCATTCTTATATGCCAATGTTTTTACCAAGATCCAGGTTCCCAATAATATTTTATTGGGATATTTTAAAGTTAGTGGCGCCAAAAATAATTATATTCCAATTATGTAATCATTAATTATATTTATAAAATCATAGTGTGAAATATGTTATTGCATTTATAGAGAAAAAATAAAAAATAGGAACCCATAATTTAGTAAATTAACCCATTTGAAATCATACAATTAATATATCACATCATATATCACCCAATGTGTTGATCCTATACATGATACAATGGAGAAATGAATTTTTTTTAATAAATTAAAAAAACTTCCATGTAATTGGCCTTATCTTGGACTATCTACACCAGCCTATCAAAATCCATCTTTTTTCTCACTAATGTTCAGGAATATTTCCCTAAACATATTTATAAACACAAGGTATATACATCCACTAAGGTTAAAATTCAAGGTGTGTGTATAAAAAATTATAGGATTCCATATACATAGTCTTAAATATAATCCATATGATATATCAGGAATGTATAATATAAAATGGATGACATGAAAATTAGGTGAATCACAAATGGTATGCCATTGGGTCCTTTTGATTCATTACTAGTGGCCATCCTTTATTTATCTATCTAGTTCTCATGTTATGTTTTCCAATATTAGGTATAAGTGTTGGGATAATTATACCAAAAGTCCTAACACATAATATTGATCTTTAGTCAGTGTATTCCCAAACAATATAGTCATATAAGAATCGGGTGGTCCTCAACCATTCTATGTATACACATGTGGACCGATTTTCTTGAAACATTATTTTCCATTCAAAAAAACATTAGGATGAAAATACTTATCCCATATACACAAATAATTAATAAGTGACCAATATATATATTGTCTAATTAAATAATAAAAAGATGTCTTGTATCCAAACTTGGATTATATATAATTATCATTTACCACGCTTCTATCCCATCCCACTATCAAAAGTGGTTTGGTAATAACACAAAAAAATATTAATATTTTTGAAACTAGGATATATTCTTAGGTAAATTTTAATTTTATACTATTAAAAAATTTTATCTAAATATATGATTGTGACACCAAATATTGGTAAATTATTTTTCAACAAACTATATTATAAAAAATAATATTTCATAGTTGTAATTACAATAATGAAAACATAAAATATAACTGTTGGTTAAAAAAATTGGCAATATATTAATTCAATTAATTTTTTATTTTCAATAATATTACCACCTTTTATCATTCCATTGGAAATATTATTATTAGTATCAATTTATCTATTATTATATGTAATAAAACAACTAATATCTATTTATAAATTATTTTTTAAAAGAAAAGTATTCTATCCATACTATAATATTCGTTGGTAATATTTTATGTTATAATTATTAAAATAATTATAAATTATAATTTTTTAAATTACTATATGGAATTTACACTTTTATTTTTATATTATATATATTGATAAAATAAAAATCAAAACCAGAATAAAAAAATTATAATCCACATTCCAAATATAGAGAAAATCATATTCGTTAAAAAATATTGAAAATTAAAAAAATTCACATATATTTCACCCTTAGTGCATAAATATAAAAATTAATAATTTAATTATAAAAAAGTATTAAAATTTCATATAATCCACAAAGTATATTAAATATTAAAAAAAATAGTAAATATTTTTCCCACTATAAGAGATTATCTTCCCATAGCTCGCCAAAAATGCTCCGGACAATATCATGATACAATAGAAATGGAAGAATGTTTTAGCATATTGTGTTCATGTTTCCTTTTGAATGGATGTAATAACATCCCTTACATCACACTTTAAAATTATATAATTCACATATATTGAAAATTCATGGCTATGAATTTATTGTAAATACAACTCCTATTAAAAAAAATGTCCATATTTACATGTTTTTGAAATATTAGTAGTGGAATTAATAAAAATAAATGACAATTTTGGATAAAAATTTATTCAAAATTTCTAAAAATATATAGTCTTTTTTCAATGTGGATATAATTTTTAATTGAACATGAAATAAAAAGTTTAATTATGAAAACAAATAAACAAATAATAAGAATAAATGTAATCTATTAAAAGGTGCCAAGCTCATAGAGGTAATAGTGGTCTACAATCTTAACCCACTCCCTGGTATACATGATTGGATAATTCATTATTAAAAATTTAAAAGCATAATATTAATTTATTTAGTTGGTAAAAATACATAAAATTAAAGATATCAAAACTTGAACAATAACCACTCATTAATATAAACTACATATTATAAAAAATGTAAAATAATTCTTATTTTGTTTTTTAAAAAATGGACAACATTTGATAGTTATTAATTATGATTCAAGAAATAAGGGAAAAATATTGGAAATTTTAATCAATCAATATATGGTGAGAGTGAAATAACAATATTATTTTGCTTAAAAATAATACATATTAGATTTTAGACCACCGCCACATACAAAGGATCATTATTAGTTTTATTGATTGAAATATACATATTTTTCAAATGATTGTATAAATATTTGATTGAAATATTTCATATCTATAAATTAATAATAGAAAAGAGAAAATGTTCGTCTGTAACATATAAAAAATTGAATATTAAATTGTATGAAAATGAAGAGGGAAACAAATTTGTGGCTTGAGTACTTATTATTAAGAACGATGATAGATATTGTTTTGTAAATAATTTTTATTATTTAAAAAAATTCATTTCATAAAAAGTAATATCTAATGAACCAATAGTATTAGTATCTTTGTGGAATAGCAGAATTATAAGATAAATTTACAATACTAATGGAAATTTCTCTTTAATGGAACCATACTAGACCACATTTTAGAATTATCATTGGTTCAAATCATCCTAAAAACTGAAGGAATTAAAACATAATGGATGAGCTTAAATATATAATAAATGATGAATAATTATTTCATCAAAGATGATGTCAAAATAATAAGTAAAAACATGATCATAATAGATATATAATTACATCATGAGTGATAAAATTAAGACATAAGTAAGATTCAATGTAAATTGAATAAGAAAATAATTCCACCAATAATTAACATGGATGAATAATAGATACCCCATGGAAGTGAAATATTTAAAATAAATATTTAATAATGACTGAATAAGATAACAATTAATAGAATCTTTTAAATATAACACAAACATTCATGTATAGAAACATTACTTTTATTATCCATACCGTAACTGCTCCGGATTATTATATAATATATTGTACCCCCCAAATACCTATCACATGAGATATAAATTCTTAAGTAATTTATTGAAAATTGATATATGACACCAACTGTCATTAATTTATATTTACCTATCACACTTAATAATCATTCAATTTTTTCTTCATAATGAACCAATGGAACAAAATTGGGTTACATAAAACATTTAAATAAAAAATATTCTCCTCTCATAATGAACCCATGGAGGTAAAATATTCTTTTCAAAAACAAATGTAAATCATTAATTTCAATAAAATCCCCATTTTTATAAAATAGTAATACCAAAACATCTAAATGGTATAAAATAACGTGATTATGTTAATATTTTGATAATGAAAACATGATGACATAAAATAATAACATAACAAAATAAAAACATATACTAAAACATGAAACACAACTCCATTAGATGTAGATCATTTTGATGATAGAGATGAAAATAAAAACTCAAATTTAGAAATAAATTTCTTAAAAATATTTAGTATTTATCAATGTAAAAAAAATAATTAGAAGTCCCTTTCAAAAAATTATCCTTTATTTTATAAATATAAATGAACTGAAAAAAATCATGGAAATGTATTAGGATTAAAAAACATCATTTACATAAATAAAAGATATAACATTATTCATAATGGATGTTTTTGGAAGATAAAATTTCAAAATCATTGTTTATATCTCAATGAAAAAAGATTGAGTCATGATGTCCCTTAGTTTTGCACCTAATTTCCATGAATGTTTTTTAACATAATGTAACGTAAAGATTAATATCACGATTTTAAATTTTATAACCTTATTCATATATAGATCTATTTATATTCTCTATTACAACAATTCCATTCATGTAAAAAATTATTGTCATATCTCTCCAACATATGGTGTTGTTAATCATCACCGTTATGAAATTTGTTTATAAAAGAGGTGTCAACCTTCTTTATCATATAAAATTTAATAATTTAAATACCGTTAAAGTTAATTTAGTTTTTTATAAATACCTATAAAATTATAATTCCATTAGATAGTTTTTTAATTGCATTTAGTTATGAAAAAAATAGTGATTATATAGTATTTGGTTATTCCCTGATAGATATGGATCAACATATAACAATTGATATTTTTAATTCTTTATAACGAACAATATTGATGATATATGATTTTTATATATATCATATATACTCCTCAAATATAACAATATCCCACCAACTAAGGTGGTAGTAAAGCATAAAATACATTGTTTTGTGGGGTCGTTATCCACATGTACTCATGGATGACGATTTCATTTATTTGAAGTGTGGATGAAATAAGTAACATATTTAATATATAGATTACATATATATGATATATGATATATATAAATATAATAAAAATTTATTTAATAACCATTTTATAAAATAAATGTTACTATGTTAGGGAGATTAAAACATGTGTTTTCGTAGAGGCTGGTGTCTACACGTACACATCATTCAAATTTTTTGTTTTCATAATAGACGAGGGAAAGGTGGTTACTGATTCCCAGGAATTAATAATAAAATTAATATATAAAAATGGAATTTATTTAATAATTTTAAAATTGTTAAATTTAATTTGAGGTGGAATATGTTCACATAAAGGAATAGAAATGATAAATGTGTATTTTGAAATTTATACCTCACTTCTAGGATTATCTCTTTTGATAATGGGGGTTAATGGTTTATCATATAATATTTTGTGAAAATATAACCTATTTTACATGAATAAGAATTATTAGGAGAGTTATGAAAAATAATATTTCCAAAATATGTAGTTGGGATGTGAGGGGAGGTGACGATAGGATACTCCCTTTTATAAGTGAAAAGAGATAGAATTTTTCAAAATACATAAAAAATTAAAAATATGAATTCAATGTCAAGAAATATAGCCCAAAAAGTTTGAAATAATAGAGATGATGTGGGATAGTATTGGTAATAGACTAAAATTCCCATTTCCACACATGTTTTACACATATGATTGGTCGTTTTCTTTTCGTAAGACCCTTTTTATGCCATATGTTATTTTCCAAGGTTACTAGTTTTTTAAAACAATTTATCCCTTATCACTAAAAATAAAATTGTACATATTAAATTATATTAACCAAAGTATTATCTATTTTTAATTTATATTATTTTATTAATTATATAGAAGATATAAAATTTAATTTTCAAGTACTAAAAGTATTATATTTTAAAAATAATTCATTCAATAATATAAACTACATTCTAAAATGTGAAATATGAATTCATATGTTTAACCGTTAATTTTTTTTAAAACATTAATGTCACATATAAAATAAACATTTTATCTTATAAAAATTATTTATTAATTTCTAAATAATACTTATATGCTAATAATTTCATATAAATCATGACATTTGATGAAAAAACAATTTTCACTATTGAACAAAAATTCATTCATTTTTAAAAATATTAAAAATTTTCCTTCATATAGTATTTCCTTGGTAATTCAAAATATCACTTTAGTATTTTTAAATTAAAAACCTATAATTTTTATTGTCTATATTTATTTAAAACATAAAATATAATGAAAAAATTTTTATAGGAAAATGATATTTGCGATATTTACTAAAACATTTGAAAAAATTATTAATTAATATTGTATTAAGATATTATTTTCATGATCAATTTATATTCTTCTTATTAATTTTTAATAAAAATAGATATTGAAAATAAAAATCCAATTTAATGACAATTCATTTGTTAGTAATAAAGAAAATTGGAAAAAAATTATTTTAAAAAAGTATAAAAATCTATGGTATGCGTATAATTATAAATATTTTATTAAATTCAGACATAATTATATGTTTTATTAAAATTAAACCTTATGATCCTTATATAAGACCTTATAATTAGATAAGCTGTAGTAATACATTCATGCAGTTACTCAGATTGCATGGATAATTTGGAAAACTCAATTAGTTAGAACTTCTCAAGTATATGGTTTCTCACTAACTGTAATTTATCAATTACATGTTAGGATTTAACTTGAGAAAATTCTAGTGACACTAAATCTTTTATAACCTCATAAAAATAGGCTTCATTAGAAATACATCATCTTTTTTAAAATGTTTATTCTTACATTTTTTATTTTTTATGTGATATAGTTACATTAATTCAAACAAATTAATTTAATTGATATTCTTTAATGAGTATATATAATATTCAACGTTTTCTTATTTTTTGTTTTATTTTGGTATTGTTTATTAAACATGAAATTTAATATATTGTTTATTTAAGAGAATATATTTTTATATCAATAGTTGCTACATTCGTACCCAATATTAATTGTTTCATCTCAATAATAATTATTACTTACCAAAGAAGACACCTAAGGGTATCTATAATATTACTCAATATTAATTTATATAATGAACAATAAATAAAATATATTTACTTATAATAATTATAATCCAAATATTATGTTTCATCCAAACTATTCACGTTAAAAAACATATATAGTTAAGTTTTAATAATAATTTCATTTTTATTTTAGATTATAGTAAGATATACAGTGATATATTATCAAAACATGGTTTTGTTTAGTAAAATTGGATTCTATATTTTCATTATAGATACACTACATGTCACACCCGAGACTTTTATAAGAAATATTTTGTTTTTTATTTTATATAAATCATCAAAAGAATCTTTCACTACACACAACACTATCTTGGCTTACCTTACACGCAATTGCGACCTTCCTTGATAGCTTGCGTCGTACGCAATACCGAGTTTCACTAAACAACGATATGCTATTAAAATATTATTAAAACTAGCCATTATGAATAGTAATAAACACTTTTTGAAATTTTTTAAATTTTATTTTTCAAAATGGACTTCATTTTTGGATTCAGAATGTCGAAATTAGCCTAGGGTGAAATTTTGGTATTTTTCTAGAAACATTCAATTTTTGATGAATAGTGAAAACACGGGGTTACTATTTACAAACCGACTTTTTATTTAAATAATTATTTATTTTATTTAAATTTATTTTAGGTCAAAATTGATACATAATACCTATATAAGTTCAATGTAATTCATTGGAATAATTTTATAATAATTTTAGATATATAAAAAGTTTATTTAACTTTTCACCGTCTTTTACCCACCTCCTAGGAGAATTTGCAAATTTACATAAAACTTAATTTTACCGCTTCTGTGAGTGGAATTTCAAAAATCCAAGAGACACGATTGATGGCAGTAAGTAAAATGTGGTTCAATGAGATGAAAATAATTTTTGGTGAATAGTAATTTTTACTTTTATTTACCATAGTTAAAAATAAATTGGGTAATTAATGGTAAAAATGATATTATTATTACCCTAACACATGTCCTAATTCTATTGTATAAGTTTAATTCGTCCAAATACAACTTTAGTAATAAAATATGACCATTTAGGCTCACTTGGATTATAATAGGACATTTATTATTAATTTATTTAATGAAGGGTTAAAATAGATAAAATCAAAGTTTAATAAGTAAATAATTTTTAATGTAGGGTTATACATAAGATAAATTCGACTATAAATATTCATTAGAAATATAAAAACCTTTCCTACATAATTGTATTTTATTTGTAATTTTTAGACATTAAATAATTTAATTTATTTATGACACGAAGATGATGCATTAAATATCTTATTAATCAAATATTGACATAATTGATGTTATAAATACCCAAATAAATGTAATTTGAGACTTTTTATGAATTAAAATAATTTTCTAGGTTAATATTACATGTTAGTATTTATTTAAATAACTTTTTTCGAACTAATCATTCTGTTATAATTTTCACAAAAATCTATTACTAAAAAGTGTCAAAATTGACATAAAATAGTTTTTAAAACAAATATTATATTATTAATTGTTATTTTATTCATAAAAATATAAGGTTAGGCCAAATGACGTAGATAAGGTTATATATATTAATAATAAACAACTTGGGGTTCGTTTGGCTTGTGATAGTATGTTTATTAACCTTATAGTGTAAGAACACAAAAAGACACGGTAAAAGTAAAATTATCTAACTTTAAGTTAAATCTAAATGATAAGGTTAAAATAGTAAACTAAACGTGTCAAAATTATATTCGATGAGAGGATTTCGACCCATCCTTGCATTAGTTTTGAAATAAATCAATTTGGAGCTATTTAAAACCAAATATGGCTTTATAATAAAATAATATTTTTAGTTTTTTCAAAGGTTCCCATGTCCTCCCTTATAAAGGGCATCTCCTCCCTCTCTTCCTCACACCACTTTGAGCCTTCAAGATCGACCAAAACATTCCAATTTCTCTTATTCGCTTCCCTAGAAACATACTAGAGGTCCAGGTCTTCATCAAAGACCAATTTTAGTGCCCTAAAAGGAGGTCTCAAAGAAGCGCTTCAAAAAAGAGGTAATGTCTGTTACTGATTCTTTCAACTTTATTTCTTCTTCCACTTAATCTTCTTTAGTTGTCTCATTATGAATTAATAAAATAAGTATCACTAATATACTGATATGTTATTATATGTATGAAAAAACCCTATTTCACCATCTATCCATCCTACCGAAAACGAAATCACCACGCGTGCGTACGTACGGAATACCATCTCCACGCCATGGTGTAATCTATTTTACACCACCACCTTACTTGGATGGGTATAATGGTGTAAAGAATGAATATATATGATAATTGTAAAGTGATATTGATTCTAAAATAGTTTACATACACTCTAATATAATTCCACGATTATGGGAACGATATAATCGCTCGTTTGTACGTACGGAATATCATCTCCACGATGTGATGCGACTCGTTCTACATGATTTTCAATGCATAAATGAATTTCCTGAATAAATATGATATATATTACACTAATACCATTCTTGGAAATGATTTAACTATAACCCAAAAAGAATAATAATAATTTATTCGACAAAACACAAATAAGAACAAAAATTAATAAACACCCGAATAACAAGTAGCAATGAAATATTACTAATAATAAGCTAACAATTTGACCATATATGATATCATAACAATGAGTATGATTCTATAATAAGTCAATGACATTATTTAAATCATTATATAGGATTTTTAGTCACTTATGAAGCAAATCAGACCTAAGGTAAGGGAAATATCACAATCTCATTTTTATCCAAGATTGTTTATACTTTGGAATTTAATGGGGTGTATTTTATCATCCACATCCATGTTTCCTCAATATATAATATTATTTCCATCCACCTACAATTTATTAAATCCAGTTTTACCCTTCATTGTGTTTTTAGTAAAAGATATGAATGTATTCTTTTGTCATTTTTCGTACGAGGTACTTTTTGAATTTTCCGAAAAAAGTACGAGAAGAATGTTTTTTTAACATATACAGCATGAAAGGATTTTTAAAACATTATTTCCAAGAATAATCCTTTACTCGTTTTCATGTTTATTTTTAATCAACTTATTTTAGTTTAGAATTTTATGACATGTTAAGAAATGAAAAGTGTTTTTGAAGTACAAAGGATATTTTCCACAAGAATGGAGTTCAAGTGTTTTATCAAAATTATTTTCCATCTAAGATAATAAAGGGTTCTGTTTCTATCCTGATTATCACATTGATTTTATTATGTTGTGATGGAATTATTTTAATGAATTCATTTATCTTATATGAATTGTTTTATGATGTCACGGTGTTTAAGAAATCCCATTTTTATTACATGGGTTATGCTATGATGTATGGTTTATGATTTTGTGGTACACATAATAATAGTATCATTATGAGATGGGTGGAAACTATATATCCCTACAATGCATTGGGTAAAGATTTTATATCTCATGAGATAGACATAGCTGGAACGGCAGGTTAAACCTGTTCAGTGAAACAGGACTGAAACGAGGAATTAACTTGGTTCAGAAATGGACTTTGTCTACTGAGATAGTCTTGGAAATGAGTCTTTACTAATAAGAAATGATTCTCTATGATTATGTGTGTATGAAACAAAGATTCATGTTTTATTTTATGATTATTGTGATTATATTTCACTACCATGATTTATCCCATGTTATTAAATTATGATCTCTTTTTCAGGGTAAGATTTCCAAAATGTTATGTTCTTATGAATATGATGTGATTGATATTTCTTTTGTTTAACCTTACTGAGCATTTGAGATCACCCTTTTGTATGTTTTATTTCCCCAGGTCAGGAAGAAGGTTATTAAGTAAGATATTCCAAAAGGAACTATAGATATGATGAAATAAATGGGAGACAGTGTAGACGCTTTGTGAACCAGTTGTTTATGTTTCCATGTTTCTATAGACAGTATACCTATACGGTCCTTTCATGGTTTCGTTATATGTTGTAATATGTGTACTTCAATTTTGAAATACTAACAATGTATGTAAAGTATGGGTCATTATAGTTGGTATCATAGGGAGGTTATAGTCAACCTTTGGAAACTAGGATGTGAAAGCCTTAGTAAGAACCATAAGGGTAAGTCTAAGTATAGAACACAATCTTAGTGTTTTAGAAATTTCCATGAATAACCTATGATAAGACCTTAAGTGTGAAATTTTATTCATTATTATGTGTTTTTCCTATTCTAATTAGTGTTGCTCACACTAATCTTCTTGCTTTTAGTCAATGGTTGGAACCCGAAGGAATCGTGTTAATGCGGAATGCGATGGGAAATGAAATGATTGTCCTCCTGAGCAAACAAACGTTATGGGAGCTAGAATGCAAAATATTGTAGCCATGCTCACACAAACATCTCAAGCTATGAATCATGCATGACTTCCAAATGAGAAAAGGAAGGAGAAACATTCTGTTGAATCCTTCATGAGGCAGCGTCCACCTTCATTCAGCGGGTCTACTGATCCATTAGATGCTGAACAATGGATTAGTACTACTGAAAAGATATTTTCAGTTCTTCAATGTTCTGAACATGAAAAAGTCATCTTAGAAGTGTATCGTTTGGAAGGAGATGCTGTTCAATGGTAGAATCTTATTAAGAATATGAGGCAAAGGGATGAAATTGAGTCTATGGAATGGGACGGGTTCAAGAACTTATTTTTCAATAAGTACTTCCCTCGTATTCTCCGAACAAAGATGAAGAAACAGTTTCTTGAACTGAATAAAAAGGATGATGAATCTATTGGTACCTATGAAGCACATTTTATAAGACTTTCAAGGTACGCTTCTGGTATTATTATCCAACCTGAGAGTAAGTTCGGTCGATTCTTTAGTGTCTCAAAACCAAGTCTTCGAAGGTCCTTAGCCATAAGAGACTTCAATAGCTACGAGGAAATTGTTTGATGTGCTCTCAAAGTTGAGATGGAGATTGGAGTAACCCATCAGTCATATGGGTTTGATAAGAAGTGGAAAATTGAATTCAAAGGAAAATCTAAAGAGCACACTGAAAAGAAGATGAGCTTTCCCTTATGCTCAAAGTGTGGAAAGAAACATGGAGGGATTTGTCTTAAAGGGAAAAGTAAATGTTTCAAATGTGGAAAGGAAGGTCATCGAGCATTTGAATTCCACGATGATGGGATGAATATGTCTAATGATGCAAACAAAGGAAGGGGTACAAAGAATGAACCTACTACACTTCAATGTTAAAAGTGTAAGGAAATGGGGAATTATGCCAATCAATACCCAAATCCAATGGTAGATGATGATGGTCGACGTCAACAAACTCTTAAGACTAAAGACAATGGAATGTCCCATGAAATTTCTATCAGTGATGTGGAGTATGATAATGATGTGGTCAAAGGTACACTTACCATCCACTCTAAAGTAGAAAATGTTTTATTTGATTTTGGATCCACCCACTCTTTTATTTATGAAGAATTTTCTAAGGGTATCGTTGTATTACCTCAACAATTATATGTTGAGTTACTTGTGACAACCCCTAATGGCACAACAGTCGCATAAAAAGTTTATAATTATTGTCCAATCGAAGTTTGTGGGAAAGTGCTTCCTACAAATCTTGTGATCCTTACTATAGTGGAATTTGATGTGATTCTTGGTATGGATTGGCTTTCTGTATATGGAGCTCATATCAATTGCCAAAGAAGGGAAGTCACATTTCATATTCTAGAACAATCATTGATCGTCTATCGATGAAAGGATGAACATAACCTTCCAATGGAAATTTCTTCCATCTTATGGGTCTTGATTCCACTAAATGAAGGTTATTTATCTCAAATGGTTGGTGAGAAACTCACGATTAAGAATATTCCCATTGTACGGGAGTTTGACGATATCTTTTCGGAGGAATTTCCAGGTCTTCCACCAAATCATGAATTTGAGTTTTCAATAGAACTCGTACCAGGTGCTTTACCTATTTCAATGACACATTATAGAATGGCCCCAATTGAGTTGCAGGAATTGAACAAGAAACTCCAAGAGAATCTTGATAAGGGGTTCATACGCCCTAGTGCGTTACCTTGGGGAGCACCTGTTCTGTTTGTTAAGAAGAAAGACAGATCAATGAGACTCTGCATTGATTATCGAGAACTTAACAATATCACTCTCAAGAACAAATATCATCTCCCGCACATTGATGACTTATTTGAACAACTACGCGGAGCTCAATACTTTTCCATGATTGATCTTCGTTCAGGGTATCATCAATTAAGAGTCAAAAGGGAGGATATACCAAAGACGACTTTCCGTACAAGGTATGGACACTATGAATTTATAGTGATGCCATTTGGTCTTACTAATGCCCCTGCTATCTTCATGGATCTGATGAATAGAGTCTTTAGAGACTATCTTGATCAGTTTTTGGTAGTCTTTATAGACGATATTATTGAATATTCAATGAGCAAGGAAGAACATGAAGATCACTTGAGAATTATATTGAAGACAATGAAAAAGGAGAAGCTTTATGAAAAATTTACCAAGTGTGAATTTTGGCTTCAAAAATTTTCATTTTTGGGTCACATAATCTGAAAAGAGGGGATATCTGTGGAACCAGCAAAAACATAGGATATCGAAAGATGGTCGATACCAACAACAGTAACTGAGATCCAAAGTTTTCTTGGTTTGGCTGGATATTATCGACGTTTTTTGAAAGATTTTTCACGATTATCTAATCCACTCACCATGTTGACTCGAAAAGGAGTTAAGTTTTTTTGGACGGAGGAATGTGAAGATAATTTCAAGGAGTTGAAAAAAAGGTTATCCAGTGCACCTGTGCTCACACTGCCTTGTAGTGGAGAAAGGTTTGTCATCTACAGTGATGCATCCAAGAAGGGATTGGGGTGTGTTCTTATGAAAAATTATATGGTGATATCTTATGCCTCACGACAGTTGAAAATCCATGAGAAAAATTACTGAACTCATGATTTGGAGTTAGCTGCGGTAATCATTGCATTAAAGATTTTAATGCATTATTTTTATCGAGAAAGGTGTTAAATTTATATTGATAATAAAAGATTAAAGTATATTTTCACCAAAAAGGATCTGAATATGCACCAAAGAAGATGGTTGGAGATGATTAAGGATTACAACTGCTCAATTCATTACCACCCTGGGAAAGCAAATAAGGTGGCAGATGCATTAAGTCGACAAGACCATGCCAGTTTATCCATGATGAGGATCACAAAAGATCCATTATTTATGGATTTAGAAAGGTTGGATCTTGGAATTATAATTAAAGGGGAAGATCGTATCTTTCTCAAATGAATGTTCAACCATCTATACATGTTAAGATTAATGAGGCACAGAAAGAAGATGTTGAGTTACAAAAGAAGGTGAGAAATATTCCTGAATTCAACCTTTATTGTGATGGGATAATAAAGTTCAGGAATCCGGTTTGTGTACCTCCCATCCCAGAATTAAAGAAGGAGCTGCTGGATAAGGATCATAGTTCTTCATTCTCTATTCATCTTGGAAGCACGAAGATGTATAGGGACCTGAAAGAGTACTTCTGGTGGGATGGAATGAAAAGAGATGTTGCTGAATATGTCTCTCGATGCTTGGTTTTTCAGCAAGATAAAGTTGAGAGACAAAAGTATAAGGGGATGTTACAACCATTACCCATACCCAAATGGAAATGGGAAAACTTCACTATGGACTTTGTCACAGGACTTCCTAAAACATCCAAAGGAAATAATGCTATCGGGGTCATAGTTGATCTTCTTACAAAGTCTCCACACTTCATTGATATTAGAGAGGATTTCTATCTGGATCAACTTTCCATGATATATGTAAAGGAAGTGGTAAGATTGCATGGAGTACCACTTTCTATTATATCTGATCAGGATCCGAGGCTTACCTCAAAGTTCTGGCGAAGTCTTCAGTATACTTTGGATACAGAGTTGAGTTTCTGCACTGCTTATCATCCACATACAGACAGTCAGTCCGAGAGGAAAATTCAAACTCTAGAAGATATGTTGAGATCTTGATCTATGGATTTCAAAGGTGGTTGGGATCAACAGCTACCTTTGGTGGAATTTTCTTATAATAATAGCTTTCACTCTAGTATTCAGATGGCTCCTTATGAAGCCCTCTATGGAATGAAATACAGGACTCCAAATTGCTGGGATGAAGTTGGGGAAAGAAAGGTATTACGACCTGATCTTGTTGATGAGGTGGCAGAAAAGGTCTGATCTATTCAACAACACATAAGAGAAGCTCAGAGTCGACAAAAAAGTTATGCCGACAACTGAAGAAAAGACTTAGAGTTTGAAGTGGGTGATAAAGTGTTCTTACAAATATCTCCTTGGAAGAGAGTAATGAGATTTGGAAAGTAGGGAAAGTTGAGCCCTAGGTATATCAGTCCTTTCAAAATACTGGATCATGTTGGGAAGGTATCTTACCGATTGGCGATTCCAATGAATCTCTCTCAAGTTCACGATGCGTTCCATGTATCTCTCCTGAGAAAGTACATACCCGATCCTTCACATGTACAAAGCTCAGAAGTTGTACCACTTGAGCAAGATCTTTCTTATGAAGAACAGCAGATAGAGATTCTAGATCATAGTGAAAAAGTCCTACGGAACAAGACCACTCGCTTGGTGAAAGTTTTATAGAGGAACCACCAATTAGAAGAAGCTACATGGGAGCTTGAGGATAAGATGAGGGATATGTATCCTCATCTATTTGTTACAAGTGACGAATTTTGAGGGCGAAATTCATTTTAAGGGGGTAGAATGTAACACCCGAGACTTTTATAAGAAATATTTTGTTTTTATTTTATATAAATCATCAAAGTAATCTTCCACTACACACAACACTAACTTGGCTTGCTTACATGCAATCGCGACCTTCCTTGATAGCTTGCATCGTACGCAATACCGAGTTTCACTAAACAACGATATTCTATTAAAATATAATTAAAACTATCCATTATGAATAGTAATAACCACTTCTTGAAATTCTGTAAATTTTATTTTCCAAAGTGGACTTCGTTTTTTGATTCAGAATATCAAAATTAGCCTAGGGTGAAATTTTGGTATTTCTCTAGAAACTTTCAATTTTTGATGAATAGTGAGAACACTGGGTTACTATTTAAAAACCGACTTTTTATTTAAATAATTATTTATTTCATTTAAAATTATTTTAGGTAAAAATTGATATATAATACCTATATAAGTTCAATGTAATTCATTGGAGTAACTTTAAAATAATTTTAGATATATAAAAATTTTATTGAACTTTTCACCGTCTTTTACCCACCTCCTAGGAGAATTTGAAAATTTACATAAAACATAATTTTACCACTTCTGTGAGTGGAATTTTAAAAATATGAGAGACACGGTTGATGTCAGTAAGTAAAATTTGGTTCAATGAGATGAAAATAATTTTTGGTGAATAGTAACGTTTTACTTTTATTTACCACGGTTAAAATTAAATAGAGTAATTATGGGTAAAAATGATATTATTATTACCCTAACACATGTAATAATTCTATTGGATAAGTGTAATTCGACAAAAAAAAATTATGAATAACATTTGACCATTTAGGCCCACTTGGATTAGATTAGGACATTGATTATTAATTTATTTAAAGAAGGGTTAAAATAGGTAAAATCAATGTTTAATAAGTAAATAATTTTTAATATAGGTTTATACATAAGATAAATTCGACTATAAATATTAATTAGAAAGATAAAAAGATTTCCTACATAATGGTATTTTATTTATAATTTTTACACATTAAAAAGATTAATTTATTTATGACACAAAGATGATGCAGTAATTATCTTATTAATGAAATATTGACATAATTGATGTTATAAATACCCAAAAAAATGTAATTTGAGACTTTTTATTTATTCCACTAATTTTCTAGGTTAATATGACATGTTAGTATTTATTTAATTAACTTTTTTCGAACTAATAATTCTGTTATGATTTTCACAAAAATAAACTACTAAGTAGTGTCAAAATTGACATAAAATAGTTTTTTAAAAAACTATTATATTATTAATTGTTATTTTTTTCCTAAAAATCTAAGGTTCGGCCAAATGACTTAGATAAGGTTATATATAATAATAATAAACAACATGGTGTTCTTTTGGTTTGGTATAGTAATTTTATTAACCTTATAGTGTAAGAACACAAAAAGACATGGTAAAAGTAAAATTATCTAACTTAAAGTTAAATCTAAATGATAAGGTTAAAATAGTAAACTAAACTTGTCAAAATTATATTTGATGATAGTATTTAGACCCATACCCACCTTATCTTCGAAATAAATCAATTTGGAGATATTTAAAACCGAATATGTATTTATAATAAAATAATATTTTTAGTTTTTCCAAAGGTGCCCCTCTCCTCCCTTATAAAAGGGAATCTCCTCCCTCTCTTCCTCATACCACATTGAGCCTTAATGATCGGCCAACCCCTGAAAATTTCTCCCCTCCACTTCCATAGAAACATCTTAGAGGTCCTGGTCTTCTTCAAAGACCAATTTTAGTGCCCTAAAAGGAGGTCTCAAAGAAGCGCATCAAAGAAGAGGTAATGTCCGTTACCGATTATTTCAACTTTATTTCTTTTTAAAAATTTTCTTCTTTAGTTGTTTCATTATGAATTAATAACATAAGTATCAATCATATACTGATATGTTTTTATTAGTATGAAAAACCCTATTTCACCATCTATCCATCCTACGAAAAACGAAATCACCGCGCGTGCGTACGCACGAAATACCGTCTCCACGCCGTGGTGTAATCTATTTTACACCACCACATTACTTGTATGGGTATAATGGTGTAAAAAATGAATATATATGATTATTTTAAAGTGATATTGATTCTGAAATAGTATACATACACTCCAATAAAATTCCATGATCATGGGAAGTACATCATCTCTCATGCGTACGTACGGAATACCGTCTCCACGATGTGATGCGACTCGTTCTACATGATTTTCATTGCATAAATGAATTGAGTGAATAAATATGATATATATTACACTAATACCATTCTGGAAATGAGGTATCTATAACCTAAAAACAAGAATAAGAATTTATTCGACAAAACACGCATAAGAACAAAAAGTAATAAACACCCGAATAACTAGTAGCAATGAAATATTACTAATAATAAGCTACGAATATGACCATATATGATATCATAACAATTAGTATGATTCTGGAATAAGTCAATGACATTATTTAAATCATTATACAGGAGGTTCGGACACTTACGAATCAAATCGGACCTATGGTAAGGAAAATATCACAATCTCATTTTTATCCGAGATTGTTTATACTTTGGAATTTACTAGGGGGTATTTTATCATCCACATGCTTGTTTCCTCAATATGTAATATTATTTCCAACCACCTAAAACTGTTTAAATTCAATTTTACCCTTTGGTGAGTTTTTAGTAAAAGATGTGAAAGGAATCTTTTGTCGTTTTTCGTACGAGGAACTTTTTGACTTTTCCGACAAAAGTATGAGAAGCATGTATTTTTAACTTATACGGCATGAATGGATTTTTAGAAGATTAGTTCCAAGAATCTTCCTTTACAAGTTTTCAAGTTTATTTTCAATCAAATTCATTTATTTTATAATTTTATGACATGTTAAGAAATGAAAAGTGTTTTTGAAGTAGAAAAGATATTTTCCTTAAGAATGGAGTTCAAGTGTTTTATCAAAATTATTTTCTATCTCAGATAATAAATGGTTCTGTTTCTATCCCTATTATTACATTGATTTGATTATGTTGTGATGGAATTATTTTTATGAATTCCTTTATCTTATATGAATTGTTTTATGATGTCACGATTTTTAAGAAATCCCATTTTTATTACATGGGTTATGCTATGATGTATGGTTTATGATTTTTTGGAACACATAATAATGGTATCATTATGAGATGGTTGGGACCTATATCTCCCTCCAATTCACTGGGTAAAGATTTTATATCTCATGAGATAGACATGGCTGGAACAGAAGGTTAAACTGGTTCAGTGAAACAGGACTGAAATGAGGAATGAACTCGGTTCACAAATGGACTTTGTCCACTAAGATAGTCTTGGAAATGAGTCTTGACTAATAAGGAATGATTCACTATGATTATGTGTGTAAGACACAAAGCTTCATGTTTTAAGTTATGATTATTGTTATTACATTTCACTACCATTATTTATCTCATGTTTTGAAATTATGATATCTTTTGCAGGGTTAGATTTCCAAAATGTTATGTTCTTATGAATATTATGTGATTGATATTTCTTTTGTTTACCCTTACTGAGAATTTGAGCTCACCCTTTTGTATGTTTTCTTTACCTAGGTCAGGAAGAAGGTTATTAGGAATGATATGCCAAAAGGGACAATAGATATGATGAAATAAATGGGAGACAGTGTAGACGCTTTATGAACCAGTTGTTTATGTTTCCCAGTTTCTAAAGACACTATACCTATATGGTCCTTTCATGGTTTTGTTATATGTTGTGATAAGTGTACTTCAATTTTGAAATAATAACAATGTAATTAATGTATGGGTCATTATACTACACAAAACTATATCATATACCCTATCCTTATTTTACTTGGTGGTGCAAGTGGAATTTTGAGGTTGGATGATAAAGACTGTGAATAATGATTTTCTACATAGAAAGGATCATATGATCCATGCTAATACCATTACTGAAAATTTTCAGAGTATCCACCTGTACTGCAACATTATTCACTCTTTGGGTCTTATCCCTCGCCTATATCACTATCCTTAAACAATAACCACACATATCCGTACTCCCTTGATTTACCGGTCCTTATAATGAACACTTGGTGAAGCCCTCTTGGCTAATTGTTGATAGGGGATAAAATTTATGCCTTGTCCTCTCTAGGTGGTGCTTCATATATCAATATTCGTCTTTCTAAAAAACTAAGTATTTATCACGCACATTGTATCAATAAATTTTCTCTAAGAAATAATACTATATTAATAAAATAAACTTGGATCTGAGTTCATTAGATGTGATATATGTTTTCCACCAAAACATAATGTCTTATCGAAATATCATAGTAAAACGAGGGTCTATTCTATATCAAAAATTATATTGGTGATAAAAACTTATTGAGAAACATTAGGGCCAATGTGTAGCCATGTTGAATTGATGGATGATGATGAAGATAATATGTTGTTTAAATATACAATTTTAGTGACATTAAGTTCTCTCTATAATGCCTTTTGGTTGTTTCTATACCCATATATTTTTTCCAAAATATTGTTTCTGTGGGTAATCTACCCAGAATCACTAAATATATATTCTATGTTTAAATAGTCAATAAATTACCATAATAATGTAAAATCCATATAAAGGACCCATAATAGTATTTCTATTTCTATAAACATAAATTTCTAAATGAAACTATCATAATACGAAATTTTTTACATGATAAAAAAACATCAAAGTGATAGAAATAGATAATAATCTTGGAAACATAAAGTGTCTATTGCAGTGATCTAATGTTTCAAATTCTAAAGTGAAGGATTTAGTTGTCCCAATCCTTCTCGTAAGTTGAAATTGAATAACATCCCCCTTATTCCCTGGGTCATGTTGTTAATTCATTATTATCATCCTTATCATCATCGGTATTATGAATCATTCTTGGATAATTTCTATGGTTTTCATGCATAAGTAACAAGACCATTAGATGTGTTTATCACAACATAAATTTGACTCCCATAATGTAAACAGATTCTTAATTTTCTTATGGGATATTAATGCTCTATGAACCCTACACTTATAAAGAATATTCCATTCCCCTTTAGGAAATTCCATTTGTGATTTTTCCCACACCTTTAATATGTAGGTTTTTTAATATTACATCATTCATTATCTTTCTTGAATGAATTTTCATAACCCTTTAATGTTTTATTCTAACATAAAGTAATAATTTAATTTTTTTTTTTATTAGTCATAATTTTTAATATTTTTATAACAAATTCAAATAAATTCTTATTAAATTACCCATTCAAATTAGGTTGATCATTGTGATAGTCATGACACAATCATCGACACTGATTATCAACTAGGATCCCCTAGTTCCATCCACTACTGAACCAAAAAATAAATAACACTGAAAAAAAATAATTAACAACATAAAAGAATAATAACAAGAATGGTATTGATAATTAAAATGTATTACTCTGTGACATTATCTTTTTAGTCACTAATTATTTTTTCTCAGCATAAATCACTCTTTGTCAAACATTAAATTAGGTTTTATCATTCATCTTTTCCAAATACCTCTATGTAACCACGAATTCAGTCTTTTATATTGGTCTATAAATAGAATGTGATCAAATAAACCATACCACTAGGAATTTCAAATAAGGTGTGTGGTTAGTAATATTTTTTGGGTACTAGGTAATGGTAATTTTAGTACCCAATCATTATTTTTCAAGTTATTACCCCTATGAACATCTATGCCAAATCCTGCAATGAATTATTATATTTAAGGAATGATTTCGTTAAATTTATCCCATTTACTCAACACTTTAAAAATATTTTCTGATATAATCATATAGATGGTCTCATATCTTGGATTTTTACTGAGGTTCATTAACCCTACTGCCAATGGTGTCATGAATAATATTAAAAAAAACTGAACATTTTCTCTGATACTAACTCTAATAAAATTATCCAAACGTTAAATTAGTTTGAATCTTTAACAAGATTTAATATGTTACATATCATAAATAATATTTTCCCAAGGACTAATAGTTTCGGTTTCTTTATATAATCACTACCAAATAATATTATTTTACAAAACTCATAATCATTTCCCCCTTAAATAAAAATGTCATATCATATTAAGTAATTATTTTTAGAAAGACTCATCCTCAAAACCTGTGTAATTAAAACATATGAAGGGGGTGTTCTCAAACACTCCATGTGGGATGAATAAAAAAGCATCAAGGATGGGTTTATTAGATTAATTAAATACTTGAGCATAATAAAAATGTCATAACATTATGGATGACAACCATAACATATAAGTTTGATTTAAAGTACATTGCATAAGAAATTAAATTAAAATAATATCAAAAAGAAATCATAATACTTATAACATGTCTTAAAAAAAATAACATAAACCCCAAATCATGATAGGGTATTAATAAAATGATTACAATCCTTTAAATACGACACAAAAATAATAATATTGAAACTTTACATTCATTATCCATAATATCGTTTCTTATGATTTTAGAAACTAAAATATAATCAGGAATACCTATCACATGAGAAATAAAAACATTACCAATTCCTTATAAGAACATATAGGACCCCACACATCATTCTATGCTATTTACATATTCAATATAAATTTTTTTTAACATACAGATAGGAGTTTGAGTTACCATGTCCTTAACATTAACAATGATTTATACTAATGTGATTTAACATAATGTATCATAAATATAAAAACCTAAATACCTATTTCATAAAATTATTCACTTACTATTTGATTTATACACTTTATTGATAACAATTATCACCATATATTTCATTGTAATAGTCTATTTTCAGTATTTGGTGTTAGTAATCTTCATCATTTTTAACTAGTTTAATAATATCGATGTCGATATTCCTTCTTCTTATTAAGATAAAATTTATAAACAATTAAAAATAATATAATTTGTGTTTTACAATTTCTAACAATTTCATAATTCCATTTCATGGGATTTTTAGTCATTTTTCATAGAGAAAAATGGTGATAAACACGTTTTGATTTATTCTGTATTTTAAATGGATTACCATATATCAATAATTTTATTTTGTTTTATTCATAAATAAAAAACATCATGATATATATATCATACATATGAGTCAAATATAAACAAAAACCATCAATGAAGGGGTTAGTGAAAATTAGAGTTGATGAATACCTCTGGGTGGAAGTCTGCACGTATGCATGGAGGGGGATTTTATTTTTTGAAATTAAGAAGAAAGAAGTAACATGGTTTATAATTTCAGGAAAATAAAAATGATATATATATATATAATAATTAATTTTTAATTTTTCCACATTTGGACTATCTAGGTTATGAGATGATGGAAATTGAATCAAATTTTATCATAGATGTGGTGTTCTTCATGTACACATGATTTACGATTTTTTTTCTCAAAAGATGAGAGAAAGGTGGAAAATTATTTTATCATCATAAAAACAACACAAAAATATATGAGTGATACAAATGATATAATTTTAAGATGGTGAAATGAAATTATTGGATGAATAATAGCATATAAATAAATTTAAATGGGAAATGAGAGGTTAGAAATTTGTACATCACTATATTTACGATTTCCTTTTAAAATGGATATACTATATTGAGGTTGTATTATTAGATAACTAGATAATCATAATGTTTTTAGGAATATTAAGGATATTTTTGTATATATTTTGAGAAAAATATGTGGTTTGTGGGGTAACGACCCCAAAATTTATAAATAGAACTCCCCCTTTGATTTTAATTACATATTATATTATATATTATGGTTATAGAAAAAACATTAACTTCATTAGCCATATTATATCCTATCGAATATGAAATACCATTAAGAATATTTAAAATTTATAGTGTTATCGTTGAATGATGATGACATTATTTGTATAAATATAGGGTTTTAACAAATCCAATCAACATAGACAAAGGAACTGATAGCCTCAACTAGTATGAGCGTACCCTATGAATCCCATTTACTGGAGCTTCAAAGGGAGATAAAATTCAATATATTTTCCATTAACCAAGACCAATCTATGATCCAAAATCTTAAGAAAGAGAAAGGCTATTTACAGGATAAGATCAAGCATATCGAAATCAAGACCCATAACATGTTTGCCTAACGACCCCATCTGTAACGCCCCGACCCCAGTTACCCAGAGTCGGTGCATTATTTTAATAAATTGGCATGATTACAAGGAATCAAGTCCTGAAGGACCGATCAGTTTAGAAGACTTTGAAAATAGATTACATACATGAATGTTACATTACACTTCATAACATATAAAACAGCATAAATAATCCTTTATGAACACCATTATTACCTTGTCTTAACCCTGCATATCAATCACAATACACTTCTTGGAACCCTGGGGAAAATAAAACATTGAACGGGGTGATCTCAGATGCTCAGTAAGGATAACAATACAACTGAAACATTCATAAATAAGCATTAACATTTAAGGTAATGTATAACTAAAACAAAAGCCTTTTAAACTATAACATCAACATAATATGGAAAAAATAAAATGAAATAATTCCATTTACTTATTCACATGGATATTCTACTAGACGAATAATCACATGCAATATCACTAACCACTTTAATAATGATGGAATGCATAATGGCAGACTATCATAACCATGTAGCCAAGGCCTCGTGCCAAGATTACAAATAAGATTTTGTCAAGGCCTCATGCCAAGACACTAGTTTGTCTCAGGAGATCTACCGATGCATCTAGGAGTTATAGCAAGATCCACCTGTCACTTACTAAGTCCAATGCATTCCTCATATGAAAATGTTTAAATAGAACATAATTATTTTATTAAAACAAGCATACAAAATGTCAATACATTATACGTAAACCATGAATGGTATAAAAATAACACATCCACAGTAAAACATTTCACAAAACCAACAATATTATATGGAAGTTTTATATCATAATAAATCAACCTCAATCAAAAATAATATCCAGTAAAGGATGTTGACATAGTTGAAAATGATGAGTAAAATTTTTGAGAGAAATAACATTTTTGTAAAATTATTTAAAAGTCCAAATATTATAAAGGAGGTAATTTAAAATATATTTTTGAATCAAAGTGTCTCATACCACTTTGAAACTTTTGAAAAGAATTATCATTTCAATACATTCATGTCCATATAAATCAATCCTTAAAATCATTTTGAAAACATCGAGATTAATTAAAAATATTTAATAAGCTAAATATTTAAAACATTTAAAATTATGATCTTGATAAAGTTTACTTTTCAAAAATCCTTAAAATATTCATTTTTATGAAAAATTGTCATGGATGATAAAAATTTCCCAGTAAATACTTTCACATAAAAAATCTCAGATAATAATGAGATTGAGGAATTTACCCTTACCAATTTGGTAACTTACAAAACATACTCCCCATGAAAGAGGTATAATACAATGAATATCTAAATACACATAAATTAACGTGTATTACACAAAGAATACAATTATTTGAAATACATACACCACACATAAGGTAATAGTAGAAATATGGCATGAATCTCACGAGAATAAGAAGTGAGATGAAAACCCCTTACCTCATGTCTGACTTGACCCGTTCATTCATTAACTTCCTAAATAATAAAATGAAGTTAATTTATAATTTCCTATTAACATTTTTCATGTTTATTATTCCACTTATATCACTTATTACCATGTTATAAGAATTATGTAATCATTTAAGTTAATAATGTTCATTTTGTCGATATTTGGAACTTGAGTAAAAAATGAGCACCTTATAGTTACAAGTTGTTCACATGGTCAAAAGATCATTATATCTAAAATTATATTCATGATTTAGATATTATATATATTATATATATCATATATATAAATGTATTTATAATTGTACATATAATTTTGGGTAGGATTTTAATGTACTGTTCATGGAGACGGTAAGTCGAACGTACGCATGAATGCTACATTCATTTCTATTTCTTATTTTAATGGACTTAAAACATAATTATACATAGTTATATTATAATTCCAGTATAATATCATATATAATATCGTTGCCTCCATCATTTATATGTACCACATATGGTATTAACGAGTCATATCACTTTGATGGGGCAGTAGTCCGCACTTCCTCAAATGAAATTATCACGTTTACTCATAATGGAAACCATTAAGGTATGCTATAAAAGAAAAGTACAGAATCATGAAGAAAAAAACATAATATATATCATATATAAATACATTTCCATCATAATTTCCACCATGAGAGGCGGTAGGAGGTAATTGAACAATCATCATTTCGTGAGGCGTTAGTTTTCAATACATAGAAACATTATGTTCATCACCCATTAGATGGAGGTGTGTGTAATTTTAATTAAAATAAATCTCATAAAAAATACTAGTATATTGAAGATACTCGTATTGTTATAAAAGAAAGTAATAAGAAGATTTTATGGGTTGGAGGAGTAAAATAAAAGAAAATAAATTAAGAGAAATTGTTACCTTTAATTTGGTTAACTTCCTTTGGTTTGAACCAAAATGACTCCTTGATGTGCCTTCTACCTAAGTTGGGATTTCTAGGATGAGTAGAGGGATGTAGGGAGATTAATTTGGAAGATTTTGGATGAGTCTAAAGGCCTGAGAGGTGTGAGGAATTGTTTATAAGTTGTCTCCTTTTATAGGGGGGGGGAGGAGCTCTTTAGGAAAGTGTGAAAGTATTATTTTATTATATAATGACATTAGGTTTATAAAGGTCCAAAAATCATTAGAGTCGCATATAAGATGACCCATGGTCGAAATAAAATTATCCAATTAGAATTGGACAAGTTTTCGATATTATTTTTCTATTTATAATCTAATTTATTTAAATCATTTATTAATGAGGTAAATACTACATCATTATATTTTCCTAAATAATTTAATTTATTCTATGTAAAAAAATTATAAAAAAATACCATGATGTAGGAAATATATTTATATTTCCAATGAAAAATTATAGTAAAAAATATTACTTATATAACACCATATAAATATTAATTACTAAAAGGTTTTGGTTTATGTCAATTTTGCCTTTACATTAAATTAATTAATCTAAAGTGTCATTATTATTCATAAGTGGCTCCATGGGGTCCAAAAATTGACCCAAAGATGCCCATGGTCGACCATTACTCATCCAATTAGTTTAGGACATGTGTTGTGGTAATTTTAAATTTTTACAATATTCTTTTTAACTTGACTTACCCTATTTACCTTTAACGACGGTAAATAAAAGTAAAACGTTACTATTCACCAAAAATTAATTATATCTTATTGAACCACAATTTACTACTTTATATTAACCTTGTCTCTTGTATTTTCGAAATTCAACTCACAGAAGAGGTAAAATTATGTTTTATGTGAATTTGTAAATTCTCCAAGGTGGTTGGTAAAAGACGGTGAAAAGTTCGATAAAATGTTTATATATATAAAATTATTATAAAATGACTCCAATGAATTAAAATAAACTTATAGAAGTATTATGTATCTATTTTGACAAAAATTAATTTAAATAAAATAAATAATTCTGTAAATAAAAATTCTGTTTTAATCTAGAATGCAGTGTTTGTCACTATTCATCCAAAATTGAATGTTTTCAGAAAAATATTGAAAATTCACCCTAAGATAATTTGGATATTCTGAATTCAAAAATGAAGTCTACTTTAAAAAATTAAAAAAAATAGAATTTTCATTTATTAATTTATAATTAATTCCTGTTTTCAAAACCAAAAGGTGTATTTTTAAGAAATAATAACTATCAAAAGATTGACAATTGTTTTTGTCCAATTTCAAAGTGAAATCACTTAAAATGACCACCATTGGATTAAATGGTAAAAATATAATCTATTTATACTTCCAATCCATTTAAATGTATAATTTAACACTATAAATATTTCGATTAAAAAAGTTTTTTTAATTAAAATATAGTATTTTTCACAATTCACCCAAATGTGAATGTTTTCAAAAAAACACCAAAAAATAATTGAAACTAAATTCTTATGTCATGATTCTAAAGAGGATGTTTATTTTTTCAAATTGAATATATAAATGTTTCAGATATTGGATTTAAAAAGGGTTCACTATTAGAAGACTGTAAAAGTGAGTTTTTTGAAAAAATATTTCTTTTATCTGAAAAAAGTGAATTAGTTCTTACATTATGGCTAAGAAACTCATAATATGGATTATAAAATTATAATGATTATATAATGTTCAAAATTCAGTTAATACTATTCATAACCACATTTGAACTGCTAGTTTGGTAATCTTGTGGTGCGCTTGAACTCGGTGTTGCGTGTAGTGAATGTTATGAAATTACTTTGAAGAAATAACATACTATGAAATATTGGTGTGTTACATTCTTTCCTACTTCAATAAATTTTTTCCTCGCAGTTTGAAATTGTTCTTTGAAAATAAATGGTTCAAAATAGAAAATACCTTTAAGGGGAAACCCACATTGGAAATTGGGTTAATAAAATTTAGTCTTAATGATAGGAAAAGGGGAATGAAGAAGTTACGGCCAAATTATGATCTCGATTAGGAGAACATTGGTGGAAAATTAGAGACACATAATTGGAGGAAAAATGTAAATATTTATAGGAATTCATTGAGGTCATCAATCACAAAGAATTTTAGAATTGAGGGCCTCAAAGAAATCAATCTATGATGATTTAAAATATCATGGGTTCCACAAAACATAAGGTATTAGGATCACACATTTTCAGTATTAATATCCCTTACCTAAAGATTATGAATTATTTTAATCGTAGAATTAAGAGAAGAAAAAAATATATATATATATATACTTCACAAGTAGAGTTCCATCCTTTAACTAATTCATACCAAAAATCATATTTCACCATAAAAGAAAATAGATTTTAAAAAAATATATTCTATTTATCCCATTCATATAGGGTTAAAGAAAATGAATTCATAATTCATCTATCATACCCTTAAAAAACTAAATTATTCAATCCAGGACATCACGTGGGTCAGTGGTAGGTGATAAACCCTTGTCGCCCTTCGGTTGCAGGTTCAAGTATCGCGGCCTTGCCGGACGTGACGGGTTGCCGCCCGACATTCGGGTTATCCTTTTTATGGAAATTAAAAAATAATCTCCAACTAGACTTATCCAAAATACTTCTGTCCAAAATCACAGTCCAAAATTTATAGGGAAGTTAAACACAATGAAGAAACTTTTTTCCACTTAATAACATGTGAACACCTTCATCATGTATTCTTTTAAAACACTGCAACGTCTTGAATTACCATAAAACTTTATTGATTACATTCGTGCTCCCTTATTCATTATAGAATACTGGATATATTCCTCCTATAAAAACATGTTGTAAACTCAAACAATGATGTAATATAAACAAATCATTAATCAGTATCAAGGTTGTGAATAATATCCAATATAATTTATCCAAATCAATCATGTATTATTCCAAAATCACTACCTCAGTATCAAAACCATATTATCATTTATCTTTCTCTCAACTATATATTTTCAAAAAATTTAACCTGCTATTGATTCACTTTTCATGGTTCCACACAATCTCAAGTCCTTAATGAAATAGTACAGTAGTAAAATCCTTATATACTCCATAATTATTATAACCATCACATCGTTGATACAATACTCAAATGACATAATTTCTTAATAACAACATAAGAACTCTAATCATTCCCCTTCATCTGAGGTAGTATAATAACATGATTATTATCCAATAACCTCATTTGTGGTATACTCTTATGAATGTGACATTGATTCGTGTAGTGTCCTAACATCTTGCAGATGAAGAGTTGTACATTTGAATTTTTTTTTTCGTACCCTTGTAATCACGTACATGGTGTTATTTTTCTCTACACTTATAAAAAACTCCCATTACCTTCACATATTTTCCTAGGTGATTCATGCCACACTTATCAAATATTGGAAAATCCTTCTTTCCCTTATTCCCTTTATCCATCTTTCTTTCTACCATCCTTTTCTTCTCTTTCTTATCTTCAAAGCCATAGGATTTAGATAATTATTTACTGATCTTATGATACTATTTATTCATATGATGACAATACATTGAGGACTATTCCTTTCTAAATATTTTCTTAATACCATGAATGATAGGACCCTTCTTACACTTTGGATCATACGTATTGATGGAGTTCTCATTCCTTCTACTGGGCGCCATTTCTATACAATAGCATAAACTAGGCCAGTTCATGAACTACAATAATTCCAAACTTGTAAAATACCTAACATAAATTGAACAGTTTTTGGATATAATCCATAATCATAAAGATGTTTTCATTGAGGAAATATATACTCATAAATCCTTCATAATGATTTATAAATAAAATGAGAATAATCCTAAGCATATCCCTTGGGAGTGTCGTAACCAAGAGTGTAGCAATGCCCGTCGTCATGTACCGGTTACCGTTCGAGTTAAGCTCAAAATGGTGTTTTGGGTTTTACTCCTAGGTACATCTGTTCCAGAGCCGCCTCTATCTGCTCGTATCCAGACAGGGATGTATTTTCGTAGAAAACTCACAAATTCTCTACATTACAAAAATTCTAGGAATTTATTCTATACTAATCCTCAAAGTCTATCTTAGGTATATGTTCTCTAATAGGAGTTTATCAAAATCTAGCTTCCAAGGTTATTGCTAAAATTCCTCTAATACCAACTGTAACACCCTGACCCCAGTTACCCAGAGCTGGTGCATTATTTTAATACATTGGCATGATTACAAGGAATCAAGTCCCGAAGGACCGATCAGTTTAGCAGTCTTGGAAAATAGATTATATATATGAATGTTACATTATACTTCATAACATACAAAAAATAAATAAATAATCCTTTATGAACGCAACTATTAACTTGTCTTCACGCTGCATATCAATCACAATACACTTCTTGGAATCCTGGGAAAAATAAAACATAGAAAGGGGTGAGATTAGATACTCAGTAAGGATAACAATACAACAGAAACATTCTTAAATAAACATAAACATTTATGGAAATGTATAACTAAAACAAAATCCTTTTAAACTTTAACTTCAGAATAATATGGAAAAAAATAAAATGAAGTATTTCCATTTACTTATTCACATGGATATTCTACTAGTCAAATAATCACATGCAATATCACTAACCACTTTCATAATAATGGAATGCATAATGGCAGACTATCATAATCACGTAGCCAAGGCCTCATGCCAAGACTACAAATAATATTTTTTCAAGGCCTCGTTCCAAGAAACTAGTGTGTCCCATGAGACCTACTGATGCATCGAAGAGCTATAGCAGGCTCCACCTGTCACTTACTAAGTCCAATGCATTCCTCATATTAAAAGGTTTAAACATAACATAATTTTTTTATTAAAACAAGCATACGAAATATGAATACTTTATCCATAAACCATGAATTGTATAAAAATAACACATCCATAGTAAAACATATCACAAAACCTGTAATATTATATGGATGTTTTGTATCATAATAAATCAACCTCATTCAAAAATAATATCCAGTAAAGGATGCTGACATAGTTGAAAATGATGAGTAAAACCTTTTTAGAGAAATAAACTTTTTGTAAGATTATTTAAAAGTACATAATTTATAAAGGAAGTAATTTAAAATAGATTTTTGAATAAATGTGTCCCATACCACTTTGAAACTTTTCAAAAGAATTTTCATTCTAAAACATTCATGTCCATATAAATCAATCCTTAAAATCATTTTGAAAACATCAAAATTAATTAAAAATTTTTAAAAAGATAAATCTTTAAAACATTTAAAATTATAATCTTGATAAAGGGTACCTTTCAAAAATCATTAAAATATTCATTTTTAAATCATTTTTATGAAAAATATACATGGATGATAAAAATGTTCTAGTAAATACTTACACATAAACAATCTCAGATAATAATGATATTGAGGAATTAACCCTTACCAATTTGGTAACTTACGAAACATACACCCCGTGAAAGAGGTATCATACAATGAATATGTAAATAAACATAAATTAAAGTGTATTACACAAATAATACAATTATGGGAAGTACATACACCACAAAAAAGGTAATAGTGGAAATATGTCATGAATCTCGCGGGAATAAGGGGTGAGATGAAAACCCCTTACCTCATGTCCGACTTGACCTGTTCTTCATTTAACATCCTGAATAATAAACTAAAGTAAATTTCTACTTTCTTAAGAACCTTTTTCAAGTTTATTATTCCTCTTATATCACTTATTAGCATGTTATAAACATTATGTAATCATATATGTTGATAACGTTCGTTTTGTCGATATTTGGCACTTGAGTCAAAAATGAACACCTTATAGTTACAAGTTGTTCACAAGGTAAAAAGATCATTATATAAAAAATGATATTCATGATATAGATATCATATATATAATATATTATATATATATACATGTATTTAGAATAGTACATATCATTTTGGGGTAAGAATGAAATGTACCGTTCATGGAGACGGTAAGCCGTACGTACGCATGAACGCTACATTTATTTCTATTTATTATTTTAATGGACTTAAAACATAATGATACATAGTTATATTATAATTTCAATGTAATATTACATATAATATCATTAACTCCATCCTTTATACGTCCCACATATGGTATTAACGAGTCATATAACTTTGACGGGGCGGTAGTCCACACTTCCTCAAATGAAATTATCGCTTTGACTCATAATGGAACCATTATGTTATGCTATAAATGAAAAATACAGAAGGATGAAGAAAACAAAAACGTAATATATATCATATATAAATATAGTTCCATCATAATGGCCACCATGAGTCGCGGTAGGAGGTAATTGAACAATCATCGTTTCATGAGGCGTTAGTTTTCCATCCACAGAAACATTATGTTCTTCACCCATTAGATGGAGGTGTGTGTAAGTGTAATTCAAATACATATCATAACTAAATCCTATAATATTGAGGATACTTATTTTGTTATATAATAAAGTAATAAAAAGAGTTTAGGGGTTGGAGGTGTAAAATAAAAGAAATGAAATTAAGGGAAATTGTTACCTTTAATTTGGGTAACTTCCATTGGTTTGAACCAAAAGGACTACTTGAAGTGCCTTATGCCTAAGGTGAGGCTTCTAGGAGGATGAGTGGGATGTAGGGAGATTAATTGGGTAGAGTTTGGATGAGCGTATACGCTTGAGATGTGTGAGGAATTGTTTATAAGTGGTCTCCTTTTATAAGGGGGAGGAGGGTCTCTTTAGGAAAGTGTGAAAATATTATTTTATTATAGAATGATATTCGGTTTCTAAAGGTCCAAAAATCATTATAGTCGAAGATAAGATGACTAATGGTCGAAATAAAATCAGCCAATAATAATTGAACACGTTTTGGATATTATTTTATTTTTTATAATCTAATTTATTTAAATCATTTATTAATGTGGTAAACACTACATAATTATATTGTACTAAATACCTTAATTTATTCAATGTATAAAAATTATAAAAAAAACCATGATGTAGGAAATATTTTTATATTTCCAGTGTATATTTATAGTCAAAAATATTAATTATATAACACCATATAAAAATTAATTACTAAATGGGTTTTGTTTATGTCAATTATGCCTTTACATTAAATAAATTAATCTAAAGTGACATTATCATTCATAAGTGGCTCCATGGGGTCCCAAAATCGACCCAAAGATGCCCATGGTCTTCCATTATTAATTCAATAATGATAGGACATGTGTTAAGGTAATTTTGTATTTTTACAATATTCCTTTTACCTTGACTTACCATATTTACCTTAAACTGTAGTTAATAAAAGTAAAAAGTTACTATTCAAAAAAATTATTTTTATCTTATTAAACCACATTTTACTCTTTGATATTAACTGTTTCTCTTGGATTTTTGAAATTCAACTCACAGAAGTTGTAAAAATAAGTTTTATGTGAATTTGCAAATTCTCTTAGGAGGTGGGTAAAAGACTGTGAAAAGTTCGATAAAATTTTTATATATCTAAAATTATTATAAACTGAATCCAATGAATTATAATGAAATTATATAAGTATTATGTATCTATTTTGACATAAATTAATTTAAATAAAATAAATAATTATATAATTAAAAATTCGGTTTTAAACTATAACTCAGTGTTTTCCACTATTCATCAAAAATTTAATGTTTTCATAAAAATACAGAAAATTCACCCTATTCTAATTTTGATATTTGGAATTCAAAAATGAAGTCTATTTTACCAATTTAAAATCATATAAGTTTCATTTATTAATTTAAAATTATTTCCCGTTGTGAAAACCAAAAGGCGTATTTTTATGAAATTATAAATATCAAAAGATTGACACTTGTTTATGTACAATTTCAAAGTGAAATTACTTATAATGACCAAAATTGGATTAAATGGTAAAGATATAATCTATTTATACTTCAAAACCATTAAAATTTATAATTTAACACTATAAATTATTTCAATTAAATAGTTGTTTTTAATTAAAAAATATTATTTTTCACTATTCACCCAAATATGAATGTTATCAGAAAAACACCAAAAATTTATTAAAATTAAATTCTAATCTCTTGATTCTAAAGAAGAATATTAATTTGTAAAATTGAATATATAAATTTTTCTAATATTGGATTTAAAAAGGGTTCACCATTAAATGACTTTAAAAGTGCATTTTTTGAAAAAAATACTTCTTTTATCTGAAAAAACGAATTAGTTTTTACATTATTTCTAAGAAACATATAATATCGATTCTAAAATTTTAAGGATTATATAATGTTTACAATTCACTCAATACTATTCATAATCTCTTTTGAACAGCTTGTTTGGTAATCTTGTGGGGCGCTTGAACTCAGTGTTGCGTGTTGTGCATGTTATTGAATTACTTTGAAGAAATAACATACTATAAAATATTGGGGTGTTACATCGTGAAAGTCAAATAGTAACACACATTGACCAAATGGTGTCTTTTTTGATTTATTAAAGGGATATGAATCAAGAACCTAGAAATATTAGTTTTTATATTTTTTTAAAGAACAATGAATATATATTCATCCTTCGATTGTTACATTATAAATGATTTTTTATATAAAAACCCAAATTATATTTTTGTGTAGTATTCCAAAAATATTGAGAAATTTAATTTGATGAATTAATGCATTATTTAAATAAATAATAATTTAATAATATAGTATTTTGTTTTAATTCTTATCAAATATAAATTAAAATTTAATTTTGATGGATTAAATTGTAATTTTTTTATGTATTTGAAAACTGTAATTGTAAAAAACCTAATAATTTCTCCGCAAATTTTAATTAATAATATAATAGGGTAAATAAACATATTTAGAATAATATTTACATTAAATGAACAATATTTTTTTCGTAACATAATTTTGAAAATATCCAATAGTGAATTTTTCATTATTTTCTGAGAAAATCGAATTATTGTGTTAAAATTAAATAAAGTATAAATATATAGTGAGTATTATAACATCATAAAGACCCAAAAGGGGAGTAATAAATACAATAAATGGTATAAATTATAAGATATTAGTTCTATCTTTAATATAATGTGATTTTATTTTTATTTTATTAATCATATGAATCCTTTCTGAAACCTCAAAACCCATTAATATATTTTTTGTTTTTGAAATAATTTCATTGAGAGTATCATTCACTTCTACAAAAGAAACGGTATTGATTTATTAATTTAAGTCTTTAACCCTATAAAATAATTAAAACCAGTTAAATTTGGAATAAACCATTGGAAAAATCTTTTGTAAGGTTTGAGGTTTTTGTTATTTTATTATATATAGTACAAAAACTATGTTTGAGAAATAATAAATAATTCCCCTCTCATTTCCTATATAAACCCATCCAAGATCCCATTTATCATTAATAAAAATCATTGGATAAAATATTTTCTCTTCCCTCACCTCTCTAGATTCTTCTGGAGGTTTCCCCAAGCTCTCAAGAACCTTCCCCCAAGCTTCTGGAGTCACACACACAAGTAAGAGATCCTTTCTTTCTCCATTATATTAAATTTTCATTATTATCACGTGCCTTTTATTTCCAACTCCTAATGATGGGGTATGTATTTACATGTCCCTATTTCTACCCATTTTATGTCAATATTATTATAATCCCTCTTTTCTCTCAGCATCCCATTTTGGGAATTTTTAGGTGATGTCATTATGTTGATGAATTTTCACCTCAATATTTCATGTCAAACCAATCGTGTAATGAGTACCATACACATTTCCTATCAAGGATGTTAAATTTATAAATTTATACATATATTAATTGGGACGTACATTTATGTATTCCATACTCTTTTATCATGGAATAAAATATAACTATGTGTTAATCCATGTTGTATTACCTATGCGGTATAATTAGGCATGCGATTGAAATGAATGTGATGGGTACACACTGAATAATATGTAGCTCGAAAAAATTGTATAATGTTTAGTCTCTTAAACATAATTTTGGGATATGGAGTGATCCCGATTCCATCAAGGGAGTTCATACGACATGATATCTTGGTATTTATCCTTGACTAATGTCAATGATGCGGTGTTTTAAGATGTCTTTACATTTCTCATGTTTCCTTTATGTTATCATGTTATATCATGCCTCATTGTTCATGTTTATGATTCTCACTCCTTTTACAACCCATTGATATTCCTATTGTCTAAAATTTACCTATTTCACACCTTTATTATGTAATTACTCAAGTTATCCCATGTAGTTTTATGTGTGATCATATTAAGGATGTTTTTAATTAATATGATGTTTCATCATTTTTTAAGTTGTTATGTACTATACCTAATTCCCAAAGACTTTATAACTCTTGATCATATGTGATTCATTAAGAGAAATACTATTTAATAAATCATATATTAATGTGAAATAAAGAGTAGGGTTTTTAAAATTGGTATTGAAGGAAAATTTTATTTAGTTTTTTGTTTTTGATTAAAGAACTAAAGAGAACGCCTTAGAGATAAAAATAAGTATAAGAAAATTTCCTTTAATTTTTTTTAATTATATAGTATGTCGTTTATCAAGGATATACATCCTTATCTGGATAGTACAAGTGGATGGGGCTCTGGAATAGATTTATATAGGTGTAAAGACTAAAAACACTATGTTGGACTAGACTCAATAAGAAACTGGTGTATGAAAATGGGTCTTTCAGTATACCTAGTTTCACACATATAGAAGATATGATTTTTGAAATTCATATGCTCATTAAAAACCATTATTATAGGGGAACACATATATTCCCAAAAGTGTATATGATAGAAAATAAATCTTGTATAACATAAATTAAAGGTGAGAAATTCATAAGTTATGAAATATATATATTTCATATGTTATCCCTTTAATGTCATTTTATTCCAGTTTTACACATTAAATAGTTTTAAAAAATAATCATTTGTATTTTTCATTTTATTCAATGCAATGGGTAAAAATAAGAGTAATTTGTTAAACAACCAATTTGAAGAGAAATTTGATGGCGACCCTAATGAGATGCCCAAACCAATGGGAGAGGGGATCACAAGAATTATGTTGATACACTCTCAACTGACCTAGGTTTGAAAGAGATACCTAGATCAGGAAGAGTATCCAAATCCCCCTAATAGATAACAAGAAACTATTGAGATCTTCATGTGATAAAGGACTATGAATTTCAATGGAACATCTTATTCCCTAATCATGGAACAATGGATCATCTATATATTGAATATCTACTATGTCATTCAATCTTTATAAGATGAGAAGGTTCTACTGGTTATTTATCATATGGTGGGATAATCTAATTATTGGTGGAAATTGACCAATAATTATATGCTTGAGAAAAATATATAATCAATTTGGTGAAAGTATTTCCAATTTATTTTGATAAATATTTTACTCACTCTCCTTGATAGAAAACAGAATTTGATTTACATGCTCTAAATAAAAAATATGACGAGTCTATCAGGGTGTATGATAAGAAATTTACAAGTTTTTCATCATAAGCCTATGATATTATCATTACCCAAAAATTATGGTATAATGAATCTTTAGTGGGGGGAAACCATGTTTATGAAAAGACCTACCGATATGAGCCTTTGATAGATATGATGAAAGAGTACATTGTGCACTCAATTTTGAGATAGAGGTCGGTGAATCTCAAGGGTATCCTTGGGATAAGAAGTTAAAATTGCTTTTTAAATTTGGAAGTCTCAAGGAGAAATCTAATGGTGATAATAAATTTGAACATATCCCATGTCAAAAGTGCAGAAAAAAGCACACCAAAAGTTGATTAAGGGGGATGGGAAATGCTTTGGGTGTGTAATTGAAGGAAACATATATTGTGATTACCATCAGAAGAAAAAAAACTAATGAGACAGAGGAATAGAATTCTCTTATAAACCCTCAGCTGTTTATTCATTTTTACAACATCAAGGAACTTGGGAACATTTTGAAAAAATGTAATAAGAAAACTATTTTTAGATACAACTGACAACCTCCATGTCAGCAAGGGAGAGCTTTCGTCAGTACATCCACTAAGATGGATCCGGATAATGAAGTGTTGATAGATAAGCTAGTTAATCAAGAATAGATAATGCTATTTTTTTATTCTAGTTCTAATAATTACTTCATATCATGAATTTATAATTCAAATATTCAAACACCACTATAGTGAATGGAATTAGAGCTCTGTGTAAAAATAGAAAAGGAGAAATTATTACATCCCATGTATATAAATCCTCCTCTGTAAAAATTTGTGGGATGGACTTTCTTGGAAACCATTTCATGCACCTTTTGGTGGAATTTTATATAATTCTCGACATGGATTTTCGTTCCCTATATAGATCCAACCTAAATTTTGGTGAGAAGGAAATCACTCTTTGTATCAAAAATCGATCCAAAATTCTATAGAAGGGAAAGGGGGAGGATGAATATTATTTAGTAGAAACATATAAATTGTTGATATTATTTCCATATGATCAATAATATCTTCATAAAATGATTGATTCTACATAAATAATCTTCTGTTATCTTATTTCCATTATTATGGAATACACTTATGTGTTTCCTAAGGAATTTCATGGTCATCCTTAAATTCAAGAGGTTGTACATTCAATTGATATTGTACTTGAGGCACTACCATAATCTAGGCCACGGTATGGAATCACTTTTTTTCAAACATGAGGTGATGAAAAATACTACCATATTGTCTGGATAAAGGATTCATATACCCAATTGCTTCACCATGGGGTAAACAAGTACTCTTCTTCATGAATAAGGATGGGTCAATGCACCTTTGCATTGATTATCTTGAGCTAAAAAACATCACAATAAAGATCAAGTATCATCTTCCATGGATTGATGAATTGTTCATTGGAAATTATAAATCACATAAAATCTCCAAGGTGGATCTTCAGTCAGCATATTACCATGTTAGTGAGGAGAAGGAGGATATACCAAGGTCTAATTTTCATAAAAGGTACATGATCTATGAGTTCATAGTATTCTCATTCAAACTCCATAATTATCCAAAAATCATCATTGACAAAATGAATAGAATAAATAGATATTACCTTGAATTTTTTTATAGTATTGATAGATGATATTTTAATATAAACCAATAAAAGGGAGGGTAATTTGTAGAATCTTAGCACTGTTCTAAATAACCAACAAAAGGAGAATGTTTCTGAATGTTTTATAAAATGTTAGTTCTTGTTGAAGGAAGACACATTTTTGGGTCGTATAAACCCTTGGAATGGGATATCTATGGACCATTCAAAGACCAACAAAATTTATGGAGGGCCGAGGAAAATATTTGCGATATATATACATATTTGTATTGGATTATATGGGTAATATAATTGATTTGTGAGAACTTTATCTTCATTTTTAACCCTCTTTAAAAGAATACTCGAAAGGGAGTAATGTTTTCATGGATTGATCAACGCTAAGAGAGATTAGAGGAGTCTAAAATGACGACTATAAATGGAACTGTAATCAAACTACCTATAACTGGATAAATTTTCTTTATATTCAGAAATGATTCAAAGAAGGGATTGGGTTGTGTGTATATGTAGAAATATAAAGTTATAGTCGATGAATCCTAGAAGTTGAAAGTTAATGAATAGGAATACCCCATGCATGATCTGGAGTTGATTGTTGTGATCTTCACATTTAAAATTTCATAGCACTATCTGATTTGGGAGATGTGTAAAATGTATAGAAATCAGAATATCCTCAAGTATATATTCACATATAGAGAGATGAATATGCACCAATGAATATAGTTACCAATGATCAAAGAGTATGACTACTAACTTCACTACAATCCTAGGAAAATGAATAAATAGTTATATTCTCTAAGTATATTGGATCCATAAATTCTATCATTGATTAGAATTGATAAGGGTCCAATCGTCTTAGATTTGAAAAGGATGGGAATGGGAATCATAATGGAAGGAACATCATCATTCCTTTCACAAATTATGTCTCAACTATCCCTTCTGAAAAGATAAAATATTCTCATAGAACATTACTTTGTAAAAGGTGGGGGTGGGGAAATCCCATTTTAATTAAATCATAAAAGGTGGGGGTGGGGAAATCGCATTTACCAACAGTAGCTTGCTGCCAAGAGTTATCCAAATCATCATCGTCAGTAGTAGGATGTTGAAGTTTCACCTGAGGAGTGTGATGTTCTTACTTTGGAATAGTAGGGTGTTGTATTGTGGATAATTTACCCTGTTTCACCACTGTATGCATCTTTGGTGTTTCTTCAATAGCCATTTTTTCTATTGGATTAGTCCTCGGGTTCCTTTGTTCCATGACAAATCTTAAAGTAGTTGTGCTATCATTTTCTTCATCATCTACATCTAGTGTGGGGTCAACAACAGGATGCCCAACATGAGAGAAGGTAGTCTCCAAATGAATTTTAGTGTCATGGGAAGGAATGGATATCAAAGGGGACTTTGAAGCCATAAGAGCACCAACAGATGCACTTTCCACATAATTGTAGGTAGCCAAAATCACATGTTACGGGGATTCCTCCTCCTTTGCAGTAGTACCTATAATGTCACTTTACATTGAGGGTTTCAGTGAAATAGTCTATGGGGGAAGATCAACCTCACCCCTCTCCATAATGTCAACCCATGATTTCTTGGAGTTCTACATAGGTTCAGGAGATGATGTAACAACCCTAAGTGTTTTATCTATGTTAATGTTTTGTCCTAGAATATTAGGGATCAAATGTGTTGGAGGAAGACTTCCAATGGAAATAGAGATCATAACTCCATCCTATGCAAGAATAATATATTTCTCATTACTTCTAGAGGGACCGGGTTTCATGGTTTTGTGTTTTAAAAAAATGAACTATTTTAATGGACACAAAAAGTGAAAAATTTACAGATTATGGAATGTTTAATGCTAGATTAATCATGGCCAATTGATTTAGATTCTAGGAAGAACTTGGGAAGATTCTCAAATTTAATCCTCAATTCCAATTCCTCCTCCTCATTTGAGAGAAAAACCTTTTCATTAAATGTGGAATATAAATCTACTTCAACTAGGAATCTAGCATAGTGGGAATATCTGGAAACATCGGTTTCCTTATCCATTTTAATTTGGACTCCCATTGGTAAGTCAATGTCATAAAAAACCCTACGATGCCACAAAATCTAGTTTAATCAATAAACATTGACCAAGGTTTGGATTGATGTGTTAATTATTTCTAGTGGGTTGAACCTAATGTCCCATTCCCGTATATGCAGTGTTCCAGGTTTGAAAGAGATGGAGCCATACCCCCATACCCACAACTTGAGTTCTTTAGAGGCAAAGAGAAAGTGGTAGAAAACCTTCCATAAAGAGAAACATTTCTAGGATGCAAAGTCCAATATCCAAAACAATATTTTAGTAAGATAATCAATATTACATGGTGTTGATCCTCTGGGATGTATAAACATTATGATGATTGAGTGTTCCCCAATTGCCAACCATTCTGAGACCACAAGAAGATCAGATTCACATGCGAAATAGAACCCTTTCGAAGGATGCCAACATTTGAGGCCTTGAAAGAAATGAAGGAACAATTTTTGTGAACTGACATCATCTAGATTCACATCATAAGAACCTCACTTTACAAAAACTAGATCCTTAAATCCAAATTATGTATTCTTTTACGTGTTAAAACTCCCATGATTTACGAAATCACATTCCATCATTGTGAAGTTGAAGTAGGAAACCCTAGTCGGAATAGCAGGACGAGGGGACCTCCTATCCGTTTTCTATATAGATTCTTATTATATGAATAATTAATTCCAAGATTCTCATATAAATTATGTAGAAATTTATTATAAATTTTAAATTATAAGAAAATATATATCATATGATTTCAATGTTAATGAAGAAGGAATTATAAGATTTGGTTCATGGCTATATATACCATCAAATCGAGAGTTAATGGAGTTGTTGGATAATGAACATAGTTCAGCATTATATATCCATCATGGAATCAAAATGATGTATCAATAAATCTAATAGCAATTTCGGTTGAATAATATGAAGAAATATATCATAATATATTCATTAATATGTATTTTTATTAGAATGTGAAAGTAGAAAAGGAAAAATCCATTGGTATGATACAACCATTTCACATACCAACATTGAATCGTAAAACATGACCATGGACCTTTTCACTGGTATTCTCAAGACATCAATATGAAAATGTTATGTCTAGGTTGTTTTCAGTCATCTTTGAATAAAGGAACACTTCGCTTCACTTTTATATGTCTTCTCTTTCGATCAACCTATAATGATATACATTAGAGAAGTTGTGAGGCTACATAGAACACCACTATAAATTATATCTGATCAAAATAAAAAAGTTATCTCTATGTTATACAAGAGTCTAAAACATTCTATAAATACTATTTTTACCTTCATCTTGGATTATAAAACCAATCTAATGGAAAATATGATCAGAGTAACACTCTTTGATGTGTTGAGAAAATGTTCAATTGACTTCAAAGGAGAACAGGACCAACATCTTCCTTTAGCAGAGTTCTTAGAAAATTACAATTACCATTTAAGAATGCAACTGAATCCCTATGAATCCCATTATGGGTAGATTGCAGAACACCAAAATGAGAGGATGAAGGTGGGGAATGAAAGCCATTATTCCCTAAAACAATCAAGGAAATAATGGATATGGTAAAGAACATTCATCAGCACATAAAGTTTTCCCACAGTCGAAAGAAGAGACATGCTGACAATCATCATCGGGACCTAGTTTTTGATAATAGATACATGGTATTCCTTCACATATATCTATGAAATTAGATCATGATATTTGGGAAGAAGGTAAATCTTAGTCAAACATACAATGGTCCCTTTTTGATCCTTGATCAGAATAGAGCGACAGACTATCGACTAGCATTCCCCCCAAACCTATATTAATTACATTATGTATTCCATATATCCCTCTTAAATAAGTACATACCGGAAACCTAACATGTACACAATCTAGAGGTGGTACCGTTGTAGAATGATCTACCATATGGGTAGAATATGATAAATATCTTTTATTATAGAGAAAAGGTTCTACGAAATAAGAAAATGCACATGGTCAGAGTATTTTTGAAAAACTACATGATTGATTAAGAAGAGTAGGAAAAGATGGTGGTGATGATATATGGTTACCCTCATCTATTTTATTGTGAGAAATGAAAACATTTAGGGTGAAATTTATTAAGTGGGGAATATTGTAATGATAGAAACTTTTATAAATAAAATTTCCCATGCACTTTTAATTAAATGCCTTATTATGTATTGTGTTTATAAAAAACACATAATGTTTTTGTTAAATCATATCATATCTAAAAGACTATAAATAATATTTACCATGAATAATATATTTGTTGAACAATGAACACATTTTTAGTATAAATATATTGTTTTAACAAATCTAGTTGATACAGAAAAGTAATCTGATAGTCTCAACTAGTAAGAGTGTACCCTATAAAGCCCATTTATCAGATATTCCTATGCAGATAGAATCACTGGACTTTTCCCTTGACCAATACCAAGATGAAATCAAACAACCTGAGAAATAATAAAACTACTTATGGGAAAAGTTCAATCTCCTTAAGATCACAACCCAAACCATGTTTGCTAAACCACCCCATGAAAGTCGAACAATCTCACAAATTACCCTTAGAGACTTTTGTGGTTTATTAAATTGATATGTGTTGAGACACCGACAATAGAAGTATGTATATTATATTTTATATAATAATGAATATATATTCATGAGGTTATTATCACATTATAAATGACATTTTATTTTGATAAAAAAAATAAATTATATTATTTGGTAGTATTAAAATTCAACTTAGTAATTAACTTTGTTGAATTAATGATTTTTTGAAAGAAATTATTTTTTAGAAAAATAATAATTTTTTATAATTTTTATCAAATATAAATGATCATATATTTTTTATGAAGTCAAAGGTAATTTTTATAAGTCTTTGAAAACATTTAATATCAAAAACCCAATATTTCGTATAATGTGTTGGTTCTTATTTTAAATGTGTAAATGAAAATATTTAAAAAATTATATATATAGAATTAATATTTTTTTGAAATCAAAAATTCAAAATTATCTTACGATTAAATTTTCATAATTTTTCAAGGCATTAAAATTTTCAGTTAATAATTAATTTCCATATAAATATAAAGTGTGTATTATGACAGCATAATGCCCTAAAAGTGATATAATTAATACTATAAATGATATCCATAAAAATATATAATATTTCCATTTAAAATAATGGGATTTTATTTTTATTTTATTAGTCATATAATTCCTTTTTGAATCCTCAAGAACAAATAATATATTTTTTGTTTTTCAAATCATGCCTTTGAGAGCATGACTAACTTCCACACAATAAATAGTATTATTTTATTACTATTGGAGCTTGGAATTATAAAATAACTAAAATCAATCCCATATGTAAGAATACATAGAAAAAAACCATTTTATTATTTGTGGTTTTGGATATTTTATTATATAGAGTTTAAAACACATGTTTGTGAAATGATAAAGAATTACCAATTCATTTTTTATATGAACCCACCAATGCTCCCATTTCATTTCACAAAAAATCCTTAGATCACATCATTTCTCTACCATAACCTCTATAGATTCATCTGAAAGGGGACCCCAATATCAAACGAATCTTCTACCAAACGTTTGGAGTAACACAATTATCTAAGGGATCCTTTCCTTCAACTCTTTTTTAAAGTTTCTTTATTATATTATGCCCTTTATTTCTAATTTATAATGTTTAGATAAGTCTATTCATCTCCCTATTACTGAAAATTCTTCTTTTATATTATGAGATACCCATTTTTCTCTCATTATCCTATTTTATTAATATTTATGTGAATCTGTTATGCTGTCAAAATTTCACCATGATTTTTCCTGCCAAAAAAATCATGTAGTGAATACCGTACCCATTTATATTAAAGGTTTCTCTACCTTATACACTTATAAAACTTTTAAATGTTACATACATTTATGTATTAGAAACCCCTTGATCATAGAATATAATATGATGATGAAGAAATCCATTTTTTATGATCTATGTGTCACACTTAAGCCTTTGAATGAAATAAAAGTGACGAGTGTGCCCAAAATTATAACACTCCAATTATTTGGGGAATATTTAGTCTCCTGGGAGATCATTTTGGGACATCAAGTGAACCTGATTCCAATATGGGAATTTTTCCATCATTATGTATTTTCAGTTAGCCTTGAACTAAGTTTATGATATTGTTTTTTATGATATTGCACCATTTCCCATGTTTTATTTATGTTATGATGTTATATCATGCCATATTATTCATGATTGTGATTCATAATACTTTTTTATCCAATTGAAATTCCCATTTTCTAAAATTTCTTTCTTTCTTCATGTTATTACATGTTTATACTCTTACTAGGCTGTATTTATCATGCCTTTCTTATGTATGTCCCTAAGTTATCTGATGATGTTTTATGTGTGATCATGTTAAGGAAGTTTTAGATAATGATGATGTTTTTCCTATTTTAATTTTTCATGTAAATAACCTAATTTCATAATAAACTATAAATATTGATCTTCGGGCTCATATTAAGTGTGATATTGTGTAATAAATCATGTATTAATGTGTAATAAAGACTAGGGTGGTAATATGTATTATGGGGGGGAGTGAGTAGATTAGTTTCACAATTATATGTTAAAGGTATTGGTAATTATGTAAATACCACAATCATTTTAAAAATTGTGAGTCACTATCAATGAATGTTTCCCAAAAAATGGTAGATAATGAGAGGGTAATGGATAAGTCCGAGAATGGATTCAAATCTAAAATCTCACACATGTTTTAAAAATGTATTTGTTATTTCAATCAAGGTTAAACCCTTTTTACTAATTTTTATTTTTAATGAGGTTTCTAGTCTTCACTAATCTAATTTAGCTTTTATGAAAGAAAATAAAATGGTACATATTATATATTTTGACCATAATAAATCAAAATATATGTCATTTCCCTACTCAAATGCCCCTAAATGGTGCCATGATAAAGTGGGTCACATGGTATCAAGTGAACCTATCCATATGCTAGAGGTTTCTAACTAATAGTGTGGGCCTATGGTGTGTCTATGGATTGAATATTCTCTCATGTCAGAGTGTTTCATAATAGTAGTAAAAACATCATTCAATAGAGGATGTATTAACCCAACAAGATAGAATATAAAAATAAAATACATGTACTTATAAATAATTATAAAGGAAAACTTTTAAAGGAAATTATATGTCATGTCATGTACCTATAATACTATAAATAGGTATAAAAACCTTTATTACAATACATTTATGAGAATACAAAAAATATTTTAGGACCAAGATGATGATGAAGGTGATGAATGTTTCAAGATTTTTCTTTTGTTATCAATTTTGGTTTTGAGGAAAATAAATCACTTAACTTTATTTTGGAAATAATTTGTTTTGATATTTTTTTGTAAAATAATTGATATTTTTCATGAAGAAAAAGTTTCACAGGAGAATATATCATGTCGGAAGTTAGTGGTCTTCGGTTTTACACTGGAACCGATGACAAAGAAGTTTCTATTTTTTTGTAGAATGAGAGTCACTATGACTATAATTCAAACCAATTGTAACAATTCTTTGATTATTAGTAATTCATATAAATCATGAGTTCTATTGAGAACTTATGATGCAAGCTTGAATAAAAGAAAGCGGGAGTGAAAGAGATACTTCCAACCAGAAAAGAATTGCATTCAGAGTAACCGTATCATGACGGAAGAAATAAAGAAGTGGTTTATATTTTTTTCCAAAACAATTAGAAAAGAATCATATCCTGATTGTATCAACTATTTTTCAAAATAATCATATCTAGATTTTATCGATTTCATTTCAAAACAATCATATTCAAACAGTATCAATTGTTTTTAAAAACAATTGGATACCAATTGGAAGTGAAAGATCTGGTGCCGATTGTTTTTTCAGGTGGTGTCAATGAAAAGTGGTACCAATGGAATATGTGTTACTGATTGAATATGTGTTGCTGATGGAATGTAGTCCTAATCAAAGTGGTGCTGATGGAAGAGGTGATGCCGATGGAAGATGAGACATAGATTGTTTTTCAAAACAATTATATTTTTGTAGTAGAAAAGGAATAAGATTGTGTTTATTGAGAAACAATAACATTCATATTGTATTGTTTCATATCCAGGATGATTTTAGTTTTCAGAGTGTAATGATCGTAACCAACAATCATATCTAGAATGATTATAACCATAAATGATCTTATCCAAAATGATCGTATCAAGAATGATCGTAACCAGAATGATCGTAACCAAAAATGATGATATATAGAATGGTCATATCCAGAATGATCATAAATAGAATGACCATAAATAGAATGATCGTGACCAGAAATGATCGTATCCAGAATGATTGTATCCAGAATGATCATAAATAGAATTATCATAACCAAAATTATTATATAGAGAAATATTTTTATTCAAGATGATGTTATTTAGACCATTTGTATTTAGTAAAGACCATGATTGGGTTGTGATTCAAAGAAAGAAGAAAAAATTAATGGAAAGTTACAACAATTTCCAAATGAATTTATATGATACTATAACTGATCCTCCGTGAATTCAAAGTCAAGAAGGAAGTAATGATTCAACCACATGTTCTGAATGTGATAATGTGTTTTACCAAGTGGGTCAAGAGAAAAGAAAATAATGTGGATACCTATGAATGAATTGTCAAGGGGGAGAGTTTCATTTAAAATAGTGATTTTATCTCAAGTGAAGAATTGAATTTATTCAAACACATTCAATTGGTATGGTATCAAGAATTTTTTTGAAGAAATTGGCATGAGAGAATTATATTTAAAAGATTAGACCCATGTATTTGTCATCAATTGTAATCATATTGAAATTTGAAATGGGATTCTAGAAAAGAAGATATAACGATTGTGGGAGTTTTGAGAAGAATTGATAATCATTGACGGAGTCATAATTGATCCATGATTTCTGGAGAAATTTTGATTTGGGTGAATTTATGTGAGCTGGAAAGTGTTTTGGGATTTCTTCCTAAACATGTTTTGGTTCACCTATAAATGGAAACTAGTAAATTGTACATTGTGGATGCTTTCACTGTTCACTAGAGAAGAGAGAGAAGCTCTAGTTTTCTAGGGAGAAGAAGAGATAAAATTCCTTTCAAATTGACTATTATATAGGGTGGTGCTGATTCATTCATATTCTATTTAGCTTGAAAATTATATTTTTGAATTAAAGTGGTGTTGAATCTTCACAATCATATTCTATCATAAAACCAGATTTGGGAGTCTTGTTTTGTTTGAACCAGACACGGAGGAATCAGAATCTAAAAATATTGGACTCAGTGTTTCATAACAAAGTCTAGGTGGTTCTTACCTTTCTTTTGGGTAAGGAACTGATCTTCTTTTTTCAATTTGAAATCATTTGTTGCATTGAAAATAAGCGTAGGTAGCATGAGTTGTTACAAAAAACTTTTATCACTCTATTGTGCTAAGAGGGTTGATGCACACTAGTGGTATTATTTCATAGTTCTATACTAGTGTAAGGCTATATCCTACTTGTTGTAATACAAGGATAATTTTCGTAGTGTATTGTATGGTATTGGATCATTTCCATACCATACAAAGGACGTAACTATTCTTATTTAATAGTGAACCTTGTCAATCTTTGTGTTCTTTTGGATGTGTATTGATTTGTTTCTCAGTAGGGAATTTAAATATTTAACAATAGGCAATGGTTGTTTCAATTGAAAAGAAACATAAAATAAAAAGAGTGTCACTGATTCACCCCTCCCCTATCAATGATACAATACACTGACATGGCACTATCAAGTGGTATCAGAGCGTGGTTCCCTTTGTTATTCTTTGTTGATGGAGAATGTGAACATTTTGAACTGTAAATGTATTCCTATCTTTAATGGAAATAAATATCATATTTGTAATGAAAAAATGTTTCCATATCTTATGTCTAACAATTATGATGTTCTTGAAGCTGCAACAATTGGGGTTTTTCCAATTGATGTTAGTGGTCCACTTACACCCGTTGACAAGAAGTTCGTCAGAGTGATGGAAGGGCCAAGAATTCAATATTATCATCACAATAAGAATGTTAATTCCTTGGAGTGAATGTTTTTGCACCAACTAATGGTATTTGGGAAAAATTGAAAAACATATACGAAAGAAATACAAAAGTGAAGAAGTAAAAGTTACAAATATTAAGATTTAAGTATGATGATTTGAAGATGGGTGAGCATTAATTTATTGGGGAATTCATTACCAAGGTGAATGACATAATGATTACTATCAGATGTCTTGGTGAAAAGCTCATGAGAGTCACACCAAATAAATTCAATTGGAAAGTTTCTTCATTAGAAGACAGAGATCCTGAAACATTATCTCTTGATAATTTACGTAACACTCTTATCACATATAAAATGAAAAGAAATAATTCTATGAAGAAAAAAATAAATGTTAATAGAGAAATGTCTTTACAGGAAATGAATAAAGAAATTTCAAAGAATATTGTTATTCAATATGAAGCTGGTGATTCTAACTCTGGAAATTAGGTATGTATAAATCTCAATGAAATCATATCCTTGTTTTCTAACAATGTGTAAAGAGGTAAATGGAAAAAAGGGAAACTTCCCTTGAAATGTATTGAATGTGGAGGTGTTGGTCACATTGTAGCTAATTGTACATGATGAAATAATAAAGAAGATAGTGATATTGAAGAACGAAAGACAATAATATTATGGAAGGAAAAGGGAGACAAAGGAAAAAGAAAATAAATTCTTTAAATCAAAAAGAAGAAGTTTCTTGTCCAAACATGAATAAGAAGAAGATAGTAATTCTGAACATAAAAAGTCTAATTAGTATGGTAATGAAATTACTTTCATTGAAATAATGAATGATGTTGAATTTGGATGAATTAGTTATGAATAATAATAAATATATATTGAAATTTATTTTAAAGAAGAGTTGAAAGAATGTTTGAGAAATATTAGAAGTCTTGAAAGGAAAACAAAAATTTGGAAGATAAATGCTCAAGAAAATAAGAATGTTTTGACGGTGAGAAAGAAAATTTGGTTAAAGAGATTGATGATTTGAAGAAGCCTTTTGAATATGAAAATAATCATAATGAGCATTTGGAAGTGAAGGTGAAGACAAAAGAAGAAGTGGTGGAACGTGAAAAACAAATACTCTATTAAGATGAAAAGAAAAGTCTATGCTTCCAAAACTATATCACTAATGTTGGTGAATGTTCACGTAATGAAAAAATTGATAACGTTCAGAAAAATACACCTTCAAAGGGTGAGAAGAAGAATGTAAATGTTTCTAAAATGATAAATGATGGGAAGGTTATGTATGTCGTCAAAGTGAAGAATTCAAAAGTTACAAAATATCATGATTCTTAAAAGGGTTTATCTGGATCTCGAAAAGTTTCAAATACTTCTAGTCTTATGAAGGATAAAAAGAAGAAGAATAATCCAATTGAAAGTGAAAAGAATATAGTTGAGAAATTTATTCACAATTCTAATCAGTATGTATGTTTCAAAGGAAAATATTCATTCTATGGGTATTGCTAGTATTGTGGGTGATTCGGACACACATAAAGTACGTTTTGGTTCAATAAATAACATTACTATCATCCCACAGGTTATGAATGGAAGAGATTCAGGTTCATTCAATATCCAAAAATAAACAAAAAATGAAAATGTATTCTTGAAGAAATATCAAAAGAATTAGGTGAAGATTGAAAATAGGTTCCAACCCTTGGAAAGTATTTGTGAAAGTTGTGAACAATCTGGACACCTTACAAAAGGATGTCTTGTTTTATTACTGACTCAGAAAAAGATTATCAATTCTCAAAAGACTAAGGTGAAGAATGAAAAGAATGGATAAACGGAACTTGTTGTTGAAACTACTTTAATAGTCATAAAAGGAGAACATCCCCGGATACATGATAGTGGATGTTATTCTCACATGACAGGTGACTTGAAATTGTTGAAGGATGTGAAAGACTATAATGAAGGCACAATGAAATTTGGCAATACTGAATCATTTAAAATAATAGGTGTTGGGTCAACCATTATTGGAAGAGAAAAGATGAAATCAATGTAAATTGTTTTTGGTTTATGGGATGAAACACAACCTGCTAAGTGTCTCACAATTATGTGATGAGGGTAACAAGGATATCTTCAAGAAAAATGGATATGTTGTAATGTGTAAATAAGATGGAAAGATTGTTACAAGAGTCCAACATACAACGGGGAATTTGTTTTAGGTTTGTGATTCACAAAACTATTGATACATGAGCATGGCGGAAGAGAATCAGTTATGCCATAAATGGCTTGGACATATGTGTTCGAGAAACATGATCATGTTATCTAAAAGATACAGTGTCTGAGATATTCATGATTTTCCAAGAAGAAGATATTGGTATTGCACTATCTTCCATAAAGAAAAAATTAGAAAATTTGTGCATTAGAAAGTTGATATTTGTTCAATACAACCCCTAGAGATGATCCATTGTGATATATGTATACTAATGAGAAAAAAAACAACACATGCAGATAAGTACTTCATTTCTTTCATTGATTATTTTACTCGCATTACTTTTTTTAAGTATATGAAACACAAATAAGATGCTTTGAAAATGTTTAAAATTTTAAGAAGAAATGTAGAGAAAGAATGTGAGTATTCTATTAAGAAGTTGGATACTGATAATGGTGGTGAATACAGAAGTGAAGAGTTTGAAGAATATCTTGAGAATAATGTAATTCGTCCTGAGTATATCTCTATATACACTGTCCAGAAAAATGGGGTCACTGAAAGAAATAATATAATCATAGTGGAAATGGGAAGAACCATGTTACTTGAGCATGACCTTCCACATTACATTTGGAGGCAAGCCATGAGTAATGATTTTTTATATTCAAAACCATTGTTTCTATATACATCAATTAGGTATGACTCCCTATAAATTGTTTTATGAAAAAAACACCATGTTTTAAGCACTTTAGAGTTTTCTTGAGTCCTTTTATAATAAAGAAGAAAGGGGGAAACTATGGTATGTTTGAGCAGAAAGGTGAGGATGAAATCATTGTTGGATATTCTCAAGAAGAAAGAGGTTATATATGCTTTGACAAATAATTTTTTTTGATTCAAATGATGTAAAAGAGATTGAAATATTTGATAAGGTGAAACATGTTCAGGCAGATAGTGATGTTAAGAAAGTTGAAGGAGATAATTCTGATAATGATACAAAATATTGTAATCCTGATAAAAGTGAAGAATCGAACTCAGCTATTTCCTATAATGAGGAAGACTATCAAAAATCATATCAAATGCTGATGAAGCATGTGGAATCTCAAAATATAATTGGTGATCAACATTATAAGGTTTAACCAAGAAGAAAAACCAATTCCATTACCGACACTTTTTTGTATTCAAAATTGGAACTGAATGACATGAAAGAATATTTTGATCATCTAGAATGGGTTCAAGCATTGAATACATAATTGGATAAAATTGGAATGAAAAATATATGGGAACTCGTACCCAATCCTGAAAGAAAAAACATCATTGGAACAAAATGGGGTTTTCAAATCATGATAAATGAAAAAGGTAATGTTATAAGAAAAAAAAAATATTGTTTTTCAAAGACTATTCATAGATTTTGGGTATTGATTTTGATGAAACATTTTCTCTAGTGTAGAGACATGAAAAAATTATAATCTTTCATGTCGTTACCACACAACGAGGCTATAAGATCATTCAAATGGATGTTAAATCTACATTCCTAAATGGAGATATTTAAAAATAGGTTTATATTGAACAACCTTGTGGTTTTGATATTAGAAATGATGATGGTTATGTGTGCAGATTGAAAAAGGAATTGTATATACTAAAATAAGTTCTCAGGGCATAGTATTCCAAATTGGATACATGCTTACAAAAGATGAATTTTAACAAAGGAATAGTGGATAATAATCTTTACATCAGAGAAAGTCAAGTGAATTCCCTCATTTTAATTGTTTATGTTATTGACATTATCATTGTTGGGAATAATGAAGGAAACTATGAATGATTTGCTGAAGAAATGAAGAATTTATTTGAAATTTCCATGTTCGGAAAAATTAATACTTTCTTGGGTTACAAATCCAATAGAAGAAAGGATAAATTTTCTTATCCCAAGAAAATTATTCAAAAAAACATCTGAACAGGTTTATATTTGGGAATTCTAAACATGTTTCCACACCCATATTAGTAGGAACAAATAGGATTACAGATGAAGATGGAAAAATAGTTGATCAAAAAAGAGTATTGTAAGCTGGTTGGAAGTTTATTGTATTTAGTTGCCTCAAGACCCAACATTGTGTATACTGTTACCTTATGTGAATGATTTTAGAGTGATCAAAGAGAATCACATATTATTGTTGGAAAAAGAATTCTCATATACATCATAGGCACTAAAGAATTCCGAATCAAGTATTGAATCTTTGGAAGTATTGATTTATTTTGGTATTCTAATGTAGATTGGGTAGGACATGATGATGATTGAAGATCCACATATGGTGGTGTATTATTTTTAGGAAATAATTGTATTAGTTGGAATTTGATGAAAAAAACCCAGTAACTATTAGTATGGATGAAGATGAGTATGTTGCTACTACTCAAGCCACTACTCAACTAATGTGGATGAGAACACAATTGGATGAATTTCTTGTTGGAGTTAAGTTAACCTTTCTCTTGGGTTGGGACAATCAAATTACAATCAATATCACCAGAAATCTAGTGTAGCATTCTCATTAAAAACATATTGATATCAAATATCATTTCATCAAAGAGCATGTGGAGAAGAATTAATTGAAGCTTGAGTATGTTCCAACATCATAACAAGTTGCTAATATTTTTTCAAAACATTTATTTAAGGAATAATTTTATAAAATGAGGTTCAACATGGGTATCCAACATGTTTCTCTTTAAGGTTTATGTATGTGTATCTATCCCCACTCTCATATTACCTTTGGATTGTTTTTTCTAGGGGGAGAATAATTTTGTTTCATAAATGTATTACATAAAATAGAGAGTTGTGGGTAAGATATGAAATCATGATTGTTTTGTATGTGAATTATTCTAACTGTTTGATGGAGAGGTTGCTGGAAAAGAAATTGAATTGTTTTCTAGGTAAAATGAAGAAAATAAAGATAAAAGGAAGAGGCTATCATGATATTTTTCTGATAACATGGTTTTTCTATTAATGATTCTTGTTTACAATAAGGAGTTAGCTCACATAGGATTAGAATTTTTTATATCAAATCCATTACTTGAGGTTACAATGTTCTGTGATTTATGAAACCTAGATGAAAACAAAATTCAAATGGGGAGATTGTTTGGACCAAGATGATGATAAAGGTGATGAAGGTTTGAAGAGTTTTATTTTATTGTCAAGGATTATTTTGTGGAAAAGAAATCACTTTACTTTGTTTTGGAAACAATTATTTTGAGATTTTGTTTTGTAAAATAATTGATCAGTTTTAGGAAGATTCAGTTTCACAAGAGAATGTATCATGTTCGAAGTTTCTGGTCAATAGTTTCACACTAGAACTGATGATAAAGAAGTTTTTGTTTTGTTGGAGATTCAAGGTCTCTATGACTATGATTCAAACCAATTGCGGTGATTCTTTGCTGATTTTTATTTCATATAAATAATGAGTTTTATTGAGAACCTGTGATGAAATCATGATAGAATAAAGGAGAAGTGAAGGAGATACTTTCAATAGGAAAAGAATCGTATTCATATTTATCATATCTGGATGGCAGATAGAAAGAAGTGGTTCTGATTTTTTTTCAAAACAATTTGAAAATAATTGTATCTAGATTGTTTTAATTGTATTTTAAAACAATGGTATCCATATTTCATTGATATTCATTCAATAAAATCGTATCTAGACTGTATCGATTGTCTTTCAAACTAATTGGATAATGAGTAGATGTTAAAGATATGGTGCCAATTTGTATTTTGGTGGTGTCGATGAAAAGTTGTGCCTATAGAATAGGTGATACTGATTGAATAAGGGGTGTCGATGGGAAAGGTGATGCCAATGGAAAGTGGTGCCGATCGAAGTGGTGCTGATGGAAGAAGTGATGCCAATAGAAGATGAGACACAGACTCTTTTAAGACAATTTTCTTCAGGTTGAAGAAAGGGAAAGAGATGGTGTTGATTGAGAATGAATCCAATTCAGATTGTTTTTATCGTATCAATGAAGATCATTGTTTTTAGAGTGTAATGATAATAACCAACAATCTTAACCTGAATGATCATAACCTAAAATGATCATATCCAGAATGATCATATCCAGAATGATCATTACCAGAAGGATCATAACCAGAATGATCGTAACCAGAAATGATCATATCCAGAATGATTGTAACTTGAATGATCTTAACCAGAATAATCATAAATAGAACTGATCGTATCTAGAATGATCCAATCCAGAATGATCATAACCAGAATAATCGTAACAAGAATGATCATATCTTGAAATGATCATATTATGGATGATCTTATTTAGACAATTTGTATTCAGAAAAGAACATGCTTGGGTTGAGATGAAAAGAAATAAGCAGGAATGAATGAAAGGTTGCAACAATTTCCAGTTGAATTCATATGATGCTAAAGCTGATCCTCAATGCATTCAAGGTCATGATTCAAGGACACTTTTGGAATGTGATGATGTGTTTTCTCAAGTGGGTCAAGAGAAAAGAAAAGAAAGTGTGGATTGATGAATGAATTTTCAAGTGGGAGCCTTTCATTTAAAAGAGTGATTGTATCTCAAGTGGAGAAGTGAACTTCATCAAACACAATAAATTGGAATGGTATCCATCATTTTTTGATGAAATCTGCACAAGAGAGTCTGATTGAGATGATTATACCCATGTATTTCTCATTAATTGTAATTGTATAGACATTTGAAATGGGATTCTGCAAATGAAGAGATAAAGATTGTGGATGTTTTGAGAAGAATCGAGAAGCATTGAGGAGTTCATAATTTCTCTGATATTTCAGGAGAAATTTAGATTTGAGTGAATTTAAGTGAGAGGGAAATTGTTTTGGGATTCCCACTTAAACATTTTTTGGTTCACCTATTAAAGAAAAAATGTACATTGTATATTTTGGATGCTTTCACCATTCTCTACATAAGGGAGAGAACCTCTGGGTTTCTAGAGAGACGAAGAGATGAATTCCGTTCGAATTCACAATTTTTTTGGGTGGTACCAATTCATTCATATTTTATGTGGCTTTAAAATTTTATTTGAGAATTTAAGTGGTTCTAATTCGTCTCTTTTTTATTCTTTCAGAAAATCAAACATTTTTGTCCTGTTTTGTTAACATCGGAATTGGAGGAATCAGATTCAGAAAATATTGGACTCGGTGTTTCATAACAATGTGTCAGTGGTTCTTACCTTTCATCTAGGTAAAGAATTCATGAATTATATTAAAATTTGAAAAAATATTTTGAATTGAAATGAAATGTAGGTAACATGAGTTGTTGCAAAACAATTGTATTACACTATTGTTCTAAGAGGGTGCACACAAACACTAGTGGGATTGTTTGATAGTTCTACACAAGTGTTAGGGTATATCATACTAATTATAATCCAAGGATTGTTTTCTTAGCCGATTATATGGTATTGGATCATTTAAAAACCATACCAAGGACGTAGCTATTCTTATAGAATAATGATCCTTGTAAATATTTGTATTCCATTGGATGTGTGTTGATTTGTTTCTCAGTGAGGAAATGAAATCATTAATAAGGGGACAAGGTTGTATAAATTGAAAAGAAACATAAAAGAAAAGAAATATCACATATTCACCCCTTCCTCTATCAGTGATACAATACTCTGAATGAGGACATTTAAGATATAAAAAGGAGTTATCCCAACTAGAATCATGAGACTCATCTCAGTCTTGTGCTCCCATTCTCCTACACAAAACACAAATAAAGCATCATATTAGGTAACTTTCCTCAATCCCTACCTATATCCATTATGTATGTATGGGTACACAGTGAAATCTGGAATATGGTGTTAGATAACACTCAATCGGCAACCACCAATGCCATCGATAATAAATCTAGGTTTCATAATACAATCTAAATCAGTTTGAAATATATATCACAAGTATAACATGATTAAAAATGGTTCCCAAGACATATGTGATACATGTAAAGTGAAAATATGTATAAAAACAATGCTTCATGAAAATGACAATCATGCTCTCATAAACTAGGTAATGATTAAAATAAATTAGCAAGTGACACTATGTAGTCGACCCAATTGATTCAAATACACATGCTAGGGATACATTCAAGAATATAAGAAACATCAACCATATCCATTCTATATAATCCAAAATAAAATATCCATCATGCCCATACTGTATAATCCATTGTATAATAAACATCATGGTCACTTCATATAAACCATTACCATCCACAATGGTTGCACCACGTATTCAAAAGTCTCAGAAAATGAAAGGAATAAACCAAGGTAAAAAAGAATCTGGAATCCACATTGAGCCCCAACAGAATCTCGATGGAAACTCAATACATACATTGGTGGGGTCCAAGGATATAATTAACATATTAAATCAAATACAATCCCAAGAAAGTTGTATCCAAGGAGTAATAATGCACAATGCATCCTATGGAATCAAATCCCAAGGACATAGAAAATATTTAATACATCAACTTCTACAATAAGTATCCTTGGTAGAAACATCAATGAAATCTAATAGAATCATGATCTAAGGTATAACAACCAAGGCGTCAACTACCATTTAAAATCATCATATCATTTCAAATATCAATTCATAGTCAATTAAAATCCATGATATAATCCAACTCATATTATAATTCCATATAAACTATTATATCAATTTACATCTTGTAAATACATAGAAAATAATACATAACCTTATTGTAATCAATTCATTTCAATTATAATTTATTTAAAAAAATATTCATCTAACTAGGAAAGAACACACATTCACCCCATGGGTTGTACATGAAAAAATTAAAATAGAAAGGAATACCCCATGGGTTACCTAGTTTGGGGAAAATACCCCCAAAAATCTCAATGGAATAAGTAGGAATCCCTAATAGGTTCCAATATATTTCTTTTGAGAATTAAATCAAAATTATGGGAACCACCATAAATTTTGGCATACCACACATTGGAAACTATGCATATAAAACACTAAACCATAAGGTAATATTATATAAATCCTACTATAGGTCCATAATAGAGAAATCATCCATTATTGGGCTCTAGTATGGTCCTTATTAGAAGAAAAATGATTACTAGCTGATGAAACTAGAAATAGGGCATATTAGCTTACACCTAAATGACTCCATCAATATGGTGTAAATGTAATAACAACATAAGAAGATCGAATAACATACCGACATGATTCCAATGAGATTATTGGTTTTCAAATATGAGTTCAGTAGAAGAATCCGGATCAAAATCAATGGAATTATCTTCAAAGGATATCCCCAATATTCAAGGATTTACACAAAAGGTTAAATATAAATATGTTTAGGTTTTAATATATTTTAATTGAAAATGTAATTTCCATAATAATTACTATTCTTCATGTATTGGATGTACGGTTGGCCAAAACGTGGGCCAACCATGCACTCTACACTATCCTAAAGTGGCACCTCTAACAGTTTATGCACCCAGTTTGACTAACATAGCTCAAACTGTGTCTCAACCACTGCAAATAAACTATATATCCCCTTGAATAGGTGTGTGACCTCTTTCACATGGTTTCCTTAAACTGTGTTCCTACTTATAGTGGCCTCGATCACCTCTCTTGGATAAAAGTAACTATGTGGCCATCCTAAAATGTTTTCTTCTAACTATGTGACCTACCTTTTTTTCAAAAATTCATTCCCATGGCTCTAAACAAGCCCTAGTATCCCATGATACACTCATGATTACATTGGTCACTCACATTAGGAATACATAACAATTTAAACTAAAAAACCATACTTAATAGGAAAACCACATATCAAACAATCTTTAGCACTTAAAGAAAATTTTCACTAAATTTTCCTCTTATGGGTTGTCATGAATTGCCTGAAAATAAATCTATACATATAGCACTTACATCAACCTCCCACTCCCAAGACTCATCCAGTAAATGGACATAATTTGATAGCACCCATTCTAGAGGAACTAAGAGGCCTCAATGAACATTCATGCTCCAAAAAACAACCCATATAGGATTCTCCATAAAGGATGCATATGCATGTAACTCAACCTTCTCAGGATGATAATATTAGGGTTGTTCTTAATGATAATGGTTTAGCTGAGATACATAGAATACATAATGAATGTCTCAGTACCTCTTAGGTTACTACAACTGATAGACTACAATCGTGACACCACATAAAATCTTGAACGTCCTAAAATATAATAGTGAAAGGGTACCCTATTTTCTGATCTGTTTGTATCCCATCCTCGACGAGACCTGCAAAAGACCAATTTTATAAACTCAAACTCTAGAGGCTGTCGACAATGATCATCATAATATTTCTTTCGATACTTTTCAACTTCCATCTATTTCTTATTCAACAAGACCAATTATGAAATTTCCTACATGGGAAATAGTCCCAAAAAAGCTTCATCACCTACCTATAACTAGTACTGGGAAGATTGTCATGTCATATTGTATAAAGCTTTGTAAGTTTCCATATCTATAGTCTTTTAAGATAAATATTTTTAGGGGAACACAACTAGGGGAATATTCCTCTCATAAGATACCATAAAAGCAATGACACATGCCCACAATATATCCTAAAGAACCTATATAGTGTTCTGTAATTGACCATCAGTATGATGCTGGTATGTCAGGCTCCGAAGTATTTCTATACCCAAAGACTTATAAAAATCTTCAAAAAATGACACATAAACTAGGAATCCATATCAGGTACAACGTTTTGGTAAACCCCATAATGTTGTACTATCTCACGAATATATCAATTCATAAGATTAAAAACTATGAATGTCTCTCTCGTAAATAGGATAATATAATACATTGTCATCTTGTCTAAAAAAACACATACAACATCAATACATTGAGGAGAAATTAGCCAACAAGTCAAAAATATGTCATGAAAACCACCCATTTCAACTTAGGAAAGTGTAACTTCTGTAAAATTCATGATTTTCACTGATGTTCCAATGTCAGCTTCCAAAAGGCGGAACAACTCGTGAAAAATCTAGATTACTCACATTCCATCCTTAGCCACTAATACTGGTGATGTAAGTCCTCATATATCTTGAAAATCATGGATGCATTACCTAAAATGTGGCATTATACTAGGGAATCATCTCCTTTTGTATGTCCACTGAAACCCAAATGAGATCATTTATATGTAGTATCTCATCCTCTAACACAATACAACTAGGATTTTGGTCCTCACCCTCCACACACTCCCATTGGACTAGGCGCTCAGAATCTGAAAACTACTTCATCCTCACTCTATCATGAAGGTTATTTATCACAACAATGGAATATATAATATTTTTTGTCGGGTCATCCTACATGACCAAGTGAATCTATTTAAACAAAGCCATAAACTGTGACTCACTAATGGCCTCCTGAAATGGTTTTATCCGAGTCCTCCTAGTCCATACATCATCTACGACACTTACTTTCCCAATGATATAGGAAAACTAAAAATCAAAATACTATAGGTACTTAACCAACATTTTTTTCATCATATTCAAAAAATGTTGTGTAAATATATACTTGAGTCTTCTTTAGTCCATATACACCATAGGATTGTCTCCATGTAAATAGTGTCTCTAATAATGAAAAGCATGAACAACATCAACTAAATCAAGATCATGTGATGGGTATTCAACTTAGGTGGCCTCAACCGATGAGACTCATATGCCGAAAATATATTCCCCTACATCAGAAAATCTCCCATCTAGATACTTGATACATCGCAATACAAATTGTAACTCTTATCCAGATCTAGAAGAATTATTATTAGTGTGGAATTCAGAATCCCTTTCAGTTCTTGAATGTAGAGACCCAATCTTGACGTACATGGACATTACATTACTTTTGCAAAATACTTAATACACTACAAAAAAACTCCCAAGGACCATATTAGTTTAGTATATTTGGAAACTAGGAACATAATCTTTTAATCATGGTGAAAGATCTTCAACATCTCCCATAAAGATCTTCCCTTATTTTTTTCTTACCTAAAACTTTTCTTTATTTCCTGGGGAAAAGAAAAAATAAAAAAGGATGAGCTCAAATGGTCAGTAAGGGTAATCTTGTAGAAAATAAAACAAACCATATACATTTGAACCTAAAAACATGAACACAATTTTTAAACATCAAAATCATGAGTTCTGAAATAAATCATGGTAGTACGTAAGGAATATATCATAAAGAAAATCAATATTGATAAAATAGAATGGGGATAAAACATTTAATTGTGGAAAAACATTAAGCACATGTTATGATTTAAATAGTATCCAAGGAATTTCTGCCAAGACCATCATAGTGGACAATGTCCATTACTGAACCCGGTTTACTTGACATTCCAGCCCTGTATTACTGAACCTGATTTTACTTGCCATTCCATCCATGTATATCACCTGAGATATAAATCCTTACCCAATGAATTGGAGGGAGATATAGATCCGACCCATCTCATAATGAAATCATTTTTTTGTGTGCCACAAAATAAATATAAATCATTCATCAAAACCCAAAGAATAATATTGGTTTCATAAACATCATCCTATCATAAAAAAATCCTTATAAAACAAAAGGATATCATTTAATCATAAGTAAAATCAATCCATGTAAATAATAGAGACATTATACTTGAAACAAAATCATATTAAATAATTTTATATTAGATGGAAAATGGATTTGATAAATCAGTTGAAATGAATTATTGTGGAAAATATCCCTTCTTATTTAAAATCATTTTCTTTTCTCAAAATACCATAAAATTTTAAAAGAAAAATATCTTATTTAAAATAATAATGAAATCGTGTAGAGGAATAATGATGTAAATAAATTGTTATGAAATAGTAAAAATCAGTTCATTCCATATAATCTAAAAAAACATTCTCCACGTACTTTTTCTAGAAAAGTAAAAAAGTGCCTCATATGGTAAACAGAAGAAAGATTCCTTACATTCCATGTAGTGAAAGAAAATAATTGGTAAAAAGGAATTTAAACGTACATGAGAAGATTTTTAGAAAACATTGAAATGGATGATAAATATAACCCCAGTAATTACTTACGAATAAACAATCTCGGATAAGAATGAGATTAGAATAATTATCTCTTATCATAGGTCCAATTTCTTCCAGACGTGTGAAAAACTCGTATATAATGGGTTTAAACATATAATTAATGTGTAACAGAACCATAATAATATCTATGATATCATATATGATTCACTTATGACTTTATATTACCCGTTATATTGTCAATTCCATGTTAAAGCAGTGTTTTGGGTAAAATTGTTTAATCTATCGTACGTGGTTGGACTTGTTGATCTTGATATTATTACTTATATCATGATTTAGATAATTCCAGATTGTAAAACATTATTTATATATATTATATATATTCAGAATATAAATATATATGATATATCGATAAATGGAATGAAATACACCGTTCATAGAGATGGTAGGTCGTACGTACGCATGAACGCTGTTTTCATTTCCTTATTAAATAGAATGGACTTATGTAATTGAAAAATATTTTTACATAAATCCAGTATCATTTTTATGTCATATATTTAATTGTTATTTATTATATATACTTTATAATCAATTTTGAATGGTTATCATGGATAATGACTCTCATCGCGTCATGGAGACGGTAATCCGTACGTACGCACAAACGATGATATTGTTCCCATAATTATTGAATGGATTTGAAGTGGAAGATATAATATATAAAAATTAGTATGATGTTATTATAACCATATATAGTTATTCGTTACACCATTATTCCCATCCTAGTAAGGTGGTGGTGGAAAAACAGATTACACCATGGTGTGGAGATGGTATTCTGTACGTACGCACGCGCGGTTATTTCATTTTCCATAGGATAGATAGAAGGTGAAATGGGGTTGTTTCATATTTATAATATCTTATCAGTAAATCAGTGATACTGATGGTACTACTTTTTAATGATACAACTAATGAAGAGGATGTTTAAGAAGAAAGAAACTTGAATGAATCAGTAGAAGAGATTACCTCTTCTTTGACATACCTCCTTTAAAATTCCTCTTAAGGGACTAGAGTTGGTCTTATGAGAAGACCAGAACCTCTAGAATGTGACTAGAGAAGTTGAAAATAGTAATGGTCAGGGGTAGTCCGAGCTTGATGGCTGAAAATTATGTGAAGAGGAGAGGGAAGGGGTGCCCTTTTACAAGAGAGGAGAGTGGCACTTTTAGAATCCTCCAAAATATTAATTTATAATAAACGAAAACCCCACATAAAAACATCCAAAGTGACTAAAATTAGGATATGACGTAATATAATCTTTTAATATCATCATCCAATAAAATTTATACATGTTTTTATTTTATTTCAAACCTTATCATTTTAATTTATCCTTATTTAATCTATTTAATTTTATTTGTGGTAATAATATTCTAATTTATAAATTGTTATAAATACTTACTTATGTGTGGTGAATTTTCCATAATTAGATACATTATTACATTTTAGATCATATAATTTTAAATTTTAAATTTTTAAATATTTTGGTGATTTTAAATAAAATTTAATAATATGTTATTTTTATAAAATATCAATAGTATCAATTTTGACACTATTCAATTATTTGATTTTAAATAAAATCCACACAGAAGATACATTCAAAACAAAATATTTAATATCTTCCAAACATGTCATATTCATCTAAAATATTCATGGAGAACATTAATTGTTTCATATAATATTTATTTTAATGTTTTTAAAACCATTTATTTGATATTTCGCTTAATAAAATAATTACTACAACATTATTGTATAACTATTTAATATACTTATTTGTTGAATAAAAATTAAAAATAAAATACTATGATGAATATAAATCTAATATATTTAATAATAATACTATTATTCTAATTTAAAATCTTAAAATCACAACATTAATGTTGTTATATTTATTAAATTATGAAGGTGACAACTTTGACATCATTTGAAATAAAATACTATAAATGTCAAAATCTGTTTTATAAGGCTCTGAATTGTCCAAAAGTCGACCCATGGATTCTTAGTGTATAGATATACTCGGAAAATATGTTTTGGTCAGGTGTTAGGGCATTTTGATGGGTAATAGTATATTAATAAAAACTATATTATTTATTTTCACTAAATAAATAAATTCTTAATCATTAATGTATAAGCCACTAAGGTAATTAAATATTTCTTAAAAATTACAAATAAATTACCATAAAAAAGAAAAAACTTTTATCTTCCAAATGATTATTTATAATAGAATTTATATTCTTTATAGCCTTATTTTAAGAATACATTAATTATTAAAGTTTGAGTGAGACATATTTCAGTTTCTTTAAATAAAATAAATTAAGGGTCTTAATCACATCCAAGTGGGTTCTAATAGATTACATTTCGAACAAAGTATGATCTAAGGAAAAATATATTCCTCCAATTATATTAAGAAAAGTGTTAAGGTAATTTAATAATATTATATTTACCCTTAATTACCTGAGTGCTCTTTAACTATGGTAAATAAAATTTACCATAGATACTATTAATAAAGCATAAAATTAAATAGTAGCTTATTAACATAATTTGGACCTAATGATTCCAAATATGGAATAAATTTTTTCCAAAATTCAAAACACAGAAGTTTTAGTATTTAATTTAAAATTAATCCCACTTTTGAGAAAATGGGTTTTAAAAGGTAAAACATTGCAAAAGTTTGAAAGGTTTTTACCTATGAATTCAGTGTAAAATTAATGCTAATGACTTAAATTATATTAAAAGGTAAAAATATATTATTTTAATACTTTAAAACCATTAAATATTATAATTTATCCATATAAATTATCTTGATGAAATTTTTTTTAATTAAAATTTACCGTATTTTTACTATTCATCAAAATAAGAAAATTATCAGAAAAATATCAATAATTTATCCAAATTAAATATTTATATCCTGATTCCAAAGAAAATTTTATTTTTTCAAATTTAGCATATAAACATGTCAAAAACTAGATTTAAAGTGGGTGCACCTTTAAAAGGTGGAAAAACTATATTTTTTGAAAAATACTTATTTTACCCAAAAAAATTATTTTGTTCACATTCCATTTTCTATAAAATGTGTAAGATTAATTATAATGTCATAAAATATAAAATTTAGTTAGTACTACTCATAACGACTATATTATAACAATATATATCATTGTTTAGTGAAACTCAGTATTGCGTACAACACACACTATTGAGGAATGTTGCTCTTGTGTGCAACAGAAGCGAAGAATCGTGTTTTCGTATAATACAAGCAATTATGGTGTTTCATATAGAGTAATATTATTTTGGTGTAGCGTACAATCACAAGAAATCATTGAAATTGAAAAGAATATATCTCTTAAAATCTGGGGGTGTTACACTGAAAGGATTCCATTCAGGTATCTGACTAAATAAACGTAACACAATTCTTATTCAAGACCATCAATACTTCTAATAAGAGTGAGAAGCCCTGTAAAAAATCATGTTATATCCACCTAGATTTAATAAATTCACTAGTTCAAATAGGTTCTTAGGTTTCAATCTAGTAAACTAAAACCCTCATTTTTTCTAGGTCAACAAATTCATCTATCCATAAGATAAAATGTCCCAAGAAGTAAATTCCGTCCATAAAAATTGGAACATTTTGAGATTAGATATATTACTGTTCATCTCTCTATGTATCCAAAATGAACTCAATATTTTCTTATTCTCATGTCAATTGTGATAATGCCCCATGAAATCTTCCACGAAAAACACCACAAACAAAACCAAATAAGGATGAAAAACTCAGTTTATTAACTCTATGAAGACTGTTGTCACATTCAATAGATTATATAACAAAACAAAATACCCATATAGACCATACCTTCTTAAAGATGTTATATATTGTATGAATGTAGGTCGAATAGGTATCTAATGATACCTAGAACTCATATATATTCTTGTTAACACTCAAGGTCCCAAGAGATGATCAAAATGTTCATCTATCTATGAAAAGGTATATTGTTTCTTAAATGTCAACTGGTTCATTTTTTGATAATATTCAAAAATCCCGTGGTTACAATCCACCTTTTTTTTCAAAAAGTACTAGGGAACTCCGTGGTGATGAATTATATAATATGAACCACTTTTCCTCCAAATAATTGACATACATATTCTGATACTGTAACTCTATTTTAGCTATATTTTAAGGTGGAATGGAAACTGATGAACCTCATTGAATTCGGTATATGGATAATTTAACTTCTATATCAATTGGCAAACTGGAAAATTAATATTTGAAAACTTCCCTAAAATGATCAACCATTTGAGGGAAATTTTTCCAAAATGATCCATGATCACATAGATATAAACTAGCAATTTGGGTTGTCATCCTACACAGCTGATGATACTATGGTGAAACTAGAATTTCCTAGACATCCCATTTACACTTGTGAATAAAAAATATTCCTTATGGTGATGTGAAGGTCAACCTCTCGTGATAGAAATAAAAAAAATTATTGATAAAATACCAAAATCTAGAGTATGATTTCCAACCTGGTTATCTCGAGGAAAAAATGATCCCATATGAAGTGATGGCCACCTACATCAAGGGGAACTCCCTACATCAACTTACACTCTCCACTATGATCCCTAATGGATTATTAACTCCCATAAATCCCTTATAAATTTAAACAATGATCACGTGGATCTCAACCATTGGTAATGGAATGAAAATATTTGAAGTAGATATATCTAAAAAAGTATTAACTTGTATAGATGATTCTAATATCTCACCACTCACTATAGATGGCTCGATGCTCTTCTCCTTAGTGGTTAGTTGTTCAGAATGTATAAGGCCTAAACCACGATTCTATTAAACAACCTCACATCCCGGAGTTATCCCACTCTATAGTGTAGTTACAACTAATGTTTGGATTCCATGACCCCTACCACCACCGCAGCCTGAGAGACTCATAATACTCTAGTTCCTAGACTCTGTGAGAGCTATGAATCCCACTCTCGAACCAGATGTTAGTGATGACCCCCTTCCACTAAATCATAGAGTGAAGTAACTATAGAAACATTTTACATGGACCATCATACAAAAATCATGGAACTCTTATGGCCCTTGATCCCATTTATTCCTCATACAACCCCGTATTTTACTCTTAAACAGATCTACTGGAATGAACATCCATCCTGGTACACATCTTAGTGGAAGCCTCAAAATTTCACTTCCTTCTACTAGAAGTTTAACCCCTGGGTCAAGATAATATAACACTCTACTCAACTGCAATAACTTCCATTGGGTTCTTCATGTATAATCAGAGCCTCATTCACTATCCTTGTAGTAGCCTTCATCTATAACATATTGTTCTGTTACCGAATAGAAATCCTAATACCATCCTCAAAGAATATCACCCTCAATATCTCATTATCAATATATATTCATGCATAATTCTGTAGCTCTATAAATCATTCCAATTATTTTATAACAGTCAGTGTTCACTTATATAGACTCAAAAACTCACCAACCCTTTTATCTCTTAGGGTCCCTGGAAAAAGTAATCATTCAACATGGTTTGGAAATTGGCCTTGTTTTACCCTTCTCCTATGCAATGTACTAATCAAGAAATGTACTTTGGGAACTTTCACCAATCCCTAACTTCATCCCTAGAGTCTATCCTAGTACCGAATGGTGGCCCCAAAAAGGTGTGAGACAACACTATATGGGACACCACTAATATTTTCTATAACAAATCTAGTTTATGTATGACATACTAAATATAAGGTCCCGGCCTTAAACCTTACTTAACATTTAATTAAATGAATAATTCACATTGAGGATCTTTTCATGTTTAGAGTTTTAGAGAATTAGAACATAACCATTATATCTCAAAACATTTAAACACTAGAAACTTCTACTATGTTTCCATAGAATAAAAAAACTCTTAATAAGAAACATGTCTAGTTCCATGTTTTATATAGCATGACGTTCCCTTGATCCCATCCTTAACCCTATTCTACATTAAGTCCTGTGAAAAACATTTCAAAAAAACTTGGGGTGAGATAAAAAGATCAGTAAGGGATACACAAAGAATGAAAACTGTTAGTTTATCAAAACAACAATTAAACCATGTATACTTTATCAACATAATAATTTTCACCTTTATGAAGTTTTAAAAACTCTTCACTGAATAAAATATCATTACATACACTTTTGTAACCAAAAGATTACCATAAAACCCATAAAAAGATCACATAACATATAAAGGTAACTTGGCACATAAACATAATTAAGTGTAATAACCATACGGTCGACTTCCACACATATCACTTAATGGAATAGCCATACGGCCAACTTCCATACATACTTAATGGAATAGCCATACGGCCGACTTCCATACATACTTAATATAATAGCCATATGGCTGACTTCCATACCCAATGCATTGGAGGTTATAATGTAACCACCTGTCCTGGTATTCACGGCACCACCCGTCATATGGTTCATCACGTAACCACCCGTCAAATGTCCAAGTACCATTATAAAATCATAAGACATAAAACAAATATAATGGAAAGAAAACATTTCCACAATTTGATCACAATATATCACATAAATATTTTTACATAACAAATCCATTATAAAAACTATTTTCAATACCAAAATACATAAAATATTATATGGTATTTATTTCATTTAAAAAAAACATTACGGCTTGTTGAGGAAGCCAAAGACCAAATAATACTCACGGCGACGGAAAAGGTCGTTGTCACCGTGTACGTTAAAAGAAACATTCCTTTTTGTTGTTTAGTAAAATTCTTCATAGAAAAAGATTTCTTACGTATAAAAGTAAAATTCAAAGGGGTTTATACACCGTATAAATGATATTTGTGTACAAAACGAAATATTCCTCAATGAAAGGAGATTGAGATGAAGTCCCTTACCTCGGGTCCGACTTGACTCGATTGTTTTTTAACGTCCTGAATAATAAACATGAGTTAATTTATAATTGATACAGAACCTTCTTCAAGTTCATTATTACTTTTATATCACTTATTATCATGTTATAAACATTATGTAATCATTTACGTTAATAATGTTTGTTTTGTCGATATTTGGTTCTTAAGTCGAAAGTGGACTTCTTACAATTACATGTTGTTCATGTGTTGAAAGGTTATTTATATCCAGAATGAAATTCCTGATTTGGATATCATATATATCACATATATCCATCATATACATGTATTTATAATATTACAGAATCATTTAGAGGTAAGAAATGAAATGCACCGTTCATGGAGACGGTAAGCCGTACGTACGCATGAATGCTACTTTCATTTATTTTTCATATTAATGGAATTAAAACTAAATGAGAGGTATGTATATTTTAATTCCATAATTCTATTCATCATTTATATGTATCATACATTATATATATCCATTATAAATATGTACTTATAATAGTACATTACATTTCGGGATAAGAAATGAAATGCACCGTTCATGGAGACGGTAAGCCGTACGTACGCATGAACGCTACTTTCATTTCTATCTCATACTTTAATAGATGGAAATAATAATGATATAGAGTTATATTATAACTCCAGTATAACATCATATATAATAACTTTAAATCCATCCTTTTTACGTCCCACATATGGCATTAACGAATCACATCACTTTGAGGGGGCGGTAGTCCGCACTTCCTTAAATGATGATATCACATTTACCCATAATGGAAGCCATAAATGTATGCCCAAAATGAAAAATACAGAAGTTTAAGGAAAACATAAACATATTATATATCATATATAAATATAGTGACATCTTAATGGCCACCTTTGAAGGTGTTATAATAATATCTAACAATCATCGTTTCGTGAGGTAGAAATTCGCCATCCACGGAAACAATATGTTCTTTAACCATTAGACGTAGGTGTGTGTATGTGTAGCTCGAATACTACTTATAACAACATCCTAGTATATGGATGATACTTTATTTGTTACGAAATAAATGAATAAAAAGAGTTTAGGGGGTTGGAGAAGCAAAATAAAACAAAAGGACACAAGTGAATACATTACCTTATAATCGGGTAACTCCCTTTGGTTTGAGCTCAAAGGCTTCTTTGGGAATAATTATACACAAAGTTAGGCATCAAGGATTTATAGAGGGATGTGGAGAGGCAAAATTAGCAGGGGTTGGTCGAGCCAAAGGCCTTGGAATTATGGGTAATGAGGTAGAGGTGGGGGCCTTTTATAAGAGGAGAGGAGGGGACTCTTGGAAAGTAAAGAAATGTTCCATTATTTTAAAATGCATTTCGGATTTAAAAGGTCCCAAATTGATATAATTCGAGGATAAGGTGATAAGGGTTCGAAATATACCCATACAATAGGTTTTGGACATGTTTAGGTCTTAGATTTTACATTATCATTCCATTTTATTTAAATCATTAAATAATGAGGTAATCGCTGCATCATCATGGTGTTATAAATAATTTAATATATTTAATGTCTAAAAATTATAGAAAAAATACTTTGATGTAGGAAATATTTTTATATTTCCAATTAATATTTATAGTCAAAAATCTGACTTGTATAACCCCATGTAAAAATTGGTTTAGTAAAACATCTCATGTTTGTGTCATTTTTACTTTAACTTTAAATAAAAGGCATAAATGTCATTATCATACCCAAGTGGCTCCATGGGGTACCAAATATCGACCCATAGGTTGTATTGGTCGGCCATAACTCAACAAATAGGGTTAGGACAAGTGTCAAGATATTTTCATTTTTTTATAATATCATTTTTACCTTAAATTACACTAATTACCTTTAATCGTCATTAATAAAACATAAAAGTTACTATTCACCAAAATTTATTTTAATCCAATTAAACCACATTATACTTAATAATGAAACTCATTTAAATTCGATTTTGGAGATTCAAAACACAGAAGTGGTAAAGTCCCATTTAAACGAATAATCAAATTTTGTAACCACCACTTTGTGGTTTCACTATTGATCAAAAATTGATGTTTTTCAGAAAAATACCAAAAATTCACCCTAAGCTATATTTGATATTACGAATTCAAAAATGAAGTCCATTTTACAAAATTCAAAACCTATAAGTTGAATTAAGTAATTTAATAATTAATTCCCGCTCTCAAAACAAATAGCGTGTTTTTATGAAACAATAAGTATCAAAAGATTGACACCAGTTTAAGTCCAATTTCAAAGTAAAATTAATTCCAACAACCACTCTGGATTAAATGGTAAAAATATATTCTAATTTCACTTAAAAACCAATTAAAATGGTTATCTAATCATCTTAATAAATTATATTAAAAAGTGTTTTTTAATTAAAATACAACATTTTACACTATTCATTAAAAAATGATCTTTATCGGAAAAATACCAATAAATTACACAAAGTAATATTTGATGTCCCAATCATAAAGAATAAGTTTATTTTGACAAACATAGCTTATAAAATTGTCAAAATATAGATTTAAAAATGGTTTTCCATAAAAAGGAAGTAAAACAATCTTTTAAAAATATTAGTGTATTTCATGATTAAGATTGGATTTATTTTCATTTTAAGCCTCTAAAACACTATCTAATTCATTAATAGGCATAGATAAAAATATATATTATTAATTACTTACTTGGGATGTTACATCCTTCCCTCATTTAGAAAATTGCGTCCTTGCAATTTATTTACTTATCGAAAAAGTGGGGGTATTTATCCCTCATTGCATTTTCAGATTCCCATGTTGCCTCTTCAATCATATAGTTTTTCCACAAAACCTTTACCTGATAAATCAACTTATTCCCTAACACCTGCTCCCTATGGTCAAGAATCTGGACTTGTTGTTCTTCATAAGAGAGATTCTCTTCCAACTGAACTACCTATGGGCACAAAACATGAGATGGATCTGGCATATAATTTCTCAGTATCGAAACATGAAAAACATTGTGTACCTGAGATAGACTCGGAGGTAAAGCCACTCGGTAAGCTACTGATCCAACTCTATCCAGAATTTTATATGGTCCAATGAACCTTGGACTCAGCTTTCCATTCTTACCAAATCTCATCACACTTTTCCATGGAGAAACCTTGAGAAAAACATGATCACCTACCTCGAAAGATAGATCCTTCCTCCGGTTATCTGCATAACTCTTCTACCTTCTTTGAGCTGTTCTCATGTGTTTCTGAATCAACTGAACTTTTTATACCATCTCTTCTACCAATTCTAGTCCCATTAGCTTCCTTTCACCCACTTCATCCCAAAATGCTGGAGTTTGACACCACTTCCCATATAATGCCTCAAATGGTGCCATATGTATACTGGAATGAAAAATGTTATTATAAGAAAACTCAACCAAAGAAATATGTTGGTCCCAACTTCCCTAATAATCCATCGAACAAGATCGTAGCATACCCTCCAAGGTCTGAATTGTTCGTTCTGACTTCCCATCTGATTGCGGATGAAAAGCTGTACTAAAATTTAATTCAGTACCCAACGACTTCTGAAGGCCTTTCCAAAAGTTGGAAGTAAACCTGGGATCACGGTCAGATACAATGGAGAGTGGAAATCCATGTAACCTGACTATCTCTTTAAGATACAAACGGGAAAGTTGATCTAGGGAAAAATTAACTCGTATGGAAAGGAAATGAGCAGATTTAGTCAAGCGATCAACAATAACCCAGATTGCATTATTACCTCGAGATGTCTTCGGTAATCCCACAATGATGTCCATAGATATATTCTCCCATTTCCACTCTAGAACTGGTAGAGGCTGAAGCATCCCTTTCGGTAACTGCCCCTCTGCTTTAACCTGCTGACAAGTCAAACACTTCACAGTAAAATCAGCAATATCTCTTTTCATTCCATCCCACCAGTAATACTCCTGCAGATCTCTGTACTTCTTAGTACTGCCAGGATGAACTGAAAATGGAGAACTATGAGTTTCACATAACAACTCTCTCTTCAACTGTGAATCACAAGGCACACACAATCTCTTCCCAAATCTCAAAACACAATCACTATCAATGTTGAATTCATTCAAGTTACCTTTTTGAACCAGCTCTACCTTTTTCTGCAACTCACTGCCTTGCTTCTCTATTTTCTTGATTCTGTTTGATAGGGATGATCTCACTGATACCTGAAACAAAACATAAGAACTTCCTCCACCAACAACTTCTATGCCAATGTTCATCAAATCCTTAACCAAAGGATCAAGTTCCAATCACAACATTGTTAATGAAACATTACTTTCTAGACTCAAAGCATCAGAAACTATATTGGCTTTTCCCAGATGGTAGTGAATTGTACAATCATAATCCTTGATTAATTCCAGCCATCTCCTCTATCTCATGTTCAATTATTTCTGGGTGAATATATACTTTAAACTTTTGTGATCAGAATATATTTCACACTTTACTCCATACAAATGATGCCTCCAAATTTTTAAAGCAAAAAACAAAAGCAGCTAATTCCAAATCATGTGTAGGGTAATTTACCTCATGAGTTTTCAACTGATGTGAAGAATAAGCAATTACCTGATCATTATGCATAAGGACACAACCAAGTCCCTTCAACGAAGGGTCACTGTATATAACAGACTCACTATTCCTGGAAGGAAGTGCCAAAACTAGAGCATTCACCAATCTTCTTTTCAACTCCTGAAAACAATCATCACATTATTTTGTCCAAATGAACTTAACACCCTTACGAGTTAGCTTAGTCATTGGACTAGTTAACCGTGAAAAATTTACAACAAAACTTCGTTAGTAACCTGCCAAACCAAGAAAACTACAGATCTCGGTTACATTTGTGGGTCTTGGCCATTCTTCAACAACTTTTGTTTTAGCAGGATCAACAGTTATGCCATCTTTTGAAGCAATGTGACCCAGGAAAGAAATTTGTTGTAACCAAAACTCACACTTGCTGAATTTTCCATATAGTTTATCTTCTTTTAAGGTTTTAAAGATAACCCTGAAATGACTTTCATGCTCCTCTTTACATTTAGAAAACACCAAAATATCATCGATGAAAACAACCACAAACTTATCCAAGAGGTCATGGAAAATTCTATTCATAAGGTCCATGAATACAGCAGGTTCATTAGTTAACCCAAAAGGCATAACTAGAAATTCATAATGGCCATACCAAGTACGAAACGAAGTCTTCGGAACGTATGCTTATTTTACTTTCAACTGATGGTACCCCGACCTCAAGTCAATCTTTGAAAAATACTGAGCTGCCTGGATCTGATCAAACATATCATCGATATGAGGCAAAGGATATTTTTTCTTAACAGTAATATTATTCAAGGCTCTATAATCAATGCAAAGTCTCATTGAGCCATCTTTATTTTTGAAAAACAAGATAGGATAACCCCATGGTGATGTGCTAGGTCGAATGAAACCTTTATCTAATAAATCTTTAAATTGTTTCTTTAACTCTAAAAGTTCAACTTGAGCCATTCAATACGGGGGTTTTGAAATTGGCATAGAATCAAGAACTAAGTCAACAGTAAATTCAACATCCCGATCATGAATAATAACAGGCAACTCATCAGGAAAAACATCAAGATACTCTTTTACCACTGGCACATCATTAATCTGAACAGTTCCTTTTTTTTCAACAATATGTGCAAGGTAACATTCATTTCCATCTTTTACAAGATTCTCAACTTCCTGATATATTATCAAAATCAAGGGTTCATTCTTGTACAAAAACTGAAAATATTTTTGAAAAGAAACCATTTTAGCTCTGCAGTCAATCTTATCATGATAAACAGAAAGCCAATCCATGCCCAAAATAACATCAAACTCTACTAGAGGAAAAACAATAAGGTTTTCTGGTAGATTATTTCCACACACAAGGATATGAAGGTTCTTATAATTCATTTTTGTCTCAACGTTCCCTCTGGGTGTTTTTACCATAAGTTCAGGGTTCATATCTTGATATGGAATTTCCAATTTACTCGAAAACTTCTCAAAAATGAAAGAGTGTGTAGACCCTGAATCAAAAAACACATTGGCATAATCTGAACAAACAAACAGTGTACCTGATACAACATCATTCGATGGCCCAACATCTGCTGAAGTTGTTGCAAAGGATTTCACCACCCCTTTCTTCTTGTAGTCTGGCTGCTTTCCCCCAGTCGAGTTCTTCATTAGACACTCATTTGCATAATGACCCATTTCATTACACTTGAAACACCTTACCACTTGCTTTTCATTGCCTGCTTGATCATATTCCTTACAGTTACGAGCAATATTAATAGACTTACCACACCGAAACCACTTACCAGACATGGATAAACATTCTCCAGGATGCATTTTACCACACTTATCACAGGATCGATATTTGGTTTTCTTACCTCCTTGATTCTTTGGTGAATTCTTCCCCTTTTCCTGCCAACTATACCTCTTATTCCGATGTTTATCACAGAACACCTGATCATCAGCAAACTCCATTTCCACGTTCTCTGAACATCGAACAAGTTTTTCATAACTTTTGAACTCATGAGAACCTAAAGCCCTTCGATACTTTGGATTTAACCCTCAGTAAAAACGGTTTATTTTACAATCAATATCTCATATGAAGTTTGGAGCATACCTTGCCAATCGAGTGAAATTTTCTTCATAGGAAGCCACTGAGTCCTCCTATTCCCTAAATTCCAAGAATTGCTTTTCCATCCTAAGTCGAACAGCCTTAGGAAAATACTTCTCAAGAAACATACCATTGAATTCTTCCCAGTGAAGATCCTCAATCTCATCACTATACCTGATATTTTTTACCATCGACCACCACTGATCAGCTTCACCTTCAAAACGGTAAACAGCAAGACTAACCTTTTGATGTTCTGAACACCCCAGGACATCAAAAATCTTCTCCAGTGCTTTAATCCACCCTTCAGCTTATACGAGGTCAGATGATCCTCTGAATGATGGGGGATGTTGCCTCATGAAATGTTCCACCACTGACATGTTCCTCTACGGTTGATCTGGCTGATCTCGTGCATAGATACCACCACCATTTATAACCTGAGCCAACTATGCCATCACTGCAACAAACTGTTCATTTCCGATACCGACCATCTCAGGTTGCTGATTTGGAAGGTTGTCTTCCTCCTGATGTCGTCCCAACATAGCTACTTTGTTTCCTCTGTGGAAAACCATTATGAACGTAGAAATATCTTAGGCGAAGCAACATGGTAATCCGTAAATGCTATATCATTTCAATCATATTATAATTTAACACTTTTCTAACTCCTAAAGTTGTCTAAACCGACCTTTGATACCAACTATAAGGCCCCGGCCTTAAACCTTACTTAACATTGAATTAAATGAATAATTCACATTGAGGATCTTTTCAGGTTTAGAGTTTTAGAGAATTAGAACATAACTATTACATCTCAAAATATTTACAAAGTAGACACTTTTACTAAGTTTCCATAGAATAAAAAAACTCTTAACAAGAAACATGTCCAGTTCCATGTTTTATATAGCATGACTTTCCCTTGATCCCATCCTTGACACTATTCCACATTAAGTCCTGTGAAAAACATTTCAAAAAAACTTGGGGTGAGCATAAAAAGCTCAGTAAGGGATTCACAAAGAATGAAAACTGTTAGTTTATCAAAACAACAAGTAAACCATGTATACTTTATCAAAGTAATACTTTTCACCTTTATGAAATAGTAAAAACTCTTCACTAAATAAAAGATCATTACTTACCCTTTTGTAACCAAAAGATTACCATAAAACCCATAAAAAGATCACATAACATATAAAGGTAACTTGGGACATAAACATACTTAAGTGGAATAACCATACGGTCGACTTCCACACATATCACTTAATGGAATAGCCATACGGCCAACTTCTATACATACTTAATGGAATAGCCATACGGACGACTTCCATACATACTTAATGGAATAGACATACGGCCAACTTCCATACCCAATGCATTGGAGGATATAACGTAACCACATGTCCTGGTATTCACGGCACCACCCGTCATATGGTTCATTAGGTAACCACCCGTCAAATGTCCAAGTACCATTATAAAATCATAAGACATAAAACAAATATAATGGAAAGAAAACATTTCCACACATTGATCACAATATATCACATAAATATCTTGACATAAAAAATCCATTATAAAAACTATTTTCAATACCAAAATACATAAAAGTGTATATGGTATTTATTTCATTAAAAAATATTACGGCTTGTTGAGGAAGCCAAATACCAAATAATACTCGCGGCGGTGGAAAGGGTCTTTGTCACCGCGTACGTTAAAAGAAACATTCCATTTTGACGTTTAGTAAAATGCTTCGTAGAAAAAGATTCCTTTTGTATAATAGTCAAAGTCAAAGGGGTTTATACGCCGTATAAAAGTTATTTGTGTATAAAATGAAATATGCTTCAATGAAAGGAGATTAAGACGAAGTCCCTTACCTCAGGTCCGACTTGACTCGATTGTTCTTTAACGTCCTGAATAATAAACTTGAGTTAATTTCTACTTGATTAAGAACCTTATTAAAGTTCACTATTACTTTTATATCACTTATTATCATGTTATAAACATTATGTAATCATTTAAGTTAATAATGTTTGTTTTGTCATTATTTGGTTCTTAAGTCGAAAGTGGACTTCTTACAATTACATGTTGTTCATGTGTTGAAAGGTTATTTATATCCAGAATGAAATTCCTGATTTGGATATCATATATATCACAAATATCCAGCATATACATGTATTTATAATATTACAGAATCATTTAGAGGTAAGAAATGAAATGCACCATTCAGGGAGACGGTAAGCCGTACGTACGCATGAACGCTACTTTCATTTCTTTGTCATATTAATGGAATTAAAACTAAATGAGAGGTATGTATATTTTAATTCCAGAATTATATTCATCATTTATATGTAACATAAATTATATATATCCATTATAAATGTACTTATAATATTACATTACATTTGGGAATAAGAAATGAAATGCACTGTTCATGGAGACGGTAAGACGTACGTACGCATGAACGCTACATTCATTTCTATCTCATAATTTAATGGAATGAAATAATAATGATATAGAGGTATATTATAATTCCAGTATAAAATCATATATAATAAATTTAAATCCATCCTTTTTACATCCCACATACGGCATTAACGAATCACATCACTTTGAGGGGGGTGGTAGTCCGCACTTCCTTAAATGAAGATATCGCATTTACCCATAATGGAAGCCATAAAGGTATGCCCAAAATGAAAAATACAGAAGCTTATGGAAAACATAAACATATTATATATCATATATAAATATAGTGACATCTTAATGGCCACCTTTGAAGGTGTTAGAAGAATATCGAACAATCATCGTTTCGTGAGGCAGAAATTCGCCATCTACGGAAACAGTATGTTATTTAACCATTAGACGTAGGTGTGTGTAATTGTAGCTCTAATACTTCTTATAACAACATCATAGTATATTTAAGATACTGGATTTGTTCCAAAATAAATGAATAAAAAGAGTTTAGGGGGTTGGAGAAGCAAAATAAAACAAAAAGACTCAGATGAAGACATTGCCTTATAATCGGGTAACTCTCTTTAGTTTGAGCTCAAAGGCTTCCTTGGGAATACTTATTCCCAAAGTGAGGCTTCAAGGAGTTATAGAGGGATGTGGAGAGACAAAATTATCTGTGTTTGGTCGAACCAAAGGCTTTGGAATTGTGGGTAATGAGGTAGAGGTGGGGGGATTTTATAAGAGGAGAGGAGGGGCACTCTTGGAATGTAAAGAAATGTTCCATTATTTTAAAATGAGTTTCGGATTTAAAATGTACCACATTGATATAATTAGAGGATAAGGTGATAAGGGTTATAAATATATCCATCCAATAGGTTTTGGACATGTGTAGGTCTTAGATTTTACATTATCTTTCCATTTTATTTAAATCGTTAAATAATGAGGTAATCGCTGCATCATCATGGTGTCATAAATAATTTAATTATATTAATGTATAAAAATTATAAAAAAAATACTATGATGTATTAAATCTTTTTATCTTTCCAATTAATATTTATAGTCAAAAATATGACTTGTATAACCTCATGTAAAAATTGGTTTAGTAAAACATCTCATGTTTGTGTCATTTTTACTTTAACTTTAAATAAAAGGCATAACTGTCATTATCATACCCAAGTGGCTCCATGGGGTACCAAAAATAGACCCATGGGTTGTATTGGTTGGCCATAACTCAACCAATAGGGTTAGTACAAGTGTAAAGATATTTTCATTTTATTATAATATCATTTTTACCTTAAATTACACTAATTACCTTTAATCGTCATTAATAAAACATAAAAGTTACTATTCACCAAAATTTATTTTAATACCATTGAACCACATTTTACTTAATAAGGAAAATCATTTAAATTATATTTTGGAGATTCAAAATACAGATGTGGTAAAGTCCCATTTAAACGAAGAATCAAATTTTGTAACCACCACTTTGTGGTTTCACTATTCATCAAAAGTTGATGTTTTTCAGAAATATACCAAATATTCACACTAAGCTATATTTGATATTCCGAATTCAAAAATGAAGTCCATTTTACAAAATTAAAAACATATAAGTTGCATTAATTAATTTAATAATTAATTCCCGCTATCAAAGCAAATAGCGTGTTTTTATGAAACAATAAGTATCAAAAGATTGACACCAGTTTGAGTCCAATTTCAAAGTAAAATTAATTCCAACGACCACTATTGGATTAAATGGTAAAAATATATTCTAATTTCACTTAAAAACAAATTCATAAGATTATCTAATAATCTTAATAAATTAGATTAAAAAGAGGTTTTGAATTAAAATACAACATTTTACACTATTCATTAAAAAATGAACTTTATTGGAAAAATACCGTAAAATTACACAAAGTAATATTTGATGTCCCAATCATAAAGAATAATTTTATTTTGACAAACATAGCTTATAAAATTGTCAAAATATATATTTAAAAATGGTTTTCCATAAAAAGGCACTAAAATAATCTTTTAAAAATATTAGTGTATTTAATGCTTAAGATTGGATTTATTTTCATTTTAAGCCTCTAAAACACTATCTAATTCATTAATAGAAATAGGTAAAAATATCTATTATTCATTACTTACATGGGATGTTACACTAAAGTACTATGAAATATATATCACAGTCATAGAATAAATGAAACAAAGTACCCAAGGAATATGTGATACAAGTAAAGTGAAAACATCAAATAAAAACAAGGAAACCAGTAAATGTCATTCAATATAACATAAACAAGGGAAGTGGTGAAAATAGAAATTATCAAGGTATACTATCCAATCTACCCACTAGAGTTAAATAACTATATTAGGGACATTTTCATGAATAGTATAAAAATACACCATGGGCACAACATATAATCCAATATATAATACTTTCATAGCCACACTATATAATCATGTATACAATATCGAACATGGAAACTCTGTATAAATCAGTATCATAAAAAATAGTTGTTTTGATTATTCAAAAGTGTCAGAACAGGAAGGGATATATCCAAGGCATAAAAGACCAAGGAATCCATGTAAATTCCCATGTTATTCTTGATGTAAACAATGTAAAAACTTCAGTGGGGTCCAAGAAACATGTCATCAGACTATATCTACTATGAGCCTATGAAAGATTGATTTACGGGGTACCAAGGCCATCAAAATCCTACATAATCCAGATCCAAATAGTACAAAAGTTCAAGGAATACACTATTACATTCCTGATCCTTATAAAAAACATAAATGAAATTTATTGAATCCGGACCCAATGTATACCAACCACAAAATCCACTAATATTTCAAATCATCATCTCATAATCAATGAAATTCATTGAGTTCTCCAAATCATATTATAGTTCCATTTAAAAAGTTACATCAATTCATATCATTTAAACACATTAAAAGGGAGGAATAACCTTATTTTATTCCAATAAATTCAATAATAATTTAGTAAAAAATGTATTCCACTATGAAGGAAATCTCAAATGCACCCATGAGTGGTATAAAAAAATGGAAATAAAAAAGGCACACCCCATGGGTGTCCTATATTGGGGAAACAACCTCTAAAAATCTCATAGGAACATGTGGGAATCCCTAATGGGTTCCAATACATGTAATTCAGATATTAAATTAATTTTAGGGGAACCCCTAGAATGAATGAAATCCTACACAATGAAAATTGTGCTTATAAAACACTAAACCCCAAGGGAATAGTATAGACTGCATACTGTATGACAGTAGTAGAGAACTCATCGAGTATCGAACATTAATTTAGTACAAATGAGAATAGAAACAAAGAACAGATGTAGGAACTGGTAATATGGAATATTAAATTTTAGATAAATAACTCCATCGATACGAATTGAAATGAAGAATGGAATAATAAGATCAATAACCTACTAGGGTGAATCAAATGGGATGAAAATTGTTTGAATCCATGATCTGATATAGAATCGGGAGAAAAAATATATGGAATTTGATACAAAGGAGCTATCAAAAATTCAAAAATTTCCACAATTGGATAAATATAAATAATCTTAGTGTTTAATTGATTTTATGGGGAAAAGGTAATTTCTCCATGCTTTTTTGGGCCACATGATTTGGAAGTAGATTCGGCCAAATTGTGTGCCAACCTTGCACTGTTCACTATCATAAAGGGGTTTCTCACAAGGTTTATGCACACTGTTTGACAAACCATGTAGAAACAATGTATCAACCACTATAAAAAACAATGGAGCCCTCATATGGGATTGTGTCCCATTCTGCACGGTTTCATTAAATTGCTTGCCTCTTGAAAGATCCATGGACCCCCACACATGGTTAGTAGTATCTATGTGTCCTATTACACATGGATTATTCCAACCATACGTCCTGCCATTTTTTGCAAAAATTCTGGCTTTAGACTTCTATTAGGCCCCTTAATCCCTTGGTACACCGATGATCTCATTGGGAAATACCATTATGCCATACCAGAGAATTTAAACCTACAAATAAAACATTATTACCTCATAGGAAAAATCTTGATCATAGAATATTTAATAGATAATATTATATTATCTTTCCGAATGGGATGAAAATTAATTTTAAATTACAAAATGTATAACATTTTAAAATCAATTTTTTTTGAAACATAAGGCATATAGGAAAAAACGTTTTTATAAATAAAATTTTTTTTTTCAAAATTATATTCACATATAAAATAATTATTTCATCTTATAATACAATTTATTGAATTTCCACATCATACTTATATAATAATAATATAATAAAATTCATGTCATTTTTTAGAAATTTTAATTTCACTATCCCCCTAAAAATAAATCCTTTCAAATTAATCCCAGAAAATAAATATTAAGAAATTATTTACATGATAAATCTAAAAAAAGAACATAATTTTTCCAAACTAACAACCTATGATTTTTATATTGTATTTTTATTTGAAACATTAAATATTGCGCAAACTATTTTTATAAGATAACTACTTCTAGTATATTAACTATTATATTGCCTATACATATTTAATTCGTATAGTGTTAGATTATTATTTATATTATTGATATATATTTTCATTATCCAATCATAATATACTTAGTTACTTGAAATAAAATGATATTTTATAGAAAATACATTTTTCTAATCATAATGTAAATTGAGCAAAAATTATCCTTCCGAATGTATATAAATTCACTATACATGAATAAAAATATATATTTTATTATATATTTATTTATTCATTGTTTCTACTTATATAACCCCTTATGATCTAGTCGTAAGACCTATGAATCTGATAAAAACATGTTATATTTTCTGTTGGTGGTTCAAAAGCATGAGTATTTTTGCAATATTAATGATCTGCAACGTTTCTCATAAAAACATTCTAATCATAATTTCTCTACTTCAGCTTATTCTATATTTAGGGATGACCATAGAGAAGATTACATTATTCTGAGATCAGACAAATAGGGAATCATAAGGATGAATCTTGCTTTTGTATTCAATTATTTCTAATATCCATTGTTGATTTTGTGATATGGTTACCCTAATTTATAAAAGATAATTTGAAAATTATGATATAAGTGTGTTATTTAACATATAAAATGAATTCGGTATTTTAATTTTTGTTTTTTATATTTTTTAAAAAATCTATGAAATATATTATTTTTTCAAGGAGAATATAAAATGAAATATATGGACATTACACATTTGATGATTAATTTCAATATACAGGCAATGATGGTTCTACATATAAAAATCACACATGAAAATTCATGGAAAAAAATATCAAATACAATAGATAATAATGTTTTAAAAATGATAACATCACTCATGGATATTCAATTTTTAAAAGTGAGAAGAATTTTTCAAATAAATATTTCAAATAATGATTGAATTTCAGAGAAACATAAAATATCAAATTGAAATATATATTTTTAGGAACAATAATTGAGAGATTAAATTTTGTAGGAAATATATCTAGTTTTATCAAAATATAAATTTATACCAGGGAATTGATTGTCCCAGATATCCTATGTAAAACCACATTTGATGAAACATTTTAACAGGGAATTCTAAAACTTCTTAAAATCAATTTTAAAGTATATTAAATGTCTATTTTTATTTAAAACCCTTAAACATAAATTTTAAAATAAATAAAAATAAATATGTTGTTGGGAAAGTATTTTTTAACTAAACAATTAAAAATAATATATTTTCACTAATTATGAGAAATTTTAATAAATAAATCCCCACTTGCTACTCATAATTAGCCAACACAATATAGACATGTGATAACATATAAGAAAATAAGGGAGATATTAGTGAAAATTATATTTATGTATCTTGACATCAATATAAATTGGAATATAAAAAATATAAATTAGATAGTCCAAGTGAATTTTTAATGAAATTACTAATTTAAGTGTTTAAATATTTACCATAAAGATAAAAAAACCATGCAGATATTTGTCAGAATATGTAAAGTCCTGAAAACATTTAAAGATATCCTCATTAACTAAATGATTTTAAAATATTTTTTGATTCAACTTTCAGTCAGTATATATTAAATTTTAGAATACCTTCACAAAACATACATTAAAAATGAAGGAGTAAAATTATTATAAAATCAAATTCTATGATCCCATAGGAGAAAATGTGATCATGATTAAGAATATGTTACTCTTAAATTTGTTGTTCTTATGGAAAATGATGTTTTGTTATATTATAATATGATATAAAGGGGTTTTTTAATCCTTTTTCATGCCAAAATAGGTGTATATATTAACCTAGAAAAGTATATAAATATTGAAATTTGTAACATTGATATGGCATAACTATAGATGAATTGAAATCTACCAATAGTTGGTTAAATTATTAAATTTTCTTAAAACAAATTCCCAATAAATTAATGATATATATGAGGAAAAAAATTGTTGTATGTGTTTTAAAAACAAAATATCAAGTTTATCCCTAGTGAAAAAAATTAGAGAATTCAGGCTATATAAGAATTGGACATCATTTTTGAATTAGAAGGTGTATCTTAAACTCCAATGGGTGTTACTCCATTAAATTAAGGTGGTAAAAAAATTATATTCATCCCAATAACTTGGTCATATGAACATTGAATTGAAACTTTTAAATAATAATTTTCATAAAAACTCCTAGTAATATCAATAAGATTATGTTATTTATGATTTTATCCCTTATATATTTTCAATGAAATCACGATGACATATGGATTTACATGGATCATAAGATGTGAAAAAATATTAATTGTATTAATGGGACACTATTTAATGTTATGACATCCAGTTACACCAATTTTCTAGATATTATGAATATTAATAATATATATTGTTTTTTGCGAATTATAAAACCAATATTGAAGAAGATAAATTAGAGTTGAATTTATGAATGTGGCCTATTTGGTTAGATGGAATATATTTCCTTATGAAATTAAATTTCATCAAAATTTGTTGAAATCGGTATTATACCATTAAAGAAGTATCATCACATAATAAAAAAAAGATATAACTCAAACCATGTAATAAAAAAACTCAATAGATAAATGGATGAACAATAATATAGAAAAAGTATAAACAATGATGAAAATTAAAAATGTGTATACATATACACATAATACCAGCACATTTATTAAAATATTTACAGTCAAAAGAATCATTGTAGTATAAAAATAATGACTCAACTTTATTTGGGTTAATGGGTGGATCTATAACAAACTTTTTTTTGAAAAAATAGTGATAATAGTAGTAACAATTCCATCTTTATAGAAGATAAATGAGGATGAAGGTGGATTATTATTGGTACGAAATGATATAATTTATGGATCTAGGAAGGTGTTTTCAAGGAATAAACAAAGAAGTTATTAGTCGAGACTTATAAAAAACTATGCTTAATGGAAGAAATATACATGAGGTTTAGGGAGTAATCATGTAGTGCAATGGATATTGGTTTGGGGGATTAGGTGTATTAGTGTGAAAGAGGATAAATAGTAGTGAACATGAATTAGTGAGAAAGGGTTGGAACAAAATATTTACGTTAAGGGTTTCTAGAGATATAGAATAATGTGAAAAGTGAATCCAAGGCCGAAAAGAGTGACAGAAGGTTAATAATGTGGTAATATGGTTCATGTAAGATTTGTAACAACCCATGGTTGGTGGTGTGATAATTTAGTTATAACATTGGTTGGATCATCTGTAGTTGGTCTCATTTGATCTATTAAATGGGAAATTAAATTAATGAAATGTAGTATTGGGATAGTGGTCTTCAAGATGGGAATTTTAAATTCATGATATAAGTCCCTATATACTTGATAGACTGGTACAAGGTACATAATGGTCCTAGAAAATTTAGGAGTTGTTAAATGAAGTCTTCCAGCTGTCTGATTAACTAAGGATAGATTCCCAGTGTCTTGTAGTTAGTCAATAGTTAGGGATAGGTTAAAATGTTCCATTTCACATATTTCATTCTTTTTTTAATTTAATTAAGTTATTGATAAAATTAATCCTTATGAGAATGAGAACACATTTATTAATAACCAATATGTTCTTAACACCCACACTCTTACCATCCATTCTCTTTTCCCCTTAGCGGGATATTTTCCATTCATCATCCTTTGAATGAGTGTTTTTATAAAGATTCATTATAATTAATTCATAAAATAATTTTTAATACTATTTTTTTTAACATTCCTTTTGAGTTTCCCATAAAATCACTATTTTGGGGATTCTCTGTCAATGTCCTTGATTTTGTTTGAAAAAATTAAAATCTTCTAATTATAGTTGATATACAGAATCATTAACTTACCAGTTAAGTATTTCTAGATATTTCCATTCAAATAAATTTTTTATTCATTATACAATTTTTGAATGTGGATAGGGCTGTGTGTGTTCTAGGGAATTGAACTATTTGCAGTTTTCATTGATAATGCGACATTATTGGAGGTATTCTCATATGGGTATCTAGGGGATATGTTATTTAAAACATGTCCTTGAATGGTTTATGGATTCATGTGTGTGTTTAATTTTTTAGTGAAGGTTAATGTGATGATTCCTGTGATGTGTTGTTTGATGTAGTTTTTTTGAAACATAATGGTCATGTCTTTTCTGGTAATGGGTGATTGGTTTATTGGAATGATATAGATTTTGAGAACCAATGATGTGGTTAATTTTTGAGATTTGTCATTGTAATTATATCCATAAAAATGTTGTTTTTTTCTTAACATAAGGCTATGGTCATTTGACTCAAATGGAATTTTAGTGCCTTCATTTGTTTTTTTTTGTTATTTTGAAAGGGTTTGGCTGTTTAATGATTCAATAAAAACATAATAGTGTTTTACTAAATAGAATCATGGTGGTATTATACTTAGTGAAACTACATTCTTGACTCCACATGCTATTGGGAATATGGATCCTCTATTTTTGGGGGGCTCATGTGATATATAACCCTAAAACGGGTCTTTGAATCCATAAGTCTAGTTGACATAGGATTTGTCTATGGGTAGTGACGTTTATAGTCTTGTCAGATACAATTTTGATTATATTTTTCTGAATTTTTTTTGATGGTTATATTTATATTGAGAAAAATATTTAGTACTCGGTAATATGCCTCCTTGATTTCCTATATTAGAGAATATAGTGTGTAGAGATATAAACCAACCAAGTCTTGAGCTTCTTAGTTTCCCCGAGGAAAGATATGAGTATGATATGCATAAAGTGGTTCCAATGAATTCAGATAAATTTATTATCCCAAGTAGTCTAATTAATGATCAATTGATGATTATTTTTATAAGGGTCATTCAGAGTATTTATTTTAGGACATATAGAGATGATAGATATAATATGTAATTTCTTATGTAGTTTCTTTCTTAGTATCTTCCAATTTTATATATAGGGTAACCTAAAGAAATCAATTTCACGTTCATGGTGGTACATACTATGTTTATATCGATATTATTCCAAGATGGTTGGTAAGTTTGGTGACATATATACACTGAGCACCACTAAAATGTGAATGGTATGTTCATATATAGGAAATTAGTCAAAAAGTAAGGACATAGAATTACTGGAGGTAATATTCAGTAATAAAGTTTTCCTTGAGACATTGAGGGAAGAATTAGATTATGAGTTTATGAATTGGGTTAATGGGGAGACATTAATTCTAGGATAGGCTACATGATCAATTGAACTATTGATTTTTTCATAGGCATTTAGGGGAGATGATATTAACAACATATTTCCATTCAGGTGAATTATTTTATATTCGATCAGGGTATTGTAGAATTTCATCTTGATGACATTAATTTTTATGTTTGTGAAACAATCATTAATTATGATGTGAATGTTGACCAATGATAATATACCTTGTCCGGTAGTGCTATTAAAATATATTGGGAGTGGGTAATTAGAAAAATAAAAATATAATAGAATATTTGTATGTATAGGGGGAATTGTTTCTAGCTTAGGGTGGGTATCCTTAGAGATGTAATTATTGAATAATGATATCACAGTACTAGACTATCTGTGATCACTTGAATATGAATTTTTGGTCATGGATATGTGTGTGGAATTTGGAGAGATTTTTTAAATGATATTTTATTCGCATATAGGATAGGGATCTTGTCTAAATATATGTAATTATGATGATAAATTAATTATTTGCAATATAACTCCATATTGGGGATAGATATCAGGAGTTAGAGGATCATAGAAATTTTTCATGGTTATATTTTGAGTTTTTAGTGAGTTATTTAAGTTTATATGTGCATCATAAACATATTTATTTTTTTATATCATGATATATATTAGATAAAATTTTTGGATATATGTAATTTTAGTTACTAGGAACTATTTGAAATATGTTAATTATGTATAACGTGTGAATATGTGTGATATATAGTACATACAAAATACACAATGATGTTTGTGAATGTTACCATTGATGTATTAGGTTCCTTAGTTTGTGATGTGATGAGGTAAGTGATTCCAATATTAGGGAGCTTCATAATGGGAATATGGATACTTTTTAAACATTATCCAAGGTTATCTAGATAATATTTATGCATTGATCGTCATATTAATGTTTCATAATTGTAGTCAAAAAGAAGCTCTTGTTTCCGCAGAGGATGGTAATTTATTTATTAAAGATATATTGGGGGAAGGATATTATATGTGGGGGGGTTAAAATATGAAAGGATTTTGTTTGTGATAATTTGGGACTAACATTATCTAGATGTTCTATATTTGAGTTCATTTGAGCTGCTAGAGTAATCAATAATGGATTAAGTGTTGATTTAATGGAGGTGGTCCCAAAATCATGATAGTTTTCAAGATGATAGATGTCACTGGGTAGTCGATGGACTTATACCATGTGACTTATCTATTATATTTTTTTTCATTTTACTTTATTTCATTAATTTCATTAAATTATAGTTGAATCACCCAATAATATTCAATGTTAAGGCTCTTGGGTATACAAGGATGGAATTTTCTAGATATTTCCATTATTATATATGGGTTTATATATTTTTTGATTTATAATTGTGGGTGTTGACACGTGTATGATAATGAATGAGACCTATTTTAGTGATTTTTTCTCAAATGATATTCCCTAACATAGTATTATATGGTTATTTATTGGATATGTTGTATGTATCTTATTCTAAATGGGTGATGGTTTCAGGATATTATAAAATGTTGGAACAAAATGAAATCCTCTGATATCTATGATGTTCTGTTCAACGTAGTTCATTATAATCCTGATTAATTTTCTTTATGTTGTTGGTTGGTAATGTGGTAATATAGAAAGATGTTGGTATTTAGGACCAGTATGAGGGGCGCTAATTGAAGTTCCATATATGATTTATATTCATAGGATGTTAGTTATTCCACACACCATGGGGCCAATCCCAATGAGGATTTGTTCACAAAGAGAAGGGCCTATAAGATTTTTCTTGTAGAACATTATTTTCCACAAAATACTCGATAGTTGAAGGGATTATATATATTAGGTGTACCATGAAATAAAATAAGGGATATATCATATATGGATACACAAACATAGGGGGTACTATAATAATATCTTAATGTTGAATTCTCATAGAGGGTAGAATGGTTTGGGGATAATGATATAGGGTGTGTAGGGTTAATATGTTGAGATTTTTCAACTTTCTAAGACAGGATTCTGAAATATTTTATTTTTATTTAGATTATTGAGTAGGTGATTTGGAGGATGGTTTCTGAAATATTGTTTAAAATTTAAGTTTAGACCAAATGATCTTGATTATTGTGCTGAAATATTTTTTGAATATTAAAAGAGGGGAGGATATTCATTTTATGTTATAGCCTATTAAGACCATGAGTGAATTACCCCATATAGAAATTTATGATGTATATAATGTGATCACCTATGGTATGTTGATTAGGGAGTGATTTGGTTTTATATTCTTGTTACAGTTATCATATATTTCACTATTCATTCACTCATATATTTATGGATGTTATTTTGGGACACCATTAGTTGTGCCTAACTATATTTATAATCACACCCTTCCAAATACTTATATGTGGGGTATACACTTTATTCTTTAGGATATAGGTAATGGTATAGCCCCAATGAATAGTGAACGCCATGATAGAGGTTTTAAAAATACACTCTTGCAACCCAAACATAATATCCCATTAATTAATGTCTTAATTAATATATATAAAAAAAGAAACATCCATGACCCTTCTGGTGTTGAGTTGTATATAATTAAGACATAAAATTTACAAAAAAAACACATTTCCTTTTATGAAATAGTCATTTTTCATAATGAGAGAAAAATATTAATCCCTAATGTTTCTTCAACATTTCCCAAAAATTCTCCACAAAGACTCTCTTTTATTAATTAAAAACATTTTATATATTCATGACCTCTGAAAATGAAAACATAAAAAGGGTTTGGATCAAACGCTCAGTAAGGGATAACATATCAATGGTAGATATAGGTTAGATCATTCAAATGTGAGAATATGTGAATAGTATGAACTATATGTATAAAAAGGAACATGAATCAATAAGAGTTTTCCTTAAGACTAAAAGATTGGAATATAATATCAAATGGTCATTCCATTTTTATTTTATAAAAAAAATAAAACATGAAAAATATATCATGACCCATAGATTGTAGTAATGAAAGTGAAAAAAAATCATAAACATGTAATTTTTTATATTTTTTTAACTTGGCTACCCACAATAAAGTCCACACATAAAACTGTCAACAGACATAAATTTCATCACACTCACCCTATATAATCATAGATACTTGAAAATCTATTCACATATAAAATCATGAGTATATATACTTCAAATCACACTCATCCTTTGAAAACCAATCTACTCTCTAACTTGCTCACCAATAAAATTGTGAGTAGAGATACCCACCATCACACTGAACCATTATAATCCTAGTTACTCTCTTAAATGGGCACATAAATTTTTTTATCTCATAAGATATAATAATTTACCCAATACATTTTAATGATATATAGGTCCCACCCATTTTATAATTCATAAAATTATAAGAAAAATGGAAAATAATTGTCATGTCATAAAATAAAACATAGAAATAAAAACAAGTTTTCATGAAATTATCAAATGGTATCTATAATAGTTCATGATTTTATAAAATATTTTCATTCCAATAGATTTAATTTCTTTGATACCTTGTATTACTGACCATAATGAGTTTCATGGACCTGCAATATATGATCAATATTTTTATTTGAACCCAATATTTATTACCTATATATTAAATTTTTTGGTTTGAATAGGGATAACTAATTATAAAAAATAACAGATTTACATATGAATAAAATAAATTCATTTTTTATCAATTGACTATTAATGAAAGTAAAAATAAATTGTAAGTAAAATAAATGTTTTTCTTGATATTTTTTTACACATAAAATGTTTTATATTAATAAATTAAATAATTCATTGATAGTGAATGATTATAATGTAATTTGACTATTATATATTTAATAATTTTTTTCTATTCATCAAATAATCATTCGATGCATAGTTTAAGTAAAAATACATATTCATTTTTAAAAATGTATTTTTCTAAAAATAGGATTCATCACATTTTTGAAAATTATTTTACAATTATTTTTTAAAATATTAAGAAAAAAAATGAACATTATTCCAGAAATAAACATTTTAAGAATATCTTATGGTACATTTTTTTAAATTTAGTGAAAAGAATATTTTTTCAATAAACTGTGAAAAATATTTATTTTTATTGCAAACTACATGTTCATTTAAAAATTTTATAATGTTCAATTTTTTAAAGATGGTTTCAAAATTTAAACTAGTTGAAATATATTATTATTAATCTAATTTATCTCTTTTCAGTAAATTATTTTATCAATTTATAAATGAAATCTATTTATAATAATGTATAATTTTTCATTGGAATCCTATTTTAAATTGCATCTATGGGTCGAATTATAATTTAAATTCTTCTAACTATTTGAAGTTAATTTTATAAAATGATTTCATTTCTTTAAGTAAAAATAATTAATACAAGTTAAGGAATATTTTATAATTTTTTTCTTATTTTACAGTAACAACATTAAAAAATAATTACCAATGCTAATGTTTAAATGAGGTTACCAGTGTTTAAACCAAAAAGGGTATTATTTCCCATTAAACGAATATAAATCCTATAAGATGAACATATTTGAAACTCATACAATTAAAAAATTATAATATTTGGAAATTTGAATTATTTTCTGCTGGTAAATATTTTCCATTTTTTATTCTTTTATAAAATTTCCATATTGTTACCATATGGTTTACATTCCATGCTTCAATAAGGACATATCTTATACTCTACCTTCCTCAAACCATGATCATTTTGGATCATCCAATACCTAACATAATACCTTCCCTAATTCAATTAAAATTTCCTAAATTCGATATTTTTAACATGAAACACTCAAAAGAAGGGTGTTACTGCTAATATAAGGAGGGTTTCAGAAGATGTGGTTACATTCCTAAATGAGAATTTGTAGTTATCTACTTATTCCAAAAAATATATTGTTCAAATATACTGATATAATTATATAAGTACCTAAAATATAATTATCTGTAATTTTGTTAATGAAATAACAAATATCAATCTCCTCCTCCATAATATGGGAATATTAAATTATTGATCATTTGTGTGGTGGACTACGACCTCATGAACCTATGTAATTGGTTTTCCATCACAACCATTCATGAGTGGATATAATGATGTATTTAATATATATATATATGATATTAAGGCCATAATTACACTTATTGAGTTATAATATCAAATCTACCCTCTTACCATCTAATTTATTGGAAAACAAAAATATCATTTGTGTGTATGTATGGACGGTGTCCTCCATGATGTGATATGACATGTGTTCAATTTTATTTTGACATGGATGTTAATAATGATAGATTTAGTTAATATATATGATATATATTAAATAAAACTTATATTTTATAGGTGATATATTATTTATCTTTATTTCATTCAATTCATTATGAAATGGGAAATATTGTTCATGCGTACATATGACCAACTATCTCCATGAATGGTGTAATTAAGTTTCTATATATTACATTGAGAATTAATTTCAATAAATATATAAACAATAAATACTATATTTACATCAAGGTTAAAAAATTAGATTATTTAATTATGATCAAAGTACACTGACTAATACATCGAAACCAAAAAATACATGAATAACAAATCCCTTATTACCCGAAATGTGATTTTAACAAAGTATTGTTAATGAATGTAATATAAAATATAATATCTAAATAATATAATTTATTATATATGTTATTATGGTTTTGAAATATATTTATAATAACCATTCCTTAATTATATATTTTTGTTGAACGCGTATGATGAAAATCAATACTTCAGGTATAATATTTTTTCCCTAAAATTGTTATCATTGTAACATAAGTCATTTTTTTCCCAATATTATATTGAGATATGTATATAAAGAACCATAATATTTTAAATAATGTATTTATTTATTTACTTTGTATTTAATTTTTTATTCAATTTTAAAATTTTATTTGTCTTATGATTCAAATGTTTCCAAAGAGGTAAGGGGTTTATATTTCAATTTTGTTTTCTCGGGACACATGCCAAATTCATCAATTATTCATTTTTTGTAGTTTATATATAGCTCATTAATTTATTTTGTTATTATTATATTGAAATTTATTGGATATAAATATCCATTTATGGTTTATCCTTTCATGGTACTTATGATACAAAATTTTAAAAATGGTTATTGTTTTATGTTACATTCTTATTATCTATTGGGATTTTTTATGATTAGGTTCCTGATGATGAAATATTAGAATATATTTCACAAGAAACTCATTAATTTTCTTCAAATTTGTATATTTCAAAAGGATACTTATTTTCTAATCATTTTCCTCTCTATAGGAACTAAATATATGAAAATAATAATTTTATGAAAAACGACATTATTTATCTCTTCGATCAAAAATTCTTTTTCTTCAACATTTATTTTTTATAAGAATGATTTCAAGAAATTTCTATTATTCATATATGAATGTGGAAATTCATTGTTACCCTTTTCTTACATTTTACTAAATTATTTCAAATTAATCTTCATTTCTTTTTCCGAATGATGTACTTTTGAATTTTTATCGAAAATTTTAAAATTTTCATTATTTTAACTTGTACGGAATGAATGGTATTTTCCAATTTCATTAACAATAAATTATATAAGAAATAAATTAAATTTTATAATATTAATTTTCAAATCAAATGTTTAATTTAATATTATGCAAAATATCTGACTTTAATTAAGTGTTTTCAAATGGAAAGGATATTTTCTTCAACAAATCTTCCAACTGTTCTTTAAAAATAATTTTCCATATAATATGACAACCTATAATGTTAAATAAGGGTTTTAAGGTATATTATTTAGTGATATAATTGTTATTATTTTTCTGGATGCTTTTTGTTTATGATTATTAGATGTTTATGAAACCCATTATTTTTCCATGGGTTATAGTATGTTGAAATGATGAAATGTTAATGATACTCATTTATTTTCCATGAGTAATGATATAATGATATATTTTGGAAATTTATTTCCTTTTTTGGGGTTTCAATATAATAAATGTTTTATGAAATTTTTGCACATATATTTTTTAATTTTATTATTTTATGCGTGGGCTTTGAATTATATATCCCCCCAATGAATTAGTTAATGATTAATGTTTTATGTTCTAAATGTGTACACATGAGTTCATCCCATGAATAAAATATTGTACATAATAAGTTATCCCCAGACTAAAATAGTCTACATGAGAGTTTATCCCAATCACAAATTAGTTACAAATGTTGTTATACCAAGACTAAAATATTATGATCTTGTTTTTGGGAATCCTTAACGTTATATTTCTACACTAATTTATATACTAAAAATATATGCCTTATGAAAATATTATTATCTTATTGCTTATTTTCCTATAATCCATTTCGATTCATTTCTTATAAACTACAATGATTTTTCTATGTGTCATGTTTATGATCTTTGATATATTGGATATGGTTTTCAAAAATTACTATCATGTTCTCATTTTATTAATCTCATATTATTCTCATATGGTTATTTATATCTCACTTTCTTACCCATAATGATCATCTAAGACCACTTTCTTTTTATGTCTCATTTCCCTTGGTTATGAATAGAGGTATTATGTATGAATGTTCAAAGAAATGTGCTATTTATGAAGAACACAGTGTGAGATGATGTATCTCACTTATAATAAAATTATTTCTGTGTTTGTGTTTCAAAAAGATACTAGACCTATATAATTTTGGTGTTGATCATTATGTTATGTTATGAATATTCATCTAAAAATACTTAACAACAATGTATGAATATTGTGGGTAATTATATTTTGTATTTGAGCTAGGTTTTGTTAACAATTAGAAAATAGGTTGTGAAAACTTCATTCAGAACCACAAGGATATGTTTATTTATTGAAAATTATCCATGAATTTTTATAAAGGATAAATAAATTGGATTCAATGTTATTATATATATTTCTGAATACTACAAGTGGATGTTTCTCTAGTGTTGTTTCATCTATGGTTAATAACACTAAAAATGTCATTATTCATTGATTTTATCATTACCTAGTACACTAAAATAGGCCTTGTTGGATATCTTGTTTGACACATTATGAGATGTGTTTTCTAAATTTTAAAATGTCTTTTGAACCATCATGAAGGATTTGTATATTTAATGATCAAGATTGACCAAGGTAAAACCTAATTCTTCATATATTGAAAAGAATATTTCATGAAATAGACATCATATGAATAATTTTTCTAGATTAATAACTCTAGTTGATGATTCTTGATGTTAAATAAAATATCTTTTTTTAATGTGGGACTAATGATAGGACAATAAATTTGGTGTGGGGGAAATTATTCTCAAATATTGAAGTATCATATTTGAGAATAGTTATATAAATTACATTATAGAGTTAATAGTATCTAGGAATTTTTATTACTATACCCAATAATTATATATTGATTTAGCGGTGAAAAAACCATAATAGTAAAATGATTGCATATAATGTCTAAAACTAACCTCGAGTTGATTTTTTATGAGTGTGCTTAATTAAATTTGTTTATTCTACCTCTAGTTTAATTTAATGTTATATTAAGCATAGATAGTCGTGAGAAATATAAATCCATGAATAATTTCAAGGGAAGTAAATTCATGTTTAAAATTAAAAATCCACCTATGATTTTCAATCATTGTGATTATTAATATGAACTACTGATGGAAATAAAATCCTTTATATGGTTCATTATTTCTATTTAAAAGGGGTATATGTCTTAGTTGTTTGGGGAGAAACTCAACATCGATTATATTACTTTTCCACATGAGTTTTTTGATGTATTTTTTGAAGGAGTTTCCTAGAATTACACCAATATATGATGTCAATTTCTCAATAGAACTCATACATGACATTACGCTTATTTCCAAAACTCTTTATATAATAGCCATGATTAAGTTTCCTGAATTGAATAAGAATGTCAAGGAGAATTTTGAAAATGGATTTATTCATCCATTTGAGTCACCATTGGGAGAAAATATAATTTTTTTTTAAAAAATGACGTATCAATGTATGTTTTCATATATTATTAGGTGTTTAATAATATCTCAAGGAAGAAAATGTATCCTCTTCCCCTTATAGGTTACTTCTTTGATCAACTGTATAAAACTAAATAATTATCTAATTTTGAAATTCATTATGTTTATGATCAATGAGGGTCAAGAAGGAGGATATATCAAAGATATATGTCCATACAATGTATTGAAACAATGAATATATAATGATACCATTCGGTCTAATTAACACCCCCACTCTCTTCAGGGATTTAATGAATAAATTCATTAGAGCCTACCATGATGTATTTTTGGTAGTAATTATTGATGATATTAATATATATTAAAATTAAAATTAATATCATGAATATAATTTTATGTTTCTACTAAAATCTCAGTAGAATGAGAATCTATACGGAAAATTTACCCACTGTGAATTATTTTTTTGCATGAATTTTAATTTTGTGTAATATAGTCTCAAGGGAGGGTATATTTGTGGATCCATAAAATATAGAAGATATTAAATGTTGGAATAAAATAATTAATGTGAATTAGATGAATATTTTTCTGGGATTTACTAGATAATATTGATAGCTTGTAGAGAATTTAACATGACTATCTAATCCACTCACTATGATAACTCGTAAGGGAGGAATGTTCCTTTGGATATATGAGTGTGAAGAAAATATTTAGGAAATAATGAAAAGATTAGATATATCACCTATTATTAAATCACCCTAGAAAATAAAATGGTTTGTAATCAAATTTTTTGTATCAAATAAGGCTGTGGTTTTTGTTCTCAATCAGAATGACATGGTTAATATTTTTGCCTCTTGAAAATTAAAGGTTCATTAGAAAAATTAACCGACTCATTAATTTGAGTTTTTTGTAGTATTTTTTGAATTAAAAACATAGATTAATAATATTTATTGACAAATTTTTTATATATATTAAGATCAAATGATTTTTATGTATATATTCAAACAAAAAGAGTTGAAAAGGTTCTAGAGACAATGGTTGGATCTGAATAAATATTATTTCTGGTCTATACATTACCCCCTAAGAAAGAATACAAGGTAGATGATTGTTTGATTCAAAAGGATCATGTAATATTATATATTATGATGATAAAATAAAAAAATATTTTTGGAATCTCAAGGAATTGATCTAGAAATTGTGTATCGAAGGGAGAAATATCATCTTTTTCAAATGGGTGTTCAACTATATATCCATGTGATGATTGAAGTAGTAAATAATAATGATGAACAATGGTAGAACATGGTTAGAAATGACCCTATGTTTTTCCTTTAATTTGATTGAATCATAAGGGTCATGAACCATGTATGTGTTCCATCCTTAGCATATTTTAATTATAAGATGTTAGAGGATGCCCATATTTCATTATCCTCTATTCATCCCAGATATACAAATATGTATAAATAATTAAATGAGTATTTCTAATGGGAAAGAATGCATAGAGATACTGTACTATATGCATATCAATTCCAAGTATGTTAGTGAGTTAATTGTGGGAGAAAAATTTATAAGGGGATATTACAACCATTCACTATAAATGAATATAAATGGGAAATCATCACCATGTGTTTTTCATCGACTCCCAAAAACATATAAAGGGAAAAATTAATATCTATTGTAGTTAATTTCCTAAAATATTAGTGAAAATCATCTATATCAAAGAATATTCCTATAATATCATCATTCCATAATATACATTGAGGTTGTGGTAAGGTTTTGTAGAGTACTAGATTCCATTTTATCTTTTCGGTATCCATGGATTACCACAATGCTATTGTGAATTCTTCAAGATGATTTGGGTATAGTGATTTTTTCCTTCATTATGTATCATATTTTGACTGATGGTTATTCTGAGAGAACCATTCAAAATGTAGAGGATATTTTTTTTTCTTGGTATATTGATTTCATAGTATTTTGGGATCAACACCATTTTGAAAACAATTTTTCATAATATAATATCTTTCACTAAATACTTCAGATGGCTTATTATGATTCTTTTTAGGGAAGGAATATTATAACACCAATGTTATAGGATGAATCTATGGAAATAAACCTATTGGGACCTTAGGTAGATGAAAAAAGTTTTGAGAAGGAAAAATTAATTCAACATAAAATCAAGAAAAATAAAAATTCATTGTTATGTTAGGATGATAATCATCAACATGATCTAGAGTTTGAAGTTAGTGAGATGGTATTTTTTAATATTTTCATAGAGAATAAGGTTATGAGATTTGGGAATAATAGAATGATGATCCATAGGTATATTTTCTATATCAAAATTCTTGATTTAGTAGGGATGATTTTTTATCACTTTGTTCATACACCAACCCTCTTCCATGTCCATAATGTATTCCAAGTATATTTCTTGAGCAAGTACATACCTAATATTTCAAATGGACAAAACTCATAATCATTACCGCTGAAGAATAATATTTATTATGTGGAATATACATCAGTGATTTTATATCATAAAGATAATTGTAAAAGAAACACACCACTAACCTGATCATTTTTTGGGGAAAACCCTCTAAGTCCAAAAAGCTACATGGGAACCAAATGATATGAAGAAGTGGTTGCATCCACAATTGTTTCTATCTATGTAATTGAATATCGAGGGAAGAAATAATTTTATAGTTTTGGGGGAGGGGGGTATAATGTAACACCCATATAATTTATAAAATTAATTTTTTCAAATAGATTTAATATCCTTGATTGCTTGCGTTACACACAACCTTCCTTTTAAAAAACCACAATATGCAAATAATATTAGTCTTTAAAACTAGACATTATAAAATTTATGCCAAATTATTCTCTATTAATAGGACTAAAAAAGTTATGAAAAATATATATTTTACACATGAATAAAATAAATGTTTTTTTTCAATTGATTATAAATGAAAATAAAAAGTAGTTGAAAGTATTAAAAACGTTTTTTTTGAAATATTATGTTTATCTACATGATTATTTTAACATAATACATTAAACCCATAAATACTAGGGAATTAATTTAATAAATTTTTTATATTATATATTCAATTCGTTTTTTATTAATTCAATAAATATTATTTCTAAATATGGGATAATACTAAATCCAGTTTTCTGTATAAAAATTTATTTTTCTAAAAAACTATTTCATTGTGTTCTGTACACTTATTCTAAAATTAATCATTAAAATATTTACATAATTTATTTTAAAAAATGATATTTAATTTTTATATAAAAATGTAAAAATTATTTAAACTTTAATTTTTGATATCATTTTGAAAAGAATAATTTTTTGATGAATAGTGGAAATAGTGATTTTAATTGAAAAATGCCCTTTCATTTAAAGAATTTACAAAGAACCATTTTCTATTAATGTTTTAAAAGTTAAATTATTTAAATTATATTATGAATAATCAAATTTTGGTTATTATAATTGATTCTATGTTTAATTTATTTATTAAAACATTTTATTATTATGGACACTTCTTATTTGTAAAACAGCTTTTTTATTGCGTATAAAGGTTTTTTTAAATTAAATTATAACAGTTATATTAATTAAATTTGGTAAAACTGATTAAATTTTATTTATTATCATAATTAATATTAGATAATAATGAAAAATTATTTTTCCTCATAATGAAATGTAAAAACAAAAAAAAATTAGCACGATTGTGGTTAAAACTAGTTTATAGAGGAGTTAAAAAAATAGATTATAATAATTTTGAAAACTAAAATTTTATAAATCTAATTGTTTTGAAATATGAAAATATTATAATATTCTAAATATTAATTCATTTAATTTTTGAAGCATTTTTCAAATGATTGACATTATTATTTTGAATTCTTTTGTGAAATTTACTAGTCGGTTCCTTACCCCATTTATATAAGGCAATCTGCTCTCCTCTGAAGTGAACACTCCATGATCCTTTTATTTAATCCAATTAAAACCCAAATAGATTAATTTATTCCACTATCATATCCTAGAGTTGTTATTTTGGTTACTAAACCAACCTAATAAGGGTTTTTGTGATAACATAAGGAGGTTTTCCGTAGAAGAGGTATCATTCCAAATTGAACATTTTTTATTTATTATTCCACATTGTTAAAATATTATTAAAATATGATTAAATAAAAGAATAAGTATCTTCCATATACATAGATTTTATAAATTCATTACCTATATCTTTATCAACATCTATAAAATGTTAAATGAATTCGTCGATTGTGTGTACCAAAAACACTGCCTCACAAATCAATGTAATTTATATTCCATTATCACCTCTAATGGGTGGAAATAATGATGGATTAAAATTACATATATGATATTTTTGAAATAATTATTCTTATATAATTATAATATAACATAATTATTATTACATTTCAATCTGTTGGAAAATGACAATGTTTCTCATTCCTATATGTGGACTACCGCCACAACAAAAGGATGTGATACCTTTTTAAATTTTTTTGAAACATATGGTAATAAATATATATTTAATTAATATTTATTATAGATATTTAATAAAAATTATTCCTTAATTTTGATATATTTTTTACCTTTCTTTCCTTCAATTCATCGAGAAAATGAAAACAATGTTTAGGTGTACGTATGACCTACCCTTTTCATGAATTTTGTAGTTCATTATATTTATCTAAATTTTATGAATAAATAAAAATATAAAAGATTTAATATATATTGTATTCATATTACTCATAAAAATATGGGTATTATATAATAATGACTAATGTACATGGACCAAATCTACTGAATTAAACCCGATATGAAAAACAAAGTAGTTATTAAAGAAACATTGATTTTAATAAAGAATTGTTTTTGAACGTGTAATAACATATAATAAGTGAATAATATATTATAAAATAAATTTTACTTTGTTTATAGAATATATTTACAAAACAAATAATTATGATATAGTAGGTTCAATGGTTTAAGAATAAAATCATAGTTAAGTTAAGGGATTTTTGTCTCAAATTGTCTACGTTGGGACATAAGTTGCGTTTTAAACATATATTATTCAATGAGGTGTATATGTATCATCCCAGGTAAATAAATAATAATACATTTTCATATTTATTATTATTTACAAAGTAAATATTTATTTTACTTTAAATGGGTTTCTATGTTCGATAGCGTACCCGATACGTAACAAAGAGTTTCATTGAAATCTTACGTTGTACACTAATAATAAAATAATATTATTTTGAATGGTAGTTAACACATAGCCGTTGTATTGGTGAGAGTGAATATAAACAACTAAAATATGATTATATATGTTTGTTAAATGTTTTTACATTTATCCAATAAATGATAAAGGCTTAAAATACGAAAAGAATTCAATTTTTGGCATATATACTCTAACATTTAGAAAAGGTCGACTAATCGCCTTTTGATGGAGAACCATCTATAAATATAGTTTTGGTTACTCTTATACATTTTATTGGACCAAATAAAATTCTTCTTTAGAATCAGGACATCAAAATTTACTTTGTGTAAATTTTTGGTGTTTTTCGGATAAAGTTCATTTTTTAATTAATAGTGAAAAATGTTGCATTTTAATTCAAAAACTCTTTTTAATCTAATTTATTTACATTATTATATTATCTTTTGAATTGGTTTTAAAGTTCAGTTAGAATATATTTGTTCCATTTAATCCAATAGTGGTCGTTGGAATTAATTTCCCTTTGAAATTGGACTTAAACTAGTGTCAATCTTTTGATAATTATTGTTTCATAAAAACACGCTATTTTCTCTGACAGTGGGAATTAATTATTGAATTAATTAATGCAACTTATATGTTTTTAATTTTTTAAAATAGAAATCATTTTTTAATTCAGAATATCAAATATATCTTATGGTGAATTTTTGCTATTTTTCTGAAAAACTTCAATTTTTGATGAATAGTGAAGCCACTAAGTGGTACTTAAAAAAAACTGATTTTTCATTTAAATGAAATTTTACCACCTGTGTGTTTTAAATTTCAAAAATCCTACATACATGGTTGTCATTAAGATGTAAAATGTGTTAAAATGGGATTAAAATAATTTTTTGGTGAATAGTAACTTATATGTTTCTAATCGCGATTAGAGGTAATTAGTGTAGTTTAAGATAAAAATAATGTTTTAATAATATGAAATGAACTTGAAACATGTCCTACCCTTATTGGATGTGTCATGGAAGACCAATAAAATCCATGGGTCAACTTGGGGACCCCATGGAGACACTTTGGTAGGAAAATGACATTAATAACTTTTTATTTAATGTTAAAATAAAAATGTCACAAACATGAGTTGTTTTACTAAAATAGTTTTTAAATGGGGTTATACAAGTCATAATTTTGACTATAAATATTAATTAAAATCTAAAAATATTTCCTATATCATGATATTTTTTTATAATTTTTATACATTAAATAAATTAAATTATTTATGACACCATGATGATGCAGCGATTACCTCATTATTTAACGATTTAAATAAAATGAAAAGATAATATAAAATCTAAGACCCAAACTTGTCAAAAACCTATTGGATTGGTGGATTTAGAACTCTTATCACCTTATACCCTAAATATATAATTGTGGGACCTTTAAAAACCGAAACAGATTTTATAATAATGTGTCTTTTCTTAACATTCCAAGAGTGCCCCTCCTCTCCTCTTATAAAAGGCCCCCCACCTCTACCTCCTTTCCCACACCTCTAAAGCCTGTTTCTCAGCCAACCACTTCTCATTTTGCCTCTCCACATCACTCTCTTACTCCTAGAAACCTCACTTTGGGCAGAACTCTTTTCAAGGAAGACTTTCATCTCAAATCAAAAACAGTTACCCGTTTTAAAGGTAGTGTTTTCTCTTGTGTTCTTATGTTTTATTTTGCTTCTCCAACCCCCTAAACTCTTTTTAATCATTTCTTTGGTAAACATTCCAGTATCTTAAATATACTAGGATGTTGTTATAAGAAAAATTAGAGGTAAACTTACACACACCATCATCTAACGGTTAAAGAGAAAATTGTTTCCAAGGATGGTGAATTTCTGCCTCACGAAGTGATGATTGTTCAATATTCTTCTAACACCTTCAAAGGTGGCCATTAAGATGTCACTATATTTATATATGATATATAATATTTTTATGTTTTCCATAATCTTCTGTATTTTTTCATTTATGGCACACCTTTATGGTTTCCATTGTGGGTAAACACAATAATTTCATTTTAGGAAGTGCGGACTACCGCCCCCTCAAAGTGATTTGATTCGTTAATGCCATATATGGGACGTATAAAGGATGGATTTAATAATATTATATATGATATTATACTAGAATTATATTATACCTTTTTATCATTATGATTTCACTCCATTATAGTATGACTTAGAAATGAAAGTAGCGTTCATGCGTACGTACGGCTTACCGTCTCCATGAATGGTGCATTTCATTTCTTATCCCCAAATGTAATGTACTATTATAAGTACATATATATAATGGATATATATGATGTATTTTACCTCTAAATGATGAATATAATTCTGGAATTAAAATATAGATACCTCTCATTTAGTTTGAATTCCATTAATATGACATAGAAATGAAAGTAGCGTTCATACGTACGTACGGCTTACCGTCTCCATGAATGGTGCATTTCATTTATTACCTCTAAATGATTATGTAATATTATAAATAAATGTGTATTCTGGATATATATGATATAAATGATATCCAAATCATGAATACAATTCTGGATATAATGAACCTTTGACCACATGAACAACATGTAATTGTAAGAAGTCCACTTTCGACTTAAAAAACTAGTATCAACAAAACAAACATTATTAACTTAAATGATTAAATAATGTTTATATCATGGTAATAAGTGATATAAAAGTAATAATGAACTTGAAAAAGGATCTTAGGAAAGTAGAAATTAACTCAAGTTTATTATTCAAAACGTTAAAGAATGATCGAGTCAAGTCGGACCCGAGGTAATGGACTTCGTCTCAATCTTCTTTCATTGAGGAATATTTCATTTTATAAACAACTTTCTTTTATATTTTTTATTAACCCCTTTGACTTTTACTTTTATAAAAATGGAATCTTTTTCTATGAAGTGTTTTACTAAATGACAAAAAGGAATGTTTCTTTTAACGTACGCGGTGACAACGACCCTTTTCCGCCACCGCGAGTATTATTTGGTCTTTGGCTTCCTCAACAAGCCGTAATATTTTTTAAAAATTAAATAAATACCATATATTGTTCTATGTATTTTGGTATTGAAAAGGGGTTTTTATAATGGATTTTTTATGTCAACATATTTAAGTGATATATTGTGATAAAAGTGTTCAAATGTTTTATTTCCATTATATTTGGTTAATGTCTTATGATTTTATAATGGTACTTGGACATTTGATGGGTGGTTACGTGATAAACCATATAACGGGTGGTGCCATGAATACCAGGATGGGTGGTTACGTTATAACCTCCAATGCATTGGGTGTGGAAGTAGGCCATATGGCTATTCCATTAAGTGATATGTGTTGAAGTCAACCGTATGGTTATTCCATTTAAGTATGTTTATCTCCCAAGTTACCTATATATGTTATGTGATCATTATATGGTTTTTATGGTAATCTTTTGGTTACAAAAGGGTAAGTAATGGTATTTTATTTCAGTAAAGAGTTTTTTCTTCTTCATAAAGGTGACAAGTATTACTTTGATAAAGTATACATGGTTCACTTGTTGTTTGGAAAATCTAACAGTTTTCATTCATTGTGTATCCCTTACTGAGCTTTTTATGCTCACACCATGTTTTTTTTGAAATTTTTTTCACTGGACTTAATGTGGAATAGGGTCAAGGATGGGATCAAGGGAAAGTCATGCTATCTAAAACATGGAACTAGACATGTTTCCTTTTAAGTGGTTTTATTTTATGGAAACTTAGTAGATGTTTCTACTTTGTAATCTTTTGAGATGTAATAGTTATGTCCTAATTCTCTAAAACTCTAAACTGTGAGAAGATCCTCAATGTGAATTATTCATTTAATTCAATATTAAGTAAGGTTTATGGATGGGGGCTTATAATTGGTATCAGAGGTTGGATTAGACAACTTTAGGAGTTAGAAGAGTGTTAAATTATAAGTTAATTTATGGTATGATTGAAATGATATAGCATTTCAAGATTAACATGTTGCTTCACCTAAGATATATCTGTGTTCATAATGTTTTTCCGTAGAGGAAACAAAGAAGATATGTTGGGATGACATCCGGAGGAAGACATCCTTCCAAATCAGCAACCTAAGATGGTCAGAATCGGAACTGAACAGTTTGTTGCAGTGATGGAACAGTTGACTCATGCTATAAATTGTAGTGGTATCCATGCAAGAGATCAGCCAGATCAACCGCAAAGGAACATGTCAGTGGTGGAACATTTCATGAGGAAACATCCCCCATCATTCAGAGGATCATCTGACCCTGTGATGGATGAAGGGTGGATTAAATCACTGGAGAAGATTTTTGATGTCATGGGGTGTTTAGAACATCCAAAGGTTAGTCTTTCTGTTTACCGTTTTGAAGGTGAAGCTGATCAGTGGTGGTCGATGATGAAAAATATCATGGATAATAATGAGATTGATGACCTTCACTGGGACGAATTCAATGGTTTGTTTCTTGAGAAATGTTTTCCTAAGGTGGTTTGTCTTAGGATGGAAAAGCAATTTCTATAATTGAGGAAGGAGGATGAATCAGTGGCTCCTTATGAAGAAAATTTCACTCGACGGGAAAGGTATGTTCCAAACTTCATACGAGATCTTGATAGTAAAATCAACCTTTTTACTCAGGGTTAATGCCAAGGTATCGAAGGGATTTAGCTTATCGTGAGTTAAAAAGTTATGAAATGCTTGTTCGATGTGCGGAGAAGGTGGAAATGGATTTTTCCAATGATCATGTGTTCTTTGACAAACAATAGAATAAGAGGTCCAGTTGGCAGGCAAAAGGGAAGAATTCATCAAAGAAGCAAGGAGGTAAGCAAACCAAATATCCATCCTGTGAGAAGTGTGGTAAAATGCATCCTGGAGAATTTTTATCCAAGTTTGGAAAGTGCTCTCAGTGTGGTAAGTCTGGTCATATTGCTCGTAACTGTATAGAAGATGATCAAGACGGCAATGAAAAGTCAGCGGTAAGATGTTTTAAGTGTAATGAAATGGGTCATTATGAAAATGAGTGTCTAACAGAGAACTCAACAGGGGGAAAGAAGCCAGACTACAAGAAAAAAGGGGTGGTGAAATCCTTTGCAACCACTTCCGCAGATGCTGAGCCATCGAATGAAGTAGTATCAGGTACACTGTTTGTTTGTTCAGATTATGCCAATGTGTTATTTGATTCTAGGTCTACACATTCATTCATTTCTGAGATGTTTTTTAGTAAATTGGAAATTCCCTCTCAAGATAAGAATCCTGAACTTATGGTAAAAACAACCGGAGGAAACATTGAGACAAAAAGAAATTATAAGAACCTTCATATCCTTGTGTGCGGAAATAATCTACCTGAAAACCTTATTGTTTTGCCTCTAGTATAGTTTGATGTTATTTTGGGCATGTATTGGATTTCTGTTTATCATGCTAAGATTGACTGCAGAGCTAAAATGGTTTCTTATCAGAAATATTTTCAGTTCATGTACAAGAATGAACCCTTGATTTTGATAAAATATTAGGAAGTTGAGAAACTAGTAAAAGATGGAAGTGAAGTTTACCTTGCACATATTATTGAAAATAAAAGAACTATTCAGATTAATGATGTGCCAGTGGTAAATGAGTATCTTGATGTTTTTCCTGATGAGTTGCCTAGTATTATTCATGATCGGGAAGTTGAATTTAATATTGACTTAGTTCCGGATTCTAAGACAATTTCAAAACCCCCTTATCGAATGGCTCAAGTTGAACTTTTAGAGTTAAAGAAGCAATTGCAGGAGTTATTAGGTAAAGGTTTCATTCGACCTAGCACATCACCATGGGGTGCTCCTGTCTTGTTTGTTAAAAAGAAAGATGGCTCACTGAGACTTTGCATTGATTATAGATCCTTCAATAACATTACTGTTAAGAACATGTATCCTTTTCTTCATATCGATGATTTTTTTGATCAACTACAGGGAGCTCAGTATTTTTCAAAGATTGACTTGTGGTCGGGGTACCATCAGTTGAAAGTAAAAGAAGCAGACGTTCCGAAGACTGTGTTCCGTACTAGATATGGCCATTATGAATTTGTCGTTATTCCTTTTGGGTTAACCAATGCACCTACTGTATTCATGGACCTTATGAATAGAACTTTCCATGAGTTCTTGGATAAGTTTTTGGTTGTTTTCATCGATGATATTTTGGTGTTTTCTAAAAGTAAAGAGGAGCATGAAAGTCATGTAAGGGTTATCTTGAAAATCTTAAAATAAAAGAAACTATATTGAAAGTTCAGAAAGTGTGAGTTTTGGTTACAAAAAATTTCATTCCTGGGTCACGTTGTTTCAAAAGATGGCATAACTGTTGATCCTGCTAAAACAAAAGTTGTTGAAGAATGTCCAAGACCCACAAATGTAACCAAGATCCGTAGTTTTCTTGGTTTGGCAGGTTACTACCGAAGGTTTCTTGAATTCTTTTCACAATTATGTAGTCCAATGACTAAGCTAACTCGGAAGGGTGTTATGTTTATCTGGACAAAAGAATGTGATGATTGTTTTTAGGTGTTGAAAAGAAGATTGGTGAATGTTCTAGTTTTGGCACTTCCTTCCAAGAATGATGAGTTTTTTATCTACAGTGATGCTTCATTGAAAGGACTTGGTTGTGTCCTTATGCAGAATGATCAGGTAATTGCTTATGCTTCACGTCAGTTAAAAACTCATGAGGTAAATTACCCTACACATGACTTGAAATTAGCTGCTATTGTTTTTGCCTTAACAATTTGGAGGCATCATTTGTATGGAGTAAAGTTTGAAATATATACCGATCACAAAAGTTTAAAGTATATATTCACTCAGAAATAATTGAACATGGGACATAGGAGATGTCTATAATTAATCAAGGATTATTATTGTACAATTTATTTCCATCAAGGAAAAGAAAATAAAGTGGATGATGCTTTGTGTCGAAAAATTAATGCTTCATCTACAATGTTGTGTTTGGAACATGATCCCTTGGTTAAGGATTTGATAGAATTTGGAATGGAATTTGTTTGTGCAGGATGTCCTTCTGTTTTGTTTCAGGTATCAGTGAAATGTTCTCTATCAGACAGAATTATGCAAGCACATAAGCAAGACAGTGAGTTGCAGAAAAAGGTATAGCTGGTTCAGAAGGGCATGTTTCCTGAATTTAAAATTGATAATGATTGTGTTTGGAGGTTTGGGAAGAGATTATGTGTGCCTAGTTATTCACAATTGAATAATGAGTTGTTATGTGAGGCTCATAGTTCCCCGTTTTCAGTTCATCCTGGAAGTACTAAGATGTACAGAGATCTGGGGGAGTATTAATGGTGGGATGGAATAAAAAGAGATATTGCTGATTTTACTGTGAAGTGTTTGACTTGTCAGTAGGTTAAACCAGAGTGGAAGTTGCCGAAAGCGAAGCTCCAGCCATTACTATTTCCAGAGTGGAAATGGGAAAATATATCCATGGACTTTGTTGTGGGATTACCGAGGACATCTTGAGGTAATAATGAAATCTAGGTTACTGTTAATAGATTGACTAAATCTGGTCATTTCCTTCCTATTCGAAATACATTCTCTCTAGATCAACTTTCTCAACTGTATCTCAAAGAGATAGTCAGGTTTCATGGAGTTCCCCTCTCTATTGTATCTGATCGTGATCCCAGGTTTACTTCTAACTTTTGGAAAGTCCGTCAAAAGTCATTGGGTACTGAATTAAATTTTAGTATAGCTTTTCATCCGCAATCAGATGGGAAATCAAAATGAAAAATTCAGACCTTGGAGGATATGCTACGAGCATGCTCTATAGATTATCAGGGAAGTTGGGACCAACATCATTCTTTGGTTGAGTTTTCTTATAACAACAGTTTTCATTCCAGTATACAGATGGCACCATTTGAGGCATTATATGGGAAGTGGTGTCGAACACCAGCTTTTTGGGATGAAGTGGGTGAAATGAAGCTGTTGGGACCAGAATTGGTAGAAGATATGGCAGAAGAAGTTCATTTTATTTAGAAACACATGAAAACAGCTCAGAGCAGGCAGACGAGTTATGCAGATAACCAGAGGAAGGATCTATCTTTCAAGGTAGGTGATCATATTTTTCTCAAAGTTTCACCATGGAAAAGTGTGATGCGATTTGGTAAGAAAGGAAAGCTGAGTCCAAGGTTCATTGGACCATATGAAATTATGGTGAGAGTTGGATCAATTTCACACCGAGTGGCTTTACCTCCGATTTTATCTCAGGTACATAATGTTTTTCATGTTTTGATGTTGAGAAAGTATATTCCAGATCCATCTCATGTTTTGAGCCCAGAGGTAGTTCACTTGGAATAGAATCTCTCTTATGAAGAACAACCAGTCCAGATTCTTGACCGAAGAGAGGAAGTATTGAAAAATAAGATAATTCACCAGGTAAAGGTTTTTTGGAAAAACCATATGGTTGAAGATGCAACATGGGAATCTGAAAATGCTATGAGGGAGAAATACACCCACTTATTTTGATAAATGAATAAAATTGCGAGGACGCAATTACCAAAAGGAGGGAAGGATGTAACATCCCAGGTAAATAAATAATAATACCTTTTCATATTTATTAATATTTACGAATTAAATATTAATTTTACTTTAAAGGGTTTTCTATGTTCGATAGCGTACCCGATACGCAACAAAGAGTTTCTTTGAAATCTTACGTTGCACACTAGTAATAATATAATATTATTTTGAATGGTAGTTAACACGTAGCTGTTGTGTTGGCGGGAATGAATAGAAACAACTAAAATATGATTATATATGTTTGTTAAATGGTTTTACATTTATCCAATAAAATATAAAGTCTTAAAATATGAAAATAATTCAATTTTTGGCATATATACTCTAACACTCACAAATGGTCGACTTATCATCTTTTGATGGAGAACCATCTATAAATATAGTTTTGGTCACTCTTATACATTCTATTGGACCAAATAAAATTCTTCTTTATAATCGGGACATCAAAATTTACTTTGTGTAAATTTTTGGTATTTTTCCGATAAAGTTCATTTTTTAATGAATAGTGAAAAAAGTTGTATTTTAATTCAAAAACACTTTTTAATCTAATTTATTTATATGATTAGATTATCTTTTTAATTGGTTTTAAAGTGAAATTAGAATACATGTTTACCATTTAATCCAATAGTGGTTGTTGGAATTAATTTCACTTTGAAATTGGATTTAAACTAGTGTCAATCTTTTGATACTTATTGTTTCATAAAAACACGCTATTTTCTCTGACAGCTGGAATTAATTATTGAATTAATTAATAAAACTTATATGTGTTTAATTTATTAAAATATAAATCAATTTTTAATTAGTAATATAAAATATATCTAAGGGTGAATATTTGGTATTTTTCTCAAAAACTTCAATTTTGATGAATAGTGAAACCACTAAGTGGTACTTAAAAAAACTGATTTTTCATTTAAATGAAATTTTACCACCTCTGTGTTCTGAATTTCAAAAATCTGACATACATGGTTGTCATTAATATGTAATCTATAGTTAAATAGGATTAAAATAATTTTTTTGGTGAATAGTAACTTTTATGTTTTTAATCGCGATTAGAGGTAATTAGTGTAGTTTACGGTAAAAATAAAGTTTTAATAATATGAAATGAACATCACACATGTCCTACCCTTATTGGATGTGTAATGGACGACCATTAAAATCCATGGGTCAACTTGGGGACCCCATGGAGCCACTTTGGTAGGAAAATGACATTAATAACTTTTTATTTAATGTTAAAATAAAAATGACACAAACATGAGTTGTTTTACTAAAACAATTTTTAAATGGGGTTATAAAAGTCCAATTTTTGGCTATAAATATTCATTAGAAATCTAAAACGATTTCATACATCATGATATTTTTTTTATAATTTTTAGACCTTAAATAATGTAAATTATTTATGACACCATGATGATGCAGTGATTACCTCATTATTTAACGATTTAAATAAAATGAAACGATAATGTAAAATATAAGACCTACACATGTCAAAAAACTATTGTATTGGTGGATTTAGAACCATTATCACCTTATCCTCTAAATATATAATTGTGGGTCCTCTAAAAACAGAAAATCATTTTATAATAAAGTATCTTTTCTTAACATTCCAAGAGTTTCCCTCCCCTCCTCTTATAAAAGGCCCTCACCTCTACCTCCTTACCCACACCTCTAAAGCCTTTGGCTCGACCAAACAATGCTCATGTTGTCTCTCGACATCCCTATATTACTCCTAGAGGCCTCACTTTGGGCAGAAGGCTTCCCAAGGAAGCCTTTGAGCTCAAATCAAAAAGAGTTACCCGTTTTAAAGGTAGTGTTTTCTCTTGTGTTCTTATGTTTTATTTTGCTTCTCCAACCCCATCAACTATTTTTATTCATTTGTTTTGTAACAACTCCAATATATTAAATATACTAGGATATTGTTATAAGAATAATTCGTGCTACACTTACACACACCTTAATCTAATGGTTAAAGAGCATACTGTTTCCGTGGATGGCGAATTTCTGCCTCACAAAACAATGATTGTTCAATATTCTTCTAAAACCTTATAAGGTGGCCATTAAGACGTCACTATATTGATATATGATATATAATATGTTTATGTTTTCCTGAATCTTCTGTATTTTTTCATTTATGGCACTCCTTTATGGTTTCCATTGTGGGTAAACACGATAATTTCATTTTAGGAAGTGCGGACTACCGCCCCTTCAAAGTGATTTGATTTGTTAATGCCATACGTGGGACGTATAAAGGATGAATTTAATAATATTCTATATGATATTATACTAGAATTATAATATACCTTTTATCATTATGATTTCACTCCATTAAAGTATGAGATAGAAATGAAAGTAGCATTCATGCGTACGTATGACTTACCTTATCGATCAACGGTGCATTTCATTTCTTATCCCCAAATGTAATGTACTATTATAAGTACAAATATATAATGGATATATATGATGTATTTTACATCTAAATGGTGAATATAATTCTGGAATTAAAATATACATACCTCTCATTTAGTTTGAATTCCATTAATATGACTTAGAAATGAAAGTAGTGTTCATGTGTACGTACGACTTACCGTCTCCATAAACGGTGCATTTCATTTATTACCTATAAATAATTATGTAATATTATAAAAACATATATATTCTGGATATATATGATATATATGATATCCAAATCATGAATATCATTCTGGATATAATGAACCTTTGACCACACGAACAACATGTAATTGTAAGAAGTCCAATTTCGACTTAAGAACCAAGTATCGACAAAACAAACATTATTAACTTAAATGATTAAATAATGTTTATAACATGGTAATAAGTGATATAAAGGTAATAATGAACTTGAAAAAGGTTCTTAGGAAATTATAAATTAACTCAAGTTTATTATTATGGACGTTAAAGAATGATCTAGTCATGTCGGACCCGAGGTAAGGGACTTCATCTCAATCTCCTTTCATTGAGGCATATTTGGTTTTATACACAACATTCTTTTATAGAGTGTATAAACCCCTTTGACTTTTACTTTTATACAAAATGAATCTTTTTATACGAAGCGTTTTAATAAACAACAAAAAAGGAATGTTTCTTTTAATGTACGCGGTGACAACAACCCTTTTCCGCCTCCGTGAGTATTATTTGGTCTTTGGCTTCCTCAACAAGCCGTAATGTTTTTTAAAATTAAATAAATACCATATACTGTTTTATGTATTTTGGTATTGAAAAGGGTTTTTTATAATGGATTTCTTATGTCAATATATTTAAGTGATATATTGTGATCAAAGTGTGGTAATGTTTTCTTTCCATTATATTTGTTTTATGTCATATGATTTTATAATGGTACTTGGACATTTGACAGGTGGTTACATGATAAACCATATGACGGGTGGTGCCGTGAATACCAGGACAGGTGGTTACGTTATAACCTCCAATGCATTGGGTATGGAATTCGGTTGTATGACTATTCCATTAAGTGATATGTATGGAAGTCGACCATATGGTTATTCCATTTAAGTATGTTTATGTCCCAAGTTACCCATATATGTTATGTGATCTTTATATGGGTTTTATGGTAATATTTTTGTTAGAAAAGGGTAAGTAATGATCTTATATTTCAATGAAGAGTTTTTACGACTTTATAAAGGTGAAAAGTATTAATTTGATAAAGTATACATGGTTCACTTGTTTTTTTGAAAAACTAACAGTTTTCATTCATTGTGTATCCCTTCCTGAGCTATTTATGCTCACCCTATGTTTTTTTTTTGAAATTTTATTCACAGTACTTAATGTGGAATATGGTCAAGGATGGGATCAAGGGAAAGTCATGCTATCTAAAACATGGAAGTAGACATGTTTCCTTTTAAGAGTTTTTATTTTATGGAAACTTAGTAGAAGTTTCAACTTTGTAATCTTTTGAGACGTAAAAGTTATGTTCTAATACTCTAAAACTCTAAACTGTGAAAAGATCCTCAATGTGAATTATTCATTAAATTCAATATTAATTCAGGTTTAAGGCTGGGGCCTTATAGTATATACATCCCATATGAAATTTTATGTCATTTATTTCATTATTTATATGATATTAAATGATTAATTAAATTTTATTATATCATAGGGCTTATTAATCAATAGTTCCCAAAGCAGTAAGGGATTTTGTTCTCACATTTATTTTTATGGGACACGTGCGATATTCATCCCTTGTTTCTTTTGTGTTGTGTATATAATTCCAATTAATCTTATTTATTTTTATTATAATTAAAATTAACAGATATAAATATCCCCAAAAGTTACTTTATTTAATGGGTATTATGATTCAAAAGTATCTATGGTGGTAAATGTTTTATGTTAAAGTCACATTGTTTGTATTTTTTTCTGATTGACTTTACAATAATAATATATTATGATACATCTCCCAATAAATTCATTAAATTTATTATCTACTATTTATTTCATAATAATAATTTTTTGCACTAATTTTAAACTCTTTAATACATAAATATTCAAAAATAATATTTTTTTATGAAAAATTTCATTATTTCATTCTTCAGTCAAAAGTCATTTTTCTTCTGTATACATTTTTTATATAAAAAATAATTACCTTTTCATTATTAAAATATGAATTATTAAATTCATTTTAACCATTGCTTTAATTTTTTTAAACAAAAATTGGAAGGAATATTTATCTTTTTTTCTAACTAAGGTATTTGTGAATTTTTACCTAATATTTAAAAGGAATATTTTTTATAATGTGTATCACATGAATGTTATTTCTTTTTTTCATGACTGATATATTACTAAAAGATTCCTTTACATATTTAAAAAAGTTACTTTCAAAGAAAATGTTTTATTTAATATTTTCTAAATATTTATATATTGAATAATTTTTTGGAGGTGTAAATGATATTTTAATCAAAAAGTGTTCCATGTGCTTTTTCAAAATATTTTTTCATGTAAGATTAAATCCTCTGACCATACATGATCTTTATTAGGTGTATGATTCTATGATACCATCCTTATTATTTAAATGGTTGGTTTCTGGTGATGATGACAATATATTTAGGAAACTCTTAATTTTTCGATGAATTATACTATTATTATATGTTGAAATGTATATTTGATATTTCTATTTTTCATGAGTCATGATATAGTGAAATGATTATGAACCAATATATTTTCACATGCTATAATAATCTGAATGTTTTATGATCTTTAGGAACACATAAATATTATATTAATTATGTGACAGGTTGGACTGGATTATATTGTTCTCCAATGCATTGGGTAATCATTATGATTTTTGAGCTCAAACTGTACACATGATGTTATCCCAAGCCCAAAAGAGGGAACACATGATGTTATCCCCTGCCCAACATAGGGTATATGAGAGGATATCTCAATACTAAAGAAGTTACACTGGTGTTTATACCAATAAAACAATGTTATTAATTTCATGGTTGGTATAAATAACATATGGGTACATGGAACTCAATCGAATGATACCATAAGGGGCGTAATCCACTTGGGTTTCCCCCATCACTACCATATAATCCTCCCTCAGTGATTTGATGAAGATACTCTCCCAAGGAGCTCACGATGTGCTACTCCTCTTATGGCGGCTTTGAGGTTTTGAGATCCAGTCTTCTACAACCTAAAGGTTTCGGTTTCTAGCATGTTTTAGGGGCTCAAAATCTCTATGGTGGCGTGGTGAAGATCCATAGTCGAGATACATCCTTATGAAGTTAGAGGGTTTCAACCTCATTTCTTTGGGTGGATAGGTGTAGCCTCCTTGAGTGGGATTGATGGAGGCATAGATTCTTTAGATTTAGACTTTTTTATGGCTATATTTCTCCAGCGTTAGTCACTTATGGCTTTCATTAGTGTTTTTCGGGTTTTCATTTCATAATTTATATAGTTTTCTTATTCGTGGTGATTCTCATGATGTTGTTTTGATTATGATGGTTATGCGACGCTATAGAAGAGTGATTTATCCATCATTTCATACTGTCTTTGTTCGGTTTATTTTATTTTCGAGACTACCCTAATCTATCAGAGGGGGATAAATGCAGTAGTTGTCTTGGTTCTTTGGGTTTTAAGATTAAACATATACTTCAAGGAAATCAACATCAATGGCCTGTTTTAGTGTCAAACAGGTGTAGTCAGTTGTGTTGGGGGCCATGGATGCAGAGGCTAGTGGTGTTGAGGTGTGGAGGATACATGATTTGGAGATTTTTTGATGGAGGTGAACTCAAGGATCTATTTCTTTTTTAGATATGAAATTTGAAATATTTAGTGGCGGTTCCGGGATTATGTAATGGTGGATTATGAGGGTGAATTTGGTTACTTTATTTCTTGTGGAATTTTTGGTGTTTTTGAAATCAGAAAACTACATGGATCTACATCATATTAGGCTCAAAGTAGTTATATTTCACCTGGGCATGCCATTTAGATTTGGACATTCGAGATGTTATGGTTCTTCCATCAGTACTAGTCACATTCAACCCTACATAGAACAGCTAGTTGAGCGGTCAATTGATGGTAAAGGCTTTTCATCATGATGTAGTCACTAGGGTGGGTAATATCATCAAGTCTAGATTATGGGTATCATATTTCATGTTATTATTTGGTTGTAATGTCTGGAACCGGCTATTTCTCACTTTTTCCTTAAATGTTTTTTGATAATAAAAATGCTAATTTTTAGTAGACATAACATATTATTTTTAATGATTATGTTTATTTCACAAATATATACTTTATTCCAATGTTAAAATATCATGGCCTCTGTTGTTTGATTTTATTGAGATTCATGTCTTACAAACAACCATTATTTATCACATAACTCATGAATATGATATTTGATAGGAAATTTATGCTTTTCAAATTTAATTATCATATCCTCACACCTTGTGATCATATTATGGTAATTTGATCATTTATGTCTCCCTTTTTTTCCCTTACAGAGCATTTGAACTGTCCCTTTTCTGTTTCAAGGGGAAATATGGGCCCCTCTGGTTTTGGTACAGTCTTTAGGGATTATGAGGGGAATGCTCTTGGATGTATTCATGGATCCTGTGTTATTTCCTCCGCTCTTGAAGTAGAGATTCTTGGTGTTATTGTGGATGTGGATCAAGTGGAATAATGAGGTTGGGACAAGATTTATATTGAGTGTGGTTCTATGGCTATTGTATTTGCATTACAAACTGGGATCATTCACCTTTCACAGAAGCTCAATAATCGTTGGATTAGATGCCTAGATTCTCTTTACTCAAAGGATCACATTGTTACTCACGTTTACAGAGAGGCAAATGAGTTGGCAGATGGGATTTCTAATAAGTGTGTGAATGGAAATGATTATCTTTGGATGGATCATGTGCCAGATGATATCCATTATCTCTATAGGAAGGATCTTTGTAAATATTATTCTTTCAGACTTGTTTAAGTTTTACTTTCTACTACTATGTGGGTATTTCTTTTCTTAACATGATCTCATTTTGTTTAAAAAAAGACCCATGATTTTACAAAACACTTCTATAGAGACGAGTAAAAGTCAATTAAAGGTATTTGACTTAAAAAAACATCTATTTTTTTATTATTTTTCAAATAAATTGTATTTTTAAACATGAAAATCATATGGATATATAAAAAAAACACATTAAATGAAATATTAATCAAAAATAAAATAAATTTAAGTATATACACAATATTAATAATAAATTACTGTATATTATTGAAACATGTATCAATAAATAAAAATTGTAATGAATCATCCTTGTGTCTTAAGAATCATTATAATAAATACCCATTAAATGAGGTAAAACATCAATATTTTGTTAAAATACCTTGAATTATAAAAATTTAGGACATCAAATATCCTATAAGTAATATTCACACATATAAATTAAATTATGAACATACTATATTTTTTTTCTCAAAGGACAAAAATTTTAGATGAGGCCCTTACATTTTTCACGATCCATTATACACATGGGCTTAACATCCTTGGTAATAAAAATATTTTTACTAGATGAAAAATTAATAACCTTATTCATATATATTTAATATGCACAGTCTATTATCATATAATTTTTTTTATTATATAGTTGTTTCTTTTATTTTCATTACTGATAAATGAGATTCGGTTTATTTGGTGATTTTAGCAATGAAATAAGATATTTTAATATTAATTTAAATACATAATATAACAATTAAAAAACTAAATAATATATCTAATTTATCATTAAATACATATTAAATTAGTTTTATTTTCACATAGCCATCCCATGATCGATTTTTGTAGAACTATTTGAGAATGTGGTTAAACTAACCCAGACATGAACACAATTTTAGCAAGATTGATGAATATGGTCTATATTGTATTTATTTAGATATGATATTATTATAACAAAATAATAATGAATTATTATTTTTATATTGGACAATAATTGAAGATTATTGGATAAATAATTAAAATCTATATGAAAAAATCATTCTTTGTGGAGGCGGTAGTCCGAAGACATGCATGATTGATAGTATTTTGTTTTCCAATGTTGATGGTAATGAATAAATAAGTATTTAATAATTAATATAAAATCATAAGATGATAAAAATTATATGGAATTCATAATATTATTAAAGTGATAGGATATGTATAAAAGAGTGTGATTAATATTTAAAACCTAAAATGGGGATAATACTTATTTTGGATACATTATATTTCCTTAGAATACTCCTTGTAAGTAATGTGATTGCAATTAATTAGTGATACTGAGGGATTTATTAGGTTTTATAGTATTATATTAGGATAAATCATTTAGATTATAATGGTGTAATTGGAATGTGAGGTGTAACTTTTAAATGTTCTAAGTTGTTGCCTTTTTTAAAAGTTGAATATGGAACTTTTAGAAACACTCAATAGTTTTCAAAAAAAATGTGAAAATATTAATGTTTTAATGCATAAAACGTGGGATAATTTGGGTTTTTGAAAATATAATGTCAAAAAACATCTCATCCATTCATTCGAGGAAAGGTATGATTGATTTAAGGATTTTATTTTTTTAATTTTATATGTTTACTTATATTAACATTTATTATGGTAACTAGCTTTGAATGAATTAATTTTTTATTTATTAGATATAGAAGGTAACCCCTATTTCCAAATTATAATAATATTAAAGAAATTATTCATTTAATTGAATAAAATTTTTAAATGATCGAAATTAAATATTCAAATTAAAATAGATTTTATAGTGAAAATTATTTTTATAGAAAAATTCCTTTCATCATTAAGTGTTATAGGTATTTTTCAATATTGGTTAGGTGTTAAATTTTATTAATTTAATTATGTATATCATATAAAGGATATTATATAAAATATAAATATTTGATGAAAAATTTCATCGTAATTAGAAAAATTCCAATGTAATATTTTTCACATTAACATGGTTATTAAAAATAATCATTTTAATCCAATTTTGTTAATGAAAATAAAATTGTTATTATTTAGAAATATTTCAATTATTATCTCAACAATTGGATATATTTATCAAATTAAAATTACTTATTTTTGAAAATAAATTCAATTTGTAATGCATGTAATGCGTAAAATCCTCTATTTCGAAAAAATTTATTTTAAAGAATTTTATTTATGAATAGAAGTGAATTATCATTTTTATTGATTCTAAAGATTAAGAAATATTATTATTGTTCATATAATATTAATTTAAAATTAAAATAGGATGAAAATATAGTATCCCCATTTGTATATATATATATATATATATATTTCATAAAACATCTCATTATTTTCTAAAATGATATTCGAGAGTTTTATGAATATTACACGGTATATTTTATAATCCTTTATTTTAATTAATAAATAAATATTTTGAAATGATTTAAAAAAACATATAAGTCATTTAAAATTGAAGGTATTAGAAAAATAAATATTTTCACTATTACGTAAAAATCGATTATTTCAAAAAAATCTACTCAATTCATTGTAATATATATTTATTGTTCATAATTAAGAAATGATGTTTATTTAATAAAATTAATTTTTTTTATTTTTTTATATTTATCCTCTAATATTAATATAAAATATAAAATAAAAATATTTTAATGGTATCATTTTTTTGTAATAAAACATATTAATTCTTTTGGTTAAAAAGGCCCTAGTTTTTTATTTTTTTCCCATATTAGAGGTTATTATTGAATTAGTATTATTTCTTCCAATATTTTCTGGTTCATTTATGTTGGGTGCATCATGTTACATATTTTATTTAATATAAAATATACTTTAAATGATCTAAAATATCGGGTCGTAACATTACCCCCCCCAAATAAATTTTGTCCTCATAATTTTATTTATCAATCATAAATTAATATATGTAAAGGTATTATAAACATACTCATTATTTTAGGTATAATGTTAAATGTGACATATTGCTTGTTATCTTAATCGATATCAACATACTTATCTTTCATAAATAAACATTAACTATTAATATAATCATGTACCCATGTAGGTATATATCCAAATCATTTATATCCATTAATATAACTTTCAAAAAAAATTAATATATAATACACTAAACCTTATTGAAATCAAAATTACTTAAAAAATGGAATATACTCTTCAAACACTAGTTCATAATGTAACACACCAGTCTATATATATCACAATCCAAAAAATGAGATAATAATCACAAAATATAGAATGATTCAATTATAAAGGAAATGTTATCTAATATAATCTAACTTCTTCAGAATAATACCATTTATTTTATCTCATCATTAATCATATATTAAACCTAAGATTTATCCATACCTCAATCATGTTTTCTCCAAAAATCATACCCAAAAATAAAACCTTGTCACAAAATCAAATTTAATGTTTATTTATAACATTTAATATATGTTCCATACCATTAAATAAAAACTCTTGAGGAATAATACAATGAATATTTACATAACCCTCATTACTTTTATAATATACCAAAATAAATACATAAAAATCACTCTCTAATAAAATTTGTTATGATTATCAAAAACTAAATATTATTATGGTATCAACATCAAATCATTTTGTATGACTAAGAAACTGATATTTCTATCATAAAAATAATATACTAATATTATAAATACTTTATGTATTAGCTTTTTTTTGTTATAATACATAGTTGTTTTGGATACATAACTTTCTTGGATTTATCATCATAGTCTAACTTTAATCAATACTAGAACAAAAATGTCTATGATAAAATATAATATATGAATATGAAAACTTCAATAAAAATATTATTTTCTAATGAATGTTTTTTATAATATCATTCATTTTGTTCAACCAAGGATGCTTAAGTTGTTTTTTTATCCTTTTTAATCCATTCAGGTGAAGTAAATGGGAAGTAAAACCTTCTCAGTGGATCATAAATACCAAATGATCAACCAAATAATATCCCTCAAGAGTGTCAATACATGTGTGTAGGTAGGCATATTTTTAGTGTTCTATGTCATTATTTACATAATTCCCAACAGAACCTATTTAGTGTTACTTCCCCTAGTTAAAACTATTCAATAGTTTTCATCCACCTTCTAGTATTTGAAAAAACGAAAAATATGCGTGAAAAAAGACATAATCTATAATATTTCATAATGTAATGGTGTTAAAATATACATTTAATTAGTATTTTAATTGATGTTTTTTCATTATAAAATCCAAAATAACAAAACCCTATTCTAAAGCCAATGGTAGTATCCCAATCAAAAGCATTCAGTAATTACTAGTCTTAAAATAATATTGTACATTGATTCATTCCATAGAGAAATTAGGATTAAATTTTCATTGATTTTAGAAAACATATCTTATTAAACATGTACCCTTTTAACTAATGAAATTTGTTTCACTACGAGTGAAAATATTAAATCTATAACGAGTCATCGGTATTTCCCACAAATTCTCCCATAAAAATCTTTGAAATATATTATATCATTTTTTATGTTCATAACCTTGGGAAATTAAAACATTGATTGGGGACAGTGAAACTTCATAGTAGGGGAGAACATATTAATGGATTTTAAAGGATAGATCAATTTTTTTAGAGTATAACAATATGAGTAATTATTTTCTTAATGTATAACATGAATCTATAAAATATGTATATATGTTTTAAAGATAGACATATTACAACAAACGAGAAACAATTTGAACTGAAATAAAAAATTAAAATGTGAAAAATATAACATAGGCCATGGAACATATGAATGAAATTTATATGATCACAAACATATGGTTTAATATCTTTTTTAACAAAGATACATTCAATCCTATGCACACATAAAATTATGAGAAGATAAAAAATTCCATCACACTCAAAATTTGTGAACCTATATAGTGAAAAAACATGTGAGACATAAAATTGTGTGTGTATCAACTCACCATCCAACTCATCATTTGTGAATATAGGTACTCAACACCCTATTCCCTCGTATAAATTTGAGTAGACATATTCTAGATCACACTATCCCTTTATGAACCCAACTACTCACTAACCTTTTCTCATGAAATTCATATCTCATTAGATATACACCTTAACCCTATTTAATGGATTAAGATATAGTTCCCACCCATATCATACTCTATATATTTTTTCCCACATGGAAAAAAATCCACCCATTTTAAAATAACACACAATGAAAAATTGGTTTCATGATATTATAAAATGGTATCTCATAAAAGCGGTTAAAAATTAAAATAAAATTATACCAATACATTTTAATAAAAATTAAATAAATTATTAGTGAATATATAAGGTGATTCATGAAAAAAACTATATTTTATGTATATATTTTTCATACTATGAATAAATTAGTCGAAAAACATATAAAAATATTTTTTTTAAAACCCATGTTAATTGTTTGTAAAATGGTGCTAAAATAATTTTGAAAATAATTTTCATCCTGATTAAAACGTAATTATAAAAAAATTTATATAAATGAATAATATTGAATGAAATGATTTATTTTTTAGTGAAATGGGTGTGAATATAATAAATTTATGAGCGTGATGTGGAATTCATTTTAAATAAAAAAATTATACAACGTTTAAAAGACAAATAATTTATAGAGTTTACAAAAAATTTATTTTAAATGGGTAAAGATGAATATAGGGGTCACATAAGATAAAAAATAATATCTATATAATAAAGAAAACATTATTTTACATAAATGTGAAATATGGTCATTGAAAATAAAGGTTTATTAAAAAATATAGAGATTATTAGTTGCATTCACACACAATAAATGAAATCATCCTTGAAGAAGACAAGGACACAAAAATTAATTCCCATAGATGGTGTTATAATATCATATTATCATCATAAATATGATTATATAAAGTCTTTACCAATAAGTTTCAATAAGGATGCGTATAACACAAATAATTGTAATTGAGTTATCAAAGCCCATTCTTCATTATTATTATCTTATTCAAAAGACCTTGGAAGCATAAAAATCATATAGATCATTAAATACCATAAATTAAATCAATTATTATTCCCATATATTCTTTTCAATCTATATAGTCTATATAAACAAAAAAATGGTGCATAATATTTAATTTTGTCTCAATAAAGAGATATTAAAAGAAAAAACCCTAATAGCTTAATAAATTTTCAAATAAATACCCCTTAAGAGAGAGATATATATTGAAATGAAAGTCAAAATACCACGAATAATGATAATTAATGCTAATATAAATGAAATGGTTTAGATTCAACCGAATTAAACGATATAATGTGAATAAAATAAAATGTGTTTAAATGAAGGAAATCACGGGATGAAAACCGTACCATGTTTCTGATTCTTTCGACCCAGGAACTTAACTTCATTGATAATAGAATCAATTACCTTAGATACTCAATAGGATCCCTATTACTATATATATAATATTTAGCATTTATTATAATATTATATTGAAATATTATATAGATTGGTTTCATGATATTGTGAATGATTAATTGATAGTGGCTAATTTTGGATGTTTTATTGATCAAATATGATATCAAACTAATATGTTAAACACATAAAATGACCATTACATAGAAAAAATTAAATATTTTATTTCTTACTTAGTATTCATTTTATCATATAATTTTTTTATTATATAGTTGTTTCTTTTATTTTCATTACTGATAAATGAGATTCGGTTTATTTGGTGATTTTAGCAATGAAATAAGATATTTTAATATTAATTTAAATACATAATATAACAATTAAAAAACTAAATAATATATCTAATTTATCATTAAATACATATTAAATTAGTTTTATTTTCACATAGCCATCCCATGATCGATTTTTGTAGAACTATTTGAGATTGTGGTTAAACTAACCCAAACATGAACACAATTTTAGCAAGATTGATGAATATGGTCTATATTGTATTTATTTAGATATGATATTATTATAACAAAATAATAATGAATTATTATTTTTATATTGGACAATAATTTAAGATTATTGGATAAATAATTAAAATCTATATGAAAAAATCATTCTTTGTGGAGGCGGTAGTCCGAAGACATGCATGATTGATAGTATTTTGTTTTCCAATGTTGATGGTAATGAATAAATAAGTGTTTAATAATTAATATAAAATCATAAGATGATAAAAATTATATGGAATTCATAATATTATTAAAGTGATAGGATATGTATAAAAGAGTGTGATTAATATTTAAAACCTAAAATGGGGATAATACTTATTTTGGATACATTATATTTCCTTAGAATACTCCTTGTAAGTAATGTGATTGCAATTAATTAGTGATACTGAGGGATTTATTAGGTTTTATAGTATTATATTAGTATAAATCATTTAGATTATAATGGTGTAATTGGAATGTGAGGTGTAACTTTTAAATGTTCTAAGTTGTTGCCTTTTTTAAAAGTTGAATATGGAACTTTTAGAAACACTCAATAGTTTTCAAAAAAATTGTGAAAATATTAATGTTTTAATGCATAAAACGTGGGATAATTTGGGTTTTTGAAAATATAATGTCAAAAAACATCTCATCCATTCATTCGAGGAAAGGTATGATTGATTTAAGGATTTTATTTTTTAATTTTATATGTTTACTTATATTAACATTTATTATGGTAACTAGCTTTGAATGAATTAATTTTTTATTTATTAGATATAGAAGGTAACCCCTATTTCCAAATTATAATAATATTATAGAAATTATTCATTTAATTGAATAAAATTTTTAAATGATCGAAATTAAATATTCAAATTAAAATAGATTTTATAGTGAAAAATATTTTTATAGAAAAATTCCTTTCATCATTAAGTGTTATAGGTATTTTTCAATATTGGTTAGGTGTTAAATTTTATTAATTTAATTATGTATATCATATAAAGGATATTATATAAAATATAAATATGTGATGAAAAATTTCATCGTAATTAGAAAAATTCCAATGTAATATTTTTCACATTAACATGGTTATTAAAAATAATCATTTTAATCCAATTTTGTTAATGAAAATAAAATTGTTATTATTTAGAAATATTTCAATTATTATATCAACAATTGGATATATTTATCAAATTAAAATTACTTATTTTTGAAAATAAATTCAATTTGTAATGCATGTAATGCGTAAAATCCTCTATTTTGAAAAAATTTATTTTAAAGAATTTTATTTATGAATAGAAGTGAATTATCATTTTTATTGATTCTAAAGATTAAGAAATATTATTATTGTTCATATAATATTAATTTAAAATTAAAATAGGATGAAAATATAGTATCCCCATTTGTATATATATATATATATATCATAAAACATCTCATTATTTTCTAAAATGATATTCGAGAGTTTTATGAATATTACACGGTATATTTTATAATCCTTTATTTTAATTAATAAATAAATATTTTGAAATGATTTAAAAAAACATATAAGTCATTTAAAATTGAAGTTATTAGAAAAATAAATATTTTCACTATTACGTAAAAATCGATTATTTCAAAAAAATCTACTCAATTCATTGTAATATATTTTTATTGTGCATAATTAAGAAATGATGTTTATTTAATAAAATTAATTTTTTTTTATTTTTTTATATTTATCCTCTAATATTAATATAAAATATAAAATAAAAATATTTTAATGGTATCATTTTTTTGTAATAAAACATATTAATTCTTTTGGTTATAAAGGCCCTAGTTTTTTATTTTTTTCCCATATTAGAGGTTATTATTGAATTAGTATTATTTCTTCCAATATTTTCTGGTTCATTTATGTTGGGTGCATCATGTTACATATTTTATTTAATATAAAATATACTTTAAATGTTCTAAAATATCGGGTCGTAACATTACCCCCCCAAATAAATTTTGTCCTCATAATTTTATTTATCAATCATAAATTAATATATGTAAAGGTATTATAAACATACTCATTATTTTAGGTATAATGTTAAATGTGACATATTGCTTGTTATCTTAATCGATATCAACATACTTATCTTTCATAAATAAACATTAACTATTAATATAATCATGTACCCATGTAGGTATATATCCAAATCATTTATTTCCATTAATATAACATTCAAAAAAAATTAATATATAATACACTAAACCTTATTGAAATCAAAATTACTTAAAAAATGGAATATACTCTTCAAACACTACTTCATAATGTAACACACCAGTCTATATATATCACAATCCAAAAAATGAGATAAGAATCACAAAATATAGAATGATTCAATTATAAAGGAAATGTTATCTAATATAATCTAACTTCTTCAGAATAATACCATTTATTTTTATCTCATCATTAATCATATATTAAACCTAAGATTTATCCATACCTCAATCATGTTTTCTCCAAAAATCATACCCAAAAATAAAACCTTGTCACAAAATCAAATTTAATGTTTATTTATAACATTTAATATATGTTCCATACCATTAAATAAAAACTCTTGAGGAATAATACAATGAATATTTACATAACCCTCATTACTTTTATAATATACCAAAATAAATACATAAAAATCACTCTCTAATAAAATTTGTTATGATTATCAAAAACTAAATATTATTATGGTATCAACATCACATCATTTTGTATGACTAAGAAACTGATATTTCTATCATAAAAATAATATACTAATATTATAAATACTTTATGTATTAGATTTTTTTTTGTTATAATACATAGTTGTTTTGGATACATAACTTTCTTGGATTTATCATCATAGTCTAACTTTAACCAATACTAGAACAAAAATGTCTATGATAAAATATAATATATGAATATGAAAACATCAATAAAAATATTATTTTCTAATGAATGTTTTTTATAATATCATTCATTTTGTTCAACCAAGGATGCTTAAGTTGTTTTTTTATCCTTTTTAATCCATTCAGGTGAAGTAAATGGGAAGTAAAACCTTCTCAGTGGATCATAAATACCAAATGATCAACCAAATAATATCCCTCAAGAGTGTCAATACATGTGTGTAGGTAGGCATATTTTTAGTGTTCTATGTCATTATTTACATAATTCCCAACAGAACCTATTTAGTGTTACTTCCCCTAGTTAAAACTATTCAATAGTTTTCATCCACCTTCTAGTATTTGAAAAAATGAAAAATAAGCGTGAAAAAAGAGATAATCTATAATATTTCATAATGTAATGGTGTTAAAATATACATTTAATTAGTATTTTAATTGATGTTTTTTCATTATAAAATCCAAAATAACAAAACCCTATTCTAAAGCCAATGGTAGTATCCCAATCAAAAGCATTCAGTAATTACTAGTCTTAAAATAATATTGTACATTGATTCATTCCAGAGAGAAATTAGGATTAAATTTTCATTGATTTTAGAAAACATATCTTATTAAACATGTACCCTTTTAACTAATGAAATTTGTTTCACTACGAGTGAAAATATTAAATCTATAACGAGTCATCGGTATTTCCCACAAATTCTCCCATAAAAATCTTTGAAATATATTATATCATTTTTTATGTTCATAACCTTGGGAAATTAAAACATTGATTGGGGACAGTGAAACTTCATAGTAGGGGAGAACATATTAATGGATTTTAAAGGATAGATCAATTTTTTTAGATTATAACAGTATGAGTAATTATTTTCTTAATGTATAACATGAATCTATAAAATATGTATATATGTTTTAAAGATAGACATATTACAACAAACGAGAAAAAATTTGAACTGAAATAAAAAATTAAAATGTGAAAAATATAACATAGGCCATGGAACATATGAATGAAATTTATATGATCACAAACATATGGTTTAATATCTTTTTTAACAAAGATACATTCAATCCTATGCACACATAAAATTATGAGAAGATAAAAAATTCCATCACACTCAAAATTTGTGAACCTATATAGTGAAAAAACTTGTGAGACATAAAATTGTGTGTGTATCAACTCACCATCCAACTCATCATTTGTGAATATAGGTACTCAACACCCTATTCCCTCGTATAAATTTGAGTAGACATATTCTAGATCACACTATCCCTTTATGAACCCAACTACTCACTAACCTTTTCTCATGAAATTCATATCTCATTAGATATACACCTTAACCCTATTTAATGGATTAAGATATAGTTCCCACCCATATCATACTCTATATATTTTTTCCCACATGGAAAAAAATCCACCCATTTTAAAATAACACACAATGAAAAATTGGTTTCATGATATTATAAAATGGTATCTCATAAAAGCGGTTAAAAATTAAAATAAAATTATACCAATACATTTTAATAAAAATTAAATAAATTATTAGTGAATATATAAGGTGATTCATGAAAAAAACTATATTTTATGTATATATTTTTCATACTATGAATAAATTAGTCGAAAAACATATAAAAATATTTTTTTTAAAACCCATGTTAATTGTTTGTAAAATGGTGCTAAAATAATTTTGAAAATAATTTTCATCCTGATTAAAACGTAATTATAAAAAAAATTATATAAATGAATAATATTGAATGAAATGATTTATTTTTTAGTGAAATGGGTGTGAATATACTAAATTTATGAGCGTGATGTGGAATTCATTTTAAATAAAAAAATTATACAACGTTTAAAAGACAAATAATTTATAGAGTTTACAAAAAATTTATTTTAAATGGGTAAAGATGAATATAGGGGTCACATAAGATAAAAAATAATATCTATATAATAAAGAAAACATTATTTTACATAAATGTGAAATATGGTCATTGAAAATAAAGGTTTATTAAAAAATATAGAGATTATTAGTTGCATTCACACACAATAAATGAAATCATCCTTGAAGAAGACAAGGACACAAAAATTAATTCCCATAGATGGTGTTATAATATCATATTATCATCATAAATATGATTATATAAAGTCTTTACCAATAAGTTTCAATAAGGATGCGTATAACACAAATAATTGTAATTGAGTTATCAAAGCCCATTCTTCATTATTATTATCTTATTCAAAAGACCTTGGAAGCATAAAAATCATATAGATCATTAAATACCATAAATTAAATCAATTATTATTCCCATATATTCTTTTCAATCTATATAGTCTATATAAACAAAAAAATGGTGCATAATATTTAATTTTGTCTCAATAAAGAGATATTAAAAGAAAAAACCCTTATAGCTTAATAAATTTTCAAATAAATACCCCTTAAGAGAGAGATATATATTGAAATGAAAGTCAAAATACCACGAATAATGATAATTAATGCTAATATAAATGAAATGGTTTAGATTCAACCGAATTAAACGATATAATGTGAATAAAATAAAATGTGTTTAAATGAAGGAAATCACGGGATGAAAACCGTACCATGTTTCTGATTCTTTCGACCCTGGAACTTAACTTCATTGATAATAGAATCAATTACCTTAGATACTCAATAGGATCCCTGTTACTATATATATAATATTTAGCATTTATTATAATATTATATTGAAATATTATATAGATTGGTTTCATGATATTGTGAATGATTAATTGATAGTGGCTAATTTTGGATGTTTTATTGATCAAATATGATATCAAACTAATATGTTAAACACATAAAATGACCATTACATAGAAAAAATTAAATATTTTATTTCTTACTTAGTATTCATTTTATCATATAATTTTTTTATTATATAGTTGTTTCTTTTATTTTCATTACTGATAAATGAGATTCGGTTTATTTGGTGATTTTAGCAATGAAATAAGATATTTTAATATTAATTTAAATACATAATATAACAATTAAAAAACTAAATAATATATCTAATTTATCATTAAATACATATTAAATTAGTTTTATTTTCACATAGCCATCCCATGATCGATTTTTGTAGAACTATTTGAGATTGTGGTTAAACTAACCCAAACATGAACACAATTTTAGCAAGATTGATGAATATGTTCTATATTGTATTTATTTAGATATGATATTATTATAACAAAATAATAATGAATTATTATTTTTATATTGGACAATAATTTAAGATTATTGGATAAATAATTAAAATCTATATGAAAAAATCATTCTTTGTGGAGGCGGTAGTCCGAAGACATGCATGATTGATAGTATTTTGTTTTCCAATGTTGATGGTAATGAATAAATAAGTGTTTAATAATTAATATAAAATCATAAGATGATAAAAATTATATGGAATTCATAATATTATTAAAGTGATAGGATATGTATAAAAGAGTGTGATTAATATTTAAAACCTAAAATGGGGATAATACTTATTTTGGATACATTATATTTCCTTAGAATACTCCTTGTAAGTAATGTGATTGCAATTAATTAGTGATACTGAGGGATTTATTAGGTTTTATAGTATTATATTAGTATAAATCATTTAGATTATAATGGTGTAATTGGAATGTGAGGTGTAACTTTTAAATGTTCTAAGTTGTTGCCTTTTTTAAAAGTTGAATATGGAACTTTTAGAAACACTCAATAGTTTTCAAAAAAATTGTGAAAATATTAATGTTTTAATGCATAAAACGTGGGATAATTTGGGTTTTTGAAAATATAATGTCAAAAAACATCTCATCCATTCATTCGAGGAAAGGTATGATTGATTTAAGGATTTTATTTTTTAATTTTATATGTTTACTTATATTAACATTTATTATGGTAACTAGCTTTGAATGAATTAATTTTTTATTTATTAGATATAGAAGGTAACCCCTATTTCCAAATTATAATAATATTATAGAAATTATTCATTTAATTGAATAAAATTTTTAAATGATCGAAATTAAATATTCAAATTAAAATAGATTTTATAGTGAAAAATATTTTTATAGAAAAATTCCTTTCATCATTAAGTGTTATAGGTATTTTTCAATATTGGTTAGGTGTTATATTTTATTAATATAATTATGTATATCATATAAAGGATATTATATAAAATATAAATATGTGATGAAAAATTTCATCGTAATTAGAAAAATTCCAATGTAATATTTTTCACATTAACATGGTTATTAAAAATAATCATTTTAATCCAATTTTGTTAATGAAAATAAAATTGTTATTATTTAGAAATATTTCAATTATTATCTCAACAATTGGATATATTTATCAAATTAAAATTACTTATTTTTGAAAATAAATTCAATTTGTAATGCATGTAATGCGTAAAATCCTCTATTTCGAAAAAATTTATTTTAAAGAATTTTATTTATGAATAGAAGTGAATTATCATTTTTATTGATTCTAAAGATTAAGAAATATTATTATTGTTCATATAATATTAATTTAAAATTAAAATAGGATGAAAATATAGTATCCCCATTTGTATATATATATATATATATCATAAAACATCTCATTATTTTCTAAAATGATATTCGAGAGTTTTATGAATATTACACGGTATATTTTACAATCCTTTATTTTAATTAATAAATAAATATTTTGAAATGATTTAAAAAAACATATAAGTCATTTAAAATTGAAGTTATTAGAAAAATAAATATTTTCACTATTACGTAAAAATCGATTATTTCAAAAAAATCTACTCAATTCATTGTAATATATTTTTATTGTGCATAATTAAGAAATGATGTTTATTTAATAAAATTAATTTTTTTTTATTTTTTTATATTTATCCTCTAATATTAATATAAAATATAAAATAAAAATATTTTAATGGTATCATTTTTTTGTAATAAAACATATTAATTCTTTTGGTTATAAAGGCCCTAGTTTTTTATTTTTTTCCCATATTAGAGGTTATTATTGAATTAGTATTATTTCTTCCAATATTTTCTGGTTCATTTATGTTGGGTGCATCATGTTACATATTTTATTTAATATAAAATATACTTTAAATGTTCTAAAATATCGGGTCGTAACATTACCCCGCCAAATAAATTTTGTCCTCATAATTTTATTTATCAATCATAAATTAATATATGTAAAGGTATTATAAACATACTCATTATTTTAGGTATAATGTTAAATGTGACATATTGCTTGTTATCTTAATCGATATCAACATACTTATCTTTCATAAATAAACATTAACTATTAATATAATCATGTACCCATGTAGGTATATATCCAAATCATTTATTTCCATTAATATAACATTCAAAAAAAATTAATATATAATACACTAAACCTTATTGAAATCAAAATTACTTAAAAAATGGAATATACTCTTCAAACACTACTTCATAATGTAACACACCAGTCTATATATATCACAATCCAAAAAATGAGATAAGAATCACAAAATATAGAATGATTCAATTATAAAGGAAATGTTATCTAATATAATCTAACTTCTTCAGAATAATACCATTTATTTTTATCTCATCATTAATCATATATTAAACCTAAGATTTATCCATACCTCAATCATGTTTTCTCCAAAAATCATACCCAAAAATAAAACCTTGTCACAAAATCAAATTTAATGTTTATTTATAACATTTAATATATGTTCCATACCATTAAATAAAAACTCTTGAGGAATAATACAATGAATATTTACATAACCCTCATTACTTTTATAATATACCAAAATAAATACATAAAAATCACTCTCTAATAAAATTTGTTATGATTATCAAAAACTAAATATTATTTTGGTATCAACATCACATCATTTTGTATGACTAAGAAACTGATATTTCTATCATAAAAATAATATACTAATATTATAAATACTTTATGTATTAGATTTTTTTTTTGTTATAATACATAGTTGTTTTGGATACATAACTTTCTTGGATTTATCATCATAGTCTAACTTTAACCAATACTAGAACAAAAATGTCTATGATAAAATATAATATATGAATATGAAAACATCAATAAAAATATTATTTTCTAATGAATGTTTTTTATAATATCATTCATTTTGTTCAACCAAGGATGCTTAAGTTGTTTTTTTATCCTTTTTAATCCATTCAGGTGAAGTAAATGGGAAGTAAAACCTTCTCAGTGGATCATAAATACCAAATGATCAACCAAATAATATCCCTCAAGAGTGTCAATACATGTGTGTAGGTAGGCATATTTTTAGTGTTCTATGTCATTATTTACATAATTCCCAACAGAACCTATTTAGTGTTACTTCCCCTAGTTAAAACTATTCAATAGTTTTCATCCACCTTCTAGTATTTGAAAAAATGAAAAATATGCGTGAAAAAAGAGATAATCTATAATATTTCATAATGTAATGGTGTTAAAATATACATTTAATTAGTATTTTAATTGATGTTTTTTCATTATAAAATCCAAAATAACAAAACCCTATTCTAAAGCCAATGGTAGTATCCCAATCAAAAGCATTCAGTAATTACTAGTCTTAAAATAATATTGTACATTGATTCATTCCAGAGAGAAATTAGGATTAAATTTTCATTGATTTTAGAAAACATATCTTATTAAACATGTACCCTTTTAACTAATGAAATTTGTTTCACTACGAGTGAAAATATTAAATCTATAACGAGTCATCGGTATTTCCCACAAATTCTCCCATAAAAATCTTTGAAATATATTATATCATTTTTTATGTTCATAACCTTGGGAAATTAAAACATTGATTGGGGATAGTGAAACTTCATAGTAGGGGAGAACATATTAATGGATTTTAAAGGATAGATCAATTTTTTTAGAGTATAACAATATGAGTAATTATTTTCTTAATGTATAACATGAATCTATAAAATATGTATATATGTTTTAAAGATAGACATATTACAACAAACGAGAAAAAAATTGAACTGAAATAAAAAATTAAAATGTGAAAAATATAACATAGGCCATGGAACATATGAATGAAATTTATATGATCACAAACATATGGTTTAATATCTTTTTTAACAAATATACATTCAATCCTATGCACACATAAAATTATGAGAAGATAAAAAATTCCATCACACTCAAAATTTGTGAACCTATATAGTGAAAAAACATGTGAGACATAAAATTGTGTGTGTATCAACTCACCATCCAACTCATCATTTGTGAATATAGGTACTCAACACCCTATTCCCTCGTATAAATTTGAGTAGACATATTCTAGATCACACTATCCCTTTATGAACCCAACTACTCACTAACCTTTTCTCATGAAATTCATATCTCATTAGATATACACCTTAACCCTATTTAATGGATTAAGATATAGTTCCCACCCATATCATACTCTATATATTTTTTCCCACATGGAAAAAAATCCACCCATTTTAAAATAACACACAATGAAAAATTGGTTTCATGATATTATAAAATGGTATCTCATAAAAGCGGTTAAAAATTAAAATAAAATTATACCAATACATTTTAATAAAAATTAAATAAATTATTAGTGAATATATAAGGTGATTCATGAAAAAAACTATATTTTATGTATATATTTTTCATACTATGAATAAATTAGTCGAAAAACATATAAAAATATTTTTTTAAAACCCATGTTAATTGTTTGTAAAATGGTGCTAAAATAATTTTGAAAATAATTTTCATCCTGATTAAAACGTAATTATAAAAAAATTTATATAAATGAATAATATTGAATGAAATGATTTATTTTTTAGTGAAATGGGTGTGAATATACTAAATTTATGAGCGTGATGTGGAATTAATTTTAAATAAAAAAATTATACAACATTTAAAAGACAAATAATTTATAGAGTTTACAAAAAATTTATTTTAAATGGGTAAAGATGAATATAGGGGTCACATAAGATAAAAAATAATATCTATATAATAAAGAAAACATTATTTTACATAAATGTGAAATATGGTCATTGAAAATAAAGGTTTATTAAAAAATATAGAGATTATTAGTTGCATTCACACACAATAAATGAAATCATCCTTGAAGAAGACAAGGACACAAAAATTAATTCCCATAGATGGTGTTATAATATCATATTATCATCATAAATATGATTATATAAAGTCTTTACCAATAAGTTTCAATAAGGATGCGTATAACACAAATAATTGTAATTGAGTTATCAAAGCCCATTCTTCATTATTATTATCTTATTCAAAAGACCTTGGAAGCATAAAAATCATATAGATCATTAAATACCATAAATTAAATCAATTATTATTCCCATATATTCTTTTCAATCTATATAGTCTATATAAACAAAAAAATGGTGCATAATATTTAATTTTGTCTCAATAAAGAGATATTAAAAGAAAAAACCCTTATAGCTTAATAAATTTTCAAATAAATACCCCTTAAGAGAGAGATATATATTGAAATGAAAGTCAAAATACCACGAATAATGATAATTAATGCTAATATAAATGAAATGGTTTAGATTCAACCGAATTAAACGATATAATGTGAATAAAATAAAATGTGTTTAAATGAAGGAAATCACGGGATGAAAACCGTACCATGTTTCTGATTCTTTCGACCCAGGAACTTAACTTCATTGATAATAGAATCAATTACCTTAGATACTCAATAGGATCCCTATTACTATATATATAATATTTAGCATTTATTATAATATTATATTGAAATATTATATAGATTGGTTTCATGATATTGTGAATGATTAATTGATAGTGGCTAATTTTGGATGTTTTATTGATCAAATATTATATCAAACTAATATGGTAAACACATAAAATGACCATTACATAGAAAAAATTAAATATTTTATTTCTTACTTAGTATTCATTTTATCATATTCATCTGTGATAGTGTTTTATCTCATTATTCAAGAATGTGGTTAAACCAACACAAACAGGAACACAAATTAACATGATAATGGGGGGGGGGGTTAAGAATATGTTTATTATGAAAAAATATCATTATAAAAATTAATAATTATATTATTTTTATTTATTAATTAATATTTAAAATATAATTTAATTATTTTACTAAATAATGAAGCTCTTAGTGATAGAAATTTTTTTATTATGGAGGTGGTAGTCTATGCACACAAACGACTGACATTAGATTATTTTTATAAATGGACAGAAATATAAAAATATGGCTTATACCATTAATATTATAGAATAAATTTATAATTATTTTTTAAAATTAATTATAATATTATATTTATATGAAATTTATAAGAGTACAATTATGATGAGAAACTAGAAAAATTAGATTCTAATTATATTGGAGACTTGATCTCTCTTTAGAATACTCATTGGAATTGATGGGTTTAGGAAAATTTAGTGTGATCAGGGACATTATAATGTGAATTTGGGTTATATTTGGAGGCCAATATTGTAGTTTAAATAAGTATTTCTATGGTGAAGTGTACCTTTGAAAGGGTAAAAATTGTATTCGTTTATAATAGAAGAAATGAGATATTTTGGAAACACTCTTCATTTTTTGTAATTATATGAAACTATTAAATATTAAATTTATCAAAATAACTAAAAAATAGAATAGATAATAATATATTGTCCAAAATCCTCTCATCCATTCATTTTAAAATTCGGTATGAGTGATTTGTAGATTTTATTAGTACTTTTATACTTCTATCGAAATTATCTTTTACTTTTATAACTAGTTTTTGAACAATTAATTATATATCTTATTAAATATAAAATTTAATCACACTTACATAATTTTTTTTATGAACCTCTATTTATTATACATTTAATCTAATTATTTTTTTCAAAAGAGAGAAAATTAAATCTCAAGTTGAAATAGATTATATAACAAAAATGTTTTTGAAGAAGAATATCTTTCATCATTAATTGTTGTAATTATTATTTATAATTGGTAAACCATAAAATAAGTACTCATATATATATACATATAATATAATATTTTTTATTTTAAATAAAATTAAATATATGTAAAATATATGTATTTATCTGTACAATTCATAAGTAACAATTTCGTTATTAGCAAAAGAATTAGCATTAAATATGGAAATATAACTGATATAGATAAAAAGAAAATTGTAATTATTAAATAATATTAATATTTTTTTCTCAAACATTAGATCTATTTTATAATATATAACTTATATATGTAAAAATATTAAATTTAATGTTAGCACATGTAATGCATAAAAATCCCCTTTTAGAAAAAGTTTATTCTTTATAATCTTTTTTTTTGTACAGAAAAAATTATAAATTTAATAGATTATAATGGAATTATAATGGTATTTATAACATAAACAAGTGTAAATTTAATTTCAAATAAATCCAAAACATAATTTACCCATTACTTAATTTAATAAATGAAATATAAATAAATTTTTTTTCATAGAGCAATACATGATTTTTTAAAATTATATTCATGGGTTTTAAAATTTGGACATAATAGTTTGAAATGATTTATTTTAGATTATAAATATATATTTTTTTATCAAAATATACTCAAAAAATTTTAATTCCTATAAATATGATCGTATTATCAAAATTAGTGTATTTCATTGTATAGAAAATGGTAATTATTGAAAAATATCAAGAAGTTATCCCTAACTGATTATGACAAGCTATGTTAAAATATGAATTTCTCCATATATAATTATAATTAATATATTTTTAAATTAATCATTTAAAATTAATGTATAAAATATAAGGGAAGCCACTTGTAATTTTCTCTATTTAAATAATGAAATATATTATTTTTATATCCTATAATGGAAATTGATTTAATTGTTTTCTATCATATAATTTAATATATATATATAGTAATAATTTATTCTATAATATTATAATGGTTATTTTATATTGGATGTAGCATGTAACATACATTCTATAATATATAATATTTTTTAATTTAACTTAATTCCTAGGACATTACAAACACGTTGTCATTTCATTATATTTTTGAGAAGAAATGAGTGGATCCTTAGTGCTAAGATGGGTTTTTATTATATTGTTTTCAGACTTTTAAATACATGGTTAGCCTGTGAATGATCCAGTTTTATTATATATAATTTTTTTTAAATTGTTTTCATTTATTTTTCTTAGCATGTGATATATTAATGGAATTTTTCTGGATTTTATGTTTGATTTTTTACATAATTATTTTCCATATTGGAACAGTTTTATATGTAGAGGGTACAATCACCGAAGTACCTCATCTTATAAAATCAATTATAGTTAGAAGACATTAGTTTATGAGGAGGAATTCCTTATGTAAGTGTCTCATAGGATGAGATTTTATTAGGTCAATACAAGTTGGGTATTTTACAATTGTAAGACTAAGAAGTTTTAATATATTCATACCAGTAAATAATTCATTTTCCTTTATTTATTTCTCAACAATCAACACCAAACGTAAACAAAACCATCTTATATTTTGATATAATAAAATATTAATGTATTAATGTCAAAAAAATTAGCTAAATTAGAAGTAATGAATATGATAAAAATGTTTCTAAAATTTATGTACATAGAAAATAATAGATGGTTTCAATATCATTGAGTTTCCATTAGTTTACCTGAAATGAAAACTAATAATATATTTTTTTTAAAAAATTATTTATTTAAAAATATCATTTTAAAATGACATGATTTTATACATAAAAAATATATTATAAATTATAAAAAATTCTTTTTGATATTAATAATTTGTCAAGTGCAATTTTTTAGTAAATGATATTAAATACTAATAAAAACACTTATTATTTAAAAATTCAATTTTCTGATAAAAAAATTCCCATTATATTTTATGATTTTATTCAAAAATAATATTTTATAATTCAGATATTTTTAATTTGAAAAAATGAAAATAATTTGTTTATTTATAATAAAAAAAAGTTTTTAAAAGAAATTTTACAATTTTTCTAAAATAATTTGTATTTAAGTGAATATTAAGAATATAGATTTTTCTAAAAAAATAACTTTTACGACATTATCGTAATACAATTAGGGATTAAATTTATTTTTAAAGCATTTTTGATATTATATATATTTATAATTAAAATAAATCATTTAAAATTATTATATTGTTTTTAGAAAACCCACGTATATATTTTAATGGTTTTTTAATATTTTACACTATAAAATATTTTCATTTCCAATATTAAAAAATAATTTTGATCACATTGATAAATTAAACCTTAAAAAAAAATATTTCACATTTAAATAAACATAATCATATTTTTTATAAGGAAAATTTAAATTATTTTAAATAGAGTACGATTACTAATATTAATGTTAATCACCATAATATTTGTAAAACTATCATTTATATTAATTTTTTAATAATATTGTCATATATTTCTCTAATAAAATAAATCATAATATTTTAAATAATGAATTTAATTTGATTTTTAAATACATATACAATTTATTTAGACACATTTAATTGGTAACCATCTGTCAGTATTATTAAAAATATTTAATTATTAAGACATCGTATTCTACAAAATAAAATTCTATATTTAAAAAATTCTTAATTAAAACTAACTCTATATTATTTAGAAATATAATTTAGTTTTTTATGTATTAAATCTACGTTTATTAAACAAAAAAAATACCTGAGTGTTTTTTATATTTTATTTGAAATATAAATTACATAGTTAAAAACTAGTTACCATGGAAAAATAGAAAAAAAGAAAGATTTAAAAAACCTAAGAACAAATAAGAACCAAAAGGTTTAAAACATGTGTGAAAATGGTTTCATGAGGCCTCATTGGCCAAATAACACCCCAAAAACCATGTTTTGTAACTTTTGGATTCCGTTACCAAAATAAATTTAATTATATCAATTCAAATTATAGTGTGTTATCATAAGTTCTATATTCTTCACTTATAAAAGTAGACACATTCACTCCTTCATTCCACAGAAATTTTTTCAAATAACTTCATAAAAAATAAATTATTCTCTACATGTAATCATATCTCATATTAATAACCCATAGGTCAAAAGTTGTTATTTTATGTCTTTAATTTCAAAAGGTACTTTCTGGTGAAGTATCAAGGAACCAATGTGAGTATCACACAGTGCTTTAGATTTATTCTTAAAATATATATTCAAATTATACTCTATCTATGGTAATATTATAAGATTAATATTATTATTATATAGAACTTTTATTATATTAATGTTAATACCATTGTTTATTCGTTTCCATCCACTAATAAAAAAATTTAATCTTAATTGGAGATTTATATACTACCACCACGACACTATAACATTTATTCATATTTCATATTAATTTTCATTAATTATCCAAAACCTGTAAAACCAAATTCACCAATATAAAAAATATAAATAATATCATTATTCTTTTTTATATAGATATTATACTATAATGAACCAGAATTTTATTAATGAAACTTCCCATATAAATATATATTTTTGTCTTACTTCAAAATATAATATTAAATAATGTACATAAAACATTTGATAAAACCAACTAAAATTTATTATATTATTTAAATAAATAATTTTAGATCAGAAATATGTGTTTAATAATTGAATGTATTATAAAAAGAAAAAATGTAAAATATGATTACAGTAATCAGAAAATTTGGATAGACTCGATCCCTCGAAATAATCTCACTCTTGAACAACATTATAGAAATAAAAAATAATATTAGTAATGAAATATTCATTTTGGAAATATATATATATAATCAAGAGATAAAATATATGTATATAAAGAATGAATTAAACATGTTGTATTTAAAGAATGTAGGGAACTTGTATGACCGTTACAAATATCATTGTTGGAATAGTAATATTAATGTTGGAATACTAATCTGACCATTATGAATAGCATCATTCTCATTAGAATAGTATCCTCACTTATAGAAGTGTAAAATAATATATATATTAGTCCAAAAAATTGAAAATATGGGATATTTATATCATTATACATGTAAATAAATTATTTATAAATTATAAATAAATGACTGTATTTTTAAAAAACACATAATTTTTAGAAGAATTTTTTATAAAAAATATAATTTTATAAAAGAATTTATATTTGTATATTTTTTTAAAATTTATATTTTGTTTTATTAAAATTGTAATATAATTTTATGAGACAATAATTATTTTTTCAAAGGCTCTGAAACTTGATCATGATATCAAAATTCATAGTTTTTTAAATGAAATAAAACATCATTCGATACAATTTAACTTATATAAGAAAATAATTTCTTAAAAATGATTAATTTTTTTGAAATATATATTTAAAAATTGTTTTATTGATTTTTTAGAATTTTTCTAAAATAGTTGGATTTTTTGGTGAATAGTGAAATATTGAAAATTTTGTATTTAACATTATAACAAAAATTCATGAATTTTAGAGTCATGATTGATTTATTAACTAATAGTTCAAAATCCCATTCAACATTTACTATATAGGTTCAATTTATTTGGAACTATTTTTAGTCTTGAGAAAAGAAGATGATATAATGATTATAATATTCAAAAACTCCCCTTTCCTCCCCTAATAAATGTCACCCCTTATCCTCACAACTTATAGGCCATTAATATTTAAAAATTTCTAGTTAAATATATTACCAATCCTTTTCCTCGTGTCTTAGTACTACATATATCATCGAAATATAATTTCAATGACCCTTAATGGGTTGCATAAATGGATCCCACCAATAGATGATGTAAAATTCATGACTAACCTTTTTGAATTTTAATCATATTCTTCCAACCAATATTTTTTACCTAAACCTCTTCATAGTAACATAAATATCCTATATATACTTATTTTTCATTATTATGGTGGAATATCAATATTTTACCCTCCCTTTATTTAATTCTAAAATCAAAAAAATATTTACAATATGATTGTTTCATCACATTTCAGGACAATGTACAACATTTTTCCACACCATCAAGGATTGTCAAAAAAAATTATTTTGGATAAATATAATTTTGATATGTATATTATAACTTATTTCATTTTATGGAATGAATATATCGACAAAAGAATCAATAAAATGAAACTAGTTTGTTATGGGGTAAACCCACATAAATGAACTGTCTTCACAACGTTAAATTTCCTCTTAAATTAATCATACCTAAGTTAGAAAAAGCATACATAAGGAAATTTTAGTTTTTTGACTTAAATGAATACCATTTCATTTCACAGATATAGTATTATTCCCATTGGAAAATAACATCAGAAATTATTGACTAGTGATCCGACCATGGAACCATAAAACAAATGTTGTCAGAACATTGAAATTAAACAATATGTCATGTTAAAATAGTCCTAACTGAAGATAATAAAATTATAGTAAATAAAATTTATATTAAAAATTTTATTAATTATTTAATTAATGAATATTATTCGATTATTCAAGATGATAAGTTCAAGGGTAGTATGATTCTTGATCAAAAGGTAATGGTTCTCTTCGAACCATCATCATTATTTGGATTATGAACACTCTCTCTATAATTCAATTTATATATCTCTTTGATGTTATATAATAAATATAAATTTTTTATGAATTTATATTACTTAAATACATATCTTATTATAAGTTTCATTGATTTGGTGATACATTACTTATTTACATTTCTCAAATTCCATCTATCAAATCAAAATGGATTAATTGAAACTTCTCTATCCGTTAATATTTTTCATAAATACCAATTTAAATTTTACATTACCATTCAAGATTTCATTAATTAATTAATTGTTTTTTATCTATAACCATTCATTTTTACCACTATTTTTAATAATAAAAATGAATGCTTATTCTTTATCCAAAATTCTATAGCTGATTTATTAAACCACTATGTTAAAAGTTTATTTCTATGACTACTTCTATAAAATTTCACAAGATTTTTTCATTCAAATGAACGACATATTTTGAGACACAATAAAATTTAAATATATATAAGAATACATAATATTTCATTCCTCATTAAATTTATAATATTAATGAAATATCCTTTGATTGTGATACAATGAAAGATTTAACAACCGATATCATTTCATTGATATTAAATATGTTTATGAATTTTTATTGCTTTCATTTTGTGGCACACATATTCACATAAAAATTTGGATGGGTGTGAACAGATTGTTTTGAAAAAATTGGGTAATGTTTTTCTCGAGAAACAATATTATTGGGATTAGGTATTAAACCTAATACATGGTGTGAGTCTTTCCACCAAGTGATGTTTTCGTGGAAGTTTTCATTGAATTATGATTATATCATGATATATATTACAACCAATTTTTTAGGATTCCATGATCTTATGATTAAATGTTCTATATCTTACGATCTCTTATAATTATCCATGATCATCATCATGTATGATATCATGTTATTATTTTTCACTCATATGATATGCTTCATTATCATGTTTCTTTCATTATTTGGTTTTTTAGCGTACACATTTCTTATATGCATTGCATAAGTCATAAAATTTAATTTTAGGAGTGAAACTCTATTTAAAAACTCATTATGGTGAATAAAATATTGATGGTTAATTTTATTGACTTTCTAAAATATTATAATCACATTCATACGAAGTAACTAGGCATCATGATCCCATGGTTATGTTTATTGGATATTTATAACAAAAAAATGCAACAATATATGTAAAAGGAATGAGATTATATAGTTGGTATCATATGAAGTAAATGTTATTATATGTTATTAAGAAAAGGTTAATTTAGCAATAACCCTATAGATGAATCTAAGTATTGGAAAATATCTAGGAATTTTGGTAAATTATAATGCATGTAATTTCCAAAAAATTACATCTCTATTTGGATACTACAAGTGGATGTGGTTCTAGAATAGATTTACATGTGGGTGATAATACCGAAAAGGGATGATTGGGTATTACCTCTATCTTCACCTATTTCATGATAATGAGTCATTACTGAACACCCCATTTTATACTACAAGGGTATATTCTTTAAATAAAATCACAAAATATTCCTGAACCATTTATAGGTACTTTAATAAATTATTTGGATACAAAACTTAATAGGAATATTTCCTTTGATAACCTATATTAAAACCTAGAGACTCATAATATTGGATTTACATGTCATTTATATGTTATTCCATTTCTATTATTTGTTTGGATTTTTAAACAATTTAAAACTTTTATATGCACATACTTTTTTATCTTATATAAAGGTTGGAGAAATGAGGAATTTTCCACACAAAAAATATAATTTGAAATGTGATGATTAATCAAATTTCATTCCTAAGCATATATGAGTGGTATTTGGAATCATTACGGAAGTACTAGCTTAGTTGACTAATGTTCTGAACATAAACATGAATTTAACGGAACACCCTGCTTCTCTAAAGGAAGATCATGTTGAGGTCGATTCTTTTATGTGAAAAATGTTTCTTAACATTAGCAAGTCTTTGTACCCCATTATCACAAATAAATTTATTAACCTCATTGAAAGGTAATTCTATATCCACAAATGCTCATAAAAAGAGAATTTAGTGTTTCCATTTTTTACATAATGGGAGAAACTAATCAAGGGTTGTCACTAAACCAGAATCTAAATTTAAAAGAGAATATAAATTTCATAGAATTGGAAGGATTCAGTAACAAATTTTTCCATATGTATATTCCATTAATTCTTCATCATAAAATAGAGACAGAGTTCCTTGGGCTTATGTAAAATAGAGATGATTCTATTAGGGGGTATGAGGTAAACATCACTATGTATGAATGGTATCCCTATGAATTTGACATCAACATTGATTGATTAGTGGAATTATTATTTAGTGGATTAAAATATAGTCTATTGAAATATGTAGTGATTTGTTACATTAAAATAAGTAGAAGATATAATTCATTGTTACATTATGGTAGAGATAGATAATTGTGACTGTTAGCATTCTCATGGAAAAGTAGATAAAAATCATAAAATGGAGTTAAATTTTGGAGGATCAATGGATAAATCCCATGAAGGAAAGAAACAAGAACTATCCAAATGTCAACAGTCTCGGAAAATCATACAAGAAACAATCTCTAGGAAAATTCTAGATGAATAAAGTATAGAAAAGAGGTGTATCAAGATAATTAATACCAATGTTAGATGAAAAATATCTATAATGGGATGGATGAGAAGAAGGTTTTGATCGATACTAATCATGAGGTACAATATTCCAACTGTAAGTAACACATGCATTATGCAAGAAAATGTCCTAATATAAGTTTTTATTGTGATAATAAATTGAAAAAACATACATGTCCTAGAGATAAAGGATGAAATTTTTTTATCTTTACTACTATGGGTGATCCCAAATACGATGTGGTGAATGGTGGAAAATATATTCATTGAAAAATAGAGAATATAATTTATGATATTGTTTCTATACATTGTTTCATATATAATATGCTTAGAAAAACTATTAAAATTCCACCTCAAAACATGTGGGTTGAGCTATTAGTGAGAAATAAAAATAGACAACGTCACTACTAAAAAACATTCCCTCAACAGTGCTAAAAAAATAACTGATAAAGGGAACTTTTATCCGCACTAAAAAAGCGCTACTAAATTTTACCATATATCAGTGATTTTATTTTAGAGTTGATTATTTGTACCCTTTATTTGTGATTTTCTAAACATTGATGAAGTGTATCGTTTATCAGCGCTTTATTTTTAGAGCTGCTAAAGGGTACACTTTATGAGTGATTTAATTGCAGCGTAGATAAAGGGTATCCTTTATGAGTGCATTATTTTTTCAGTCATAAAGGGATCCTTTATCATTGTTTTTATCACTAATTAATGAAAAAATAAAATAAAATATTTAAATAAATAAAACAAAAAAATTGGGTATATTAAAAAAAATTAATAATATAAATAATTAATTTTTTTTGAAAAATGAATACAATTATTATACTATATATAAATTATAAATAAAAATAAATAGTATATATTAAATATGTAGATTTATATAAAAAATTAGAATTAAACAAAAAAAATAAAAAAAATCTAATTGAGAAAAAAATTGAACATTTTATCAAGTAAATAATTAATTATAGTGTCAATAAATAGTATATATTTAATATATACATATATTAATATATATAAACCATATTTATAAAATACATAACAATTATGAATTTACATTAAAAAGTCATATATTTTGTGAATAAGGGCTTATAATTAAAAAGTAAAAATAATGAAAAATAATGACTAATTGAATAGAGTAATGTACATAATTGATTGTTGTCTATTTTTTTAATTAAGCATAGATCAATCATGTTATATATTGATTTAAGATACACATAATTAATGCATTAATATATATATATATACACAACTCACACACACAAAACTTATCCATTTTTTAATATTCTTAATGCACTAAATTTTAGTTTTTTTAGTTACATATATTTTTAACATGAATACACTTAGAATTAAATATTCAATAATAATGTTAAAAATATATTTTCAAAAAATTATTAATAAATAAGTATTTTTATAAATGTACATATACTATATTTATAAATTTATAAATTTATAAATTTATAATTATAAATAAATAAATAAATATTTTTTCAAAATTATTTATATAATTATAATAAAATTATATATATTTAAATAATTATTAAATTTATATTAAATTCATTTAAATATTTTTTGACTATATTTATATTTATATTAATTTATTAAATATATATATATATTTATTTATATAAATATATACAATGATATAATCATTATTTTTTTTAAAAAATATAATTATAAATACATAATTATGTAATTAAATATTTATAAAATAATAAAAAATATGTTTAAATAAAGAATATATTTTCAATATTTATTTTTATATATTTATTAAATAAATATATAATTATTTATATATATTTAGAAAATATTTATTAATAAATAAAATAAAAAATCATTTAACAGCGCTGATAAAGTTAAAGACTTATCAGTGCTAGAATGTAGATGATAAAGATACCTTTTATCGGGGCTTATTTCATTGGAGATGATAAAAATTATATTTATCAGTGCGGTTTTGGAAGTACTGATAAAAGTGACCCAAACTATTTCAATAACCCTAACTATCACGAAACATATCATGTTATCTAATGATCTTTGTTGAAGCCACCTTCTGTCGGCACTCCTCCTCGGTGAATCGAAACTCGAATCAAGGCTCGAATCAAGGATCGATCAATTCCAAGGCTCAAAAAATCCAAGGGTTTAATGAATCCAAGGATTGAATTTATGCCCCTGCACTTTCCCTCAAAGCAAATCCTTTTATATTTTCACTTTGGGAATGTGGGGTGTAAAACATCAAAGGTTATGGTTGTGGTTGAAGTTGTTCTCCAACTGTGAGTGTGTTGAGTTAGCCATTTTGGAGATTTGTCTAGAGATATCCTCAATTTTAAAGATTGGGATTTTTATTGTGTCAAACACCATTATTCTGAGCCTTACCAGCTTCACTCCTAGGCCATATGGGCATCTTCTTCCTTCTCAATTATAGCTGTGAATTAATATAGTAGATTTGTGAGATACTCCTTTATTTATGTGAATGTTTGGATAAATATTTCTTTATTTTCATTGAGAAAATATTTTAATTAACCACATTGTAAAAGTGAATCCCATTTTACATCATCTACATAATTTAATAAATTTCAATTTTCATGATTATAGTTTGATATACTATAATACAGATTTTGGCATATTCAACTGACTTGATAATTTTGTATTTGTGAAATATAGAATTATGAGGGGGAGTTATGTTTTATAGATATATTAATTTTTTATTCCAATTAGATTTCTAAGTGAATTGAGGGTAGTCCACTTAGATAATGTGACATCATGGGAGTCATTCCTTCTCAGTAGAGGATACTATTCCTGGGATAGATATTGCAATAGTTGGTGAGTTTTTCTCCGTTTTTTGATATAACTAGTTAATATGTATTACTGCTTTTTGACAACTTCTTTATAGACATCCCTATAATCCTATTAATGGGTCAATATGTGTTAGATAACCTCCCCAGAATCCTTTATATGGGTATATATAATGTGATGACCTCCCTAGAATCCTTTCGATATATTGGTGTGGTGATATGATGTCCCAAGATTCTTGAGATGTGTTTAAATATTTGATATACCATTAATATGAAATGTAATAATTCCATAGTTTATTACATCACATTCTCCAAAAAACTGAATGGTGTTTATCAAATTCTATATATTAGAAATTATTTTTAGGTATTCATCATTTTAGGTCTACATGTATTGGTTCCACAATTAAGAATCTCTGATTACCATCACAGTATATGAAATAACTCATTATTTATTAAAATGATTTATCAATACATTTTTATACCTTTTCATTGATTGAATGATAGTTTATTATTATTATTTTTACCATATTTTTATTTCATAATACTTTTTAATTATCTATATTATATTTATATTTGTTTATGTTATTAATTAAAGACTTAATGTGTATCAAACAACTTTTATTATTGCAATTTGTTGATTGAGACTAGTCCCCCATCTCTTTTATAGACAACTTTCATCCATATTAGTTTCATATCCCAAATAGTAATTTAATTTTGTTTCTTGTTACTTACCCCCATATATTTTTTGTTTCTTGTTATAATTTTAATATATTTCATCTAATGGATGACTACCACTTAGATTATTTCAAGAAACATAGGTGCATGTCTATAATATATGGAGGATGTGTGTCAATATGTAATGAAAAATTATCAAGAGATGTGCGGATAAGAATTCTATTTGTCAATAAAATTCTCCTTTGAATGGATTCAGATCATGACACCCTCTATAGTGGAGTAATTCTACTCTTAAATTCAATTACCCTTTTTCCTCAAAGCATACTGAAATTCTATAAAAAAATTCCAATGTTGGGTTTCCCTTATTAGAATTTCCTATAACATTCACCTTTAATAATGAATACCTTAAGTGTAGTTATTTATTTATTCTCAAACATTAATATTTTATGAATCCAATATGATGGATATTAATTGAAAATGGATGAATTCTAATCATGTTACAAAATATTATAAATATGGAGTTAAAGAGATCATCAATTTTTCAAGAAAGAATTCATACAACACTTCTCAAATCCTTTCTCAGTGTTTACATTATTGTTACTCAGAACAATTTTTCTGGTATAGTTGAAAAAATAGTTAGTTTATAAGGGAATAGATCATAGCTATAAATGTTGGACTAATCATGGTGAAAAATTGAACGATCACATCGATTGGGATGATACTACGGTTTAAGGATCATTTGATATGAGTACCAATGTAAATGATAATGGATATCACATGGAATAAATGACAAATATACTTTAATATGACCTTTGTGATTGTTCTATGTTTTATAAGATGTTAAATAGTTGTTCCAAGATACCATTGTTTATCGGTTTTAATAAATAAACAACATTTTCAGCTGTATTGAATGTATATAATTTGAATGCTTGCAGTGGATGGAGTGACACCAGCTTTATGGAACTACTTTGTCTCATAAAAGATATGATATCATAATAAAATGATCTATAATGTCAAACATATGATACCAAACAAAGTCTACATTCACTGGGAATGATCTCTACATAAATACTTACTTGTCCAACTGATTTTTTATTGATTCAAAATCACAATGAATCACTCATAAAGTACATAATTTATGGAAAAAATAAACACAAGAAAAATCAAATAATCCTTTAAAATAAATATGGTTGTTTCCAATTATTCCATCGTTTATAAGACTATATGGATGTCAAGAAACTTCATGGAAACTGGCATGAACTATAGATACAATAATTAAATATGGGAACCTACACCATCCTGGAGATTCTCCTCAGTGGAAGAAAATTTTTTATGACTATCCTCAATTTAGAAATAAGCATAGAAACTTTCATCCTACACTGTCTACCGAAGGAATAATTCATTTATGATTACAGAGTTGTCTTCATAGAACATGGACCATCTTGGTGGTAAATTATAAAAACATTATGTATGAAGCATAAAAACATTATGTTTTCTCTGCTTATATCTAAAAAAAGTGATTTAGTAATGATATTGATTTCTATTTAGATCCATTGATCGATTTTCTAAAATTTATGTGGTATATAAGTGTTTCAATTTATGATTCCAATAAAAGTGAATATGCTACATTGAGGGCCATGTTTTATGGGATGATAAATGACTTTCCCTCTTATGGAAAATTTTCAGGCTATGGCATTAATGGAATACTGTTTTTTTCCATTTCTAAAAAATGCACATACTCAATTCAATTCAAAAATTTCTCAATACTTTGTATTTAGGAAATCAAGAATTTTTACTTCAATGACATAAATACTAATCTTGGAAGACAACATTCGATGAGAATATAAAACAAAGTAAAAATCCATTTAAAGTATTGAGAAATTAACTATAAAATAATGTGAATTATATGGATGCTACTTTTAGTAAACCATTTTAAAAAAACCTTACACAATCAAGTTGGAAAAAGAATCAAATTTATTTGAATTACCATATTAGAATTGTTTGTATGTTAGGGATTTCATTGATTTCATACATTTAGAAAAATTATTATTTGACAGTGTTATTGACACATTATAAAATGATCCTAGATATGGGAAATATGGAATAAAGCTAAAGTTGTACATGATTGAAACATGGATAAGGGAAGAGTTGGCATTGGTGAAGGGTAAATAGTAGACTTTTCTTCCTCAATTAGCATACACTCTATCTAGATAGAAAAAATTTCAATTCTTCCATCTCCTTAAAAGTGTAAAATTGTTACTGTAGTATTAATGAAATATTAAGAAAGTCATGTCAAATTCAAATTGAATTTACAATGAATAAAATCACAAGACTCTCATTTTTGGATACAGGATTAGCTGCTTTTTGTTTTTTTGAATTATTCTTTAAAATGTATGACATATATTAACCAAACTCTATTACTTTTTAAAATCCATATATAGTAAAGTTATAGACCTGGTGAATTTTTAAATTATGAATAAATAGGTTTCATTCATATTATGTGAATTATAGATGTTCCCCCCCCATCATTCTTTGATATAATGGACCACATGATGGTTCACTTGGTTAGAGAGGATCTACTATGTGGTTCTATCCATTATAGGTCGATATACCCCATTGAATGGTATGTGAATATTTCGAAACAGTATGGAATGAAATGATATAGGCTAGAATATGTTTTTTACAAAATGATATATTTTTGAAGAATATATTGAATTCTATACGAGTTAACTTTTAGATGTTGATAGCATCATTCTACTAATGTCTTATCACAACGGACACCCAATGGGTGATGGAATTTTTGGATGAAATGTTTTTACAATTACCTTGATAGAGTGTGAGCAAGAGCACATTTACATTTTACATAACAATGAAGATGTTGATCCATACATTTAATCCCACAAAAAAATTTATTAGATATTTGAATCCATCAAGGGATGAAGGATGGGTATCAAATACACATAATCTATAGTTTATAGGATGGTTCCAAAATAAAATTTATAAGGAGTTATATTAAAATATAAATTTAATCACCAAATGACATTAATGGATATTCAAGGGACTAAATGGAAATGTTATATATTACATATATTTTATAATCAATTGTTTTATGTTCTATAAAAAAGAAAAAGATGACTGCAGTATGATGAAAAATAGTGGAGTTGCATTTTAGGTGGAACCAATAAACATATATGGTTATAATTATAGAAATAAAATTTATGAAAGTATTTCATACGTATGAATTATCGAAAAGATATACAACTTAGATTATACACCAATTTAATTAATGATTTTCCATTGAAATGGGTTGATAATATTAGTGCGGTGAAATTTAGTGAAATGGGCTTTGTGAAGCTGAATTTCATTCTAAACAGTTAAAATGGCGATCCATTAATAATGGAATCACAAGTACTGAAATTATTTTATGTCTCAAATCCATCAAATAAGAATTGGCGGATTACCCTACTAGCGACTTAGACCAACATCAGGTCAGATAAAAGTTTAATCGAGGATAGATCTTTCATTATGAGTCCATAATAAGTTCATATTGGTACCAATCTAGACAATGTATTCTACATTAGAGTGGACCACAAATAGGGAGTTTGGTTTCTCTATATGGAAGAGAAATCCCTAAAACATTTAAAAAAAGAATGTGATTTCAACAAGATGGAAAAAGTGTTTTTTAATATGCTATGTTCTTCTACATTATATTAAATCTATATACTAAATTAACATAATAAAAATTAAACTTTTTGACTACTCATGTAGAAAATGCATTATACACCCCTCGAATGGCCTGAAGGCCTTCTTTTTTATTTTATTATGGATAATACCCCTTTTAAGGGTTGAAGGGGAACCCATACATAACCCGTAGGCCCAAGGCACAAGGCCAAACAAACACGCAATACATGACCCGAAGGCCTAGAGGCATACCACACCCAATACATGACCTGTAGTCCCAGCCCACTTGAATTACCCCTCCCCAGCATTCTGCATCATTGATCACCTAGATTCCCACCTTGCATTGCTGATCAGCTAGCACTGCCACGTACAAAGATGCATGGTGCCTCGTCCCGATGGTTGCTGCTATACCCTCTCATTCTTCCAATCCTGTTAGCTCTACATCTGGTTGCTGCAACTCCAATTACTCTGATCCTTTTTTGGGGCATGTTCTGTGCGAACTGGGAAACTCCATGGTCTACGTGACCCGAAGGCCCTAGGTCCCGAAGGCCTTTGATGACCCGAAATCCCTAGACACTCATATGACCAAACCAGTTTTGAACCAGTGTCTCTTGGATGCCAAGCGGGAGCCCTTACTACTCGGGTATGGGATCGTTGGCCATTGTACACATGATGAGGTTACCAATAACTAGAATGAACAGACTATGATGAAGGAAACCCATTAGTAATATGTAATTGTAATTTTACGATATACTTTCACTATTTAATAGAAAAATTAAATAGTATAATGTTCATTTAATATTCATTATTACATAAAAAGTTCATGTATATTAAAATAATTATATCTATATTATTTTCCTTTCCAAGAAGATCACTGATTTTATATCTTCTTAATCATAGATGTAATATTTATTTTTTTTGATGTAAAATAAATTTTCAATAGAATTGTTCTATTAATTCATATTTGTGATTAATTTATTACTTTTCATTAGTACTCACATAATTATTGTTTTCTTAAATAGGTGGATTCATTTGATCGAGTTGGGGTGGGTTTACCATATTTCTTGCATTTCTGCACAAATAATTCTATAGACTTATTCTATCTCAAAACCTTTTCACCCCTACAATGATTTCATTTATCACTTTTTGTTAAGATCGCCCCACTTCTCAATTAAAAATGTAATCATTATGTTTTCACAGAAAAATAATTATCAATAGAAGTAGTGTATTGTTTCATATTTATTTTTTATTTTTATATTATTAGTATTACTAATATAATAATTGTTTTCTTTTACATATGGATTATTAGTTCGATTTGGGGTGGTTTTTTTGATGATTTCCATTCTCATAAGAGATTGGACTTCAAGTCTGCATCATAGATAATGAAGATAAGAAAATGTATCAATAATTCATTAAACAATAATGAAAAGTGTCAACGAGCCGATACCCGAGTGGTAAGGGCTCCTATTTGGCATCAAAGAGACCTAGGTTCAAAACTGGGTGGAGGTGAATCTCATGGGGTACTATAGCAGTACTGCAGTAGGTACTGTTTAGTATTGTAGCAGCTAGAACTATTCAACCGATTTAGGCCTTCGGGCCACCGGTTTGGGCCTATGGGTCTCAAGGGACTTTGGGTCACCAAAGGTCTTCGGGAATCAGGGTCTTCAGGACACAAAGACCATAGAGTATCCTTGTTCACACAGATAAATCCACAAAGGAGGATCAGAGCAACAAGACTAGTAGTCACCAGATGTAGAGCTACCAGATTGGAAGAATGAGCGGGTATGGTAACCGCCATCGGGGCCATGCACCGTGGTTCTTTTTATGGGGAAATGCTATCCGATCTGAAATGCAAGGTGGGGATCTTGTGGATCAATGATGCAAAAGAAAAGTGAGTGTTAGTTCTTGTGGGTTGGGCCTACAGGTCATGTATTGGGCATAGTATGCCTCTGGGCCTTCGGGTTATGTATTGCGAGTCATGTTAGGCCAAATGCCTTGGGCCTATGGGTCATGTATGGGTTCCCCTTACTCAATTTAAAAGTGTATTATCTATAATAAAATGAAAAAGAAGGCCTTCAGGCCATTCAAGCAATAAGGAAATTTGAATCCATACAACTTATTTAATTAATTTTTTAATCATTTTATCCACTATTTTGAAGTTAATTTCTTTATCATTTTTATCTAATACTTATATAATTTATTCATAGATCACATGGGAATTTATATTGACTCAATGTCCATAGCAGCAAAATAATTCTATTTGAAATACAGAAGAGTGGTATAACATTTTGTGTTCATTGTGGTGACTTCTTATGATATGATGTGAATACGATCTTTCTCTAAAATTATAGATTTCATCAATGAGAAAGGTTTTTTGGCTAAGATCCCCAAGCCAGTATATAGTGTAGGTAGTTAAAAATGAAAGGTAATGAAAATCATTGTATCATTGGTAGTTAGAATTGTTTGGAGACTTTGGGATATGTAGTAATCATTCTTATCTCAATCGGACACACAGCGTGACAAGTATTTCTCTAAGTGCTTCTTTTTATTTAAAATTCACATAGAAATGAGTAAAAAAATAAAAATAACATACCCAAAACTAAAAAACCATATTTCTATTGTTTTTATACTTTGTAAAAATTATACATATGTCATTTGTTATGTGTAGGAATCAGCCACACCTCAAACCTATACATGATGTCCCTAGTATGACACAAAGTTTCTATTATATGTTTAAATTTGACAGTATAAGTCAAAATGTGTCACTCACTAAAAACTGATTGAACACATTCATATTTTCTTGTTAAATTTGGAAAATTATTCTTACGTCATTTTTGATATATAGTAATCGTTCTCATATCTAACTTATTCACTATGCGATAAGTATGATTCAAAGTGCAACTTTTAAGTGTAAAATAACATTTTTGTAAAAAAGACAAGTGACATAATCAAAACAAAGAAAAAAATTCAGATAAATTTTATACATTAGAAAAAAAAATACAGATACCATTTTATACATATAGGAACAAACATCACCTCAATTAGATTAACGGCGTGACCTGTATGACTAAAAGTGCATCTTTTTCTTAAAAATTGACATCAATTTTAGTAAAATCTATAACTAACATACTCAAAATAGAGAAAAATATTCTTATTTTATTTATAATAAATGAAAATTATATATAAATTATTTTTGATGTATAGGAATCAACTTCGCCTCAAGCTGATACACGATGTGCCTGGTATGGGTCAAAGTGTCTATTATTTGTTTGAAATAAACATTATAGTTAAAAAAAATTCACTAAATGAAAACCAATAAAAATTATACATAGTTTATTTATAATTTAGTAAAATTATTCATAATTATTTTTTTATGTGTAAAAATTAGCCTCATTTCAAACCAATACATGATGTGACCACTATGATTAAAAGTTTGTGTTTCTAGTTTAAAATTTCATGTTAGTAAAAAAGAAAACTGGTGTACTGAAAACATAAGAAAACATTTGTATTGGTTTAATACTTTATTAACATGATCCATATGTCATTTTAGACAAGTATGAACCATATGAACCTCAATCTGATGCTTTGTGTGACCTGTATGACTGTAAGTGCATGTTTTTTTAAATTGACATCAATTTTAGTAAAATGGTCAACTAATATTCTCAAAGCTAAAAAAATGAATTTTATTGTTTTGATACATTACATAAACAATTAAAATGTCATTTTTGACATGTAGGAATCTATCTCACCTTAATCTGATATATAATGTTCCCGGTATGACTCAATATGTCTGTTACATGTTTTAAATCGACATTTTTGTTTAAAAGTGTCACTCACTGAAACCCAATAATACATGATTATTTTTTCTAGATAACTAATTAAAATTATTAATAATTAACTTGTTATGTGTATTAATTGGTCCCATTTCAAACTGATATTCAATGGTATCACTATGATTTAATTGTGCATTTCCAGTTTAAAATGAAATTTTCATAAAAAAAGAAATGTTATGTACTTAATACTAAGGGAACACATTCAAAATAATTTTATACATCAGTAAAATAATCCATAATTTATTTGAGACATTTTTGAATCATCTTCACCTCAATATGATTCATGGTGTGACTGGTATGACTCTATGTGCGTCTTTCTATATAAAAGTGACATAAATTTTTGTAAAATAGGTAATCAACAATCTCAAAACTAAGAAAAAACATCATTATTATTTACAAACAATACTAAAATAATCCATAAATTTTTATTTTGTATGTGAATCAGACACACTGGAATATGATACATGATGTTCCCGATGTCACTCTTAATGAATTTTATCAGTTTAAAATCGACATTCTACATCAAAAAGTATCACTTAATGAAAAATGATAAAACATGCATGGATTTTCTATATAATTTTTACAATGATTCATATGATTTTTTATGTGTACAAATAAGTCTTATGTCAATCTAATACACTACGTGATCTGTATGAGTCAAACTGTGTGTTTCTAGTTTAAAAAGTCATTTTTGTAAAAATGGCATGTGACATACTCAAAATTGAGAAAAAACATTTATATTTTTTTTACTACATTATGAAAATGATCCACATGTCATTTGATACAAGTAATTTTCAGTAAAACCTCAATCTGATTTTGGGTGTGACCAATATGACTACGTGTTTCTCTTTTTATTTTAGACTAACATCAATTCAAATAAGACGGAAAACTGACCCAGAAAAAACTAAGAAAACACGTTGGGATTGTTTTGATACTTTTCTGAAATTATCTATATTTATCTTGTGAAATTTAAGAATCTTCCAAACCTTAATCAATTAGGTTATGATCTTAGTACAACTCAAATTTTCTGTTCACAATTTAAAATCAACATTTTAGTTCAAAAATTGTCACTCACATAACCAATGGGATACACCCATGGGGATATTTATTATACTTATTTAAATAATTTTAAGATTCATAATGATAGAATTTGATGAATAAATTTTGTGACATTAACAATCAACCTATCCTCAATATGATACAAAATATTTGTAGAATGACTCAATGTTTAGTTATAAAATAACACTTTCTGTTAATTTATTTATATTATTACACAAAAATAAATTTTTTCATATACAATATCATTAATTTTTATCAAGAATGGGTTTTTTGTTATGTAACACCATGAGTTAAGGTTTGGATCAAAATACCTAGAAACATTGATGTTTTTGAATTTATGTAATAATTTTTACTTATGTTATTTTATACATTAATGTTTTAAATGTATTTTATATAATGTTTTAATTCTGGTATTGGTTCTATAAATTTTATTGCATTAAAATTTTGTATTGGAACTTTTATTTTTTTTATCTGGTGGTGCTTCTCATGATTCAATTTGTTTTAACAGTACATTGCACTGGTGTTGAAGTGTGTTATTACAACACATTATAGTATTCCCCTTTATGATTACTTTTGAAATTAATGATATTGAACTCGTGGATGAATCTGCATTCTCATGGTTCCCTCTCCTCTCTCTCCCACTTCGCTGTATCCTGTTTGTCCGCTCTCTCGCTCGAACCGTGCTCGTAGTCTCTAGGGTTTCCTCTATAAATCCCCCTTCACTGAAGGTTTATTTTCAATATTTCGATTATCCCAACCTTCTCCTTCTCCTCATTATGAATTCTTTCAGGGTTCTTCCACATATTTACACTCGTGGTTGGCCAGCTTCTGGTCATGTTCTTAAATTTCACTCCTTTGAAGGAAATATTGTTTCTTCCCCAACCACCTCAACCTCTCTATAACCTCATATTCCACCTCCCCTATCTTGGTTGAATCTAGAGTGATGGATATTAATAGGTTTTGTGATAAATAATTCAATTTTCAGGTGTCTTCTTTGGGTTGCCTTTCCTTTTCTTTTTGGGTTTTAGCCCTCTGTTTCCTCTTTCTTTTTCTTTTAGGGTTTTATTCCCAGTTCAATTTTTCCTGGTTTCTTCTTTGTCAGTCTAAAGGTTTCCCCTTCATGGTTTGTGGAATATCTTTGGATCTGGTTTAGTTTTTTGGATCTATTACATCACTTATAGGTTTTGATGCTTGTATGGTAGTGGTTCTAATTCTTGGTTAGTTCTGTTCGTTTATATGTATTTTATGTGCTACGATGGCCTTATTCGATCTCTGACATGCGGTGTTTGGACGATGACGACAACGATGTCGATGGGACGATGATGATGATAGTGGTGATTTTCAATGGTTTTCACCTTTTTCTGGTGACAATGATGATGCATTATTATGGCTTCATCAGATTTGGTTTGGTTTGATGGAGTTGGAGGTGATTGACCCATTCTGATTACCGGTGTGGTTTTCTATATCTTCTGGAATGATTAGGATGAAGATCTGATGATGTTTGAAGGGGACCTATTGATAGAGAAAATGGAATGATGGTCGATGGTCTTGAAATTTATAATGGCGGGGGATCGTGGCTCAAAACTCACAGCCTGAGGTGATTGGTGTTGTAGGATAAAATTTAAATCTCATTTTGAATCTGGTTTGGTGCTAGGTGTGTTGAATTTTGAAATTTGGGATTTTGTTTTGGATTTCTGATATGTGGGGTTCCCACTTATCTTCAAAGTGGTTTCATAGAAATTTTTTAAAAATGGATTACAGTATGTGTGGAAATCAATGATAAATGTATCAATACTGATAAATTTATCCTTTAATAGCATTTTTGAAGGTGTTGATATATGTTTCCTTTATCAGTGCTTTGAAAACACTGATAAAGGTATCATTTATTGGCACTAAACAAATTGTAACACCCTAAGATTTTATGAGATATATTCTTTCTAATTTCTTTGATATCTTCTATTGTACACTACACCAAGATTAGATTTTAGTATACCCAACAATATACTTGGATTGTGTTACACTCAAGAGAAACCTTCCTTGATAGCTTGCGTGGTATGTTATACTGAGTTTCACTAAACAATGATATAATATAATATTATTATGAACTATCTGTTATTAAAAGTATTAACCACATTTTTAATTTTATGACAATATCATTCATCTTACACATATTCTAGAACATTGAATGAGAACAAAATAAATATTTCGTGTAAAATAAGAATGTTTTAAAAAAAATGCAGTTTTGTAGACTTTTGATGGTGCACCCATTGTAAATATAGTATTTAACATGTTTATGAGTTCAAAATGAAAAAATAAACTTATTCATTGAAATAAGTATATACAGATTTACTTTTTGATAATTTTTTAATATTTTTCTTTTAACTTTCATATTTTGATGAATAGTAAAAATACGCTAAAATTTAATTGTAACAACTTTTTTCATCAAGATAATTTATATAGTTAAATTAAAATATTTAATGGTTTTAAAGAATAAATATAATATATTTTTACCATTTAATATAATGTAACTCATTATCATTTATTTTACATTGAATTAATAGGTAAAAACTTTTAAATCATTTGTAATGTTTTAACTTTTAAAACCTATTTTCTCAACAGCAGGACTAATTTTAAATAAAATAATGCATCCTCTATGTATTGAATTTGAAAAAACGGATTCAATATTTTGAATCAGTAGGTCATAATTATGTTAATAGTTTACTTTTTATTTTTGGTAAATATGAATAGTAACTTTGATAAATTTTATTTGCAACAGTTAAAGGTAAATAGGGTAATTAACGGAAAAAATAATATTATAAAATTAAAATAACACTTGTCCTGATATAATATATTGATTTTATTTCTTCCTAAAATATACATGGGTTGAAATGGAATCTATTAGATCCCACTTGGATGTGATTACAACCTTTAATTTATTTTATTTAAAGAAATTAAAATATGTCTCACTAAAACATTAATAATTAATGTATTTTTAATATAAGGTTATACAAAATATAAATTCGATTATAAACACTAATTTTAAAGATAAAATGTTTTTCTTCATCATGATAATTTATTAGTTATTTTTAAGAAATTTATAATTACCTTAATAGCTTATACATTAATGATCCAGAAATTATTTATTTTGTGGAAAATATATTATATAGTTTTAATTAAAATAATAATACCCATAAAGTGGACCAGAAACTTGACCAAAACCTATTGGTCAAGTATATATATACCCTAATAATCCAAGGGTCTACTTGTGGACGATTTGGAGCCTTATAAAATAGATTATGACAATTATATTATTTTAATTTAAATGATGTTAAAGTTGTAACCTTCATAATTTAATAAAAATATCATTTTAAAGGTAGGTTGTTTTAGAATATAAATTCTACTAAAAGTATTATTATAAAATATTTTAGATTTAAATTCAAAATATTATTTTATTTTTAATTTTTATGCAACAAATAAATATATTAAGTAATTATACGAAAATGTTGTAGTAATTATTTTATTAAGAGAAATATAAAATAAATGGTTTTAAAAATATTAAAATAAATATTAAATAAAATAATTAATGTGCTAAACGAATTTTATAGATAAATATGACATGTAAGGAAAATATTAAATATTTTTTCTGAACATATCTTATGTCTGGATTTTATTTATTTTCATATAAATGAATAGTGTCAAAATTGACAGAATTGGTATTTTATAAAAATAACATATTATTAAACTGTTTAAAAATCACAAAAATATTTAAAATTTTAAAATTTAAATTTAAATCGTATAAAAATTTATAAAGTATCCAATTATTGACAATTCACAACACATATGTAAGTATTTATAAAAATTTATAATTTATAATATTATTACCACATATATGATTAAATAGATTAAATAATGATATATCAAATTGATAAGGTTTAAAATAATTTACCAACATGTATAAATTTTATTGTCTGATTATATTACAACCATATCTCATCTAATCTTTTAATTGAGTAATTTTTGTAGGTTTTTAATTAGGGTTTGATTTTATTAATAATTAATATTTTTGAGGATTCCAAAAGTGCCCCTCTCCTCTCTTATGTATGGGAACCTCCTTCCCTCTCCTCTTCACTCAATTTTGAGCCTTAATTCTTAGCCAATCCCTATCAATTAATCTTATCAACATCTATAGTTACATTATAGAGGTTATGGTATTCTCAAAAGGCCAACTCTAGTGCCCTAAGAGGAAGTTTAAAAGAGACACGTCGAGGAAGAGGTGATCTCTTCTACATATTTTTTTAAATTTCGCTCTTCTTCTACTTCCTCTTAATTTTTTGTTTCATTATAAAGTATTAACATATGTCTCACCAATATATTGGTATGTAATTATAAATATGAAAAAACCCTACTTCATGTTATATCCATCCTACAAAAAATGAAATCACCACGCATTCGTACGTACGACTTATCGTCTCCATGCCGTGGTGTAATACGTTTTTCCACCACCACCATACATGGATGGGTATACTGGTGGAAAGAATAACTATTTATGATTATTATAACATAATACTGATTTTGATATATTATATCATCCACTCCAATTCCATTCAATAATTATGGGAATGATATCATCGCTCGTTCGTACGTATGGATTACCGTCTCCACGACGTGATGAGATTCATTCTCCATGTTAACCACTCTAGAATGACTATAAAGTATATTTAATAAATAATAATGAAATATATGACATAATAATGTTACTATATTTATTTATATGTTATTTACTTACTTCCATTCAATTTAATAAGGAAATGAAAACAGCGTTTATGCGTATGTACGACCAACAGTCTCCATGAACGGTGTATTTCGTTCCATTTATCAACCTATTATATATATTTATATTCTGAATATATATTATATTTAATTCATGTTTTACATTCTGGAATTAATTAATAATGTTTTATGTAATCATTTTAATAATTAAAAGTCAAAACACATATGATAAATGAAACGATTTTACCCAAAACATTGCATTAACATGGAATTGACAAATAAACAGGTTATATAAAGTTGTAAGTGAATAATATATGATATCATAAATATTATAATGGTTCTGTTACAAGTTAATAATATGTTTAAAGAAACAATACAAGAGTCTCAGACACATACATATGAAATTGGACCAAAGGTAAGGGATTATTTCATCTCACTTTTATTTATGTGAGACATATTCCTTAATCACCATTTATTTCTTTTGTATAGTTTTTATGCTCCCATGAATGTTTTATGTTTTTCATTATGAAGTATATGATATTTATATATGACTATAATTTTCTTTATTTTATGACACGTATGATTCCACCGATCATAAAAAGTAATGGATAATTATTCCAATATCGCTCTTATCCGAGATTGTTTATTCGTGACTATTTACTCGGACTATATTTATCATCCATGTCCATGTCTTTTAAAACTATTTTCATATAATCATTACCATTATTCCATGTATTTTTAAAGTCATTTTTACCCTTTGATGAATTTTACCACTTGGTATGGAAGGAATCTTTTTTTTGTTTACCATACGAGGTACTTTTTGACTTTTTTGGTATATGTACGAGGATATTGTTTTTTTAACTTATATGACTTGAATGTATTTTTATGGATTCATAATGCATTATTTCCATGAATATTCCTCAACCATATTTCATTTTTATTTTCATGAAAAATGTTTTCTTTTAAAATTTTACGTCATTTTGAGAAAAAATTGATTTGAAAGAAGAAAGGATATTTTCCTCAAAAATTAATTTCATCTGTTTTATCAAAACTATTTTCCATCTATAATGAATTTCTGTAATATTTTTATGTTTCAAGTATAATTTATATATTATTAAAATGATTTTATTTTTCTTATGATGAAATGATATCCATTTGTTTTATATGGACTGTGTTATGATGGGATGATGTTTAGGAAACCCAGATTATTCTTTGGGTTTGGATGAATGAATTATGTCTATTTTGTGGCACATGAAAGATCTATTTCATTATGAGATTAGTGGTACCTATATCGCCCTCCAATTAATTAGGTAATTATTTATATCTCATGAGATAGACATGGATTTAATGGAAAGTAAACTCTGGTTCAGTAATACAGGGCTGGAATGGCAAGTAAACCCAGTTCAGTAATGGTCTTTGTCCACTAAGATGGTCTTGGAAACAATGAATTTTCTATTGTAGAAATCATATCATTTGATTATTGGTTTTCCATAATTAGATGTTTTATTCCCATTCTATTTTATCATGATTAATGTTTCTTTATAATCTATTCCATACGTACTGCAATGATTTATTTCACAACTCAAGATTTTGATGTTTAAACATTATGTTCATGTTTTTAAGTTCAAATTTATATGATTTGTTTTATTTTCTCCATTCATACCCTTACAGAGAATTTGAGGTCACCCATTTTATGTTTTATTTTCCCCAGTATATAAAGAAAGGTTTTAGGTAAGAAAACAAAAACAGGAAGATCTTTATAGGAGATGTTGATGATCTTTCACCATGATTAAAATATTATGTTCTGAGTTTCAAAGACACTAAACTATTATGGTTCTTGGGTGTCTATTTTTGTTATGTATTAAGTATTCCACAAAATTAATGTATTGTCCATGTACGTGAAGCTTGGGTCTCTACAGATGGTATCAAAGGAAAGGTTTAGTTAACTTTTGGAAACTATGATGCGATAACTTTAGTGAGATCCCTAGAGACATTTCTAAAGTATGTCTAGGGATATCCCTAAGGTTTAGTATAAATATAGGTTACAGTCCTAGAATTATGTTTATTATTATGAATAACCTAGGGTAACCCTAATGTGTCATGGACTAAAGAATGTGTGATAAGATAGAAATCCCATAAGTGACTTTTTATGATTATGTGGTTCCTCATTATTTTAATTGTTTCTTACACTATGTTTTCTGGTTTTATTTAATTGAGGGAATGAGAAGGAATTCAGTTAACATTGATTCCAATGGAAAAATTGGTGACTATGATCTATAAAATTGTGTAATTACTTGAGAGAAAGAAATTATGATTATGCCGAATCAGTCATCATGAAATATGATTAACAAGGTGCACTTTAGTTGTATTCCTATGTCATCAAATAAGACGAAGACAAAATTTTAAGAATGTTCGAATGTCGATAAACATAGAGGAATGAAGATTAAGCTTTATGCATATCAAGAATAAGGGTAGAAGAACCTTGAGGAATACCTCAAATGGAGGAGAAGATGTTATCTGTGTGGGGAAAAGGGGCATAGAGTGACATATTGTTATGGAGTTCAATGTGTTATCTATGGAGAACATGGGTATTACCCAACTCAATGCCCTGACATAATAGGTTACTACTAAATCGAGGAAGGTACTATTCTGTGCCAATCATTGAACATGTTGGATTGAAGGGTTTATGTATTGGAATTCAAGTATAATGTTTTTGAGTTACCTTAATGGTATATTAAAATATCTATGTAGTGGTCCATTGTGGGTTTTCATAAGAATATGTTACTGGTAACCATGAAAACTGATTAAAATGTATTTGGAAAGTAGATTATATACACATAATTAAGGGATAAAGAGAAAATAATATGTTTGATAGTACTAATGATCTCATGACTGATATAAGGGAAAAGTGACATCATGGTTTGAGTATATAGAATTTTTTTGATTTTGGTATGTTGAAAGAGTAAACATTTGACATCATTCATGTTTTCACTAAGGTTCTATGGCAATTCATGTTTCAAGAGAATACATGATTAAGTTATTCACATATTTGGAATGTGACCAACAATATATATCTTATGATATATGGGGGATAAATGATGGTATTCACAAACTTGTTATATGACCATTCTAGTAATCATTTTCTTTATACTATGATATTGGACAAAAGTATTTTCAATAAGCCTAAATATTGGAATGGATTAAATTAGACATCATATTGTATTTTTTAATGCTATAACTTTTTTATATTATTTATTTAATGTTATAATAGTATAGTTTTAGAAAAAGTACAACCCATAAGATGGGCGAAAACTCGTCGCATTAGACATGGTTGTGGGAATCTAACCCACAACCAAAGTGTGACATGCCTTTATCACCTACCATTTGCCTCCAAGATGTCCCTGGTTTGTAGAAATTAGTTTTTTTTATTAAGCGGTATGATAGATGATGTATATGTCCATTTTTGGAACCATATACGATTAACCTCACCATATATGGACTTATGTATATTTAATATCTTATGCTAACCTTTTTTTGTGACAGAGACATATAAAATAACCTATCATTCTATCACATATTCTGATAAAAATTCATGAATGAAAAATTAAACATCATTTATTTAAATAATAGATGAAGTGGAAATTGATCATGGAATGACCAATGATATTTTTACACTAAAATTAAGTAACTATCCTTATGAAAAAATTCATCAACTTTAGTGAAATGATCCTGAAAAAAATGTTGTCTTAGTACCCTCATATCTGATGAAACAGAAGATACCTTAGATCATCAAAAATTTATGGATTTGTGATTTTTTTTCTTTTTCATAGCCATGTTCTCTACCACTATTCATCAGAAAATGATGGTTAGACTTCTCTTCCATATCCATATTTTCACCTAGGTTATCATAAGTGGAAATCCAGTGATGTGTTAATTTTGGTAACTGTTACATTTCATACTTTAGGTTTTAAAATTTAGTTATAGTATTCCTTTTTTTGATGTCAGTTTCAATGAAGGAAACATTCAAGTAGTAAGCCATTTATAACCCCGATGACTTTCGAGGGTGAAATTCATTTTAAGTATAAGGCCCCAGCCATAAACCTTACTTAATCTTGAGTTATTACAATATTACACATTGATGATCTTTTCAGGTTTAGTGTTTTAGAGAATTAGATAATAAAACATGAATTACATCCCACATTTAAACAAATTGGTTACAATAAAATATAGTATTCATTTTTTTCCCATCAACGGAAACATATTTAAAATAAAACATGGAATCTTTCTTAAAACATCCTTGACACTATCATAATATCATGTACCCTTCCCTTTACCTGTGAAAACATTTCAGAACTGTGGGATGGGCATAAAAAGCTTAGTAAGGGGTATAAAAATATGGAATGGAAACATGAGTACATGTATACGTAAGAATCAATGAAATCATACTCTACTCATAAAACATAAGCACTTTAACATACCTCATCAAATCATGAATAAATCATAGAAATCATAAGATATAAAGGTAAATTGAGGCATTCAAAACATTCTTACGTAGGGAGTAACCTTCTTGGTTAAGTTTGGAATACCCATCACAGTATATTCCCTAAATCATTTCAGAGAAACCTTAATGTTTAACTCCTTTGCGTTACCCAATGCATTGGAGAGCGATATCGGGCTCACCCGCCCTTAGTTTATTAGGAAACCACCCGTCTTCATAACAATGACCAAGAACCATAACATAATCGTACCACATAATACATGCATAAAGGAAACATAACATTTCCACATTTCAATCACAAGATATCAATACAACACATAGATATAAAAAAAATTATGAAAACCATTTTCAATACCAAAATAAAAGAAAAGTAAAACATGGGATTTATTTTTCATTCAAAAAATGTTATGGCTTTTAGAGGAAGCCAAAACTCAAATAATGGTCACGGTGGTAGAGAAGTCATTGTCGACGCATACATACGACAAAAAACATTCCTTTTTTAATTTATTAAATTCTTCGTATAAAAAAATATTCTTTTTGAATAAGCGTAAATGTCAAAGGGGTTTATACACCGTATAAAAGAAAGCTGTGTATAAAACAAAATATGCCTTAATGAAAGGAGATTGAGAAGGATTCACATACAAAGACCATTTTTGAAGTAAAATAGATCTATTATGTGTATTAACTATATTTACACATAAATAAAGTATAAATACGAGATAGGACATAATAATATGATGGGATAATTTGAAAGTAGGATATTAACCCAAAGAATGGAAATTGGGTTAAGAAGTTCCCTTACCACGGGTCCGACTTGACTCGATCGTTATTTAACCTCCTGAATAATAAACATGAGTTAATTTATACTTTTTTAAGAACCTTTTTTAAGTTCATTATTCCTTTTATATCACTTATTACCATGTCAGGAACACTATATAATTATTTATGTTAATAACGGTCATTTTAAGGATCATTTGTACTTGAGTCAAAAATAAACTGTTTATAATTACAAGTTGTTCATGTATCCATTATATCCAGAGTTATACTCATGATTTATATATCATATATATCCAGTATATACATGTATTTATAATATTACATAACTTTTAGAGGTAAGAAATGAAATACACCGTTCATGGAGACTGTAAGCCGTACGTACACATGAATGCTACTTTCATTTCGATTTCGTATTTTATAGAATGGAATCATAATGATATAAAGGTATATTATAATTCCATTATAATATCATATATAATACCATTAATTAAATCCTTTATACTTCCCACATATGGCATCAACGAATCAAATCACTTTGAGGGGGTGGTAGTCCGCACTTCCAAAAATGAAGATATCACGTTTACCTATAATGGAAACCATAAAGGTATGCCATAAATGAAAAATACAGACGCTTAAGTAAAACATAAACATACTATATATCATATATAAATATAGTGTCATATTTATGGCCACCTTCGAAGGTGTTAGAAGAATATTGAACAATCATCGTTTCGTGAGACAGAAATTCGCCATCCACGGAAACAGTATGCTCTTTAACCATTAGATGAAGGTGTGTGTAAGTGTAGCTCGAATCCTTCTTATAAAAACATCCTAGAAGATTTAATATACTGGTTTTGTTACAAAATAATGGAATAAAAAGAGTTTATAGGGTTGAAGAAGCTAAATAAAACATAAGAACACAAGAGAAGACACCACCTTTAAAACGGGTAACTCTTTTTGATTTGAGCTCAAAGGATTCCTTGGGAAGAATTCTGCCCAAAGTGAGGCTTTTAGGAGATATAGAGGGATGTGGAGGGACAAAATGGGCAGGGGTTGGCCGAGCCAAAGGATTTGGAAGTGTGGGTAAGGTGGTAGAGGTGGGGGCCTTTTATAAGAGGAGAGGAGGGGCACTCTTGGAAAGTTATAAAAGGACACTTTATTATAAAATGCTTTTCGGATTTAAAAGGACCCAAAATTATATATTTTTAGTATAAGGTTATTATAGTTCGAAATAAACCCATCCAATAGGTGTTTGACATGTGTAGGTCTTATAATTAACATTATTGTTTCATTTTATTTAAATCGTTAAATAATGATGTCATCACTGCATCATCATGGTGTCATAAATAGTTTAATTTATTTAATGTATAAAAATTATAAAAAAATATCATGATGTAGTATATTATTTTATCTTTCTAATGGATATTTATAGTAAAAACTATGACTTGTATAACCCCATTTAAAAATTGATTTAGTAAAACAACTCATGTTTGTGACATTTTTACTTATACTTTAAATAAAAGGCATTAATGTCATTATCTTACCCATGTGAATCCATGGGGTCCAAAAAATCAACCCATTGGTTTTCTTGGTCGGCCATGACAGAAACAATAAGGGTAGGACATGTTTCTAGGTCATTTCATATTATTAAAACATTATTCATACCTTAAATTACACTAATTACCTCTAATCGCGATTAAAAACTTAAAAGTTACTATTCACCAAAAAATTATTTTAATCCCATTGAACAACATTTTACTTCTTAATGACAACCATGTTTGTCAGATTTTTGAAATTCAAAACACAGAGGTGGTAAAATTTCATTTAAACGAAAAATCAGTTTTTTAAGTACCACTTAGTGGTTTCACTATTCATCAAAAATTAAAGTTTTTCAGAAAAATACCAAAACTTCACCCTAAGCTATATTTGATATTCTGAATTCAAAAATGATTTCTATTTTAAAAAATTCAAAATATTTAAGTTAAATTTATTAATTTAATAATTAATTCCCGATGTCAGAGCAAATAGCGTGTTTTTATGAAATAATAAGTATCAAAAGATTGACATTAGTTTAAGTCCAATTTCAAAGTGAAATTAATTTCAATGGACAATATTGGATTAAATGGTAAAAATATATTCTAATTTAACTTTAAAACCAATTCAAAAGATATTCTATTCATATAAATAATTTAGATGAAAAAGAAGTTTTGATGTAAAATGCAGTATTTTCCACTATTCATTAAAAAATGATCATTGTCAGAAAAATACAAAAAATTTATCCAATGTAAATTTCATTATCCCAATCATAAATATTATGTTTATTTTGACAAATAGAGATTATAAAATTGTCTAAAGTTTTATTTAAAAATGGTTTTCCATCAAAATGCAGTAAAATAATCTTTTAAAAATATTACTGTATTCCAGGCTTAAGATTGGATTTATTCTCATTTTAAGCCTCTAAAACACTATCTAATTCATAAAAAGTCATAGGTAAAAATATCTATTATTCATTACGTACTTGGGATGTTACATCTTTCCCCCCTTTAGAAAACTTCATCACCGCAATTTATTTACTTGTTGATAAGTGGGGGTATTTATCCATAATTGCATTTTCAGATTCCCATGTTGCCGCTTCAACCATGTGGGTTTTTCACAAAACTTTTACCAGATGAATCACCTTATTCCGTAACACTTTCTCCATGTGGTCAAGATTCTGGACTGGTTGTTCCTCAAAACATAAGTTCTCTTCCAGCTGAACTACCTCTGGACTCAAACCATGAGATGGATCTGGCATATACTTTCTCAACATCGAAACATGAAAAACATTGTGTACCTAATGTAAACTCGGAGGTAAATCCACTCGGTATGCGACTGATCCAACTCTCTCCATAATTTCATATGGTCCAATGAACTTTGGACTCAGCTTTCCTTTCTTACCAAATCGCATCATACTTTTCCATGGTGATACTTTGAGAAAAACATGATCACCTACCTCAAAAGAGAGATCCTTCCTCATATTGACAGCATAACTCTTCTGCCTGCTCTGAGTTGTTCTCATGTGTTTCTATATCATCTAAACTTTTTTTTCCAACTCTTTTACCAATTCTGGTCCCATTAGCTTCCTTTCACCCACTTCATCCCAGAAAGCTGGAGTTCGACACCGCTTCCCATATAACGCCTCAAATGGTGCCATCTATATACTGGAATGAAAACTGTTATTATATGAAAATTCAACCAAGGAATGATGTTGGTCCCAACTTCCCTGAGAATACATCGAACAAGCATGTAGCATATCCTCCAATATCTGAATTGTTCATTCTGACTACCCATCTGACTGAGGATGAAATGATGTACTAAAATTTAATTCAGTACCCAATGACTTCTAAAGGTCTTTCCAAAAGTTAGAAGTAAACCTGGGATCACGGTCAGATACAATGGAGAGAGGAACTCCTTGTAACCTGACTATCTCATTAAGATACAAAGGGGAAAGTTGATCTAGGGAAAAATTATCTCGTATAGAAAGGAAATGAGTAGATTTAGTAAAGCGATCAACATTAACCCAGATTGCATTATTACCTCGAGATGTCTTCGGTAATCCCACAACAAAGTCCATGGATATATTCTCCCATTTCCACTCTGGAACTGGTAAAGGCTGGAGCATCCCGTTCAGTAACTACCGCTTTGCTTTAACCTGTTGACATGTCTAACACTTCACAGTAAAATCTTCAATATCTCTTTTCATTCCATCCCACCAGTAATACTCCCGCAGATCTCTGTATATCTTAGTATTTCCAGGATGAACTGAAAACAGAGAACTATGAGCTTCACATAACAACTCTCTCTTCAACTGTGATTCACAAGGCACACACAATCTCTTCACAAATCTCAAAATACAATCATTATCAATGTTGAATTTAGGAAACTTAACCTTCTAAACCAGCTCTACCTTTTCTTGCAACTCACTGTCTTGCTTCTGTGTTTGCTTGATTCTATCTGATAGAGAATATTTCACTGATACCTGAAACAAAACATAAGGATATCCTGCACCAACAACTTATATGCCAAAGTTCATCAAATCCTCAACCAAAGGATCACGTTCCAAACACAACATTGTTAATGAAGCATTACTTTTTCGATTCAAAGCATCAGCCACTTTATTTTATTTTCCCAGATGGTAATGAATTTTACAATCATAATCCTTGATTAATTCTAGCCATCTCCTCTATCTCATGTTCAATTCTTTCTGAGTGAATATATTCGTTAAACTTTTGTGATCAGTATATATTTCACACTTTACTCCATACAAATGACGCCTCCAAATTTTTAAAGCGAAAACAACAGCATATAATTCCAAATCATGTGTAGGATAATTTACCTCATGAGTTTTCAACTGACGTGAAGCATAAGAAATTACCTGATCATTCTGAATTAGGACACCACCAAGTCCTTTCAATGAAGCATCACTGTAGATAACAAACTCACCATTCCTGGAAGGTAGTTCCAAAACAAGAGAATTCACCAATCTTCTTTTCATCTCTTGAAAAAAATCATCACATTCTTTTTTCCAGATAAACTTAACACCCTTCCGAGTTAGCTTAGTCAATGTACTAGATAACTAGGAAAAATTTCTAACAAACCTTCGGTAATAGCCTGCCAAACCAAGGAAACTCTGAATCTCTATTAAATTTATGGGTCTTGGCCATTCTTCAATAACCTTTTTTTTGTAGGATCAACATTTATCCCATATTTTGAAAAAATGTGACCAAGGAAAGAAATTTGTTGCATCCAAAACTCACACTTGGTGAATTTTCCATACAATTTATTTTCATTCATGGTTTGCAAAATAACCCTTAAATATCTTTCAGAATCTTCTTTACTTCTAGAAAACACCAAAATATCATCAATGAAAAAAACCAAAAACTTATCCAAGAACTCATGGAAAATTCTATTCATTAAGTCCATGAAAACATCAGGTGCATTGGTTAGCCCAAAAGGCATTACTAAAAATTCATAATGGCCCTATCTTGTACGGAACGCGGTCTTCGGAATATCTACTTCCTTTACCTTAAACTGATGGTACCACGATATCAGGTCAATATTTGAAAAATAATGAGCTCCCTGGAGCTAATCAAACAAATCATCGATATGAGGCAAAGGATATTTGTTCTTAACAGTGATGTTATTCAAGGCTCTATAATCAATGAAAAGTCTCATTGAACCATATTTCTTTTTAACAAATAAAATAGGATCACCCCATGGTGACGTGCTAGGTCGAATGAAACCTTTCTCTAATAAATCTTGCAATTGGTCCTTCAACTCTAAAAGTTCAATTTGAGCAATTCGATAAGGGGGTTTTGAAATTGGCTTAGCATCAGGAACTAAGTCAACAGTAAATTCAACATCCCGATCTGGGATTATTCTAGGCAACTCATTAGAAAAAACATCAGGATAATCATTTACCACTGGCACAGCATTAATCTGAACAATTCCTTTATTTTCAACGATGCGTGCAAGGTAACATTCATTTCTATCTTTTACACCTTTCTCAGCCTCTTGATATGTTATCAACAGAAAGGGTTCATTCTTGTACACAAACTGAAATTCTTTCTGAAAAGAAACATCTTTAGCTCTACAGTTAATCTTAGCATGGTAAATAGAAAGCCAATCCATACCCAGGATAACATCAAACACTACTAGAGGTAAAACAATAGGGTTTTCAAGTATGTTCTTTCCACAGATAAGGATAGGAAGATTCTAATAAATTCTATTTTCCTCAACATTTCCCCCAGGTGTATTAACACAAGTTCAAGAGTCATTTCTTGAGATGGTATACCCATTTTACTAGAAAATGTTTCAGAGATGAAAGAATGTGTAGACCCCGAATCAAACAACACACTGGCATAATCTGAAAAAACAAACAATGTACCTGATACAACTTCATTAGATGGCCTGACATCTGTTGAAGTAGTTGAAAAGGATTTCACCACCCCTTTCTACTTGTAGTTTAACTGCTTCCCATCAGTCAAGATCTTTGTCAGACACTCATTTTCATAGTGACCCATCTCATTGCACTTATAACATTTCACTAACTGTAAATCAAATTTGTTCTTACCTTTATCATGATCTTTTTCGATGCAATCACGAGCCTTATGTCCTATCTTACCACATCGGTAGCAGTTTCCATAATTCAGAGGACATTCCCCAACATGCATTTTACCACATTTATCACAAACTGGAAACTTAGTTTTCTTACCATCAGACTTTTTTGAAGAATTATTTCCTTTCTCCTGCCACCTCAGTCTCTTCTTCTGTTGGTTGTTATAGAACACTTGATCATCGGAAAACTCCATTTCCACCTTCTCAGCACATCGAACAAGCTTTTCATAACTTTTTAACTCACGATAAGATAATGCCCTTCGATATTTTGGCTTTAATCCTGAGTAAAAATGATTGATTATACTATCAAGGTCTCGGATAAAACTTGGAGCATACGTTGCCAATCGAGTGAACCTCTCCTCATAGGCAGCCACTGAGTCTTCATCTTGCCTCAATTCCAAGAATTTTTTTTCCATCCTATGTTGAACAGCCTTAGGAATATACTTATCAAGAAACATACCATCGAATGAATCCTAGTTGAGAGCATCAATCTCATCAGCGTCCTTGATATTTTCAAACATCGACCACCACTGATCTGCTTCACCCTCCAAACGGTAAATAGAAAGACTAACCTTTTGATTATATTAACATCCGATGACATCAAAAAGAATCTCCAGTGCTTTAATCCACCCTTCATCTAGCACAGGGTCAGATAATCCTCTGAATGATGGGGGATGTTGCCTCGTGAAATGTTCCACCACTGACATGTTCCTCTGTGGTTGATCTAGTTGATCTCGTGCATGGATACCACCACCATTTATCGCTTGAGTCAGCTGCGCCATTACTGCAACAAACTATTCTATTCCAATTCTGACCGTCTCAGGATGCTGATTCTGGAGGTTATTTCCTTCTGTATGCCTTCCTAGCACTTCTTCCTTGTTTCCTCTGCAGAAAACCATTCTGAACAACCATGTCTTAGATGATGCAACATGGTAATCTTCAAATTCTATATCATTTCAATTTGACCATAAAAAAATATTTTTGGATAATCGTTTAATAGAATTCTAACTGCTAAAGTTATCTAAACAGACCTCTGATACCAACTATAAGGCCTCAACCTTAAACCTTACATAGTCTTGAGTTATTACAAGATTACACATTGAGGATCCTTTCAGGTTTAGAGTTTTAGAGAATTAGATCATAAAACATGAATTACATCCCATATTTAATCAAAGTGGTTACAATAAAAGATTGTATTCATTTTTTCCCATCAACGGAAACATATTTAAAATAAAACATGGATTCATTCTTGACACTTCCTTGACACTATCATCATATAATGTACCCTTCCCTTGACCTATGAAAACATTTCAAAAACTTGGGATGAGCATAAAATGCTTAGTAAGAGATATAATAATATGGAATGGAAACATGAGTACATATATACATAAAATCAATGAAATCATACTCTACTCATAAAACATAATAACTTTTACATACCTCATCAAATCATGAATAAATCATTGAAAACATAAGACATAAAGGTAACTTGAGGCATTCATAACATTCTTACGTAGGGAGTAACCCTCTTGGTTACATTTGGAATACCCATCACAGTATATTCCCTAAATCTCTTAGGAGAAACCTTATGGTTTAACTCCTTCACATTACCCAATGCATTGTAGATCTATATCCGGGTCACCTGCCCTTAGTTTATCATGGAACCACTCGTCTTCATAACAATGCCCATGAACCATAACATAATCGTAACACATAATACATGCATAAAGGAAACATAAAATTTCCACATTTCAATCACAAGATATCAATTCAACACATTGATATAAAAAAACATTATGAAAACCATTTTCAATACCAAAATAAAAGAAAAGTAAAACATTTGATTTATTTTTCATTCAAAAAAGGTAATGGCTTGTAGAGGAAGCCGAAACTCAAATAATGGTCACGGCGGCAGAGAAGTTGTTGTCCCTGCATACGTACGACAAAAAAAATTGATTTTTTCATTTAGTAAATTCTAATTATAAAAAAATATTCCTTTTTAATAAGCGTAAAAGTAAAAGGGGTTTATCCACCGTATAAAAGAAAGTTGTGTATAAAATAAAATACGCCTCAATGAAAGGAGATTGAGACGGATTCCTATTAAAGACCATTTTTAAATAAATTTGATCTATTATGTGTAATAAATATATTTACACATAAAGAAATTATAAATACCATATATGTCATAATAATATCATGGCATAATTTGAAAGTAGGATAATAACCCAAAGAATGGAAATTGGGTTAAGAAGTTCCCTTACCTCAGGTCCGACTTGACTCGATCATTCTATAAACTCCTGAATAATAAACTTCAGTTAATTTCTACTTTCTTAAGAACCTTTTTAAATTTCATTATTCCTTTTATATCACTTATTACCATGTCATGAACACTATGTAATTATTTAAGTTAATAACGGTCGTTTTAAGGATCATTGGTACTTGAGTCAAAAATAAACTCTTTATAATTACAAGTTGTTCATGTATCCATTATATCCAGAATTATAATCGTGATGTAGATATCATATATATCATATATATCCAGTATATACATGTATTTATAATATTACATAACGTTTAGAGGTAAGAAATGAAATGCACCGTTCATAGAGACGGTAAGTCGTACGTACGCATGAACGCTACTTTCATTTCTATTTCGTATGTTAAAGAATGGAATGATAATGATATAAAGGTATATTATAATTCCTTTATAATATAATATATAATACCATTAATTAAATCCTTTATACGTCCCACATATGGCATTAACGAATCAAATCATTTTGAGTGGGTGGTAGTCCGCACTTCCTAAAATGAAGATATCGCGTTTACCCATAATGGAAACCATAAAGGTATGACATAAATGAAAAATGCAAAAGATTAAGTAAAACATAAACATATTATATATCATATATAAATATAGTGTCATATTAATGGCCACCTTTGAAGGTTTTACAAGAGTATTGAACAATCATCGTTTCATGAGGCAGAAATTCTCCATCCACAGAAACAGTATGCTCTTTAACCATTAGATGAAGGTGTGTTTAAGTGTAGCACGAATACTTATTATAAAAAAATCCTATTATATTTAATATACTAATTTTTTTACAAAAGAAAGGAATAAAAAGAGTTTAGAGGGTTGGAGAATAAAAATGAAACATAAGAACACAAGAGAAGACACTACCTTTAAAACAGGCAACTATTTTTTATTTGAGCTCAAAGGCTTCCTTAACAAGACTTCTGCCCAAAGTGAGGATTCTAGGAGTTAGAGAGGGATGTGGAGAGACACAATGGGCAGCGGTTTCCTGATCCAAAGGCTTTGGAAGTGTGTTTAAGGTGGTAGAGGTGGAGGCCTTTTATAAGAGGAGAGGAGGGGCACTCTTGGAATGTTATAAAAGGTTACTTTATTATAAAATTCTTGTCGGATTTAAAAGGTTACAAAATTATATATTTAGAGTATAAGGTGATAATAGTTAGAAATCCACCCATACAATATGTTTTTGACATGTGTAGGCTTTAGAATTTACATTATCTTTTCATTTTATTTAAATCGTTAAATAATGACGTCATCACTGCATCATCATGGTGTCATAAATAATTTAATTTATTTAATGTATAAAAATTATGAAAAAATATCATTATGTTTTAAATCTTTTTAGATTTCTAATGGATATTTATAGTAAAAAATATGTCTTGTATAACCCCATTTAGAAATTGTTTTAGTAAAACAACTCATGTTTGTGACATTTTTACTTTTACTTTAAATAAAAGGCATTAATGTCATTATCTTACCCAAGTGGCTCCATGGGGTCCCAAAAATCGACCCCTTGGTTTTCTGGGTCAGTCATGAAACATCAAATAAGGGTAGGACATGTGTCAAGGTCATTTCATATTATTAAAACATTATTCTTACCTTAAATTACTCTAATTACCTCTAATCGTGATTAAAACATATAAGTTACTATTCACCAAAAAATTATTTTAATCACATTGAACCACATTTTACTTCATAATGAAAACCATGAATGTCGGATTTTTGAAATTCAAAACACAGAGGTGGTAAAATTTCATTTAAACAAAAAATCAGTTTTTTAAGTACCACTTAGTGGTTTCACTATTCATAAAAAATTGATGTTTTTCAGAAAAATACCAAAACCTCACCCTAAGATATATTTGATATTCCGAATTCAAAAATGATGTATATTTTACAAAATTCAAAACATATAAGTTACATTAATTAATTTAATAATTAATTCCCGCTGTCAGAGCAAATAACGTGTTTTTATGAAACAATAAGTATCAAAAGATTGACACTAGTTTAAGTCCAATTTCAAAGTGAAATTAATTCCAACAACCACTATTGGATTAAATGGTAAAAATATATTCTAATTTACCATTAAAACCAGTTCAAAAGATAATCAAATCATATAAATAAATTAGATGAAAAAGAAGTTTTGATGTAAAATGCAGTATTTTCCAATATTCATTAAAAAAATGAACATTGTCAGAAAAATACCAAAAATTTATCCAATGTAAATTTCAATGTCCTAATCATAAAGAATATGTTTATTTTGACAAATATAGATTATAAAATTTTCAAAATATTGATTTAAAAATGGTTTTCCATCAAAAGGCAGTAAAACAATCTTTTAAAAATATTAGTGTATTCCATGCTTAAGATTGGATTTATTCTCATTTTAAGCCTCTAAAACACAATCTAATTCATAAATAGACATAGATAAAAATATCTAATATTCATTAAATACTTGGGATGTTACATTAAGGGGGGTAGAATATAACACCCTAAGAATTTTTGAGATATATTCCATTTAATTTCATTGATATCTTTTATTGTATGCTACTCAATATTATCTTGTAATATACACAACAATATACTTGGCTTGTGTTACCCGTATGAGCCACCTTCCTCGATAGCTTGCGTAGTGCGAAATACCGAGTTTCACTAAATAATGACATATTATAATATTATTATGAACTAGCTTTTTAGAATAGTATTAACCACATTTTGAATTTTATAACAATATCATTCATAATACACATATTATTGAACATGGTATGAGAACAAAATAAGTTTTTTCGGTAAAATAACTATTTTTAAAAAAAATGCAGTTTTTCCGCCTTTTGATGGAGCACCCACTATAAATCTAGTTTTTGAAATATTTATGAGTTCAATTTGACAAAATAAACTTATTCATTGCAATAATTATATAAAAATTTATGTTGGATAATTTTTTTAATATTTTTCTGTTAACATTCATATATTGATGAACATTAAAAATACGCTAAAATTTAATTAAAAACAACTTTATTCACCAAGATAATTTATATAGTTAAATTATAATATTTAATGGTTTTAGAGTATAAATAGAATATATTTTTACCATTTAAAATAATTTAAGTCATTATCTTTAATTTTACATTGAATTCATAGGTAAAAACATTTCAATCTTTTGCAATGTTTTAACTTTTAAAACACATTTTCTCAACAACAGGATTAATTTTAAATTAAATACTTCAACTTCTGTGAATTGAATATGGAAAAATGTATTCCATATTTGGAATCAGTATGTCCAAATTATGTTAATTGGCTACTTTTTATTTTTGGGAATTATGAATAGTAAATACGGTAAATTTTATTTACAACAGTTAAAGTTAAATCGGGTAATTAAGGGTAAAAATAATATTATAAAATTACAATAACACTAGTCTTGATATCATAGGTTGGTTATATTTCTCGAAAAATTATTATTGGGTCGAAATGGAATCTATTATAACCCACTTTGATGTGATTAGGACCTTTAATTTATTTTATTTAAACAAAGTGAAATATGTCTCACTCAAACTTTAATAATTAATGTATTTTTAATATCAGGTTATACAAAATATAAATTTGATTATAAACACTTATTTGAAAGAAAAAATGTTTTTCTTCATCATGGTAATTTATTTGTGATTTTTAAGAAATATATAATTACCTTAATATCTTATACATTAATGGTTCAAAAATTATTTATTTAGTGAAGAATCAATAATATAGTTTTCATTAAAATAATAATACCCATAAAAGGACCAGAAACTTGACTAAATCTAACTGGTCGAGTATATATATACCCTAATCATCCAAGGGTCTAATTGTGGACCATTTTGAGCATTATACGACAGATTATGACATTTATAATATTTTATTTTAAATAATGTCGAAGTTGTCACCTTCATAATTTAACAATCATATCATTTTAAATGTTTTGTGTTGTAGACGATAAATTAGACTAAAATTATTATTATGAAATATAATAGATTAAAATTCATCATAGTATTTTATTTTTAATTTTTATGCAATAAATAAATATATTAAATAATTATATGAAAATGTTGAAGTAATTATTTTATAAAGAGAAATATCAAATAAATGGTTTTAAAAATATTAAAATAAATATTAAATGAAATAATTAATGTTCTCAACGAATTTAATAGATTAATATGATATGTTTTGAATATTATAAATATTTTGCTTTGAACATATCTCTTGTGTGGAATTTATTTAAATTCAAATAAATGAATATTATTAAAATTGACACTATTGATATTTTATGAAAATATCATATTATTAAATTGTTTCAAAACAAAAAAAATATTTATACATTAAAAATTAAAATTTATATGGTCTAAAATTTCATAAAGTAACCAATTATGGACACTTCAAAACAAATATGTAAGTATTTATAAGAATTTAAAATTTGAAATATTATTACCACAAATAAGATTAAATAGATTAAATAAGGATAAATCATATTGATAAGGTTTAAAATAATTTCCCAACATGTCTAAATTTTATTTTCTGATGATATTTCAATCTTATAACATCTAGTATTTGAATTTTGTCATTTCTGGAGGTTTTTAAGTTGGGTTTTATTGTATTATTAATTAATATTTTGAGGATTCCAAAAATGCCCCACTCCTCTCCTATATAAGGGCACCTCCTTCCCTCTCTTCTTCACCGAATATTGAGCCTTCAAGATCTTCTAATCCCAGCCAACTATTTTTATCAACCTCTCTAGTATCATTATAGATGTTCTGGTCTTATCAAAAGACCAACTCTAGTTCCCTATGAGGATGTTTAAAAGAGGCACGTCGAGGAAGAGGTAATCTCTTATACCGATTCATTCAAGTTTCTATCTTATTCTACTTCCTCTTCTTTTGTTGTTTCATTATAAATTAAAAAACATAAGTATCACTAATATAATTATATTTAATTATAAATATCAAACACCTCTATTTCACCTTATATCCATCCTATGAAAAATGAAAGCACTGCGTGTGCGTACGTATGGCTTACCGTCTCCACGCTGTGGTGTAATCAGTTTTTCCACCACCACCATACATGGATGTGTTTAATGGTTTAAAAATGACTATATATGATTATTATAACATCATACTGATTCTGAGATATTATATCATCCACTCCTATTCCATTCAATTATTATGGTAACGATATCATCGCTCGTGCGTACGTATAGATTATCATCTCCACGACGCGATAAGATTCATTCTCCATGTTATCCATTCTAGAATGATTATAAAGTATATATAATATATAATCATGAAATAAATGACATAATAATGATAATTTATTTATTTATATGTTATTTAGTTACTTCTATTCAATTTAATAAGGAAACTAAAATAGCATTCATGCATACGTACGACGTATTGTCTCCATGAACTGTGTATTTAACTCAATTTATCGACCTATTATATATATTTATACTCAGAATATATGTTATTTATAAATAATGTTTTAAAATCTGGAAGTAATTAATCATGGTATATGTAATCATATAAATAATTACAAGTGAAAACACATACAATAAATGAAACGATTTTACCCAAAACACTGCTTAAACATTGAATTGACAAATGAAAGGGTAATATAAACTCGTATGTGAATCATATATAATATCATAAATATTATTATGGATTTTTTAAACGTTAATAATATGTTTAAACCCACTATTTAGGATTCTCAGACACATACGGAAGAAATTGGACATAAGGTAAGGGATTATTTCATCACACTTTTATTTCTGTGAGACATATGCCTTAATCACTATCTATTTCATTTGTATGGTGTTTATGCTTCCAATTAATGTTTTATGATTTTTATTATAATGGATATGATACTTACATATTCATGTAATTATCTTTATTTTATGCCACATATGATTCCACCGGTCATAAAAGGTAAGGGATAATTATTCCAATCTCATTCTCATCCGATATTGTTTATTCGTAGGTATTTACTCGGGTTATATTTATCATCCATGTCCATGTCTTCTAAAACTATAATAATAAAATGGTTAATATTATTCCATGTATGTTTAAATTCATTTTTACCCTTTTTTGACTTTTAACACATGGTATAGAAGGAATCTTTCTTTTGTTTACCATATGAGGTACTTATTGAATTTTCCTGTAAAAGTACGGTGAGAATGTTTTTAAAATTATACGGCGTGAATGGATTTTTACGTTTTCATAACGCCTTATTTCCATGAAGACTACTCTTCTATATTTCATGATTAATTTCAAAAAAAAATTCTTTTCTTTTAAAATTGCATGTCATTTTGAGAAAATAAAATTATTCGAAAGAAGAAAGGATATTTTCCTCAAGAAATTATTTCAAGTGTTTTATCAAAACTATTTTCCATATATAATGACATTTTTTAATATTGTTATGCTTCAAGTATAATGTATCTATTATTTAAATTTTTTTATTTTTCATATGTTGAAATGATATCCATTTGTTTTATATGGATTATGTTATGATGGGATGATGTTTATGAAACCTATATTATTTTTTGGGTTATGATGAATGATTTATGTCTATTTTGTAGCACACAAAAGAATGATTTAATTATGATATTGGTGGGACCTATATCCCCCTCCAATGTATTGGGTAAATATTTATATCTCAGGAGATATACATGGCTGGAAAGAAAAGTTAAATTCGGTTTAGTAATACACATATGGAACGGCATGTAAACCCGGTTCAGTAATGGACTCTGTCCACTAAGATGGTCATGGATGTAATGTCTTGGCTAATATAGAAATCATATCATGTGCTTAATGGTTCTCCACAATTACATGTTTTATTTCCATGCTATTTTATCATGATTAATGTTTCTTTATGATCTATTCCATACATACTGCCATGATTTATTTCACAACTCAGGATTATGATGATTGAAAATTATGTTCATGTTCTTAAGTTCATATATATATTGTTTGTTCTATTTTCTCCATTAATACCCTTAATGAGCATTTAAGCTCATCTATTTTATGTTTTATTTTTCCCAGGATATAAACAATGGATTTAGGTATGAAAAAAAGGAGAAGATCTTTATTAGAGATGTTGAAGTTCATTCACGACGATTAGAAGATTATGTTTTGAGTTTCCAAAGACACTAAACTATTATGGTCCAAGGGTGTTTATTTTTGTTATATATTAAGTATTAATCAAAAGTAATGTAATTTACATGTACTTCAAGCTTGGGTCTCTACACAAATTCACTGATAATTTGGTTTTTTATCAGTACTAAAAAAACAACTGATAAAGGGGTCAGTTATCAGTAAATTTTTTTCCAAATAAAGGACCAATTTGTCATTGTTTTTTTAGAACTGATAATGGAAAAGGTATTTAAATCTCCGTACATCATTAAATTCTTCACTAGTACTAATAAAAGAAATTTTATTGCTTTTGATGACCTATTTGGTTGTAGTGAGTGTTGTACCTCAACTATAAAAATCATATCAAAAAAATTTAATTAGACTAAAACTTCAAGAATTTTTTTTACCCATTCATTAGTAAAAGTTTTTATTATACTGGTTATTGATTATTTATCATAATATAAAGAAAAATAAAATATCATTAGGGGATATCACTCTTCGTATCTCGAGTCATGTTATGTTTTTTACAAGAGTTGGGAGGAGGATAAATCAACATTGGTATATTATTCCCAAGATTTTAAATTATTTCCATATGATAAATAATATCAAACTCAAATAATTGATACCAAGTAAAGAATTATTCTTCATGACATGCTTGTTGTGTGGGATTCTACTATTGTATTCCCTATAAAATGTTATGGGATTTCACTCAACCAATATATTGAGATCTCTGTTAAACTTATCCAATGATCTCTTCCCATATCTAAGACTCCCTATAAATTTTCCATTATTATAGAAAAATAATTGAAGAAGAAATTATAATATAATTTTGACACAAGTTTTAAATGACCAAGAACATCTCTATAGGGTGTTTTTCACTTTATCAAGACGTATTGAATAATGTTACTCAACATTTGTCAACCTAAACTCACAAATATCATGATAACCAAGAAGTATTCCCTACCATAGAATAATGACATGTTTGATCAACTATAAGAAGACCAATATTTCTCTATGGTGGACCTTGATTCGAGACATCACCAATTAAAGGTGAACAATGATGATATTCCTTAGACAAACTTTTAGACAATGTATTAAAACTATGAGTGTATAGTGATTACCTTCATACTCAATAATTTTATTATAATATTTAAGTAATTACAAAATATTGTCTTCAAGGATTAATTAAAAAAAATGTATCCATTATATATGATATTCTAATATACTCTAAATACAAGGAGGAGTAATGAGAATTTTAAACACTATAATAAAAAATTAATAAAGGATATGTAATATAAGAATTAAGTAAATGCGAGTTCATGATTTATGAATTATCATTCATAGGGAATGTTATTCCCAATAAATGGATATATGTTGACCCTTCTATGAGAAATGCAGTTTCATAGCAGCACATACATATATCTATAATGTAAATCCATAAATTCATTAGGCTAGAAATGTATTACTAATGAATTTTCATAAACATATATTGATTTTCAATCCCACTAACCTAGATAAATTAGAAATGGGTAAATATTTTATAAACTGATGAATATAATGATATCATTATGGAATAGAATACGAGTCTTATTGTAACTCGATTCCTCATGCTACCCATAAGTGGGAAACTTTTCAGGGTATATAATGATTCTTCATTTAATGGATTAGGTTGTGAAAAATTGTAAACCGATAAAGTGAAAGCCTATGCCTCATTTTAGTGGAATATTTGTGAAAATACTTCCCAGTTAATTATTTGGAGTTGGTTGTAGTGATCTTATCAATGAAGATTTAGTGGCATTATCTCTACAGAGAGGAGTATGAAATATATACAGATCATAAGATCCTAAAAATTATATTCACATTGAAGGAGATTAATATAAAATAGATAGGATGTTTAGAGATAATGAAGTACTGTGATTGTTTAATCCACTACCATCAAAGGGGAGAATATAATGTGGTATACAATCTACGTATAAATGATCTTACGACCATGTCAATGAAGAGAATTGATAAGGATTCAGTCTTAGTAGACAGAAAAAGGATGGACATGGGAATTATACATGAAGGAAAAGAATAATTACATTCTAAAATTGTTCTTACACCAGCACATATGGAGATGATAAAGGATTGTTGATGAGTTAATGTGAAAATAAAAAATATGGTGTAAGCTATAAGAAATGAGAAAGACTCTGAGTTCAAAGGTGTGGATGAATGAGTTGTAAGATTTGGTTCAGGATTATCCGTACCATCATATTTTATGATATATAATGAGTTGTTGGATGATAAACCTATATTGGAATTCCTCATCCAAATAAAGATAAAGAAGTTTTATCGAGATATTTGAAAGAAACATTGGTGGGGGAATATGAAGAATGAGATAATGAAATAAACATCAAAATTCCTGGTGTGTTAGAAAGTAAAGGAAGAAAGGAAAAAATCCAATGTATTGAGGAAACCATTAACAAAATATATATGGAAATTAGAAGATGGGACCATGGAATTTGAAACATGTCTGTCGAAGACAACAAGTGGAAATAATGTTATATGGGGTTTCGTAGATTTTCTAATAAAGGCTGATTATTTCAATATAATTCGAGGGGACTTCTCACTATATCAACTAGTAGGGATACTCATTAGATATGTGGTGAGAATGCATATAACCCAATTAATAATTATATCTGACTATGATCTGAGGTTTTCCTCTATGTTATGGAATAATATCCATCATGATCAAAACACTTAGTTAGACTTTTATACAACTTATCACCCCATAATAATATCCAATAAATGAGGATGATCCCAACACCTGATGATATGATAACATCATACTTGATGAAAGTAAAAGGATTATGGTATCTATATATTCTCTAATTCTATTTGATATATTTCAATATTTTTCACTCAAGCATTAAAAGGGATATATATGAATCCTTTTATGGGAATTGATCTAGAACCCTTGTGTGGTTGTATGAAATTGGGTAACACAAACTGGGGGGACATTATAGGTTCAACGAAATGAAATAAAATGTCATGACCATTTAGTATCACATTAGGGATGTTTCAAAGTTGATATAATATTTATGTCTACAATTAATGATGAGAAATGGTGTTTGAGGTTAGAAATAATATATTCCTATACATATCTTTATGGAAGAGAGTCAATATATATGGAAATAAGGGAAAGACAAGTCCCACATTCATCCGCCACTTTGAGATTCTCAATAAAATTGGAGTTGTGTAGAATAGACTATTTACCCCAAAAACCCCTTGTCAATATTAAAACGTATTCTTTGTATCTCTCTTGAGTAAATTCATAAAATTTCCATCACATGTACTGATTTTAGAAATGGTAAATCTAGAAAATGGTCACTCTTATGAGGACAAGCTGGTAAAATCATGGAATGTAGGGATAAGGTTATATGAAACAAACAAACTCACCTTGTCAATATACTATTCCAAAACCATAATAGGAGCTGATATGGAAGATATAGAATGAAATAAATTATAGTTACCATCAATTATTTTCACCTTACCATGTAAAATAAAATTTTATGTGTGAAATTTCATACGAGGGGGTGAATGCAAAAACCAAGAGTCTTATCAAGTGAATTTCCCTTTTGGATATATAATTGTGTAATATTTGGTAATATAATATTTTATAATATACATGAATGACATGATAAAACCAAATTCAATTTATTATATTAGATTAATCATTACATTTTGAGAATAATATTAACGAGAAAAATTAATTGATTTAAAATGGCCAAACAAATTGAAAATACTATTACAATAAAAAGAAAACCAAGATCGTCTTGACCCCCAGAATAATATCATATATAAAAAACACTATTGAAATGATGAAATATATTATTAATCTAATTTTAGTTTTGAAAATTAAAAAATATATTTGATCGTAAGAAAAAAATATTACTAAATGAAGAAGGGATGAAATATGATGTATTTATCAAAGGTATGGGACACATATGACAATTAAAAATCTAACCATTGGAATAGAAATCATACCATTGGAATATTAATCTAATCATTAAAAATGGAAACCTAATCATGATAGTTCTATACTATCGCATGGATGTTTAATATAATATTTATTAGTCCTATAAATTGAAATAATGGAATATTTATTTCTTGATACATGAAAATAAATGTTTTCAAAATGATAATATAATTGTTTTTTTGTAAAACATATTATATTTAAATCTATTTTTATTATAATAAATATAAATATTTAAAATAAATATTATTTTAAATTTTTTTTTCTAATATAATATGATGTCTAATAATAATTAAAATATAATTTTATTATAGAATAAGTAGTTTTTACAAGGGTCTACAAATTGATCCAAATATTAAAACTTGTATTTTTTAAATAAATGTGGATTATTTTTAAAAATTAAATCTCTCACATATAAAAAATTACATTCATAAAATGGATTTCATTTTTTGAATCTACATTTCAAAAAAAAGGTGAGGGAGGTTTTTTTGTATTTTCATAAAATTGTTCAATTTTTAGGGAATAGTGAATCATGAAAAATATGGTATTTATAACTATAAGATAAGTACATGAACATTTTATTCATGGATGGTATAATTTCCCTTAATTAAAACTCATGTGGACCACATAGTGTATATGGTCACATGATTCGACACTATTGGTAGTCTTGAGAAAAAAATAATAATCTCAAGATTGTAATATTCAAAAACACCCCACTCCACCCCTACAAATTCCAACCCTCCCCACCCCTTCTCTTCCTAATTTCAAATCCTTTTAGCATTAAAAATTTCTGGCTAACTCACCACATTTTCCTGTAGCCCATTTCATAGTGTTTCCTTTCTCATTCAATGACCATTTCAAGGATACTTATATGGGACCCTTAGAAGGGACAACCAAAGGAAGGGAAAAAATTATCAACTTACCTTCTTCAATTTTATTCATCTTCTACCACACAAAATGATTTACATATAACTGTAAATAGTAGCATTAGTATACTAAATATATTTCTATGTTAATATTGTGGGGAGATATCTATATTCTATCATCAATTATTTATACTCTATCATCCCTTAATTATTTCATGTTCGGAAATGGATATATATATATATATATATAATATAAAAAGTCAACTAGTTCATGATGATCAGTAAAATCATCAAAATGAAATAGCCATATAACATTAAAATTTTAATCAAATTAGTCATCCATATATTGGAACAAAAAATGTTATCATGAACCATTTTTTTCTATATGTTCATGAATATAATTTAATTCAGATTTTTTAGTTGTAGTTTCATTTTTCAAGAACATCCGTAATTATCCACAAGTTATCTGAACATGGAACCATGAAATGAACACCTTCAAAACATCAAACTTAAATAATATGATTAATTAAAATGGTTATAAATTAACATAAATAAATTATATAAAACCAAGTAAAGATGGAAATTTTTATTAATTGGGTAAATAATGAATTTTATATGATTATTTATTATATTAATTTAAACTACTAGACCAGTATGGAACAAAAGGAAATCTATCTCTCTTGAACAACATCTTTATATGGGTTTTGAAATTTATCTATCTGAATCACATTATCTCTCACTCTCACAATGGTGTCATGAAATTATGTTCAATTATTTAAATATCTCTCTTATATATATACCTATCTTTTTATCCATTCTTTTGATATTGTAATACATACCTTAAGATCATTTCTCAATCATCTTACTTATAATCAAAAATGATTATGAATATACTTTCTATCCATTAATATTTTTATATAAATTTAATTTAAAACCTTTAATCCCATTAATTACTTAATTAAATAATGTAATATTTTAGGTATAACCATTTTTACCTCTTGTTTCAATGAAATTCTATACATAATATTTCTCCAAAATCCCTTAGTTATTTCCTTGAACCACTATTTTTGAAGTTTATTTCTATACACAATTCTCTACCCCATCAAATGATGTTTTTTTCCGAATGGAAACCATATTTTGAGACATATTATTATGTTCCAAAATAAAACTAAAAATAATACATAATTCGTTCTTCTCTTTGGATTCATTATGAAAGCTCGTTTTACTATGATAAGAGGCAAGAATATGAAACCCATTTCGTTCCATGTTTATTTATTATGTTTTTTTCCTTGTGTTTAATTTCATTTTTTGTAACACATAATCATTTTAATGTTTTAATGTATTTTCCTAGAATTATCTCTAATGAATTGGGTAATGTTTTTGACTCATGAGATTATTGGTATTAGATAAGAGAGTCAACATAATCCATGACAGTATTATGTATAATATGTGATATTTTCATGGCAGTTAGATTTAAATTTTGCTTACATAATGTTATAAACTTATTTAAATTTATTAGTTCTCCGTGATCTTAGGATTCCATTTTCTATATTTTATTCTCCCGTATTATTATACTTTATCCCTGTAAATTATGATATGATGTTATCTAATTGGACTCATATGATATGCTTCATTACCTTGTTTATTTACATACCGATATTTTCATCTCACCCATTTTATTTATGTTTTCCCAAGTTATCCTATGAATATTTTGGAGATCAAACAGATTTATCTTATTATTATAAATATTAAAATAAATATGTTACACCTTATTTTTAAAATTATGTACTTTGAAAATAATATTTCAAATACACTTCGCCTCTTTATACTTTGGATATATTTAATGGATATTGTTTTTAAAAAACATGTCAAATTTTTATACAACTATTGGGTTACTATAAATAAACATCATTATACATACACACCCATAAATATATAGTGTGTTAATGTTTGAGGATATTTTAATCACATAATGGAAAATATATAAAAAAAATCATTGTTTAATATTGGAACTAAAAGACTAATGTTATTATATTTTAATAATAAATTAATTATTGTTTTTTTGGTTCCCAAATTCTTATGTTATAGATTTTACTTCTTATTAAAATATTGTATTTGTTCACAAATATCACTAATATAAGTCAAATCCAATTCAAATGTTATGAAATCATAAAAAATACAATTTATTAAATATGTAGAATATGATAATAAATGGTATATAGAAAAGGTAAAAAATATGAATAAGGTTATTAATATGATATCTAATATGTATTGTTTTATTATTTAAGATGTTATGTGTACACGTGGAATGGATAAAAAACATGGTATGGGTTTTCGTCTCAGTTTTCAATATTTGAGACATCATTGGTATTATGAACCTAATTTCATTTTTATGGTGAAAATAATACCAATTTGACATAATATATCATGAAAAATATTTTAATTATTCTATTTTAATTTTGATTGAAATCCCAGACTATTTCCATCAGAATGGTATGTTTCCTTATATTTAGGAAATATGAATCCTCACACCTATAATGATTCTGTTATTTTTCGTTACATTCTTTTATTTTGGGTTCACAATTTTTCTCAATTTCAATATTGGTGTTGATGATTAAATGTGGGGCGGGGGGAGGGTTCATGCATGGTTTCATAATCATTCATTTTGGTTTTAACATTTTCATCTATTATGGAAACTACAAACGTCTCCCACATCAAAAAGTTACATACCTACTTTCTATATGTAGGTGGAAATTAAGGGTTTCAAACTCAATGAAACATGGGAACTCACATTGTTCAAGGAGATAGGAGGTAAGCCTCATCACACCCTTCTAGTGGGGAATTATTCCCCAGTCCATAACTCTAATTAATATTTGTTTTTTATACTCATCAATGTATTGATGTGGGATTTATTATCCTAATAAAATTATTGGTGCTGAATCCTTCGGTATGTATAGGGGGATCAATTAATGATACATTAATTATGCTTCCAATATTCTCCCATTGTTTCTCATTAGTTCTTGTAAATGTGTAGTTACTTGTATATTGAAGTCGTATAACTAGGAAATTTGGGGTTTACATCCATCCAGGGAGGAAATTGGAATGATGAGGATGTGATTGAGCACTTATGAGGCAACCTTCGAATCAGTTTTATAATAGGAATCAAAACCAAGAAAGTTTATTTAAGCCCAAACCTTGTAGTTTAGTTTCATATAGAAATGAAATATATGAGGGCACTCAACGATCATAAATAGAGCTTCATAATTAAGAATGCATCCTATGTATCCTTCTTATATTAGGAATCAAAGTGATCATAGTTTGGTCTTCGCTCATCATTCTGATGGGAAGTGGAAGACAATTTATGTTCATGAGGGTAATATTCCCTACAGTTTACTAATATGTAAATTCTTTCAGGTGATACAATGAGGTGGATGAACTTATACTGATGTAGTCATGTCATGTCACTAAAAAGGTCATACACATTGATGTTTCCCAGAATAGTGAAAATTCATGGTACTAATGATATAGTAATTGTAAGTCCTTAAGACCATGTGATTCATGCTCAGTGTGAGAAACATAAGATAATTGATGATCTTGAGCTCTAAACATGGATATGAGACATTTGAAATGGGGTTTCCCAGATAGAGTATTTGATATAGATATATTTTTTTGGTAAGGTGTTATACATTTCCTGCGTATAGTAGGAATTACATTCCTCATAGTTTAATTTGTCCCTAACCAGCTGATGGGTAACAATCACTGGTTACCCTTAAAGGAATTATTATTATCCCCATGTATTGCAAATGATATATACTTATACTAGTATGACAACACATTTTATATTTTCATTGTCTATCTTATAATGAATAAAGAGATATGATGGCTAAGAATGGAAGGTCGATATATGTTTAGTATAAAATGGTGGCTCATTTGAGAGCATGAAAAAAATAGGGTTTCATGAGTGTGATACCCAATCCCATTAAGGTCAATCCTCTTTTAATGGGGGTACTTGGTCAAGGTTCCATATAATGGGATTCACATGCTTTATGCCCAAGCGTATATGTTAGACAAGGTTATAATATGTCCTATTACCTAATTACCATGATTAAGATGTCTTAGTTTTCCAACATGTCATTTTTTATATGTGAGATGATGACTGTCAGACATGTCTTGTTCATCTTCTTGACATGTCTGAGGACTGTCATGTGATTCATCCATCTTTTCTAGGGGCTACCACATGACAAGGTAGATATTTCTAACATTTCATTGTGTGATTCAAGGATAAATGTACATGTATTGTCTTATGATCATGATTAAATGTTAATATACCATTATCTATCATAAAATATATTTATATAGGACTTCAAGTGAAAAAAACCATATTCCCAGAGGAATTATCATGACTTTGTAGTAATGTCCATATGACATCAGGAGACATGAAATACATGTACGAGGGCAGCTATATGATCTTAATGACGTGTATTGATGTTTTTGAAAAATTAATTATTAGTTTATGAAAAGAAAATGAACTATATTCATGAATATTATTGTATCTTTATTCACATAAGCCTTCTGTATTCATCATCCTTTATCTCATAAATGACTCAATGTTCATCATGCATGGGATCAAATTATACCTCATAAGGCCAATTTGACATATGGAATCTCTTTCATGTGATTTGGTTGGTATATCATAATTCATTTATGTGATAAATAGTGTGATAATAATTATTTAGTTTACTTGGCTGTAGGATCCTACAATTTCATGGATTTCTGCTTTGAGAATCCCTCTCTCGCCTCTATGATCTATGGTTTTTTTTACCAAGGGAGGATTTATATGCCACTCCACCCCAGATATACGAAGAATCTCATGGAACTTATATCTAATATATTGTATTGTGTTAACGGAAGGAGCATTGCATCACACATTACACATAAACTAAATAAAAGTCATCCACAGTGTCATCTTCCTGTCACATAATAAATAGAGCCTTCATAATCACTCCACCATTAGAATAGTTTTCAAACTCATGACTTGTAAAAGGGATATCACATAAACAAACCAACATTTCAAAGGTCCTTCTAAAGATCATATTGACATGAATGGTAGTATTTTTGAGATCAATATTCCTATTGAAATGGCATTCATGTGATCAAGGAAGACTTGTACAACACCCTTTGTGAGATCAAAAAGTCCTATCAGAGGTCCATAGCAAGATCACTAAACTAATCAAGAAGAACTCATTACCCATTATCATGAAAAAAAATCCTAACTATAAATCATATAATGGTACTGTCTTATTTATATTTTATTTTACAAATCCTATGGAACTTTCCCATAGTTGTTTTTTATCTGTGTGTCACATGATCAAACGTACATGTTTTATGTCTTTCACATGATGAAGGTAACATGTATAGTGGCCTTTTCATGAAGAATATTGTATATCCCTAGAGATTTCACATGATCAATGGACTGTTCACATGGAAAATAATACCCCTTCACTTGAAAAACAACATAGATAAACATTTTATGAATCATCTATATTTTTTAGCTTTTATTTTACAAAGGGCTCGGTGATTTTCTGGAGACTATCAATCTACATTTTACATGATTATAGGGGATAGTATAGTAGAATATTCATGATCATAAGTTCTTATTTGTAATTAATTTTATACTTAGTGAGGCTAGGGGGATGGAATTATTATGAACATTAACAGAACATAGGAAGTGTATAACCCATTCATAAGATATACTTAGGCCCGTGCGATTATTTTAACCCAGCTTCCTAATAACCTTGTATCCATCCTTCTCATTTCAACCATTTGAGGAGAAAATAATTTTTATGATTTAGATAATTATATTATCCTAATATTTCCAATTCTAATTTGGTCATAATCAATAAACACACCCTGAAAAGTGATGTTCTTATGGAAATAGAATAGGTTCTGATGAATGTAAATGTCTTCCTAAGTCCATTAAGCTTTTACTGGTCATTATAATAAGTTTATTTTTGTCTTCATGGAAACATTTTGTATTATTAAGGGCTACTTATCAATACATGAGTGTGTGATAATTCATTTTATGGGTGACTAATACTTTTATTTCTCTTGTGATCTCCGTTCTTTTGCGACTACTTTGTAAGATATATTTTCCTAACCTCATTGTAAGACCCATCTGTGTGAAAAATTTATGTGATCTCACTCGATGATCGCTTCATGTTATCACCTTATCTTATTTAATTGTGAAAAAAATTCCATCCAGTCAATGATAACTTGGTAGAACCATGATACTCTTTCTTAGCAGCATGGTCTCTTCACATTTTTCACACGATCTTAAGGACTGTTGTGTGATATCATAATTATTGTCTGTTCTATGTGGCCTTAATATGGCCATGCGATCATTATTATTGAAATTGAACATGATATCATTAGATTTTATATGGTTTATGTGATTCGTGAGACATGTAAAAGGTCATCCGATCATGAACACTGTAATGGGTCACGGGATTTGCATGACGCTTCCCAATCTATGTACTTATTTTGATCCTTTTAATAACGTTCCTTTCCCATATGAGATATGTTTCCTTCTCTTATATAGATGTCTTTCAGAAAAGTTTTCATATTAGTAATGGCTCATGAAATTTCCATTTTTTTAAACATAAACAATGACCAACTTATGGTCATCCAATAGTCTTAGGTGAAGTAGGGGAAGAACAACATTGAATTTTTTAATTACGACCCATTAACTATATATGGTTTTGGCCTAAATAATGATGAGTATAATACGTAACCCCATTTAATTATGTTTCCTTACTCTATAATCTTAAATACACATTACACCATTGGATTAAATATCACTCATGCATGCGACATTATTTTTGAGGAAAAACAATATGATGGATAAAAAATATAGTTTCGGCCAAAAAAATTTAAAGAGTTTTATCAAGAATATGATTGTAAGATTCTTATTTACAGATAAATAATTAAAAAATATGATATGAATTAGAAGTTTGTATAGTTTCTATGTAGGGACATTCGGGCAGGAGGGATCATTCTAATGGACTATGGATGACCTTACTATGTACAATATACTACTATAACATTCAGTGTTGAGTTGATGAAAATTTTCATGAATGTGGCCTCTGGGATTTCAAAAATAATTACTTATCATATCAAAGGATTAATGATCTAATTATTTAGAAGATAGATCCCATACACAAATACATTTCATAAAGCTCATGGTGAAGTTGGAATTAGTTTTTGGGACATCGAAAAATTTGAATCAAACCAATTATAGAAGACATGTATGATGAGTTTCTCCTTCCTCGATTTGTTCGACATTATGAAGATTGACTAATCCTATTGAAAGGGTACTGATCAAGCTAGATGATAAGGCCTTTAAAACACACCCACAAAGAGGGGTGTAAATCCCATTTAAACAATGGGTGGGATGATTTATTAAGAAGGCCTATTGGGAATCCAAATCTATGAAGCTGAATAATTTCCCCTTACAATAGTCTCAAAGGGAAAAAGGATCCTAATATGCCACTGTAGAAGAATGTTCATTAAAAAAATAGGTGTGTGAGGTTGTTCCTTATATCGACACACCCATTCAACTTTATCTCTTTCTTATAATATATCAGAGAGGGTACCTACTCCCAACCCGAGAAAATGGAAGAGTAAAGGATAAAAATTTTATGATGGAAGCCTATATGGTAGGGGAAGGATCATTGGTTTTTTCCATTCCTATATTGTCCATACTATATCTCTTAATATGTTTTATGTATTTGTTATGAAACCCTTAGAAAGGCTTTGTCCCATTCCATGTGTTGGGGTGTTGGATGGGGGTAAACCTAGGTGGATACTTGTATTTGAGTTTCTATAATATCCCTAAGGAGAATTTTATTACCTTTTGGGTTATATTAGTGGAGTGAAGCCCACCACATTCTAGGGTTGATATATTTGGGCCTACATGAATCTCTATGACCACTTATCTTTCATGTTTTATAAGGATCACACTATTATTATAATAGATAATGAAGATGGAATCTATAAATATCAGGCTTACATGATTTCTATTAGTGAAAGAATCTGATCAACTCAGATTAATTGAATAATTTTATGTGAGTGATATTTTTTCTGTCAGTTAATGTGTCAATTTTATGGCATTTAGATGATGATTTCTTCTTATCTATTTTTTTTGTCTGAGAGGAATGCCATGGAAGATCACCAATATAGTCTAATGTTAACCCGGGAGGAGAATCATACCCCAATAGATATCCCTCCAACTAATGTTGATATAGTCTATTGTAATTCTATTGAAAGACTTAGACAGACTCTTTCCCAAATGGTAAACTACCTGTATTGGTACTTAATACCCTGGTAATACTACCAATTGTCAAAGGGAACCTAAGAAACTATAACAAATTGTCTTTAAGTAGGCCAACCGTATTATAAATTCCTCGTAAATAATATAGGGGTCTTGAATAATTTTTTCTACTAAAAAGGGGGCTATTTGGCATTACTATAAGGATCAAATCACTTATTAATAATGTAACAACCAAGATGGAATTTCTTGTTTCATATAAAAAAGGGAAATATAAAGGATAAATCATCTATTGAAATCATGGGTTTGTGACATAATGTGACAATAGTATTGGTATAATTTTCAATAATCAATGATCTTGTTAACATCACCTTTAAACAGCAAATTGTGGATTTCGGGGCCTTCTTTCACGACCTTATTGAGGAATTACAAAATGAGAATGGTCATGTACACTATTCACCTCAAGTCCAATATATGATGGTCCCTAGCATGGTTTTAATTTTTATAGATGAGGGAAACTATCTTAACCTTGAATAAGAGGTAATATTGAATTCATGACCATTATCAAATATTTATATTATAATCAAAACCATTTTTTGACATTTTATGAATCTCCATGGGTATGAAAGGGGGATGAAAGTTACCAATTGCTCCTTCCATTCATGATATATTCTCACAGTTTTATAGCTACTTGAACTGACCTGGGAGATGGGTTAGGGATTAATGATGATGGATCCATTGGTTGAATGGAGCTAATGGGAGTGGTAGTTTCCATTCATACAGTGTCAAAATGTACCCCTCCATTTCAATTATCCTTAGTTCCTTATGTTTTAGCTCATTCTGTGGGCCCATAATTAGAGAGGAAAATTAAAAAAATGTTCTCTAAATAATAATAGGTTTTTTCTTTCAAAATTATAAATTTAGTTGTCATTCTTTATTTCTCATTCTTGGTAAGAAATTTGGTATCGTATTCTAATTATTTTTTAAGGTGTCAGCCCTCGATGATCCCATGTTCATGATCAAACATATATTCAGAGAAAATTTTTGGGATTTCTATTACTCTATAAGACACAATAATGTTGGTCTAAGACACTCAAGGAGTTTTCCTAGAACATGTACCCACACAGTCGAATATGACACATTATATTGATGATCCAATGGTTTTTCTATTATAAAAGGTGTAGGAAAATGGACTTTTGGAGGAAGTTAAATATTGTATCTAGTCATCTAATAATTTTACCTTTATGGAGTAACGTTTATGAAAATTTGAAAAATTATTTAGAGATCCATTTTTTCAATTTTTATAATGTCCCCTAATATTTAATTTCTCTTATATCCCCTAAATGTTGCAAAAACTCTATGCCAATGGAGGAAAAATTAGTGGTGCCACCAAACCAGTCTTTACAGGTGAATGTCACATCTTTCCATGAATATGGGACATGTGAAACAATTTATACTAGTGATTCAACTAATAATGTTATATTTCCATCATTGATTATGGTTATTAATGATCTGAAAACATCATCTTATTCACCTCTTGTCTTGTAATCCTTTTTTTCTCTCATTGTAGTACATTCACCTTGGAAAATAAAACTTTAGGAGCCTTTTTCATCAAAATTCCCCCCAACTGAGTCATAAAATTGTGGAAATCTCTTTACCCAACTCATTTAAGATCATTATTTTGAGTCCCCTACTTAGTTACATAGTCTCAAAATAATTTTTTGTTTCTTCATTATGCTTCAGTTGGGGCTTAGATTTCATGAAACGTCTTTAACATATGTGGTGACAAGTGTGGGTGGATACTTGGAACCCTATAATAGAGGACCCTTTAATGGAGCTAATGGACCAACGTGGTCATCTCAGTTATATGTTTTCAACACTCAACTATAAAGGGTTTCACTATTTAAATCTCTATGCCTCGGTGAAGGAATTTATGTCCCCGATAATAGAGGAGGGCCCCTAAATTTGGTGTAGTAGTGGTGGAGGCCTCATTTTCAGACAAATGATGTGAAGATGAATCCCTAAATGAGGATTCCCAATGTGTAGTGATGCAATGGATAATTATTATGTGACTAACAATAATAATTCAAAGATTACATGAATGTAGTATGAAATTGGAAATCTTTATAAGAAGATTTCTATGTTTCAGATTTTGTAAAAGCCATATAGAAAACCATTTTAGGGAAATAAAGACTCTTTAACCTAGAAGACAAGGCTAAAAATGATGTTTTTTCTTAGGAAAATGCATTTTTGTAGATTTTATAGGTTGAATTTGAATTAGTAGATCAATTTAGGAAATCCATGGACAACTTAGAGATTCATTAGGCAGATCTCAAGTAATCTATTTATTAAATGTTATAATGGTCCTATATTTTTATGATCCATATTTGGTATTAGAATTCATTGGATAGACTCAACGATATAGTGATTTATCTATATTTTGTACATTATCAATGATTCAAACCATCCAAAAAATGTATGCCTCTATTAGGTTTTATTTCATTCACAATGTGCATGGAATGTCATTGAAAGTGTATGATATAGATCATTGAAAAAATCCACCATTTTATTGACATGACAATCCTTATTGTTGTTTTTACAATGTCATCCCAGGATTGATGTTGTTAATATGATAATTTTGGTAAACTTACTTCCTAGACAGAATGTTCAATAAATTTTTCCTATGTAACTAGACATAGTGAGCATAACATGATTTTTTATAGGGATCTATAATGTTCCCAATAAGCATTGTAAATTTATTAATTTTCAAAACCTTTTCCTAAGATTTATATGGGGAATGAATAGTGGGAGTAGAGATTTCTTTCTCTAGGATTCCTCTAAATGTTTTTTCAATTAGACATGTTTTATTTATTATACATGATATAAATGCTCATTATTTTCTGAAATAGACAAAGTGAGTTTCTAGTGAGAAAAGACTTACCTTTTTCCATGGATTGCAATTACAAGTTTTTGGCCGCATGATTATTGGTTGTATTTTAATTATTTGTTTGGGGACTTTAAATTTTAACCATATCTATATATTAGGATCTTTAAACTCATACCATATGCTGACGCATTTTTCTATCCTCTTAGTCGAACCATATATTGTTTTTGTTTTATGTTCTTCTGTCTCATATAATCTATTCCATAATTTTTAGGGTATTCTACACTATACCATCACTTATATGTTATAAATGATGTGTATTCAGAACGTTTTTAGGAAACCTTCATCATCTCTTGGATTATTATGAATGATTTTCCCTGATTGGTTTGAACACCTGACTTTCATAATTATTATTCCATATAATGAATTTTCCTGAAGGATTTTGCACCCTTTTTTATTTTTTAAAAATAAGAGGGATGGGTATATATGTTGTGTTAAGACACCATTTATGCTTTGTATGGTACAGTTTTATGTATTAGGTTTGATAAAACAATTGAATAGTTAAAACATGGGTTCTGTAATTCTTAATGAAATTACAAATCTGAAGGTGATGATATGAAGTACACATGATTGGGATGATTTTGAAACTCTCTAAGATGTATCGATACTCTTTATCTTTTTTTGTAATCTTAATGATTAGCGGTCTTTTCATGCAAGGATGAAACACCACTAGATAATGGCTCAAAGTCCCTTATGTATGATCCTATAGGGATACATGAAGGGTTGAAAAATCGGTTCCGCACTCCTTTTTAAGAGCTATAAAAGATTTGCGATGATTAAATGGATTAGAAGATGATTTTGGATATAGAGGAAATAGTGTTCCAAGAATGGTTATGGAAGTTTTGTTTATGGTCAGTAACCTCAAGCCCTACAATATATGGTTTTGAGTCAAAAATTTAGGTCCATCAAAAGGTTTTTAAATGAAAAATCACAATCCTGGTTTGGGAAGTGGTATAATACGTTGTGATATGATGGGAAAGATATCAAATAATCTTGAATAGTTGGTTCATGAGATGTGTAAATCATGACCTAATAATATTTGAGTAAGCATTACGTGGAAACCTATAGGTACATGTCAACCATCAATTAAGGATGATTCCTATATTCCACATATTAACGAATATAACTCCTAGGTTTTAGGGGTACTTTCTTCTAGAATAAAAATATCCATTAGGAACATGTTTTGAAGAATTATGTTATTAAAAATTGAATACTAGTGTTTTACCTATGGATTGAACTATCCATGTTATTGGTTTTCTAAAGGAAGAACAATGATAAGGGGATCCCATGGTCTATAATGTTCCATGTGTATTATATCAAAAAATGGAATTGGTTGAGTTTAATTTACGTATCGAATATATAAAGGTTCTTTTTGGAATATTTAATATTCATGAAGGGTCAAATATCCCTAATGGTTGTTTCACATCTTAGTGAACTAATTTTCAAGATGAGTAGATATGGAAAATCATTACTCTATTTCTTTTCTTGGACTAGGGGGTCTATAGAGAATGGGTCAAATTTTACTAATCCCATAATTCAAGACCCATGATATTTATTCATTTTTTATTTACACTCTATCTTTTTTGAAAAGCTCTAGATATAAAATTTTACCTATGGAATACTTTAATTTTTCTCAGACCCCCTTCATGGGTTTTTATTTACCATATTTATGTCTCCTATACTACGAATTTATGGTCATACTATTTTTTCCATTAACGAATTTATTTTATTTTTGAACATCATTGAAAAATATTCATGTAGTATCACTCATGATTCATCTAGACATGATATGAGGGGAGTGTTAAAAAAACCTGTTTGGGAATCCTATGTTTGAGATTTACTCCATCTCCTTCCGATGAAATTAATGAGAATATTTTGAATCGTGGATTGATCTTCTAAAATAATGAGTAACGGAATTGGAAAATCATATTTAGGGTGATATTAAATCACTCTATATTGAAGATATCCACTGTTTTGATGTCAGGTCACACAAGGATTATAATCCCCTTTTTCAGGGCAAGGAATCATTTTCATGATGGATGGGTGCACATATCCAGGAGTTAGGGGAACACATATATATTCAAAAAAATGGGACCCTTGAATTCAGGAATTCTTTTCCAAGGTCCATGAATGGTTTGTGGCAACTCAATACACTCATGACATGAAATGTCATTTACAGATTAAGGTTCTTAGAAATAATATGGAATCACCCAAAATATTTGTTGACTAGGGTCAAGCTCTTGAAGCCCTTTGATAATGAGTAATGATGAATGATGGTTTTCATAGTCTAGTGTCATGCAATGGGGATGCATCCATATTTCCTTTAACACATCATGACAAAGACACCATCCTTGCAGTTTAATGTCATATGATAAAGAAATTCTCCATGATACTTAATGTTGCGTGGCAATGATATTTTCATATTGTTTAATGTCATGTGACTATGAAATATCATTTTAAGTAGATAATTTTTTAGCTTAGTTGGATCTTCTAAAAAGATTCATGTCCTGGAATAATGGGGTATCAGAATACGATGTTATAATATTACTTTTTATAATCGGTACAATTAATTGATGTTTAACATAAAGGGTATCAAAATCGACTTGAGTAGTTGTGTTATATGAACTGTAAATCAAAAGACAAGAATATATGATCTAATTGGAGGAGTAAACTTGAATATAGGGTCAATAATTGAAAATGGTGGAAGCCTATATGGCACACAATTAGTATAATAACTCCTGTTTTTGTTGGTGCCTTTCCTCTAAAACAGAAATATTCACTAGAATCAAGCTATGAGGTATTGTGTTACTCACAATCAAATCTCAGTGGTGTCCCTTTGGTTTATTAAGTACATGTTACTTCTTTTTTATAGGGGAGAACCATAATTAGGGGATCCCAAGGTCCAAGGGGTTCCTAGAGAATAATATCAAATCAAAGATTTCTTTTGTATCAACTCAATTGTCCAATATATGATTTTTGTTCTTATAGATATAAAATTAAATAATTGTTTGAGCACCCAAAAGGAAATAAAAGCGTTTATTGAATACATTTTCAAGATAAAGGGTAAAAAATGAAATTCTTGATTGCACAATCATCATAGGGAAAAAAAATTAATGTGAGGACTGCTTGTTGAGTAGTTTAATATAATGAAATAAATACATTATCATAAAGAATAATGTCATGTGACTAGGATATGGTTCACTATATTTCGATAGAATGAACCCATATCACACTCGTCAGAGAAAATTATTGGGTTCCCTCAGCTTATATGATTCTTGCTGTGTGTGCTATTTAAAAGATAAAAATATCGTCAACTGATACATGTGAATGTGAATGATAGGGACTATGTGGGGGTATTCACATTTTGGTATGAGTGAGATTCCCAAAATAGATTTATTTCTAATCGAAGGGTATGGTAGGGAGTGGTGAGAACCCATGGATGGGCCTAGAATTGAGGATACAAGCATCATTATATATCCCATATTAGGTAATCAATGCATTCATAGTTCTCAAAAATAAATTTCCCACACCGGCACAATTTCTTTGTGTTGAGATGGAATTTTCATTATATTAGGGTTGGGCATTGCATTACTGATTTAGGAATCACATTGTATGATGTGATAATAGGAATCAAGAAATATGTAGTTCTTAGAAAGTTCCATGCATTAGTCTATCCCATATTCATGGAGAGGTCCATTTTTATACGTTGTAGTTGAACCCATGATTTAGATATAAGAATCACTATTTATCTTCTGGTAGAAAAAAAGCCATGCATAGTTTTTAGATGTAAAATTCACCACATATTTTTTTCTCATACACATGGTTGGGGGAATTTTTTATTGTGGCTAGACACAGGATGAGGGATTTGGGTGTCCCTATATTTCATGTGGGAACCAGAATCAAGACACATGATTTTGTTAAATTGTAATTCCTAGTGTAGGTCTGAAACATATTTAGGGGGGAGATTTTATTCCTCATATATTGTGGTTTGACTTAAGAAATGGGATCATGATTTGACTACATATCTGGTGTACATAAGAATCAATCCATAATTAGTTTATTTCTAAAAATAACTTCGACAGGTCTGAAAATTAAATAGGGAAGGGATACAATAATATATTACATATATACCCAATATTAGAGATATAGATGTCATTACAAATTATATGGTAATGGGAATCAAGCTACATGTAGTTCTTTAAATGGAAACTTCCCTATGTAGGTCTGACTCATATAAAGTCATGAGGTATTTTTTTCATTTATATTTGGTTAGACCTATGATTTGGTTTCTAAGAATCACTATGTATCCCATGGAAATTCAATAAATCTAGATATATTTCCTAAATGAAAAAAATCCCTATGTGGATCTTACTCTCACAAAAGGATATGAGTACTTTATATTTCTTCAACAAAAATCTAGTTCATGTGAATGGAATTGTTCATGAAGTAACACCCTCCTCTATATTTTACATCCTATGGAAAGGAAATCATCCACATTTTTTAATGTCATATAATATAGTCATTTTTAATCTGGTTTAACATCACTAGGTAAGGATTTATTCTATATAGTTTAACATCATATGGTAAGGACGTAAGATGATATACAATTTAAATTATTTCTACCTGGAATTGGAATCCATAACTGTAGTTATGGAACGTGCTTCATGTGAAACCTTTCATTAGTGTGAGTGTAATGTGTTCCCCATCCATTGCGTCTAATGAGTCATCTCCATTGGAATAGACCATATGTATGAGGTAAGTCCCTTCCTACTCATGTTCCAATATTTGATGTTTATATCCAAGTATAAATGGGTTCTAAAAACCTACACCTATTCTCCTTAATGGAATGAGTGGAGGTGAATCTTTTTATTGAAGTGTCATGCAATCAAATGTTGATGAACATTGGGGTTGTTCAATGTGAGTAACCTTTTCTCATCAAATGATTCCAACTAATCATGGAACTTTTATGATTTATCATCATCTGAGTGATTTCCAAAAAAATTTAGATTAAGGGAAACTTGACTTCTATGAGAGGAACAAATTCGGTTTTATAATGCAATGAATATAATGTATCTTGTATGGTTGTTCTGATGGTGGTATGTTAGGCTCATAAATAATTAAGCATATTATTTGTCTAGGAATACTTACAATTTATCATAATTTTCTATATTGTTTTTTATAGAGTCTTATTGAATTCCTCTATTGATACATTTGTTACTACATGATAGTTAGATGAATGGTTGGATTCTATGTTTCACTCTTAGTAAATATCATAAATTCACTTGGTCATAATTTGGTATTTTTTCCATATATTTCATGTGATGGACACCGAATCAAGTGATAATATTATCATTCTCAATGTATATGCTATTATTAATTCCAACGACTTTGAGGGGTATTTAATTCTCCCATTTATAAAATGAGCTAATGGATGTAGGGATGTACTTAAGATTCTAAGATTTAGCTAGGGGATTTTACCCTATAATATCGATTCATCATATGGAATATGGACAAGAACACATAGATCTATATAGAAACACTGGTGGTAGATGGTTGTTGTTTTCATGGATATGAAATGTATCAAATTTCCAGGTAAATTAGACAAATCCCTCTATCATTATTTTCCAAAATTATTCAATCCTCTTAATTTGGTGTGATTTTGTGGTCCTAGATTGATGTGATTTTTCATACACCTCTTGTAAATCCTTCATGATGGATGGAATTTTTCCTTCTATAATTCATCCAAATAGGAAACTATTAAAGAATAATTTGTAGATATATTTTTGTTAATTTGGCCTATCTAGAAGGGGGATATGTTCTAATTGGCATTGAGTTTGTTCCCTTTTAGATCGATCTAATATGAGGGTACCATTCTAGAGGTAATACATTATGTGATAAATCCATCTAGGGGTGGATATTCGTGCATCATGCTCTGAAAAAATGTTGAACCGATTTATTTGATCCTTATTGAAGATGATTACGGATGAGACCACTACTTAGTGCATGATGAACAAAACCATTTTATCAAGATTAGTATCGACCTAGAAAAATGTTGTATTATCCCAGACATCGTTATGTGCATTTTGAGATTAAGGGATGTGATGAAATTTTGGTTCAAAATGGAATTATAACATTATTCCACTCAAATAGCAGATCAGATGGTCCAATTGTCAATTCATGATGGAATACTCGTCGTTGTTTTGTTTTGATAACTACCAATGAATCCCCTTTGATTTTCAAGTGTTCTATATGTATATGTATGGATAACTCAATGTCGGTAATGAGGACTTGGAATTCAACCCAATTATTTGTGCAACCTTCAGAAAGTGATAAATAGTAGGGAAAATTTTCATTCTCTTGGGGAACAAAAACAATCCCTATACCAACCCAATTGAACTTTTAGTTTTCATTTATATTTCAAATATGACTTTGAGAGGTTACATAAAAATATATATCCCTCATTTTGGGTGTGTCATGAAAATAAAAAAACACTTCATTTGGATGTTTGTAGTCCACTGGTGTATCCTTTATAGTGGGATGTTTCAAAATGATATCAATCAAGATCATCCCTTTAAATTCCTCCTATAACATGATCTAGAAGTAATAATATTGCAGTATAACCACCCAAGAATACAAACACATAGTCGATATGGGGAATCCGTGGGTTTACATGAGCTAGTCAAAAAGAGAGACTAATAAGTCTTTATTATACTATAAATAATACCTCAACATTTTCACTGCAAAGATGAGTTCTTGAAAGTTCATCTCGATACCAGAATATCGGGTCTCAGTACCTTACATGATTTTATTGAGATAGTTGAGGATTTTATCATTGCCTAATTAATTTTTTACTGAGTAGAGAACCAAAAAATAATTCCACGGTATCCACATATATGACATGTTTATTTAATTTCTTTGGTGGCATAAAAGAATGTTGGGGCAGCAGGAATTTCATGAGACTCTCAATAGACTATTGGTAGTACTTGTAAAGTCTCAATTTTTTTATTATATGACTTTGAAATTTTTTTTAATATATTTCTAAATCTAGGACCTAAGATGACATGAGATCTTGGGGTCCAATGTGCCAAAATTAATTTCATAAAAATATTAAATATGTTTTATACTTTGTGTGTGTGTGTTTAGTTAATAAAAATGGGATAGATATTAAATGGTTGATTAGGTCAGAATTATAAGACCATTGTTGGGCCAGGAATATAGTTTTTACCCGAGGAGATATATAATGTGAGTTGGTGTGTGATGTATGGACCCCTCATTAATTGGTGGTTTATTTAAGTGGATTAATTAATTAATTAATTAATTATTTAATAAATTTTTAAACATGGAAAATGATATAAATTTATTGTCATAGAGAATGGTTCCAGGTTTAGCTTATAATTTCCTGAATCCTCCAGGGAGAGCTCATTCCTCTTCCCCTCAGCGAATGACAACAATTCTCTAGATCAAGGAAAATCAAAGGATGGAAAACACAACAGCTCCACCTAATTATTTCACTATTTCTATCTTTATCATAAATCAATCCCAAATATATGTAGGAATAATATTTTTCTGTTTTATGCATTTATATTAACTGATTGAGAAGATCTAGACATTTTATTGGATCATTTCAAATTTGAGCCATTGTATGTTCTTTGGTATTGAAATTTAATCATTTCATATTCTTTAATCTATTCTCAGTTTCAGATTCATGATTTAAATCCCTTAACTCTCATCTAGTGATGTTGAATCCATTGTTTTTTGCCTTTCTCCAAAATATTCTTTTTGTTATTCACCAGATGGATTCTCAGACTCCCGGTTCGACTTTCTTGGAGGTACTGAGTTTGATCAAACCCATATATTCATGGTGAATCGATTATGTGAGAAAGAAATGTTGAATAAATAAGAGTTCTAGGAAGAAATTAGTGTGGGGATGATCAAATCTGTTGTTTGATTCTAGATCATTGATGGTGGAGCCCACAGGTTTGTTCAAAAAACTCGACAAAACCCTTATTCATGATGGGGTTCAATTTTTAGTGAGTGGTGGCCTAGAATCATGATTTGTAGGTAGATATAAATTTCTCGGCATTAGATAGCCCAAGATCAGGATAGGTTTGACTTGATTTTAAGCACATATAAAAATATGGGAACCTGGACATTGTAGTGAAAACCTTACTACACACCATATGCATGATGAACTACATAGCATGGTGCACCCCTCAGCAGTGGTGATAGTGTTTTAAAAATTATAAGAGGGACACTGTGTGTGGTCACCCTTACACGATGTGTACCACATCCCCAGTTGAAAAAACCATGTGACGGACCGCACAAGTAATGTTTTTTGTATAAGTACATGGATATGGCTTGAATACATGGGTGACATCCCTTGTGAATCCACAAAGCATGTACTAGAGTACATGTACATGACAAACAAACATGGCCTGGTCCCTAGATAGGTTGGAGACGCCATGTAGTCCACTTACACGGTGTGTACCAATACGCGTAAGAGAACATTTGTACCAAAAAGTGACAAGGACAAGTTGTGAAGTGGAACCACACACCGTGTGAATACCCTCACAAATTATTTTACCTGATATTTTTTATGGAGACCTCAAACGTGTGTATATCCTTTTTTTGATCCCATAATTAGGTTCATGAGTAGCTTATCTTGTGTGTTTTTTCACATAGAACCAGATGGTTCTCACGGTTTTAGATTTTTGGGATACAATGAAAATTTTATGAGTTTGGAACCTTCTTAAGTGATGCTCGACAATGATAGTGATTAGGTGGGATCACCAAGGAAATATTAAGGGAATTTCCCTACAGAAGGGATCAACTATGGAGTTCCCCAATGATCATTCTAAAATACCTTCTAGCATGGAGGGATAGTGGAGTTCCTAGAAAAATCCCTCTAGGAATTACCCTTCAGTAGGGCTTGGCAGGGGAGTTCCAAGACGAATTCTTCTAAGATTTACCCTCTATTAAAAACGGCATGTGGAGTTCCCCAATAGCTTCGTTTGTGCATTACCCATTTGTGGGGATGGGTAGCCGAGTTCCCCATTATCTTCATCTAGGAATAACCCAAAACCAAGGGTTGGAAGTGGTTTTTTATGATGATAATTCCCAAGAGTTACCCTCTAAAGTTGAATGGAAGTGGATTTCCTCAATGATTATGAGAGTAGGACCCTCCAATAATAATAGGGTATGAGATCCTTTCCAAGAGTTGTGACCCATTAACAATGCTTCATAGTGATAAGGTGTGGTTTGATGTATCTTTTGACTCACAATGAATAGGTATGCCTTCCCAATCAAGACATGTTTATATGACACGACCTATAATTGTGCAGGTGAATCTATCCCACAAAATGTGGATAGTATCACAGTTTGGTGATTGATTCCCATAAACTTGGATGTTCATGGTATGTGTGTGGTATACTATGAATCATTGATGGAATTTCTTTTATAATTGTTGGAAACTCTTATTTTGAGATGAGTTGTGAGATAAAGATCCCCTAACTCCCTCTTATGGGATTATTTGAATAAAAATATATTTTTTTTAAATGGATTCCCCTCATCGATTTTTTACACTCTTCTTCCAGGAGAGGTGAAGACGTACTGGGGATGCCATGTTGGTTCCATGTGTAGCCTCTCATGGTTGGATGAGTCTAATCTCCTTATATAGTTGGTAAAGACTCCACAAGTAGTTTTTTTCTGACCATGTTTAACGCCTTTTGCTTGGACAATATTTTTTTCACACTCTTCTTGGGTTGGGAAATACATGTTCACTATACATTGTCCTATCTACTACTTTATGCTTCATTTTTATCTCTTATTGCTCCCCCTTAACCCCTTTCAGGTGTTCTAAGGGGAATGTATATACTCACCCCTATATTGTATTTTCCCAAACGTTTCATATATTTTGTATATAAAGAATAGATCAAACATGACATTAGAGGATCTTAGAGGCATTGGGTTCTTAGACCTTCTGTGACGGTCTTATATTGGACTATAGAAGATGGAATCTCTTAGCTATCCACTCTTTACTAGTTTCTTTAGCTTGAGACATACTTTTGGTTTGGATTGTATTTTACTGATTTACTTTTCCATTACCATTCTTTTGTATTATCTAGTGGTTCACACATGTTTGATTTACATTATAGTTGTGTTTCACATTTTCCTTATTTCCCTCTTCACTTTTCCATTGAGCAGGCTATATTTTTGTGTATATGTTCTTAAGAAATGTCCTCTCTGAGTAAGTTATTCCTTCAGAACTTGATTCCACCACTTTTCCTATAGAGTCTGTTGTTGGATGGTTGTAGCTCATGCATCAACATTGGTCGGATCATGAAAGATTGGTATTAATGGATGTTCATTCCATGGGACATTGTTTAGACATATCCCCTCATAAATATTTTATGGGTTTAGGGAAAAAGTTTCAAGGTGTGTCGAGTGTGGTTCTCAGTCCCATGAATCCATTGATGTTGTGGCGTCCGACATAGCGCTTCACAAGGACCCTAAATACCTTCTTTTAGACTCAAAAAATTGAGACATTTATTTGAGGGATCAATAGTATATGAATTAAATGGGAATGAGTCTTTGACTATCACTCTTTATTCCTTTCCCATTATATAATATCCTCATCTGAATGTGGTACTGCATGATAACTTTCATGATGCCTCTGCGATGACAGCAAGCCAGAATACCGATTTCATTACCCATCCCCTAGGGCCCGTGTCGTGACTACCCCAAGCTCGAATTCCTTAGGCTAGGGGTTAGCGACTAGCATCAGAAAGGAATATCCCTAAAAGTGGGAAACAATTTCCTTAAAACTCACAAGCACACAGACCAAGAACAAGAAAAGATTAAAACCACGTAGAAAAACGGTAGTAGTAAAGTGTGTACTAAAACTAAAGGGGTTGGAATACAAGCCCAACTAAACAGATACAACTATAATAGACAACATCTCCTAAGATCTTCCACCAATAATCCTACCTGAAGGGTAGGTATAGTTTGTCTCTATAGCTCTCCACGTCAAATAGTCACCTTTAGGTATCACCTGGTCCTGGCTCTATCAAGTCATAGCCTAGCTACTCGTTGCCTTCACAAGATACAACACGTTCCAGGAAAATCCCATGCCATGGTGAGTATAACAATACCCAGTAAGGACCCCAAGACCCCCGAAGGTCACTCAAAATTATACAATGGAAAACCACAAAGAATGATCTCAATCACAATGCACAAAAAAAAATACTCATCTCAAACCAGGTATACAAATCAGAGTTCAAGAATAAAGATGATTATTCTTAAGCTATAACTTTTTTATTCTGTTAGAATGATTACACAAAAGAACCATGAAAGAGTTTTTCCATTGTCGATCCACATAGGGTCGTACGTCAATGATCACCGACGGGACGCTCTATGGTTGGGCGTCTTCGGGTCGGGCACTACTGATCCACACTAGGTTACTAGAATTCTGATCCACACAGGTTCACTATGATGTTGATCCACATAGGGTATCTATGATTTTGATCCACATAGGTTTGCTATTATTTTGATCCACATAGAATCGCTATCATGATGATTCAAATAGGTTCTCTATGATGCTGATCCACACAAGGTTGCTATGATGCAGATCCACAGAGGGTAACTATGATGCTGATCTACACAGGGTCACTATTATGTTGATCCACACAGGGTCTCAATGATTCTGAGATGTTGATACACACAGGGATTCTATGATACTGATCTATATAGGGTCGCTATTAAATTGACATCCAGCCACAGGATTCCCTGAACCCGGTGCACTTGAGTACCGTAGTATCTACTCTTCATGATATCAGTCATGACCTCAAGATAATGTTCATCAGTCAACTACCACAAATTTCAAAAGGAAAGTATCTTAATGTACATCCATGCTGTAATGGTCCCAACGTGACATAAGACGTGTCAATCGGACGACAGGTCTGTGAGTTATAAGATTTTTAGTGCCAAGGGCCCGGTTGGATTCGTGTTAGATCCAACCTATCCATACTCCAACATTCTCCAAATATCAGGTGATGTATCTGAAAATGACTGTCTCATTTCAAGGATTACATCACCATAGATGGTTTGAAAAATGGACATCTGGTTTGTGAGATACAACCTTTTAAGCGTATATGGGGTGAAAGGGGTCCAGTTCTGGTTTGACCCAGTCGAGCTGACCTAGTTCAGGTCTGACCCGGGTCCGACTCGGCCCAACCCAAACATGCTGGCCCAGACTGAGTGGTTCGGGCCATGGGCTTGGCCTACTGGGCCGTGGACCATCCTGGCCCACCTTGGCTGGGTGTGGCCCACTGGGAGACCCGACATGATGGCTAGCATGGTCCGCCAGCTAGGTGGCAGACCCCTTTCCAAAACGGCTCAAATCCATTTGGGTTTCTCCATCTGGTGGCACCTCGTGGCACCACCCTCCTATCTACAGGACCCATGGGGTGTGGGTCCCCTTCACTATAGCTTCTATGCCATGACCTGCTTCCGTGGTGCGCGTTTCCCTACTTCCACCGTGGCTGGCCATGTCGGCCACCCTTTCCATCTGATGTGACAGCTTCAAGTGTTTCCTATCTTCCGCGGCTGCTGTTGTGTCCAGCAATCACTGGTCATAGGTGCCGCGCTGGAAGGGATTCTGTGGGCCACCAAGTGATCTCTAGTGGTCTGTTTTCAATTCTGAATGGACCTATGTGACTCACAGGTTATTGTCTTCACTACGTTGCTTTCATATTCTGGATTCTGTTGAGTTGAAAATCCTCTCCCAAAGAGGATGTAAAAATATGAAGTGGAAGATGGTTTGGGCCTTGTTTATTTGACCCACTCCCACTGCATTAGCATCATATTAATTTGGAGTAATTAATACATAACATAAAATAAATGAAAACCCACATTCAATAATCCCACAATAATCACCAATAATTTTATACGAATCACTGATCAACTCATTTTGGATGATCCGCATTCATCGTGATATTCATTATTGAGGAAAAGAATCAAGAAATTAGTTTAATTTAATAACAACCTCTACCTTTGATTCGGAGGAGACTTTTCAGTTGTGGAAGAAGAATCCACGTTTCATGAAGCCATCAACCTTCTTTGATCCTGGAATTATTCCTCCAATGTTGTTGTCCATTCCCCCGTTCTTCTTTGGTGGGAGAGGCCACAACACTTCATCATAGGGTCCTTCCTTCCATGTCAAAAAACCCATGCCCGAGATTCATTTAAATATTGGGTAAGGGAGATTAATGCATCATATGTTTAATGAGGATCATTAATGAGTTTAAATTAATGAACCTCTTAAAAATCAACAGTGAGGTTACAGAACTGAAAATTCAAGACATTAAATGGATTGACAACCCAGTGGTCCCTCCACCGCCACTCAACAGTTTGTAGAAAAATAAAATAACATTTTTATGTTATTTTATTATTCATGAAAAAGTCCACAAAAATATATTATTCTCTTGAACTACTATGATCGATATTATGCATCCCTTAAGAGAATCCCGACGTTGTAGATTCAACAGTTCCATCATATTTAAATTCTGAGAACCGGTTCAAAAGATAGAAACCTCCACCCACACTTTTACGGAATATACCTTAAAAATAGTTCAAAATTCCTTTCACTGCACACCGAACGTCGGAATCAAGAGCCTTCAATTTTCAAAGACTCATAATATTCCCAAATAATTTTAAAAAAAATTTGGAATTTCCTTGTCTTTACATTATCCCCACCTTAGGGATATTCATCCCTAAAAGCTACAACAAAACTATGGGAACAAATGGGGGTAGTCAGCACATATCTGAGCTTACCGCTCCCATGTTCTCTCAAAGAGGTTCCTATGATGTCAAAAAACTCGCACAAGAGGAATCAACCACCAATAAATGACCCACTCGTGTCGATCCTCTATCTCTATTGGGAACTCCGCAAACGCCGCCCCATCATCTATATCTAGTAATCCCCGGTCGATAACGTGCGATGGTCATGCACGTACCTCCTTAGCTACGACAGCTACAAAACATTATGAACTCAGTGTATTTGTGGGTGAAGAGATAGATGGTATTCCACCTCACCTACTCTATTGAGGAATTGGAATAGTCCGATAAACCTCAAAGATAGCTTTCTGCCCCGACCAAACATCCATAATCCTCTTCGAGGTGAGACCCATTGGAATACGTGGTCTCCCTCATCAAACTCCAAGGGTCTTTGTCTTCTATTCTCATAAGACTTCTTCCAGATCTGTGCAGTATTCATCCTATCCTGAATGACCTGAACCGTCTCAATAGTAGCTTGTACCAACTCTAGACCCACAAGTATTGACTCCCCTGGGTCTATCCAGCATAGGGGTGACCTGAAAGGTCACTCGTACAAGGCTTGAAATAGATCTCTACATATGGTGGAGTGAAAATTGTTGTTGTATGCAAACTCCACCAAGGTAAAGTGATCCTCCTATCTACGGAAAAAATCTAGGACGTAAGCACAATGAATGTCCTCAAGCATCTGTATGGTCCGCTCTATCTGACCATCTGTCTGAGTATAAAGGAGCTGTTCAAGCAAAGGTGAGTCCTGAACACATCCTATAAACCCTTCAATAAACATGATTTAAAATTAGCACCACACTCTAAGATGATCATCAAGGGAACCCCTTGAAGTCATATAATCTCTTGTACATAGAGACGTTCCATGCTCTCTGCTGATCCCTACTATCGAATGGGTAGGAAGTTGGCCGACTTAGTGAGTCAGTCAATGATCACTTAGATGGACTCGTGGCCCCTACACATATGTGGTAGCCCTATTACGAATTCCATGGAGATTAAATCCCACTTCCACTCCAGTACCTCATGTGACTGAGCTAAGCCTACTAGTACTTGATGCTTATCCATCACTTGCTGACAAGTACGACATCAAGAAACGAACTATGCACCTTTTTTCTTCATCCATGGCCACTAATATTTATGCCATATGTCCTCTTACATCATCACCACGACAGGTTTTACCACTAAAGGATATGTATGTAACTCCTTCAACACCTCCTCTTGACGAATCACTAGTACCATAGTGCATCCTCTGAAGAGAATGACGTGATACCCGCCTTCAGAAAATTCATCAGGAGATTGTCCTAAGGATATCTATGTACATCTAGCCTCACAGTTAATATCCTCAAGGTGAGCCTCCTGAACATGGTGAAGGAGTGGGAGAGTGAAATTCTTATACTAGAGGTTGGCCGCTCCACCACTATCCACGAAGGATAAGTAAAACACTGCTAGATTCCCCATAACCTCACTCAACAACATTATACCATACCTCTTGCTGAGTGCATCTGCTACTACATTCCCCTTCCCAGGAGTGTAGACTATCTCAAAGTCATAGTCATGGAGGAACTCTAGTTGTCATCACTCTCTCAGGTTCAGGTCATTCTGTGAGAAGATATACCTTAGACTCTTTTGATCAGAGTAGACTGTAAAATGTTCACCAATCATGTAATACCACCACATCTTAAGTGCAAAGACCACTACTCCTAACTCCAAGTCATGGATATCAAAGTTATACTAATGCTATCTCAAATATCTTGAGCCATAGGAAATTACCAATTACTCCTGAATTAGGAAAAAACCTAGTCTGGTCCTTGATGATTCATAGTAAACTACATACCCAACACCCTCTTTTGTTAGCCTCAAGATTGGGGAACTCGTCACTCTCTGCCTTAGATCCTCAAAAAACTGCTACCATCTCCCCATCCACACAAAGGGATGTCCCTTCTTTGTCAAAGTCGACAAGGGTGTCACAAATCTGGAAAATTCAGGTTCGAATTACTGGTAGTACCCATCCAATCCCAGGAAACTCTGTACCTTGTTCACACTCCTTGGTGGCTCCCAAGCAAGAACTGCCTCTATCTTTGCCTGATCCACTACAACTCCAGCCTTCAAAATAACATGCCCTAGGAGGTGGACTTCATGTATCCAAAACTACCACATTGTCATAAATTCATAATAATGGTGCTCTCAGAGTGTGTCCATAACTATCTGTTGGTGTGTGGTGTGCTCCTCCTCCGACGTTGAGTATATCAAGATGTCTTCAATGAAGACCACCACGATGTGATCAAGGTAAGGCTAGATGATCCTATTAATGAGCATCATGAACACTGTCAGAGATTTGGCCACAATGAAGGGCATTACCAATAACTCATAATGGCCATACTAACATTTGAAAGCCATCTTCGGTACGTCCTCATCTCGTACTTTGAGACGATGATAGACTGAAATAAGGTATATCTTCAAAAACCATCGAGCATCATTTAGCTGATCAAAGAGATCATCAATACATGGGTGTGCATACTTGTTCTTCATTATAACCTGGTTTAGGCACCGATAGTCTAAACAGATTCTCATACTCCAATATGCCTTCATGGAGAACAAAATCTAGGATTCCTATGAAGAAACACAAGGCCTCACGAACCCCATCATATAAAAGTCCTACAAATATACATAGAACTCCAAAATCTCCATGGGAGTCATCCGATATGACGGTGTATATATTTGAGCCATCTCAGGGTGTAGGTCGATATAGAAGTATACCTCTCTATGATGATCTAGTACTAGAACATCATTTGGAAAGACAACAACAGACTAGTCCACTACTATAGAATAACTCAGACTCCTTATGTCAACTGCTCTGAGGGTAAGGTTAGCCAACTGACGAGTGATTGGATTCCCCTCTTCTATGAAAGTTCATCCTGTGTTGCTAAGGTTCCATTCTCGGTGGTGAAGGAAAACCTAATCCCATCCTCACAGACACACAACACTTTGCACCAAAAATATTCAATTTGAGCATGAACTGTGGACAAACAGTCTGTACCCAAGATGAAATCATAAGGCCTCGAAACTGCTAATAGGGGATCCCGGAAAATGCTCTCGCCTCCTAGAGTAAGATCACACTACAAAAACCACCATGTGATCGTTAAATCCTCTCTCGTTAGAGTCTGTAATCGTAAGGACCGAGCCAATGGATCTACTGGAATCCTTGAGCTCTGAAAGAGAGATGAGGAAATGAAAGAGTTATTGGCACCAATGTGTATAAGTACTGCATCAAGGGTGGAGTAGACATATATCATACCTTGAATCACTCTGGAGTACTGTGACCATAGGCCACAACTGCATGGATCTGAGCTCGTCCCTATCGCCTACTCCCTAAGGTTAGGGTGGACCTCCTATATGTGGTGGCGGTTGAACCTCAAATCGCTGCCCACCGCATGCTGCCTGACCTTCTCCCCCACCACATATTCCTCCCTGTGAACCACCTCACTCGAATCTCATCCTCTTCCTCTGCAGTGCCTCAAATGTCTACTGATCGGAGGTACGGAGGGTCGGGCAATCACGATCCATGTAACGCTGCCCACCGCACATGAATCGTTGTGTGATCCTCTACTAGCTTGCTCCCCCTCATGTGCTCTGTACCTCCGACCCTATGTCCTGGGGTCGTCCTCTAGAAGGTCTAGCCCACTTGGACCTCTGTTTCATCAGCCTACTTCTTCCTAGAAATGACACAACTAACTATCATCTGGTGGTGTCTATCACTGTCAGTACCTACTCAACTAAGAATATTTCCATCAATAATTCTCGCTCAAGAACTCTAGCCTACATCGGGATATTGAGAGATATCATCAAAGATATGATCTCCTGCCCGTGACCCTACTCAAAGGTCTGGGCCCTAACAAATGGTTCATGTACAATGTTAGTGGATTAGCGCTTGAGGTCAGTGAATCATGCCGAGTACTGGGCTACTATCTCACTGCCCTACTGCAAGAGGGTCCTACACCAAAGCCTTACATCTCGATGGGCCTTTATAGTGAACTCTCTATAGAATCACGACAGGCTATCTTTATGGGTGCATCCTGAGAGGAAACAGGTGTTCCATGGTCAATATGTTATACCTGGTGTGCTTACTCAAAAGAGATCCAAAGTAAAAACATTTTCAAAACACACGTAATCAAGGTTTTCGTGCACTGACTTAGAAATCAGAATTCAGGGTCCTGGTGTATGGATACGTTAGCCGTCACACCCACACTAGACTCCCCAAACTGAAAACCATACCCAAAATAGTTAAAACTATTTCTATATTAGAATGATCAGAGTCATAGTTCTTCGGTAGAACCTAATCCTCTGATACAACATTGTCACGACCCGTCCCCTGGGGCCCGTGCCACGACTACCCCAAGCCCACCTTCCATAGCAAGGGGTTAGAGATTAGCACCACAAATGCATATCCCTAAAAGTGGGAAGGCATTTTCCTTAATCCTACAAACACAACGACCAAGAACATTGCAATATGAAAACCACGTAGGAAAACTAGAGTAGTAAAGTGTATACTAAAAGTAAAGGGGCTGGAATAAATGCCCAACTGAAAAGATAAAACTACAACAGACAACAGATCCTAATATTTTATACCAATGATCCTTCCTGAAGGGTAGTTATATCTCCTCTCCACATCTCTCTACGTCAACTAGTCACCTCCACGTACCGATTGGTCTAGGAACCCTCATGTCTCAGCCAAGCTGCATGTCGTCTTCACAAGACACAACAAGTTGAGGGCATATCCCATGGAGGGGTGAGTATGAAAATACTTAATAGGGACCTCGATACCCCTGATGGTCTCTCAAAACTACACAGATGAAAACCAAAATTCATGATCTCACTTAAAAATCCTAACGAAAAAAATCTTCTCAAACCAGGAATATAACCCAGTGTTCAAAAATAAAGATGATTAGTCTTATGATATATAATTTTATTTCATTAGGAAGTTTCCAAAACTGAACCATGAAGGGGATGTTCCATTTTCGATCCACATAGGGTCATATGTGATTGATCCCCGATGGTCCATTCTAAGGCTGGTCCTCATCGGGTTGTGCACTGCTGATCCACATAGGGTCTCTAGAATGCTGATCTATACGGGGTCTCTATGATGCTGATCCACATTGGGTCATTATGATGTTGAACGACACATGGTCTCTGTGATGCTGAGCCACATATGGTCACTATGATGCATATCCACACAGGTTCTCTATAATACATAATCAATGGGTCACAACTATGTCGATACACCCAGGGTTGCTATGTTGAAGATCCACACAGGGTCACTATTCAATTGACAACCATCCAAAGGATTCCATGTACCCGGTACACCAGATTTCTATTGGATCTAATCCTAAAGATGTAACTCATGAGATAAAGATACTAGTTATGACTCAACAATCATTAAGTTCCACAATGTAGTAACCAAAAGGGCCTACATGTCGTAAGGGTCCCAACGCGATAGACATCGCGTCAATCAGACACCTAGTCTGTGAGTTATTGGATTATTAGTGTCGACGACCTTGTTGGATTCAGGTTCGATCCAATACATTCATACTCTAAAATTCTCCAAAACTCGGGTGGATTATCTCAAAGGGCTATCTTATTCCAAGGATTCCATCCTACCAGACAGTTCGTCAAACAGAAGTCTTGTTTGAGAGATACGACCTTATAAGCGTATCTGGGCCTAATGGGGTCTATGGCTGGCCCGACCGACCGGACCCACACTGACCTCGGTCGACCTGACCTGGTCCGAGTCCGACCCTGCACAGCCCAAACCGGCTGGGCTGGCCTGAGGGGGTAGGGCTTCAGGGTCGTCCTGTTTGTCCGTGTACCAGCCCAACCCACCTCATTTGGGCGCGACCCTCCAGGTGACCTATCCCAGTGGCTCGCACGGTCCACCACCAAGGTGGCTAACCCGATTTCTAAACAACTCGAATGAGTTCATGTTTCTACAACCAGTGGTGTCATGTGGTGCCACCCTCCTATCAATAAGACCAACGGGGCACATGTCCCCTTCACTCCAGCTTCGAAGCCTTGACATCCATCGATAGTGTGCATCTGTGCACTGCCCTACTGCCACCGTGGCTGGTCGATGATGGTTTCCCCATCCATTCGCCATGACTCCTTCGGGTGCTGCACCGATGGGGCTTCCGTTAGCTACCAGGTGAGCTCCAGTGTTCCATTTTCCTATCCGAACGTGCCTACGTGCTTCCAAAGTTAATGTTGTCACCGCATGGCTTCCAGATTCAGGATTTTGTCGGGTAGAAAATATGCACCCAAATAATGTATCATAATATGATTTGGTCGAGGGTCCAGGCATAGTACATTTGGACTACACCCTCTATGTTAGCATCATATCAAGTGGTAGTAATTAATACATCACATAAAATAATGAAAAAACTCATTCAAAACTCCCTCAACAATCACCCATAATTTAATACGAATAACATATCAACTCATTTTGGTTGATCCTCATTCATCATACAATTGATGAATGAGGAAATGAATTGAGAAATTACTTGAATTTAATTATAAACCCACCTTGGATTTGAATGAGACCTCACAGTTGTGGTAGAAGAATCCAAGTTTGATGAAGCCATTGACATTCGTCGATCCCAGCTCAATTCCTCCAACATTTCCATGAAAGCCTCCATTCTTCGTTGGTGGAAGATCCCACAACAATTCATCTGAGGTTCCTCCCTTTCATTTCAAAAACCCAAACCTATGATTCATTTAAATAGAGGTGAAGGGAGATTAACACATCGTATGATTAAAGAAGTTCATTAATGAGTTTTAGTTAATGAACCTCTTTACACTCTATGGTGTGGTTACAAAACAGAAGAGTCAGGCAATTAAATGGCTTGACAACCCAGCGGTCCTGCCACAACCTCTCAAATGTTGGTAGAAAAATAAAATAACATTTTTATGTTATTTTATTATTCTTCAAAATTTATGAAAAACTATCTTATTCACCCAACCTACTATGGTGGATGTTAAGCCACCCTTAAGAAAATCCTAGAACTAAATATTCAATGGTTCCCTCAGATTTCAATTTCAAGCACCGTTTCAATAGATAGAAATCATTTCCCACAAAAGTAGTGAATGTACCTTAAAAAGTTCAAAATTCTATTCCGGGCACACTGGGAATCAGAATCAAGCGTCGTCAATTTTCGCAGACTCGTAATAATCCCAAATAATTTTAAATAAAATTATATGGAATTTATGTGTCTATTCAACTTGTTATCATTCATGATGAAGACCTTATGTGTGATGTGGCTTCAGTTCAGGGTCTATCTCATGATACCCTTCTTCCATGAGGGAAGGTAGCAGTACCTCCACCTATTGAGAAGCAGATCATCTTGGTAGATAAGGCTGGGGATATGCATATAATGATATCACTCGATGTGTTCTAGTATCAGTGACGGCTATGGTTCTTGGGGAATCCCAATCCTTATGTAGCGTAGGATTGGATAGAGTTCATGGTTCAAATATTCAGTTTTATTCGAAGCCTGGTGGATCAGGTGGTGACAATGGAATCCATCCATCTCCATGGAGTAACTAGTTGTTGGTAGAGTCATACTACATAGATGCTTGATGATTTGAAACTATAGTGGGATTACTTCCAGTATATGATCTATGAGGAGTACTACCCCTTTTACTTATACTCGATATGGACAAGGATATTTTGAAGATTTATCTTGGGTGGATGGTGGTTTTTGAGTACGCTTCATGGTTCAAATACTATTGTGTTGTTTGTCTAAAGTGTTTTTTAGCACCATATTAATTTCCCTAACTTGTAACTAGAATAGTGTGAAAGTACATGGTCGGTCCACAGGGAAACGGTTTTGGAATTTATATCTCGTGATTTGAAATCGATCAAGTGAAGATGCTAAATTTAAATACAATTTGATGGTTCCTAATGATTAATCTCGAAAAGAACTAATTTCTTGGACTTCTCTAAGTCACTGCGAATTAACACCAAAACCAAAGATTACTTAAAACTGGATTTTAATGGATAATGATAAAAATGTGTTGGGGCAGGACATTTATGTGGGACGTTAAAACTTATTACCTATTGTGTTGTGTTGTTCATCATAACCCATATTTCTTGATTTCATATATTTCAAAACTCCCTTGGTCCGGTGAGTTCCGATTATGTTGGTAGAAATCAATCCTTGGGTCTGGAAATTGATTTCTACTTACTCTTAATTTTGGAACTGCCCTCTAGAAATGACAATTATATGCAATGGTCATGAATTTCCTTGTCATAATTCTCCCAAAGTTCCCTGGAACCTCCAATCTTGGTCCTATATGATGTTTCCAGTGAAATAAGAAATGGAATTTGGGTGAATTAGGTGAGAGAGGATCAACAAACATAACAATAGAGAAAATGGTTCTAAAAACCCATATTTTTCCCCCAACACAGGGGGGTCTAGCTACTCAGGATGAAAAGGATAAGAAATTTTCTAAAATTTATATGAGAGTTCATTAAAACAAAAAATAGAATAATCTAAAGAATAAAAAAAATATGGAGAACAAGTGCTCCAAAACCTTTATCTCATAGAAAACTTCGTTCCCAGTCCCCTCTCTTCTCGTCACTCAAATCCTTTCATTATCTAGGCTCACCCCTAGGGTATTCTCAGTCTGAAAGGACCTTCTTATAGTATTCCAAAAGCATGTAGAAAGGGGGACCCCAGGTTAAGGATTATGTGAAAAGTGAAAAATCTTAAAGGAGAAGGCTTCAGTGGTCCACACGGTTTTGGGCGCACGGTTTGGTAGGCTGTGTGACAACCGTCCATAAGTATCTATCTCGAATGCTTATGGCCGCACTGTTTTCGTGGATGGTCCACACGATTTGGGAAATCCGTGCACCAACTGTGCGGATGTCTTTGTCCATATGTGCATGTCTAACACAGTTTCTCTAAATGGTTGCACAGTTTTGGTGAGTCGTGCGCCAACCGTGTGAACCTCTCTATCAATGAAAGCTTCTCCTGCATGGTATGAACACAGGTTAGATAACCATGTGGTATTCATGTGAGTTGACTTTCCCATTGAAATTCCTGAAATCTCCCATCCTTCATGTCTCAGTGCATGATCCAGGTGACCCCCATCCTGTATAGTTTGAGGAAAAGGGTCAAAAAACCTCCAATTACCTTCTAAATCTCCAAATTTACTAGACTTTGTTCTTCATACTCTGGTGACTGAAAAAAATATTGAGGAACATCAAACAAGTTAAATTCATGAAAAAACCATAAAAACCCATTTTATAGATATTAAACCAAGTGGAAATTCCTTATACGCATAGTAGTGCATCACAATCCCCCACATAGGATTGGTTGTTTGTCCTCAAACAAAGGCATATATAGTCATTTCCATGGAGTTAGCAAAGATATAGGTAGAAACATTACAGATTATACCAATTAGATGAATATGAACTTTGAACTAATTACGTTTAAAAATTACATCATTCATACTTCATCATTCCCCAAGTCTTTGAGGTTATCAAACAATGTATTATAATTCCAAAAAAAGTCAACCATTCATTCATAAATCATTTTTTATTTAAATTGAGTTTTCACTTCTTCTTTAAAAGAAAGTGCCTAAATCCATTTTCATCTTGTTATACAATCAGATTAGATAATCCCAAGTTTCGTCATCGCCAATTGGTGGGATATAACTTTTATAGGTCACACACCCTCATTGACATTAATTATTTGGAACATGATGAATGGTCATCAAAATTATTGGTCATGCCTTTGCATATCTCAAAATATTTTTTTCTTTACAGTGTTGTGAGATACTAGCATAAAATGTTTCCCAATTTTCTCATGTCAACACATGAAAATATTTTAGCATGTGAAGAGTTCATGGAATTAAGACTACATAATATCCACTAGTGAGGGAAAAACAATTCCTAAAATCTCACCTCTCATTATGCACAATATGAATTCGATTTTAATGTGTTCCTCAATTAAAATTACTCCATCACAATAATCATTTTAAAAAAAGTTTTTCCAAATGAATGGATAAATGTTCTTTTTCAAGTATTATAAGGTTTATTCACATCACAAACTAGTTTTGACAATCCCTATATATTAGCCATTTTCAAGGATAATTTAAATAATTCATTTTTATATAATTGATATAAACCCATGACATCTATAAAAACCCTTTATACAGACCTATTAAAACATTCATCCCTATGTACTTGGGAAAGAAATCAATCAAAATGGGGTTCCTATTAAGGAAGCCCTCCCCCACTCTTAAAATAGAGCATAGTCCCACGTTAAAGTAATAAAGTAGACAAGGGTGATAAAGGAATTATGAAAAGGGAGGGTAAAAAGTAAAGAATAAAAAATAGTTCAAAAGTGAAAAACTCCCCTGGATACCGGTCAAGTGTGGAAAACAGGTGGTGTGTGATAGCCAGACGAGTAGAATGGTGGATGGCATGGAACAAATGAATTCCCTTGCTGGAGAGATATAAGAACAAGAAAAATTCATTTAAAAAAAGAAAAAAAGTAGGGAATGAAAATCACACTATAATGCAGTCCTAAGAACACTAAAACAGACAAATCATTTGAAGATTTTTTGTTTCAGAATGCTGGGCTACCTCTCAGTTAGTGCTACGTTTAATGTCTTGAGCTTGAAAAACTAGGTCCTTGAGCTACCCCAACAGAATTTTGGAAACTGTTCCTACCATGTTTTCCTTGGAAATGTAAGGATTCAGGCACTGCCCGTGTCATTGAATGTTCAATCATCCGCGCCAGCCACTTCCACTACACCATGGAACAAAACGGTAATCACTATAAAGGGTCCCAACCCCCGGGACTGTAGATTACCTGAAAAAAGCATCAGATGAGAATTAAAAAGTAAGACTTTATCACCTAGCTGGAAGGATTTCCAAGAGATCATGCGGTCATGGACCGCCTTCGTCTTCTCCTTATATTGTTTCGTATTCTCAAAGGCCTCCCACCTTATCTCGTCAATCTCAGTTAACTGGAATTTCCTATTTTCATCCATATCCTTGAGACCATAACTTAGGGCCTTGACAACCCAATAAGCCTTGTGCTCTATCTCCACCGGCAAGTGGCAGTGTTTTCCGTAGATCAACTAGAACGGTGACATACCCAATTGTATTTTATAGGCTGTCCGGTAGGCCCATAACACATCATCTAATTTCATGGACCCATCCATTCTTGATGCGCCTACTAGTTTTCCAATATTTTATTTAATTGGCATTTTGAAACCTCCACCTGACCACTGGATTGAGGGTGGTATGGTGTCCCTTTGTTGTACTTGAACCCATACTTTAAGAGCACATTTTTCATGACAGTTTTGTCAAAATGTGTATTGTGGTCGCTAATCAACACCTAAGGGGCTCCAAACCAACTGAAAATATTTTTCTTTCATAAAGTGATGAGAACTTAGTCATTTTATGAGTCATTTCTGCTGCTTCTATCCACTTGGAAAAATTATCGACACATATCATAATGTACATGTTCCCAAAGGATGGGGGAAACAGAACCATGAAGTCGATTCACCACATGTCAAAAACTTCAACATCATGTATCGGGTGTTGCGGCATCTCAGCACGATGGCCCACATTTCTCTACTGCTGCCACCGATCACAGTAGGAGATACTATGATGAGTGTCCTTATGAACGGATGGCCATGAAAACCCCAATTGTAAAACCTTTTCTACTATTAGATCTTTCCCGTGATGTTATCCTGCTGGAGAAGAGTGATATAATTTCAAAATAATTTGATTCTCTTCATTCAGAATGCAACGACAGATTACCCCATCGCCACATGAGAAGAAGAGCAGGGGGTCTTTCCAGAAATACCTCTTTACCTCTGACAAAAAACACTTCCCCTACTGAAATGATAAGATCGGGTGTAAAACTCATGTGGCAAAGAAATTTGTATGGTCGGTGAACCAAGGCCGAGGTGGTACTCCAATAGAAAATAGTTCCTCATTGGGTAAGTCTTCCTTGATCTCTCGGTCGTTCTCTCTCTCTCTCTAAATGGGGTAGTTCCATCCAGGAGAGATGATCAACCTCTACATTCTCACAACCCTTTTTATCCTTAATATCCAAATCAAACTTTTGGAGTAGGAGAACCCAACAGATTATCCATGGGTTGAAATCCTTATTTTTTAACAAATACTTATGTGTGGCATGATCCATGTAGAGTACAACATTAGAAAGCACTAAGTGGGAGCAGAATCTGTCAAACACAATAACGAAGACTAGAATTTCTTTCCTTGTGGTGGTGTAAATAAGATGAGCTTAATTTAATGCTCGATGGGAATAATAGGTTGGTCTGAAAATATTGTCCTTCCACTGTCCAAGCACTGCCCCCACTGCATAATCGCTCGCATCACACATAAGTTCAAATTGCTCCTCCCAATTTAGAGCAATCATTACGTGTGCGGTGACCAGTTTTTCCTTTGGAAATTGGAAGGCTGCGATACATTTATCATTAAACTCATAAGCTACATCCTTGGGTAGTATATTAGTTAAGGGATGACCGATCTTGGAGAAGTCACGGATGAATCTTTGATAAAAACACGCATTCCCCAAAAAGCAATGAATTGATCGGAATGATGTGGGAATGGGAAGCTACAAGATAACTTCAATTTTTGATGGATCCACCTCAATTCCTTTCATTGAGATCCTATGGCCTAATACGATTCTATGTTGCACCATAAAATGACACTTTTCATAAGTGAGAACCAGATTTGTATGCTCACATCAATCAAGAACCAACTCTAGATTCATCAAGAAATTATTGAATGACTTCCCATATTCTAAGAAGTCATCCATGAAAACCTCAAGAATCTTCTCCGTCTTATCATTGAATAAGGATAACATGAACCTCTAAAAGGTGGATGGAGCTTTTCACATCATGAATGAAATTCAGAGGTAGGTGAAGGTTCTATAAGGACATGTAATGTTACACTTTTCTGGATCCTCCTGGGCGATATATATTTGGTTATATCTCGAATAACCGACTAAGAAACAGAAAAATTCATGCACCAACTATCTTTAAAGTATTTGATCCATGAATGGAAGAGAGAAATGATTATTTCGGGTTTCATCATTCAACATTCTGTAATCAACACAAACCTTCCATTCCATAACTGTGCGGGTCGGGATGAGCTCATTCTTTTCATTGGTCGCCACCATGATGCCTCCATTTTTAGGCACCACCTGGAGAGGAATCACCCACGGGCTGTCGGAGATGGAGTATATAATTCCATCATTGAGTAATTTGATCACCTCCTTCCTGACCACTTCTTTCATGGGGGTTTCAGTCTTTGTTTTGGTTGGAAAGATGCTTTTCTCCTTCATCCATAAGCTGTTTGTGGGTGCAGACCTTGGGGATTATACCCTTAAGGTCAGCGACTATCTAGCCAATGTCCTGTTTCCACCTTCGGAGGACTTGAAGAAGAGCCTCTTCTTGATATTTTGAGAGTTTGGCATTTAGGATCACCAGAAATGTACGTTCCTCTCCCAAATAGACATATTTCAATGAAAAAGGTAGAGGTTTCAACTTGAGCTGGGCATCCTTGAGAATGGAAGGTACGATCAGCTTGACCTCGTCCCGCGCTAATAAATCTGGAACAACTACCCTCTACTAGTAATGTCCGCCTTGTCCTACAATAATGATTAATTCAACCAGGTTTTCTTCAATCTGGTCGTCCGCCAAAACGAGTTCATTTCAGAATGAATAATATTTCATATCATCTTCTTCTAGGCCTATGTAGTCAAATGTTTTTGTCAAGGAACAACAATCCTCTTGATCCATCATTGAAATCTGTTTCACCTCCTTGAAGACGTTGTGGGGAACCTTCTCATCACCCACACGGAAGGTCAGCTTGCCTTGGTGCACATAAATTAAAACCTTCCTAGTAGCCATAAATGGGCTTTCAAGAATCGAAGATTCTTCTTGGCCATATTCTATATCCAAGATTATGAAATATGATGGCAGAATTAATTTCCCCACTCTGACCAACACATCTTCCAATATCCCCTAGGGTATTTAATATAACGATCAACCACTTGGAGTGCCACTCGGGTTGAATTGAGATCATTCAACCCTAAATTTTTGAATAATCCAATGGGAAATAAATTAAAACTCACCCCCAAATCACACAGGGTTTTTCCAAACTCCCACGGACTGATAGCTCATGGGATTGTAATCATCCTGGATCTTGGAGCTTAGGAGGGAGAGTGTGTTGGAATTCCATTGATCATTCCTTGGTTAGGGAAATGGTGCCCTAGTCTTCCATCATTCTTTAATTTGGAAGGATCTCTTTCATGAACTTCGTATGTGTGGGCATTTGAATCAATGCCTCTAAAAAGTGAATGTTGATGTGAAGCTTTCGGAAGACTTCCATGAACTTAGAAAATAGCTGGTCTAGCTTCCACTGTTTCGTCCTTGTTGGAAATGGAATGGGAGGTTCATATAATTTAACCCCTTATTTTCCCTTATCCCGTGGGACCTCCGGTTCTTTTATCCAGCTCATGTTTTGGGGAAGATTCCTTAGCTACGACTTCTCCACCTAAAGAGAATGTTGACTATTTTGATAGTGTAGCACCATGAGTCATAGCTACCTTCAGTGTCAGCTCTTTCGCGCTATGTTAAATAAAAACATTAGCCTTCTCCCGTGTATTTTTTTTAGTATTTCCCAGTAGTGTACTGGGTTGTCTATGAGAGAGATGATTATAAAGCCGCCGAATCTCGTTCTCGAGGCTTCTAACTGAAGCCTCATGGTTTTGAAATATTATTTTAGTAGTATTTATAAATTTAGAAATAATTTCATCTAGCCTTGAGGGATGTTCCTTCTATGGTTGTTGGGAAACTTGTTGTGGGAGGATGCTATCACAATGGTTGAGTAGGACCAGGTTTTTGATACCCTTGCTACTGATATACTCCTTGATGAAATTGGTTACCCTATTGCTGCCTCATATATGGAGTCTGAAAATGTTGTTGACTATAACAATGTGGTCTTTGTGGTCGGGGCTGAGGATTTGGATGTTGCTGCCCCAACCAATATTTTGTGTCTCTTTCCACTCCAGGATTTGGTACTGAGGGTAGTTGTTGGGTCCTCTGTTCTGTGCAACATATTTTACCTCACTGGTAGAGGCCCCCACACTTTCCCCAGCGCACACGCCCATTGCATGGTTGTCATTTCAATTAGTAGATGATGGTTGAATGGCATCTTGAATGTGAGATGGATGTTTTAGATTCAGAGCATCGATCTTCTTTGAGATGATATCATGTTGAGCCACAAGAATGGTGATGGATTCTATATTATGAATTCCCCTTTTCTGACTTCCCTGTTCAGAATGCCACTGAAAACTATTGGATGACATTTCTTCCAATAATTAAAAAACCTCTTTAGGGGACTTCCATATGAAATTCCCTCCACCAGCTGCATCAACCACAAACTTTGTATTAGTTGTTAGACCTCCGTAGAAAGTATAGACTTGCATCCACAATGGTAGTCCATGTTATGGGAATTTCCTCAGAATCTTCTTAAATTGTTCCCATAAATCATATAATGATATTGAGTCATGCTATTGGAAGTTATGGATTTCATTCCTTAAGGTGACCGTCCTTGAGGGAGGGAAGTAATTTGATAAAATGGCCTGGGCTAATGCCCCCAAGTAAGAATACATCTCCAAGGTAACCCCTTGATCTAGTCCTTTTCCTAACCCCTTAATGTGAAGGGAAACAACCTAAGGAGGAGTGCATCCTTTGATACACTTTGGTATCAGAAAGTGTCACATATTTCAAAAAATTTGGATAGCTGAGCATTTGGGTATTAATTTGGAAAGACACCAAACTGAACAATATTTGGAATTAACTACATTATCTCTAGCTTGATCTCAAAATTATGGGACTGCACCGGTGGTCTTACTATTCCAGTTTCCACTCCCTAAATGAAGGGTAATCCATATTCCATAAGAGTACAGTGTGGTGGCATCAGTTTCGGAGGTGCTTGGGGAATGAACTGTTGTTTCTCCAAAGGATAATAAGCATGTTGATTCTGAGGCAAATAGGGAGGCTACTCCCATTGATTCTATTGCATCAGTTATGGCTGCCCGAACCCCAACACAAATTGAGTCGGTGGTCTCTTTTGGTTTATCTCTAGTAATTCTATGTAAACCCCCAGTGGATTCAGATGCTGCTCTTCCTCGACACCCAGTGGTGGATTTCCTTCAATAACGAATGGCTTCCCAACTTGTTGGGTAGCCCCAGGTTCATCCTCTTAAAAAACCACATGATTATTTTCATTGTGACCACTGATAAGTTCACAGCGTCTCCTGGACAATGTTCTTAAATTTATGGATCTATCAGGTGTAACACCGATGACTCGGAAATATGGGAACGAGTGACCTGACCAATCATATACCTACGACCCTGCAAAACACAAACAACACACCCAACATCAAAGGGAAAAAATAATGAAAAATAGAAATGAGATGATGAAAAGAATTTATAATTTTTTTTATTATTTTCACTAAATGAATCCAATTCAATTAACAAAAATGACCACTTCCCAGGAAACAGTTCCAAAATTTGGTTGTTGTTGGTCGGAAGTGTTGTTTTCAACACAAAATTAATTTCCCTACCTTGTAACTAGTATAGTTTGCAAGTACGGGGTCAGTCCACATGGAAACCATGTTTTCATTTATGTCTCTTGATTGTAAAATTACTCTAGTAAAGATGATGAATTTAAATACAACTTTTTGGATCATAATGATGGATCATCATATAGAACTAATTTCTTGGCCTTATCTTACTCACTACGAATTAACTTCAAAATCTAAGATTACATAAACCTGGGTTTTAATAAATAATGGTAAAAATGTGCTAGGGCTAGAAATTTTTGTTGGATGTTATAACTTATTCACTATTGATTTGTTTTTTCATCATAACACACATTTCAGGGTTTCATTTGTGTCAAAAATCCCTTTGTCTGGTGAGTTCTAATTATGTCGGAAGTAATCAGTCCCTTGGTTTGGAAATTGATTTCTACTAACTCTTAATTTAGGCACCTCCCTCTAGAAACAACAATTATACCCAATGTTCATAGATAAATTTGTTGTAATTCTCCCAAAGATCCCTGGAAACTCTATTCTTGGTCTGATATGGGCTTTCTAGAGAAATAAGACACAGAAGATGGGAGAATTATGTGACAGATGGTGAAAAAACATATGAAAAGAGAAACCGGTTCTAACGAACACATATTTTTCCTAGCCCCAACACAAGGGGGGGGATGTTTAGCTACTCATTATGAAAAGGATATGAAACTTACTAAAATTCACAAGAGATATCATTAAAATAGAATATAGAAGAATCTGAAGTACCACAAAAATACATAGAACAAGTGCTCCCAACCTTCCACTCACAGAAAACTTCATTGCCAGCCCCCTATCTTCTCCTCTCCAAATCCTTTCCTTATTTAGGGTCACCCCCAGAGTTTTCTCACTCTGAAAGGAAACTATTTTCTAGTTGTGAAAAATCAGTTAGAAAGGGGAACCATAGTTCAAAGATTAGGTAAAAAGTGAAAAAGAGAAAAGGATATGGAAGCAATGGTCTGTATGGTTTTGGGCGCACTGTTTGGAAGCCCGTGCACCAACCATGCGAAAGTCTTTGTCTCGAATTTTTAAGGCCACATGGTTTTCCAGGATGGGCTGCATAGTTTGGGTAAGCTATTCACCAACCATGCATATGTCTCTATCCATATGTGCATGTCTCACACAGTTTCTCTGAAGGTCCGCATGGTTTTGGTAAGAAGTGTGCTAGCAGTGCAGACCTCTCTATCAATGGAATCTTCTCCCACATGGTTTGAACATAGTTTTAATAACTGTTTGGTGGTCGTGTGGGTTGCCTTTATCTTTGAAATTCCTGAAATTGCCTATCCTTTATGTCATGGTGCTTGATCGAGGTGATTCCAATCTGGCATAGTCATGGGAAACAGGTCCAAAAGACTCTAATTACCATCTGAATCTTAAAAACTCCTAGGCTTCTTACTTCAATCATTGGTGACTAAAAAACCTTTTAAAGAACATTAAACTTGTGAAATATAAGCAAAAAACCATCCAAAAAAACCATTTTATTGATATTAAAGAAAGTGGAAATTCCATATTCACAAAAGTGAAACAAATACATTACATGATACTCTATTAATAGATCCGCAAAAGAAACATCTAGGCATGGAAGTTTGAGAAGGGGAAATGTAGATTGATTTAATCTATCATTGTGACCATGTTTATCCACAGATATGATGAGTTTTAGAAGTAGACACTGGTGATGGAAAGATCTCTTTAAGAGGGATGCCAAATAGTTGGAACTAGTTGCAAGAATCCCAATGTTGAGCCATCTGCACCAACTAGTAGGCAGGAGTCAATGGGATCTCAAAGCAGAAGAACCTTTTGTGACAAGGCATTGGAACATGGTAGTATGAGGCTATGTAGGAATATAGTTCTATAGAATCCTAGAGAGGGTCTCTTCTTAACTTGTGAGGGGAAATGTCACTTGGCATAAGACTATGTGACCTGTCGTGCTAAGAAGACCATATAGATAGTTGATGGGCTGCCACAGTAGAGGAAATTCCACATTCAAGGATCTCCAAAGTGCGGTTAGGGTGTTATATAGGGGGAATAAACTAATTGAGGAGTAGGAGGAGCTTCATGTTATGGATGATGTTATGATATATTTTTATCACCACGTCTAGTTTTCCCATGTCAAGCTTAGGGAGCATGCGGATGAGGCCACCGATGGATGCATGGTTTGGATGTCTATGATCCCATAACACACGAGATGATTCAAGGTATGATCTATGTGTATTATTATATTTCCTCATTACAAGTAGACATATTTTCTATCAATTATTTTATATAAATACAGCTAGTGTAAGTTCTATACCTCCCATTTGAGATGCTAGCAAAATAGATTTGTCTTGAGGTTCCCATCATGAATGCTTCTACTGTATCTTTTATCGTCTAGTTGTGTGAGATACGTCATGGAGGAGATAGGTTCATGTGGGTCCTTTTTGAATTCATGATGAAACTCTATGAATCATCATCATGGTTATGTATTATCATTCCATGGTCTGAAAATAGATTTATTCTCACCACATTCAAGTCAGAAGCATACATGTTGATGACATCAGATTCTTTCTTTTTTGGCAAGAGAGAACACTTTACAGGATAGGTGGGTGCTATGGGAAAGTGGTTTCATCATATTACCCATTAGTTGGAAAGTGTATCCCATAGTGAAACAGGATCTTTAGGCATCTAGATTCATTGATATGTGTAGGAATATATGGATGTATTCCCCAATGATGTTTATGTACTATATCTAAGTTGGGTATGGAGTTTTTCATTGAATTTCACCTTGGGACCTCAAAAATATATTCTATGGTGTATCGAATAGAACATACTAATCTCTGGAATCTATGGGGTTAGTTAGGTAACCTTTGTGAGAATGGTTTCATAAGATCAATTGTATCGCCCACAATAGCTCCAATTTTTTTTTTGTGAAAAAGGATGACGGGAGCTTATGGATATTTGTGGATTATCATCACCTGAACTAGAACGCGATAAAGAATATGTACCCCATTCAAAGGATTGATGACCTTGATGACCCGTTTCAAAGTGTGGGATGGTTCATGAAGGTCGATCTTAGATCCAACTAGCTCTAGTTGAGGGTTCAATATGTAGATATTCCAAAGATGGAATTTTGAAGTGGCAATGGATACTATGAGTTCCTAGTGAATACCATTGGTGTGAAAAATTCCCCCATGATGATTATGGCTTTGATGACCACGTCTTCAAGCCATACATGGACTTGTTTTTTTTATATTCACCAATGAAGTACTTTTATACTCTACAATATAGGATAATCATACATAGTACTTGAGGATGGTTCTAGATTTTCGTCGAGATCGGGAGATTTACTGAATGATCTCAATGTACAAGTTCTAGATAAATGAGGTTCACTTTCTGGGTCACGGCATTTCTAAAAAAGATTTACATGTTGATTTAGTGATGATCGAATTATTGTGTGGTTGGGAGACACCCAATAATGTATCATAGGTATGAATCATGCTTGGCTTAGTGTGGTACTATAGAAGGTTTTCGGTAGATAACTCCAGAATCATAGTTTCTTTGACTACTCTGATGAGGAAAGGGAAGTCATTAACTGGATAAGAGCATTGTCAGAGGTCAATTAAGGTGTTTTGGTAGAGGCTAACGAGTGCTTCATTATGGAGACTACCATAGGAAGGAGTAGAGTTTGTAGTGTATTGTGATGAATCGAGAGTTGGGATCAGTTATGTATTGATGTAGAAGTAGGAAGTTATGAGATATAGGTAAAGGTATTTGAGACCCCACGAGTAGAACTACATAACTCATTACCTAGATCTTATAGTGGTAGTCATCACCCTGAGGATGTGGATGCAATATCTTTCAAGATAGCGCTTTGTGGTTTAATCAAACCACCAGAGTCTCAGTTACATCTTCACTTATAGGGACCTGAACCTAAGATAATAATATTGGTTGATGTTCCTACATGACAACGAATTAAATATAGTTTATAATCTAGGGAAGGTAATCATTGTAGTAGATTACAGGAAAATTAATTCTTAGACTCTCTTAATACAGGAATATTTAGAGTAGTTATATTCCATGCATCATACCCTTGTGGAGAGGGGGGACCTTTCTTTAGTTGATTAGGTTGAATCCTCCACTCCACAATGGTTTGAGAGAGTATCGGCTAGGATACATCGATTGTAATGTGTGGTGATATTAGATATCCATAAGCGACTCACCAGATGGATATTCTAAATGAGTTAATCATGACATCATGTTCTAGGGGATAATAATGGTTCAACTCATTATGTGGGTGGAGGTGATATAGGATTTTCACACTTATTCTATAGTTGTACATCTTGGTGTGAGGATGATGCACAGAGACCTTCAGTGGTACTTTTTGGTGGTCCAACATGAGATAATGTGTAGCTATGTTTTTCTCTCAGTTCCTCAATTGTTAGGATGTTAATGATGAGTACCATGTTTTGGAAGAAGAGGAACATGCATGGATGGACCATCCCTTGGGTTAATGTGTTGTGGCAGCACAAAAATGTGTATGAGTGCTCCTAGGTGTGGGGGATCTCGGTGCGAGCTTAGTTTCTTCAGTTATTTTACTTGTTTTTATTTTCATGTTTAAAAATCATAATGATTAAAATGATATAGAGACATTATTTTTGGCTTGTAAATCTTTTAAAAATTTATATATATATTTCTAGAGCTACCTGCAAATACGATTTGTGATTCTGAGGCCCTATATGCACGAAATTAATTGTATAAAATTTAAATATATATTTATTTACTATGATAACAAGTTTAGTTAAATAAAATTGTATAACTCTTAAAAGGATGATCATTTCAGAAATCTAATACCATGATTGGGTCGAGAAAATGCTTTTTACCATAGCTGTGGCATAAAGGGTTTCAGATCGGGATTTTCAGACCCCTTTCACATTGGAAGTGCATTCCAGTGTATTAGTTAGTTATTTAATTAATTAATTAATATACTTGAACATAAACTAAAATAGTTACAAAATTATCACTGTGGGTAATCATGGAAGGGTTAGCTCATAATTTCTAGAATCCGCCGGTGAGAGCTCATTCCTCCCCACTTTGGAAAATAATAATGAATCGCTAGATCGAGGTGAATCAAAGCATGATGAATGCATCAAATCCTTCCAATCATTTTTCGTGCATGCTATTCATTTGAGGGTGATCCAAAATAGAGGTACGACGTGCCTTTTGGTGTTTTATGCCTTTAGATTAAATGACTGAAATGATATGTCCCTTTTCCTCAATCCACTCTAATTTCAACCTTTGCATGTGCCCTAGTATTGAAATGTAATTATTTCATATTTGTTCATCTAGCCCCGATGAAAAGTACTTGAATAAAGGAAAATAAATCTTTGATTTTAATGGTAAAACCCATTTTGTGCCCTTCTCCCAAATATTCTTCATTTTTTTCATTGGTTGGATCCCTAGTGCCCCGATTTGGATTTTTGGGGGTACCAAGTTTGACCAAACCATTAGATTCTGGGAAAATAGATGATGTGAGAATGAAATGATGAATCAATTATATATTAGGTAATCTTCTATATAAGGCTGATTTATTCCATGGATTTAGGATAGATATTTGATGGAGGAATATACATGTGCATGCAGAATTATCAATGAAACCCCAATGAGTTATAGAGACTTCATTCTGGGGAAAGACATCCTAGAATCAAATTTGTTTTGTAGATATTCCATTTTCAGCATTATATGTCACTGAATCTGATGTGGATTGACTACATTCGAAGCACGAATACAGATTTGAGAATATTGACTTTCTAGCAAAAATCAGACAACATTCCATGTACATGATCAACAACACAGTGTATATCTCCCCTAAGCATTGATGGTAGGGGTTTGAAAAAATAAAAGAGAACCCTATGTGTAGTCACACTACATGTCATGTACCCCTATCCGGTTGAAGAACCCATGTGATGGAGCACATGAGAAGGGATTTTTGTAGATGTACACATACACTGATTGTGTACATGGGTGACATCCCATGTGAAACCACATTCCATGTAATAGAGTACATGGAAAAGGCTAGTAGGAATCTCCAGGTCCCTAGATTAGTTAGAAACACTTTGTATTCCACCTATATGATGTGTAATGCTACATAGAAAGGAACATGTGTACATAATAGATACACGAAAATGATATGAAGTGGGACCACACACAATGTGAATCCCCTCACGCACTGTGTTCTACTTGATCTCATTTAAGGATACATTGAACACATGTATTTCCTCTAATTGAACTCAAATTTTGGCCTATGATTAGGATATAAATAGCATTTTTCTGCATAGAAATTGATGGTTTCCTTAGTTTTAGAATTGAATATATGATGGTAAATATTTACAGCTTGGCATATTCCAAGGCGGTTCTTGATGATGGTAGTGATCATGTGGTCTTACCAATGACTACATCCAAGCATTACCCTTTAACAAGGATGGTAAATGGAGTAATATTATGTTCTGAGAATTACCTTCAGCAAGGCTGATAGTGTATTTCTTTAATGACTTATTCTAGAAGTTACACTCTTGTAGGGATGGGATGTGGAGTTACTCGACGACTTTTTATAGGAATTATCCTCCAGTGACATAGGGTAGTGGAGTTACTTGATGGATTCTTCTAAGAAATAACCTACAATAGGGATGTGAAGTGGAGTTTACTGAAGGCTTCTTTTGGGAATTACCCTCTAGAAGAAAAGGGACGTTTTGTTCCTTGATGATCATAGCCGAGAATTACCCTCTAGCAGAGCAGGGCATTGGAGTTCTTTGGTGACATTAGAAGTAGGAACCTCATGGAATACTAGGTAATGGAGTCCTTACATAGTGTTTTTATCCTTTGATTTTATGAAACAGTGAAGAGGAAGGGTTTGACAAAGCATTGGACCAACCAAGTAAGAGATACACTTTTCCCTACTAAGATGCATTTTTTTGTGATGTGATGTAAACTCATGCGAGGAAGTCAGTCCCACACACATAGGATAGTATAATTGTGTGGATGTTGATTCTCTTATACTTGTGTAATATGGGTAGACATGTGGAATTCATGGCATCATTGATGGACTTTTTTTGGAATTGTTGGCGTCTCATCTTCTGGGGCATAACTGTAAAATATAGATCCCCTTAAACTATGGTTTGTGATTATTTGACTACATATATATATATATATATATATATTCTATCTTTTATATTCACACCATGGATTTGGATACTCTCCTTCTAGGAGATGAGAATAGTCATGGGGTATTCCAATGTTCTTTCCGTGTTTAGAACCTTCAGGCTGGGTAAGTCTACTCTCCTACTAAAGTTGGTGTAGACTCAATGAGTAGTTCATTTTCTCACCGTGTTAATACCTTTTTTCATTGGATGATCTTATTTTCACTCTATTTTTTGGTTGATCTACACACTTTCATTTTAACTTGTTATATCTAATTCCTTCCTCTTCAGTTTTATATTTTATTTCTCCCCCTTCACCCATTTTGAGGAATTTTACTTGGTATGTATATAGTCACCTTTCTATGAGATTTTTCCATCATTTTCATGTTTTTTTAAGATGAAAGGCAAGTCGACCATGAAATTATATAAGAGTAGATGTATTGGGTTCTTGGACCGTATATGGTGGTTTCACCTTGGGATACATGAGTTGGGATCTCTCACATGTCTACACTTTTATTGTTTTGATAGGATTAGACATATTCCTCATAGGGAATTTATTTTTCCCATTTACATTTCAGTATACACTACCATACATTTCTAATATCTAGAGGTTCATCCATTCTTGATTTACTTTATATGAGTGTTTCTTCTTTTCATTATTTCGGTCTAAAAATATTCATTGAGTTAGATAATAATGTGTGTATAGGTACTTAGGAAAAGGCCACCTCGAGTTAGATATTCCTTTAACTCCTGACGCCACCACAGGTGTATGGAGGTGGTATTGGGGTAGTTGTTTCTCTATCCCCATCTTTGAATGGGTCGTGAGAATACATATCCCATTTGTATGTGACACCCATCTTCATAAATATAGTGAATGAGAGGTATTTTCAAGATGTATTAGATGTGAAATTCATAATATAATTAAGGTGACCCTAAATAACACTTAGTTCATTAAAATTCCTAAGTGGTGGTATGGTTTATATTGTACTAGTATTTTCTAGATCGACCTCTATGTAATGATGAAAAACAAAAAATCCATGGAATTTCCATGATGTTACCCTAAAATCAATCATTATAAGATCAAATCAAAACCCTATAGGTGATAATTTTTTTATCATTGTTTAATAAATCCATGAGGTGATCACATTATTTTCAGTATTATACTACTAGGTCATCGAGATAACATTGCATGTTTTTCAATAAAAAGGGTTTAAATATATAATTCACTGAATGACGGTAAATAGTTGAAGTATTTTAAAATCCAAAGGGTGTAAACTAATAGTAAAACAACACATGAGGTTCTATAATGGTGGTAGATTCCTTACCTTCATGGACCATAATTATTTTATTATAACCTAAATACATGTACTTGCATTAATGATCTTGGAATCCAATAGTTTAATCAGTAAAAAATCCTATGATTTCCAAAAGGAAATCATCCCTCTTGTAGTGTCGATTAATGTCTCTAAAATAAGTGAATCCCCAACTAAGACCAATCTTTTTCCTGATAGGGACAATTTTACTTAGCCATTTTGGGTACTTCACTTCTCAAAAAAATGTGCCTTTAATCAAACATTAATATTATAATTATATATTAGTAGTAAGAGAGTGGTGCATTCTCCACGCTACCTCCTTGAAACAGTGCTGATTATTAGGTCAGCATAAGTGATGTGTATCAATATTAGGGGCCATCCAAGAAATCTATGTATAATTCCATGGGAACACATATCGATTATTGATTAGAAATGTAATATACATATCCTCCGCCTTGAGAGGAGTGTAATAAATAATGAATGATTGTTAAATGTATTCTATTGTTCCCAGATTCACTTACCTAAGCTCATCAATTGTGGCGAAGATGCCTTCCTCAAATTCATGAGGATTGATATTGATGTCATCCCATTCATCCTATATCTCTATGTGATTGATGGAGTCATTAATCATGATGGATAATTATGGGGAATCTTTGATGTATGCTAATGGATCAAAAACATTCTCAGATCTCGATAGAGCATTAGTCTAATTTTCCCTCGAATAATCTATCTCAGTGGGTGACATATCTAACACTCAATTAAGATCTAGTGATTATTTTGTTTCATGATAAATTGATGGGATTAAATAAATTTCCTTAATAAGGGTTATGAGTTTCATAAATTTCTTGTCAAGATTTATCTAGGGATTCATAGGGGTAGACCCCAATCAATTAGAAGATGAAAACATCATATCATCAACCACCATTAATTATTTGAATTATTTCTTATAGAATTGTATCTCAACATATATGTATTTTAAAGGCAAAGATGGGGAATTGTCACCATGTAGTATTCCAAACTTCCCTTATATGTGGAATTTCAATCATTGATAAACTGATAAAGGTTAAACTACATGGTTATGAAGCTAATGTCTTCCAAAACATAAATTATATTTCTTAAATTTCAGAAAAATAATGAACTCTCAACTAGATGTGAGTTCTCAAAACTGAGTCTTTATATTGATATTTATGAGAATATTTTCTTCACTATTATCATACCCTTAAATGGTTAGTTTTTTAGGAGATAATTCCCCCTCACTATATCCCAAAAATCATAGGTCTGATTGGGATAAGGTTGTTCTTGGAACCATTATCTATGAGATCCCTTAATATGTCTACATTATGATGTTTTCCTCAAAAATTTAGGGGTTGAATATGTCCCTATATAATATCATCCTAACCATGTTATATTAAGGATATGATGTTATGATTCTATTATTTTATAGCCACAAATCAGTAATCCTAGAATAAATTGATTTAAATCTCGAACTCTTATGGGCTGTGGAGGGACTCAATGAGTTACACATTGAGGTCATTTGAAATATGGAGAGAATCCAAGATTGATACATTTTTATAAAATAATCACCCAAAACATTAGAATATCATAGTTTTGTGCCAGTATTTTTAAAATAAAAAGTTGGGTTTTCTATTTAATATATGGAATAGTAGATTTGGTGTTTTTTCGATAGGCTTGGTGATTCTGTGGTTCTTAAGAGAGAATATGTTTCTAGTGGAATATGTTTTCTTTTCCTTCCCCATTGTCTAAGATAATAAAACAACCACTCCCACTAGTATTTCATATAAAACGAATGGTTTTGAATGACCAAAAGAGGAATATGAGGCATCTCCATGTTTCTGTTGGACTTTTTGATGTTCTATCCTATGATTCCTAGAACCATATATAGCATCTGAGGGGTGTTAATAAAATACGGGGTTCATCCACAGTCACTCCATCCTTTATTTCCACTCCTTCTACATACCCAGTCTATATCTCCCCATTCATGAATTGGGATCCCACAATCTGATGTTTTTTTTGTCAAAAAAAGGGATATGTAATGTTAACTACAATAAAAGAAACCAAAATGGTTTATTCAACTCAAGAGGATTCCCTTGGAGGGGGGGCATTTCTCATTCTATTTATTTTGATGAAATAAATACGTATAAGAAAGGGTTTGTGGGGAAGTATGATATGAATCCTATTTTTTCATTCTTTCCTATGGACGATGATTACGAATTCCACTAGGTGGTGTATTTAATGATTACTCTATAGGTGATTATACTAGTATTAGTTTGGGAAGTTTATCTCTAAAGATGTTATAAGCATGGTGAACTATCTTTTGTATAATCAAGTTATCATACTTTTGTTTACAACTGGATGAAACTTCTTTCAAGTCACCATATTCTTCTAGTAGGGTGATTTTAAGGTCACCTATGCTGGTGTCTTCTCAAGTATCACCAATCTTGAATCAACCATAACCTAGAGAACATTAGAAAAAAAATTCTAGGATAATGTGACCAAGTCCCCTTTGGATATGGTTTTAGAAAGAAAGGATAGTATGGTTGACCACATTTGGTTTCATAGCTTCGATTACCTTGAGTAGGTTATTTAACATGGCCACAATTAAAAAAATAGTGAATTTACTTATTTGAGAAGGAATAAAATATATCATCCATTCTTCAAATTTTGGGCATCCATGGTCACTTTTTTCTTCTAGATTAGTGATATTTTGAGGGATCTATTTCTCAATGGGATGTACCAAAGAATTCGGTGCCTTCCTATGAACATGAACAATAACATATACTAGTTATGTGTAATAGTTATAATATTTACCTTAATATGTTCTTTCTCTTATGACATGATCATGGGTTGAGTTTTAGCCAAATATTATGAATGAAATTCTGTTGGAATTGTGCTATATATGTGAGCTCATGGAATCCACATGGATATTTCAATATGATCAATGGAGTTTGTATCTCATTTAAATCATTCTCTATTAAATTTTATTTAATTTCTCTTATGATATTGAGGAGATGAGTGAATTGGTTAAACAATTCCATCTGTTGATGAAGTAAAAAACACTGTCATTTTAATGTTGTCTGAAAATTATAAGATCCAATAATTTTATTTTCCTTAATATAGAGATAAACTATAAAAGGAATTTCTGAATATATTATTCACAAACCATAATGGTTCCATCTAGAAGGATACTATACCAAATGATGGTTTGACCAACTAGAATCTATATAAAACATATTAATTTGGTCACCTCTTACAAATAAAGAAGGCCCCTTATCGAACAGAATTGATACACAATCTCCTTCATATGTTGTTTTTGATTTCTCACACTATTAATAGAAGAGAAGAAATAGTTGTATGTATTGTGTGGGGGGGGGGATTTTCATCCTCTAATTCAAGATATAGATTCTTTTGGGTTTTCATGATTTCATAACACCCATCTATAAATATAATTTGAGAAGTCAAGGACTCAATAGAATTCAGGAGTTTCAAAGGTATCATTATCTAGATCACCTCATATATATTGGGTGTGTGAAAAGCTTGAGGAGGTGGCCCCATTTTCATTTCCCAATGATTCTTGATCTATGTTTGGATAGAGTGATCACCCAAAAAGGGGGTAGTCTATTTTCAATATTAGAGGAAATCAATGACCATCCTTAACATCCTTATTTATGTTGACTATCTTCTAGGATAATGATTCATCTCAATGCATATATTCTTCTCTTGAAGGTATTTCAAGTAACTCCGGATATGTGGGAGGATAAATATTCGTTTCTATTTTATAATGATAACTAGATTAAAAGTTTCCCTTGAGTAGTTCCTAATTGAGTAATCTGATATTCAATATCACTTTCTCATATTGTGCTAGTTATTCCTTTGTAGAATGAATTACATCTCCTCTGGACAGTGATTGAGATGTACCGACATCTCTTCCTCTACCGTTATAATATTTCTATTGAGGAGGTGGAAATTCATAATTCATAGGATCAATGTTCAAGATCATTCTCTCATTTTTCATACTTTTAGCCACATTTTGAGTTTCCAGATCATCAAACTCTCAAGGAATAATTTCTGTGTTATGTCCCTCCATATTTACATCATGGTCTACATCATTTTCTAGATTAATAGGGATTATGTTAATTGATGTGTATCAGGAAATGGTAGTTATGCCATCAACATCAACAAAATAGGGTGATTCTTCACCTCTTAATCATCATTCAAGTGCTGTATTATGGTCAATTATTTGAACACTATCCATATAAGTTACTTTTTTCTTAGGACCCTTGTGTTTGTGGATTTATTTTTCATAAATGTTTTCTATATTAGTTTCTAAATAATTACCTTAAGCGTGTTTCCAATCATTCATGGAGAATATGTCCCAAAGATAAAGGTATTTCCCATAGTGGGAGGAATGGTTGGGATGTATTTCATTGATATTTACTTCCCAAACAATTGATTACTAACACTTTTAGGGGTGATGATAATGATAATAATCCCCAATCCCCATGTGATTAAGTTTCTTAGAGGCCACGCATAGCACTTTTTGATCCTGTTGCTATAAATATGAGGACTCTAGTTGATGATCTGATGGTTACCTGGATGGAAATTTTGATATAAATGCCCAATCCCCTTTGATGGTGTTTATTTCTATCTGTCACTGATTTCTCCATGACCCTCTTAAGGGTGTAATAAAATTGGTGATGACGATCATGGTAGAAATTCCCCCAGCCTTGCGGGATGAGGTTTGTTCAAAGATTCCATAGGTATTTTTGGGATTTTCAAAAGGTTTTATGATCATAGAGTGGATGAAGTTTTAAAAAACCTGATAACTGCTCTGCATTCTATTCAGGATTGTTTCTATGGAATATTCTATTATGAGCGGTTTGATTTTGAGTAATTATATTCATGCATGAGAAATGTGTAATGGAATCTTATAATGTGTTCACTAACTATGGGAAGTTATCAATTAATCCAAAAATTCACCTTTTATGTTTTAGATATTTTTTGGTTTTTGATACTGGCTTAGCTCTAGAGTTCATTGGGTGCCTTCCCCCTCTATTTGATGAATCATTATTTCCTCAAGTAAGAGGATACTCATTATATTAACTAACCAGCCAATGTGTTACCCAATCCCCTAATTTTTTTTGAGGCTATATCATTATAGGATTCCATATCTGGATTGAATCTTTGTTCTAGGGAAATAGTGACGTAGAATTTTCTATACATTCCCCATCATCTAATATGTACATTTGACGAGCCTTTAGAAATTTGTTTATAATGATCTGTTATGATATAAAGAAAAAAACATTATTGTAATTTTTAATTCTCTTAAAATACTGGGTTCTTTTAGAACATGACCATGTCCATTTAATAATAGAGTTTATTTATAATCTGTAGATTATACTCATAACCATTATAAGCGAGGTTTATAGCTTTCAACTGTTTATGACCCCCACATTTGTTGGAATAAGTAACGCATGCACTCCTTGAATAGATATCTATGATCTCATAATTAGAAGATTTGATGAACCAAAACAAGTTTTTGATATTTTTTCTATCCGACTCTATCTATATATTCATCTTAGCCACTTATTCAGTAGGGTTTTTTCCTCCACCTTGTCATACCATAGAGGTTTCTTCTTTAGGTCTCCAGCTAATTGTGGTGAATTTCTACTAATAGTTGATGGTGAATTATAATGAGTGAACCCTAGTGTTTTGAGAACCTCTCTATATGATTTTTTCAAGGAGAGGGTAGCATTTCCTTACTTATAATATATATTATCGTGGGGAAGTTGTCCACAAAATATATCAGGATTATTGTCCCTTTGAAAAATATCTACAATATTGTGAGGAGGACAATTGAGGTTTTGATCTCTATATAAGATGATTGAAGTGAGAAAAAACCCTTGAAGTGTTTTCGATATGAATCTTATTCCTCAATGATGGTGGTATAGATCATATTGGTGATATGATCCTCATTTTTTATTATGATCAAAATATATTGAATAAAATTTTTTGGTTGACAGGGATATTAGCATGTTGTGTGAAAAATGATAAAAAATGATGATAAATAAATAATACTATGGGGATATGATCCTACTTATTAAGATGTTGTTGGAGTATACATGTGATATTTTTTATCGTCATTAGGTATATGAGACTTCCTGTAGGTGGTTTTTATAATGTGCTAGTCAAACCTAGATTAAGCATGAATATAAACCCAATTAAAATATGAATTTCTTCTCAAAATATTCTGATAAACCACTAGAAAAGGAGAAGAGATATGAGCCTCCAAATGTATATCCTATGAAGGATGATGGATCTGTTATTCAACAATTTAAGTAGGGATATGAGGCTATCTTCTGTAATATTTTGGAATATTCTGAGTAGCTTAATTGACAAGGATATGAGCTATATCTATAGTTATTTCATATATTAATGATGAACCTAAGTCAGCATGGGATATGAATAAGAACATATTCCTTTGAGTATACCACTATTATTTTTTTATTTTAATGAACTCTTATATAGAGGAACATTCCAAACTGAGTCGGTGAGCCCCAACTATAATAGAGATATGAGGTCGATATTATTCCTCATCCTTTTATAGTACATACCAACAATCTTACGAAATGAGAGTAACCATTTGTACTTTCTCTATAGTTGCCACCTTTTTATACAGATCATGGTGAAATGCCTCTCTATCAATTCAGATACAGATATTTTCTTTTCATAGTATCTATTCTAGTGTGAAAACATGTTAGAGGATCTATTCTACCATTTTAATAATGCAGTGACACATCAGAAGACTGTTTTAAGAAATTTAGGCATGTATGTTTTCTATATCCAATATATACTGAAATATTCCTTCAATTGAAGATGTGATATAATTTTAATCCTTTACTACTTGTTATATCAGAGTATTACAATAGGGTTCTTGTGTTAGGGGTGGTATACATGCCTCGCCCATTATTGTTCTAGAAATGTACATGCATACATGATCCATGTGAGAATAGATATGAGCCTTCACGCTCAGCAGAACCATAATATGATGATGGGATTTGTCAGTGGATGCATGGTTATAATAAAAATTTCATTTATACATATCTTTCCATACATGATGATCCCCCCCTAGTATCTCTTATTTTGTGTCAAGGGTTATTTTTTTGGGAGGTACCCTTAGCAGGCGAGTGAGGGGCACTAGCGAGATAAAGAAGGTAATAGATGTTGGTGGGATCCCACCTAGGTAGCTCTAAAAACGATATGGAACTATAGTTGAATCCTTAATCTACCTTCCCCAGATATATAATTTTCATATTATCATACTCTAGGGATATTAATTTATGTTGTTTGTGGTGGAAACATGTGACACTAGTTTCATTTCATCATTACATGCATGAAAAAAAACTTATCAACCATAGCATCGGGAGACCACTACATGCATCCTCGTAGGCCAGGATCATACCATGTCGATGATATTCCTAGTCCATTTCATTATCCACATGAAGATGAAGGCATAAAGTGGAAGAAGTTTTCTATGAATCCACATGTGTTAATACCATAACATAGGTTTGAGAACATTCTCTTTATGAAGAAATGATCTCTTATCATGAATTTTTTGTGAGATGTATCAATAGTGACATAGAAAATAAGGAATAAATTCACTGATCAGATCATTATCACATGTATGAAGATTTAATAATATATTATTCCTGAGTAACATAATTTTTAATTCTTCTTATTGATTAAAACATTTAGATGATGTGGAAATTTTATGGTGAGAATAGCATATTTCTTGGGAACCCTGATATATTATTTAATGATTTCACATTGGATATACCATTTCTATTTGTGTGGGAGATGAAAAATAAAAAGTCATTATGTGTGGTCAATCGATCGTGTTTATTTTTCAAGAGAATTCATATTGGGTCAAAAAATTTATTCCCATTTTAGTAGTTTCCCAAGTTTAAGAAACAAGACGCATGATTCTAATAATGATGTAGTTATTTACACTTTATATTCATGCATGTTAGATTCACCATTTTTACCCATTTGAATATTGGGGTTCAATGAATTATTACTGTGGGGATTAAGTGTTGATATATAATTATTCAAATCAATATTACCATTTTGATCTCTCATGAAATCTCCAAATGGATCCCACATCCATAACATTGTATATACCAATATTCCAATGGTTGGTGATTATTTTGGGGTACAAACCCAATGACACTTGCAAACTCACATTGGTCAAGAGGATGGTGGATGGGATCATAACATCCTTTTGGGGGACTATCATTATGATATTATCATGAATCTCTTCCAAATCCTGATATGAGATTTGTTACCATAATAAATTGAGTTGGTGTTGAATCCACATACATGTAAATGGGGTTTTATGAACGAGACTATATGTATTTATATGAGGGTCCCCAACTGTTTTTTTAAATTTCTTAGAAATTGGTAGGTACTTCAACTTAAATTCATTATATCTAGGACATTTATAGTTTACTATAATCTAGGGTGAAAATTGGTGTTTCAAGGATTGTATTGAAACTTTATGAGTCATCCTACAAATCATTTTTATAACAATAATCAAAACCCATATATTTTGTTTATGTACTAGTTTTGTAGTATAACATCATGTGGAAGGGATATATATTATGGTTATCAGGTAGCAGGAATGGAGTAGAGCCTTATAAAGGATTTCAATGTATCATTCTTGTAATATGAATGAAATACGTCATAGTACATTTTTCCTCCAACCTGCTGATGGGTGGTGAAAGATAATTTATGTATGTGAGGGTTATTTCTAAAGGGTTTACCAATACAGGAAATATTTCAGGATTTAAATTGAGGTGGTTTCCCTTCTATAGAGGTCCATGTATGTTATCATTAAATCGGTATATCACTCTGTGGTTCCCATGATAGGAGAGAACTAATGGTGCTAGTGAGATCATTATTGCAATTATCTAATCCCACCAAAGATATACTTCTTATGAGAAAAAAGTGTAATCAAAATATCAAAAAACACATCACATGGATTTGGGACTTATGCATTGGGGATTTCTTGATGGAGTGTTTGATATATAGATTAGGCCTTCAGAAGGTATCCTATGTATCCTGCCTATAACATGAATAAGATTCCTCATATTTATATTCATCAATATTTGACCGATGTGTTGGTATATGTGATTTTCCTAGAATGAACTATTATTATCACCATGGTTTATGAATGATAAGGAGTTATACCATTATAAAATCCCAGATTTCATATTTATTTTCTACCCTCTGATGGATAAATAATGATGATGACTGAGACTTTTTTATCGAATTTGTTCTGTACAACATAGAATCGAATCCTAGAGAATAACATGAATTGGGTTCCATGATTTTTTAACACTGATCCACTATGGAACTCCCCAAGCTAAAGGGGTACTTGGTCAGTGATTAATTCCATGGGGTACACAAGGTATATGTCCAGACGTTTATGCTAAACAAGGTTAAAATTTCATAGGATGTCTACCTAACATGATTGAGTTTTCTAAGGGTTTCCATTTGAAAAAGTTAACATGTTTGAGGATGACTATTTGACATAACTTGGCTTCCTTCCTCACATTTGTGAATATTTCTGGTTGTCATCTTATCATGTTGGAGGGCTATCACATGAACTTTCTAACTTGTCTGGGAGATTCTGCATGACAAAATTAACGTGACTATGGTTCCTTATGTGATCGAAGTGAACATGACAGAGTACCTTTACATCATTAAGGTGAAATTTTCATAGGACATAACATGGAATTTTTGATATGTCTAGAGTAGATCACATGACTTTTCCCATATTTCTAGATGAATTCATGTCACTTGACTGATATATCCGGAGGACTTCCCATGATTTGGATGATATGTATGTGTTTTTTCGCATAATTTGGATAATATGTATGGATTATGTGTCATGACTAATGAATAGGTCATGAAAAGAACATGAAAAATTCATATAAGAATCTTTGTATCCATATTCATTCATTGGTTGCTTATTTTTCTTCTATTATCGAATAAATGACTCAATATTCATTAAGAATCAGTCTATTGAGACATCGTGTGACCAAGTCGACACATGGAAACTCATTTATGTGATCTGTTCAACATACCTAAAGTCAATTTTTTGAACAGTATAATGATTATTTTAGGCATATAAACATTTCATGTAATCTATTAAATCAATCACCAAGTTTACAATATGGAATAATCTTGCAACTGTGTGTCATTCTACTCCAAGATGTCCACTCTTGCCTCTACTCACTCATGTGTGTCTATTTATGCTTGGGGTGAATATATATATTTCTCCACCATATATCGATTCCACTTCTACCAACAAAAAAAATCCCATATACATTCTTTAAATAGTTGAGGGAGAATCACACCATGAGTTTCATGTGAATCCACTATGGGTTATCCATGACGTCATATTCTCGTCGCATGATAAATGATATACTGAGTATTTAATCTTTCTTTGGAATATTTATCAAACCTTTGGTTGTCAATGAGATTTTATAATATCATATTATCATGTAAGTGGAACTTTAAAAAATTATTCTAATATGTCTGGGAGTCGTCATGTGATTAGGTTTCCTATTGAATATGCTTTTTTGTGATCGAGGAATACTTGGATGGGGCCCTTCATGAGATCAGGCTAGCCAATCGATGAGACACTTTTTGATCAGAAAAACATTCAAATGAATTTAATTACCCATTATTATGTAATAGTACTATCTCTTCATCACAAATGGTACCACCTTTTTTAGATCTTTTTTCTAAATCCTATGGCGCTCGCAAATCTGTTTTCTTATAAGGGAATTCCATGATCAAACATACATGTATAAATTCCATCAAATAATGAAGATGAAATTTCCTCTGGAATTACCTTGAAAAAGATACCATGTAAATAGGGATTTCACATGATCAATTGACTATTCATATTGAATTCATCATCCCTTAACATGAAAATTTTTGTAACTCCCTTTCACATGTGTCTTTCTTAGCTTTTACTTAACAAAGGGCATGTGTGATTGATAGGTGTCTATTGGTCGAAATGTCACATGATTTGGATGATTTATCTAGCATAACCTATATTATCATCCCCTCATGTATCTAGTATTTTTCAACATTAAGATGTCTACTCCAAGGGGCTCCATTTTATCATGAATAGATAATGTGAAGCACATGATACATTCCTTTTATTTCCTTAGGGTCACACGATTAATGTGACACAGGTGCCTAATCCCCACACATCCATGCTTGTAATTTCTTCCCTTTATAAGGATAATAATAACAATTATTCATTTATAAATCTAATTATAAAATTTGGAAATCTTCTTTTCATGTAATCACCAATCACTCTCCAATGGTTTTTATTTAAAAGTTACTTTTTCTGTAAGGGTTATTTGTATCAAACATTAACTATTTATAACATGTTTATGATACTAACAAAGTTTTCCTATGAATGATGTATTCATTTCTCATGTATGTATATTTATCATATATTTCTTTATTCATGGTACATACTGGGGAAAATTTGTTCCATTTCATCTAATATATTTTACATAATTAATAATATTGTTATAATTTTTTTCATCATCTAATTTTCATTCATTTATTTATGATTTTCCTATTAGACTTAAAAGTTTGAAAATTCAACCAATTGATAATATTATGTGTTTTTCTATTAGTTTTCATTTAATTAAAATTTTAATCACATAATATAACTTATTGAAATTCCACTTACTTCATGGAGTATGTTTATCAAAAGGAATATTGATTACTAATTTCTCCATTCATTGAGTTATATTTTTTCTTCATGAACGTCTCTATATCATTCATGGGTTCTCCTAGTATATTATTTTAATTTTTTTTGTAAATATAGACACTTTTATGTGTAATGTTTTAAAATTAATGTTTTTTACTATTTTTACAATGTGTATTTTCAATTAAGGGTTTTCTCAATATATTTAAAAATTGTTTTACCTTTCATATTCATATGTTTTGTCATCCTCTACAAATTTCTCCAAGAGAAAAATTATTTATTTTTAATACCCTATTATTGAATATTATTTTTTTAAGTAATGGTTTTAAATGAGATTTCACTTGTCCTTTTGAAAAATACTTTTGGAAGTAACTTGTAACATAGCCTTTTACGTCAATTGTACACAAGTTTTCTAAAGAATTTTTTATATTTTCCATTCCATTTACCTTTACATTTTGAAAATTATTTACCCTATTAAGATATATGTGTCTCTATTCATAGACAAATATATATTTAACTTTTATGGGAATGAACGTATATTTCCTAACAGTAAAATTCTAGTTCCCTTCTTAGGTGGAAACATTCAAGAATTCTTTTTCCTGGGGGTTCTCTACCTATTTCAAAATACTTCGGTATTTCCATTGCTACATTAGGGTTGTGTTTTTTTTATCCAACCACCTTATTTATCATGATGGATTATGATAATATTTCTCTAATATTGAAATATATATATATATATACTTGTTTAACTATATGTTAACATCGCATTTTATATGATTTAGATTGTACGATGTTTAACTATAATGATTGTTATTCTATTGACCTAAAAAAGATACAATTGTTCTACATGTTATCATTCAAGTAATGATGATTCTTTGAAATTATGATTATGTGTTTTTTACTCAATGTCTGATACGATGAATAAATTTGTTTTAAACAAGTCATGGGTTTGGCATGCAATTATATTTCCCCTCGTTGCATTAGTATTTCTCACAAGAAAAACTTGTTTGGGTATTTTTGTGTATGATTTCCCAAAAGAAGATATTTTTTTAATTTTAATATCATGATGTTTAGGATAATGAAATATTGTGTTGTGGTGCAGAATTATATATAAGAATTTATGAATTTAATATGTTTAGAACATGTTATTATATTCCATTGTTTAGTTATTTTAATTGTTAACCGTTGATATTTATTTCACTTAGTCTTAGTTGATTATGGCCATATAATGATAAATTAGTACTTCTAAAATATTTAGGCCATCTATATGGCATGATTTTATAATTTTTCTGTTTTCCCTTACTGATAATTTCATCCCCATATTTGTTTCTATTTCCCTAGGTTATGTAGAAAATAATTTCTTATGATATTACTAATAGGATAGATTCAATGGATACTTCTTGGTAGATGCTGAATATTTTTTAAGTATTAATTAGATTTTAATAAAGTAAAAATATGATTGAGTTTAGAAATTGATAGGTATTATTAGTATATGATTTATCCTAATTCTCAAAACAATTAAAACTAATATTTCATGGAAATTTATGTAATGAAATATTTGCATTAATTCATTTATCATATGATTATTATGTCCACGAATCTACCGTTTTTATCAAAACTAAAAAAAGTATGGGCTTTTTAGAATCATATCTATGTGTCTGGTTTGTGTCGTCACAACATGTGAGGGGGGTGGGGGATATAGAAAGGTATGTATACAATGAATGTGGAAAATTCAGATACCTTCAAGATAATTGGATTGAAATAATGTAAAATAGAGGTGAAAGAGTGTGAAAAAGGATGAGTGGGGATAGGGAATGTGGGTTGTCAATACAAGTAATTAAGATGTTTTTATAACATAATAAAGGTTTCTAGAAATTTCATGGAATTATATTAAATATATTTCATTTTAAAAAATTGTTATTAAATTATCTCTATTTCAATTCAATATATAATGATATATTTTTCGATAAATTATATATTTTTTTATAATTAATATATATACACATAGTCAATTAATTGAAAAATATCCTTTTATAATTAATATTTGTTGAATCATGTGTTTCTAGTGGGATCTGATTCATCAGTATTAGAAATTTATAAAAAATGCTACATCTATCGATAAAATTGAATTTTTTGTTTTTAAACGAAAATAATTATTGGAGTGTTAATAAGTTATTTTGTGGTATACAATAATTTTTCAAACAATTATATCTTTTTGAAAAAAATAATTTTATTACCCATAAATAATACCAAAAAATATATTATTTGATTTAACAACTCAGTTTTATTAATAAATTTATAATCCGACATAAAATATTACAAAAAAACATCTTTTTTTAATGTACCATTTCACCATCCAGACATATCAACAAATAGTGGAAGTAAGAAAATCTCTTATCCTTACTTGATCACAAAAATAGTGTTCCTTAAATATTTATTTATCCTTTAGGTTGATTAGTGTATCAAAACACATTATATATTAGGATAAAATATCAATCCTAATTTCCCACTACACAAACCTAGAACTCTAATAACTATCCCATACACATCATGCATCACAAATGATATTGTACCTTTCTTATCATTGGGAAAATTTTATCCTTTATATGAAATGCATCAAAATACCCATAATCCAATACAATTTCTACCTTATTAGTATTAGATAATTACCCTTATCCACTCTCTCGTATCTAATATCCCTTGGGCGATAACTCATTTCCTGTATCTAATTTATTGGTGTATATACTTATTTGATTAACAAATTGATGCTTTACTCTTGGAAAGTAATCGTTTATAACAACATTAACTACACATTCTCCTATAAACTTTCCACTTTTTCATGTCATTATTTTCCTCTCGCATGGTAACATAGCTATTGGGATTACCTTGATATAATGCACCAAAAATAGAGGAGAAATAATCATCGAGATGTTTACGCACAATTCTATATTGGGAAGGACTACATTATTACAAGGGTATGACATAAAAAGGTGTTCATACAAAAAATTCTATTTTTATAGGAATTTTGATATACAATTTTTGGATGAGTGGTAACTGATACATACATGAGTTAAATAATTAAAAATAGAAAAATCCATCATCACAATCGCTTTTGACACATACCGTCTTCCCACCAGAATCATCAGAAATCGTGACCCATAATCACACACCATCATGCTAGATCTTGAGATGTGAGATGCCTCAACTATTCCTCTACAACAACTACTAGAAAGAATTATTTGAAATTTTCCCAAATCTGATTCAAAAAATCCTAATACCATCAATCATACCGAACTACTTCATCTCATTACTGAAATCGACAATGTCATCGTCACCGTAGAAACAACCTAATTAGACACCCGAAGAAATCAATCGACAACCACTATGAAAAAACAAAGAATCAACATGTTCACCAGACTCTTCATTGATGTACACATCCTTAAAAAAGTCGACGTCACCAGAACAGAAAAAAATAATCACTGAAACAAGCCTTCATCACCATCGATACCTCTATGTGGCACTGTTGCCCCACCTACATCGATATCACAATATCCCGAGCATCACCCTCTAGAGTCGACATCGTCAGACACTACACCATTTGATCACCACCTATGTGATAACTTCATAAATAAAATTCACTATCACCAAAATCATCATTGTATAGACAACCCACTAGAACAAATGAACTACCACAAACATCCCGCAATAGAGAAGGAGAACATTGCCGAAAAAATAGCTACCATTGAGAAAGATGTCAGAAAATTGGAAACAAAAAATTTGTAAAATCCCTAAAAAAGGTTGGTAATGAAACCCTAAAGCCGGAAAATCCTTTTTTCATTTTCAAGAGGCCGGTTTATGGGTTTCCGGTACCCAATATAGAACTACACCACTCCCAATTCAATGCTTCAAAACATCCACATCAAAATCAAAATTCAAAAAACCAAACTGAAATCATGAGATGGCTGCCTCGAGCCGTGCCCCCACCATCATTCCGCCCACCCTCCGCCTCGAACGGAAAACCATCATCACACGCCACCATTCACAAAAAGGACGCTGGTTGGACCGCAACCATCGTCGTTGCCGAAGGGTTGATAAACCACCACCTTCATCACGTCCACCGGGAAAAACATATTCATCCGCAACAATCGAAGTGGAATAGTGGAACCCTAGGTCAGAGAATGTTTGGGAAGCAGAGGATGAAAGAACGAATCTGGAAGTGGTTGGAAACCCAAAGTCCACCGAACGACAATCCCAAAGCCTCTAGGTTGCCTTCATACCATGTCTGGCCTAGAGAATAATGAATTAACTTGAGTCTAGAGTAGGTAAAGTTAGAGAGTGGATCAATTACTAAGGGAATTTGATCAGTTTTTCCACAGTAACCCTAAAATGCTATGTATAATCCCATATAATTGGTAAAGCCCCATTAGACCATGCATGGGTTAGTCCCACCTTATTACCCATGATGTATATAACCTAACCCTAGTAGCCCGATATTGATGGTAAATTTATTACATTGTTTCTAGTTACAAGTGACAACATACCAAAGGATAAAATAGTATAATATTTTTTATAAAAAAGATATAGACTTGATTCTCACATTACATATTAAAACATGAAATAAAACATAGTAAAAAAAAAAAATTTGTATCCATGAACCCATTAAATTATTCCTTGTTCATAAAATGGAGAAAATAAAAAAAATGTGATATAAAATTATTAGTTGGAGTTATGTAAAGACAAATCTATCAAAAATAAATTATGCCAAATTAATAATGAAAAATAAAAATAGAAAAGTAAATATGTAAACACACATTCCATTTAATCGATAAGTTTACTATCATGATTAGATAAGGAATAATTAATATGTTAAGGTTAATAACTACAAAAAATCTCCATTTTATCAATAACATGAGGAAACAATGCATCCATGGAAAATATTAGTGTAATAATCATAGGGATAATAAAAAATAAATTCTTAATGAAAGAAATCATTAATTTTGTAAATAATGATTCAAGAAATAATGATATCTATACCATCATAAATTTTCAGCACATAGTTTAAAACTTTTAGAAAACTCCAATTTAAAACTATATTTTTAATTCATCTTATGAGAATATTCAGGCATCGAGGGGAAATAAAATTTCATCCACCACCCATCACTATATTTCGAATTAGTTTCCCATATATAGAATGATCAATTTTATTCATAAACAATAAGCCTTATCAATAAATGAATATATCGAATAAAAAATACAAAATATTAATATTTCCATGTTAAATCATATAACATTCATAGTCAACACAATATATATAAAAATGATATATGGTTAATGTAATATCTATATCCATGATAAATATTAGGGATATTTGGGGAAAATTTAATATCCAATGATTATATGAAATTGAATATTTAAATGAAAAGTTAATGATTAAGAAAATTATTATGAATTAGAATTTTAATACCTTTGTAGGTCAAACTGATCATAAACCACCTTGAGAAAGAATAAGGATGGTATCATTAAAATCTATCCTCAATGTAGTATATCTTAAATAAAGGGTTTTATCATTAAATTATAGAAATACCATAACACAATCTTTAAAAAAATATTAAGGGAATGACCTTTCACTTTGAAAACTTCTTTTTAATATTAGAAATATCAATAATATTTGGGATAAAATTTTATTTGAAAATAACCATGTATAAAAGTAATGTAATTTTTAAAATAATCAGTTCATGGGATGGTGGAAGGGTTCTGTTCTAGACGTGTATATTAAAAACAATGATTCCTTTCACATTTTTGTATGAAAATCGAAAGGTCACTTGTTTTAAAAACAACATGAATATTTCATCATAATTTATTAATTTAATATTTTGGATTAAAATTAAATTTAAAAATAATAATAATATATTTTTGAATAAATTTTTATAAAATATATATATCATAGAAAAAAATATCATTCACCAAAGAGGAAATTGTGAACTGATTTATTTAAAACAATTCTCAATAATTTTAATTAAAAGAGAATAAAAAGGTAATATTTCATGAAAACAATTTTAACAACCCAAATAAAATAAAATTAATGGTGTCTATTAAAAATTATAACATAATTCCCGTAAATGGAAATTCAATCAGAAATTACCTTGATTAAAATTAGATTATAACATAAATCTCTAATCACTTTGGTAGCTTTTGAAAAAAAAGACACATTAAAGGAATAACGTCAAATGATACATTATATACTGTGAATATAAAGAGATTCATGATATAAAAAAACAAATGGGATGTATATATGCCTCATAAATTATCATACATTTATAACATAACTTATGTCTCAATGAATATATTTTCATATAACCATCACATTATAATAATAATAAAATTGAAGTGAGAATTAATAAATGAATCATTTTTTAAAATAAATATTAACCCCACATTAAATAATTGGAAAAATAAAATAAAATAATTAAATTTTATTAGATATATAGTCTTATAATATCAATTAAAATCAAGAAGTTATACAACCCAATGAATAGAAATTGAGATATGAAATTCTTTAATTCTTAGTAATTTTAATGTCAAATCCTATTAGATGAAATAATTCCAAATAAAAAAGAAAATAGTACTAATTATTAAGGATTCATTATATTAGATGAAAAATGTGATGAATATAGAGAAATAAAATAAATTATTGTCATAACATTATAATACGACTCAATGAAATTGAATTAAGAAAAAATCTATTCCCTCATGCATTATTTTGGTTAAACTATATTTATACCAATACATAATAGTGTTTAGAGTGTTATTAATTTATAAAGGAAAAATATTAATTTTCATAATTTAAAATAATACTATCTTACAATATCTGACCACCCATTTTTAATAATCATTTATTATTATTAATGTTACAAGTGTTAATTTCAATGTTTTCTCAACCATGTTTTTTCATGAATGTTCAGTTTCTTTTGAAAAGGATATATTCTAATCATATATATAATTATATTAATTTTATTGATATCACAATTACTCATTATATTAATATTTAAACCATTCTTAAAAATAGGATGTAGAAAATGAGTCGCATCGCTTCATGGAGACGACATGTCATACTTACGGAGGAGCGATGATATCATTCCCTCAATGGGTGAAATGATATGAAAGTGTATGGGATATTATCATTACAAAACTAATATCATGTCATAAATATTAAATATATTCATTATTTCTACCATTATGACAATCCATGTGAGCTATTCAGGGAAATTCTTTTACCCTGGTTCACGAGGAGGTAGTCCACCGAACACACAAGTGATGGCTATATTTCCCATTTATTAGATAAAGAGATAGATAAATACTATTAAAAAAAATTAATATCATATAATTATATGTTATTTTTTTATTAAATATTTAATGTCAATAAATAATTTAAATTCAATAACAAGAATAAAAAAATAAGGATCTTAGTGAATCTAATTCTTTCACTAAGAAGAACCTCATTTGTATCTCTTAATAATTAATATAAGGTCAGTATCATGGAAAGTAAAAAACCTATAGAATGTGTCCATATAAATTTTGGGGGTATTTTTTATGTTTTTTCAATCTAATGTACTTTACATGTGTGAATATGTGGGGGTAGGTAGAGCCCTGTTATAATTGGGAGGATGCCACACATTTAATTTTATGAAAGAATTAATCATAAACGTATTTATCAAAATTAAAGGGACTAAAAAATGGCTCATTATCAAAACATATATGTTATAAAAACTGAATACATATATAAATTATGATTTATTTGGGAATCTTGGTAATTTAAACCCTTATCATCATAGTTTGACCCTCGATAAACTAATTTTTATCTTAATTTTGGTAATAAATATTTACTACTTTAAATGTTAATTTTGATAAATAAAATAAAGTTCATATTATTATATAATATAAATTATTCAAATTAAAAATTATAAATACATTTTTCAGAATTCAATATATTGAACTTGAATAATTTTTTTTGAAATAAATCACTCAAACATGTCGAAAAAATGTTTTCTAGAAATGATTTTTTCAAGAATAATATTTTTTTTATTTTTACTAAATGACACCGAATCATCATGATATTTATTTAATTTAATATAATTATATATATAATTAAATATTTTTTTTAGATCTATTATCTTAAAAAATTATTTTAGTTAATTATAATGTATGAACATTATGTAATAAATTGTTTTTAAAAAAATTATGATCTCATGACTATAAAAATATTATATCCAAATTAGGTATAAAGAAGATTCAAATAAATCTAATTATTTTAAATCTAATCAATAACTATTATTTTTTACTTTGAAATAAAAAACAAAGAATCTTGGGAATTTGAAATTAATTAATTTAATGAAAATAGATAATAGTATTTGGGAATATATATTTTTATCTATTTACTAAATAATAACTTTTTCACAATAATAAAAAAATCCAACTCTCAAATATTTTCGACATAATTATTTCAATAGTGATATTCATTGTATAAAACAAAATTTATTAAATTGGTATAAATTTTGTATAATTCAAATCATAAAATCAAAAATAAAACCAATTTTTAAGGAATAAGTATTTTGAAGAATTAAATGACTATAATAAAAACATCTATTATTATTTACTTATAAATTATCAAAAAATATCATTTATAAGCATAATTTTATATTAAAGTTCATTAGATACTATTGATACCCTTAAATTAAAATTAAAATTTATAAAGGTCATATTTAAAAATAATCTCAAAATTAGCATAGGATCAGTGTTTCCCATTGTATACGCTATCGAGCATAATGTTCTTATTTGAAAGTCCTAGGGTTTCATTTAGCAAGATCTATAAAATAGTTTAGATTTTTTTAAAATAAATATATTTTAAAATAATGATTTTTTAAATTCTCCCTGACATCAATAAATTGCGTTCTTGAAATTTGAACTTGACCATGGAAATTAAGGGTTTGAAATATTAAATTTCATTTACTTACTAACCAAAAATATAAAATGGGTTCACAAAAATTTCTATTGATAAAATTTAATAGTATCTATGAATTTAAAGATCAAGAGAAATTTAACGACCACAAAACCATAAATTTATAATGAGTTAAGAGACCATTTGATCCATTGGATATGAAATTAATGGGATTATATTTTAGATTTAATATACTTTTTCAAATGTTGGGTAATTTTTTGTCTACGAATATAAGGAAATATACTAACTTGATATCTTTATATTTCCTAAGAACAATGAAATCCTTTTTTTTCTTAGGTAATTTTAAACACCCAATATTTCACCATTAAATGAATATCCAAAATTAGTTTTTATTGTTGATGTACTAAAATGTTATTTTTATGGATTATATGATCCCTAAAGGAGTGACAATTCTTTCCATGTAAAAACAAAATGTCTATCCCAAGTTAATATAACACATTAATATCTAAACTAAAATAGTAATGCGTCGTATTCAATATAATAATTTTCTATTAAATTGTTAAAATTAAAAAAATATATTAACTAGTACATCTTGCAGGCCAGTGGTAGGCACTACACCATTATCCAGGTTCGTTTGTGTGTTCAAGCCCAGTGACCTAACCAAATGTGATGGGTTTTCACCAAGCATGTTGTTTTTTTTTTCATCATAACTATATTAATATAATTCCTATAATGTTTCCAAATTTTGATGAACCATAATTTCAATAGAATAAAATAAATGATAAATTTTAATTGTTACAAATACCATTAATCATATATCCACAAATTATAAAGTTATTCTTCCTTAAATATATTTTTCAAATACATAACCAATGTGTTGTATTTCAAAAAATGTATCAAATAATATAATCAATCTTGGAATACTCCCCTCACATATATCATCAAAATGGGGGTTTAAGACATTAATCTTATAATAAACCACAAAATAATAAATCCATGATGGTATCCATAATTTAAGTTTTATCTTATTAGAATACATATATGTTACAGAAAATTAACACAATCCTTATATGTTTCTTGATTATTATAAACAAAATACCATTGATAAAATAATTCTACAATTTGGATCTTGAATCCAAATATATAAATACTTCAACCCATTTACATAAAAACTGGTCATTCCTCAGTATATAATATGACCAATAAAATAGGGTATTCGCATGGATAATCCCATGTTTCCCCAAATCAATACAATAAACTATAAATTGATTCCTATGATGGATTTTATTTTTCTCCACTGAAATCCTCGCTTTTCAATTGAAATTGGTCACTCTATGTCCTTATTTTGCAAAAATAAAACACTTTATTATTTATTTTATAGTTTATAATAGTTTTTACTTTATATATATTTGATTATAATAAAATAGGGACCCATTTTCTCCATGGTCTCCAATACTTGAACTCTTAGGGGACTCCATCCTTATCTTATTTGGTGGGTTTGAGAGTTGAATAAGGTATAGATCACTAATAAAATATCCTGAAAACTAATTATTATTAATCACATTATCTTTCAATCTAGTCATCATCCCATTTGGTATCTCATAATCATAACTTTATCCCTCATATTCAATGTTAACAAGATTCATTCAGTTTGCATCCATTGAGTAAATCCAAAAAGAATAGTGTGAGAAATAATAATAATAGGGTAAAATACCTATAATATTTTATAAGATATCTAAATCAATTCACTTCATTTTGAAACTAATACACTGTAGATTTATCCTTGATCATTGATTATCAACATCTATTGAAGTAACAAATGATGGTTTGTAATAATAATGTGAGTTATCATAATAATACACCCCTATAGTGTCAATCTAATTTCATATTGTGGCCCATTTTCATGCACCATGTGACGATCGATTCAAATCCCAATGGGTATTTTTTGGATTTGTTACTCATAGGTACTACTATGCCATATCAATTTTTTTTATCCTTGCAAAGATATATTCCAATGAAAACCACATAATCAATTTCTCACCAAAATATTAGGATTTAATTCTATAATTATCCACAATTTATATTAAGTTGTTATGTTCCATAATATATATTTTCTTAAATATCATTCCCTAAATTTATAATAAACTATAACTTGTAACAATTGTAATGAATCTGACCCCAGAAGCCCTGAGTTAGTGATCACATTATTAAATATTTGAACGATACTATAAATCACATCCAAAAGTACCAAAAAGTTCAACAGTCATGGTAAACTATATACATACATGAATCTCACAAAATATTTGAAAATAATAAATATAATGTATGGAATTTAAAAATTGAAGATCATTGAACTCATTTCAATATTTCTTCTTTATATCATAGTGAAATGAAACAAAATAAGGGTAAGATCAATTGATTAGTAAGATTTATGTAAAGAATAATATATCATGAATATATGGTTAATAATAATAAAACATAATCAATATGTTAAGGTAATTAACAAAAAACGCATTCCATTTAATTGATAATGTTACCATCATTATTACATATGTCTTATCAATGTAAAAAGTTAAATAACTAAATAGAAATTCTATTAAATCAATAACATGATCACAAATGCGTCCATATCAAATATTATTGAAATTATCTAATTGATAATAATATTGAATTATTAATGAAGGAAATTATTAATATTGGAAATCATCATCTCATACATCATTAAATCTATATCATCAAGACCATACACATGATGGTAAAAACCAATTGGTAAAAACTCAATTAATACTAGATTTCTAATTAACCTCTTGAGATTATCAAAGCATCAAGAAGAAATATAATTCTATCACCACCCCTCAATACATCTTCACCACATTCCTCATATATTTAATGATCAATTTAATTCATGGAAATTTGAATTTTCAGTAAATGTATATATTCAATAATGAATAATGAATATTAATATTTCATCACCCAATCATATAACAATCAATGTTGAACATTGAATGTATAAAATGATATATAATTAATGTGATAATAATATTGATGATAAATAATTTGGATATTTATGGGAAATTTAATTTTGACAAATCAAATGAAAGTAAATATTTAATGGGAAAGTTAATTATTAAAAATTATTAATCACGAAATATAATTTCAATACATTGCCTTTTAAACCAATCGTATACCATGCATGGAATGAATAAGGATGGCATCATCATAACATATACCCTATGGAGTTTATTTAAAATAAACTTTTTTCCTTGATTAAAATAAAAATCATTAAAAGATCATTAAAAACAATTTTTAGGATATTAGCCTTTTCACATTGAAAATCACTTCTAAAAAATAAAAATTTCAAAATATGTAGGAAAAAAATCATTTATTTTTTTAACTTTTGAAGGAATCATCAAATAAATTATTGATCATGGTTTTGAAATGTTTTAGTTCATGATGAGAACATTAAAAAAATCCATTAAAATTTATTAATGAAAATTCAAACGTTCCTTATTTTTGAAAGGATATGAATTTTACTTTTATAAAACATATTTAAAGATAAATAAATTGGAAAAAATAAATTTTAATAATAATAATAAAAGAATTGATAACATTTTTATAAAAAAATGAATTTATTAGAATAAAATTATTTTTGACTCAAGAGTGAAAGGAAGCCTATTTTATTTTAAAAAACAAATTCTATATTGTTTTATGATAAAAATATCATAAAATGGAAATAATTCATAAAAATATGGATTAATAATAGGATAAAAAATTATTTATTTTCATTATAAAATGATTAAATAATTTACATTAATGGAAATTAATTTATAGAAAATCTATATTAAATTTAGATTGAAAAATAAGTCTCTTACCACTTTGGAAACATATGAATCATAATCCCCAAGAAATGATTGAAATAAAATGAAAAATTAAACACCATGAATATAAGTAGATTAATGATATAGAATATCAAAGGGTAATTAGATAAACCTCATAAAATAATATTGTTGCATTACATACCATATGTCCCAATGAAGAGAATTCGGGACAAGCAACCCTTATAATGATTATAACATTGAGGTGATAATTAATAAATGAACTTAATATTTGTATAAATTTTTTTAAATGTTTTGGGATGAAGCCTCATTTTATTATTAAAGGAATGTAAAGACCTATTTTAACTGGGTAGATGGAGAAACATTACATAGCATGGAGGCCTAGTGGGCATTTAGCCCATTACATGGCCAGTAGGCCCAAAATTTGGCCCAAGGCCCATTCTGTGAATAATACTGCAATAGTACCCCCCCCTGATACAATACCACATATTACCCGCAGCTGCTAAAATACCCTCCCACCACTACAGTGCCCATCATCGCTATAGTTCCACCGCTGGTATAGTACGCTACAATACTGCTACAGTACCTGTGACCAATGGGTTTTGAACCCCCATTTTTCATGCAGGATTAAGGGGTGCTTACCACTGAGCCAAATTAAATCAAATGTAAATCAAAGTAATAAAAAATTAAATAAAACATAATATAATAAATAGAAATTACACATATAATTTTAGAATATTAAACAAAATAATGAAGTTATAAAGCCTAATGAAAATAAATTTAGTTATAAAATTTTTACCACTTAGTAATTTTCATGTCAAATCCTCTTCAATGAAATAATTAACATTAATACTGAAATTAAAATTATATAATAAGGATTTGTGATATTACATTTTAATAGGGTTGTTTATACTCCATATAAAAGAAATTTGGTGCATGAAATTATAATATGACTCAATGAAATGAACTTCATTAAAAATCCCTTACCTCATGTTTTTTTTGGTTGAATTTACATATCCTCTTATATAATGGTATTGAACATGTAATTTATTTATAACGTAACCATATTAAAAATTTATAATATCCTATATGATCCTCTTATAACATCTTAGAATGTGTTTGTAATCAATATTTTTTTATCTTTCAAGGGTTAATTTCCATTTTCAAGTGCATGTTTTCATGAAAGTTCTGATTCTTGTGTATATGAAATAGTTCCATCATATAAAGAATTATAGTAATATTATTAGAATAAAATTTACTTATTGGATTAATTTTAAAAACCATTCTTGAATATTGGTTGTGTGAAATGTGTCGCATCACTTTTGGAGATGGTAGGTCGTACGTACAGAAGAGCGATGATGATATTCCCTTAATGGATGAAAAGGTAACCAGGAAAATAGTATATTAATTTTTTTAGAATTAATGTATTTTATAATAAATTATATATACTCATTATTTCAATCATTATTACTATCCATGTGGTTCGGTGATGGAACTAAAGTTACATTAGTTCAGTGAAGGTAGTCCTATATACACATGAGCGATGGTTTTGTTTCCCATTTGATTCGAGAGGAGATGGATAAATATTATTCCATAAACATAAAAACATATAGGGTTATCAGAGTTATTTATTAAAATTAAATAATGTGTTTATATAAATATAGATGTTAAAAAATAAAAAATGGAAGGAAATATATTTGTGAAGACCATTGTCTTTGATTACAAGAACCTCTTACAAATATATTATTAAGGACCCTAGGGTTGGTCCTTTTGGAATTCGAGTACCTCTAGAAATTGGATAAATATTTTGAGATTGTTTTGTTTTCTAATAGTCAAATACATTTAGTGGTGTGAACAGATGATAGGAGGGAGTTCCCTTTTATAATTGGGGAGGAAGACACACATGATATTTTTGAAAATAATAATTATTACCCATGTTTTACACCCACTATATTTATTAAAAGTTACTCATTATCAATAAATGGATGTGATGATATCTAAATATGTTCATTAAATATTACTTAGACGAGTTTTTAGTCATTTTAACCCTTATCTTAATTTTTTAACCCCTTGGTAAACCCATTTTCACATTAACCGTCGTAACATAGTTGTACAATTTTCAATACACAATATGAAAAAAAATAAAGGTTACAATATTAATTAATATAAATTATTTTGAATAAAAATATTTAATTTAGTTTTACAAATTAAATTCATATAATTGGAATAATTATATTTAAAATAAAACACGTAGACTTATCAAAAAACAAGTTTAAAAATTATTTTTCAAGCATTAAATGATATTATAAAAACTATAAGTATTATAATCATTAAGATATGGATTTAAATTAATATATTATTATATATAAACTAAATATTTTATTTAAGTCCATTATTACTGAATATTGTTAAATTAATTAAAATAGAGAAAGATTTTTCATTTAAAAACAGATAAAAGATTGTGAATTTAAGGCAAAAAAAAAATTGTATCAAAATATGAAATAAAGAAGAATCAAACATAATTAAATATATTAAAATTTATTTAATATTATTTTTTAAATATTAATTGAAATTAAAATCATAATGGTTGCTTAAAAATAAACAATTTAACGAAGAGAAATAAAAATATTTGAAACATCGATATATTCAGTGTTTACTGAAAAATATTCCTTTTGATAAAAATCTAAAAATTTCACCCTATGATAATTCTGATATGATTATTTCAAATGTTATATAATTTTTTTAAAATAGAATTAATAAATGTGGTATAAATATAATATAATTCCAACCATGAAAAATAAAAATAAAACCATTTCATTGAATAATATATATTATCAAGAATACAATGACTTAATTAATAAATTGAGTGAAAATTTACTAAGATTTTATCAATAAATATTTATTTATTATTAACTACCTATATATATTCCATCATTCTTTAATATTTTTCTTACCTTCCAATTAAATGGCAAGGTTATAATTTTTATATTCAAAAAGTACATCATGGGTTGTTTTGTCTCCGTGTTGTGTGTCATATATGCTATCAAACATATTTTTTTTAGTTTGAAGTATACTATTTTACTTTTCCAAAAGATATGATGGAGATTAAAACTATTTTAAATAAGAATCCATTAAAATATATAGTTTTTACACATTATTTACAATTACATCTTATGTATAATTATATATAAGTTTGATAGCTAATTATCAAAATGAATTACATTATAGGGTTACTCCATTCCAATCATAACAAATCATACTTCCTCTATAGATAATTTTTTCTACGATCTTAAAACATTATAAAAATCAATATTTATGTATGTTTATAAAAATTATAATGTATTTTAATAATTACTCTATATGTGGTGAATTTAAGGGTCATGGATTTTTTAAACCCTTAATTTTTAATTTTTTTGGGGGTTGAGAGAGTATAAGGATGTTATTTAATAGTTTTTGGGGTTTTAAATGTTTAATTTCCTTTTAATTATTATTTAATTAGGTTTTTTTATTGTTTAATCTTTTGATACGTCTAAGATGAAACATACTTACTGAATTTTTCATTGTATATGACTGTTACATATTTTTTTTATAGTGAAATGACCACTATATGTTGAGGAGTATTAAAAAAATTTAATAATGAAGAGTATTATCTTTATAAGGATGGGTAATTTCATGTATCTATATAATTAATAATTTGTTATGTAAGAATAATTTATAGTTAAATTATGTTTGATAAACTTATGTATTTTTAAATGAAAAATTAATTTCTTTTTCTGATTTTATAATCCTGAGTTTCGAAAATGTGCATATTCCAATACATAAGAATAATTTAATTTAACCTATAAATGACCCATGTCACATCCTAGGTTAGAGGAAAAAAAATTACTCTAAAAAATATGGGTATAACATTCTTAAAAAAATGGAACATTCAAAATAATGAAACTAGAATAGAAAATAATCCATAAAAGATATGAGTCAAACTAAGAAAAAATTATTCATTTTTAATGGCACATTATAACAAATGTCAATGAAATATAGTATTTTATACGATGGAAGATCGAATATCTTAGTAGTTTATACATTAAAATGGGATAATTTAAATAAAGGAATAATATTTATATAACTAAGTGTTTCCCTTGATCAATATTACCCTTGAGAAACATAATTAATAGAAATAAAAATAGAATAAAAAAACAATTTAAATATAAATAACTTTGAAAAAATATGAAATCTTAATTAAAAGAATAAGAATTTAATTTTTATAAGTATTAATGGAATGAATTCATAGGATGTATTGTGTCAATAACCAATATTATCGTTCCATTAACCATCTCATCTAACCCCGTGAGTCTTCTATAATATGTTGGTTTTCTACCTAACATGGATTATTCTATACCAATAAGGTCACATAGAAGTCTAATGATTATCCCCATAGGCCAACATATTTTCAATTATTTTGTATTTTCCTCTCACACACACATGTTGGGAATATTTCATATTGGTCACCCATACAAACACTAATTAAATCCATGAATACATAACTATGGAGTTCTTATCAGATAGGATCCCAAAAATAAATGTTCACGTTTTTTAAATGTGTAGTAAAATTTAGTCTTTATAGAATATCTTTTTGTTGTTTTTATACTCTCCTCCCTACTTTTAATGAATAATTCCATTTTTGCGGCCCTAAATATCAATCAAATGTTGTACCTATATTAATTAAGATATGTATTTAAAATCATATCATATTTTGTGAATTGAACACCAAAAACCATAAACAAGGTCATATAACTACATGGGTCTCGGAAATCTATATGATTTCCTTCCTTAAAAAACATAATATATTACCCACGGAGGTCAGTTATCAGACATATTTTTTCCCCAGATTCTAAAGAATTTAATTTCAATGTAATATTTCTTGACTAATACACAACATTGAAATCAAATATTGATGTTAACTATACAGATAATAATATAAGTACATCATGTTAAAAAATAGAGTTTTATTGGATTGAATCAATAAAAAGGTAAACCATGTTTTAATAGTTTTTAATACTTAGACTTATTATTTATGACTACTATAGGGGTGTAACTCCCCACATCCACGGATTTAAAAAATAATTACCATATTTAGGACCTCAAACGTCAAACTTCATATTTTTATATACACTTATAGAAGGGTACTATATTTAATGACATTTGTTGCATCTTGATATCCACAAGCCCTTATACTTTTTATGTAATCACATTACTCTGATCTAAAACCTTGGTTTCATTCACTTGAGAACATAAATTATTACCATAAAAGGTCACTTATCCTAAAATTTATTGTCCCTAAAGGACAATAAATATCACATTGATGTGATTTATGCACACTCAAACACATCTTAGGATACTTTCTATGAGTTCTCCAATCCTCTCACTACTCTGATTAATGAACTCTTAATTATAGAGTTATTATCATTAAATCTCCCATTAATAAAAGTTTAACTTGTTGAAATTGGTAGTACTATTTTTTCCTTTAAATTTCAGTTTTCCAGTGTTTTCAAAATCCCAAAACAATGTAATTAATGTGCATCGTACACAGGAGAAACCCTAAACCTCAAAATCATGTAGTTCTTAAAAAAATTGGATGGTTATTGGATCAAAAACCATATTTCACAACCCATCATCCTTGAGACAAGAACCTAGTCATATGTCCACAATGGTAAACCATAATACCTTTTTTAATTCCATACACAGTATAGGATATTATCCACTAGGGTGACACAATAGTCTAATGAATATCCCTATAGGATAACACTTGTTCTATCATTGTGTCTCGTCCTCACTCATACAAATTCTAATAATCATCTGAAGAGTTCACCCACGTGACAATACTATATTAGAAGCATTATTAATTATGGACTTAATATTAGTTAGGATCTTGAAATTAACCTTTCACCTTGTTTACATGGGTGAAAAATTGAAACACACAAAACATTTATGATAAATTTTAAAAAATTGGGTACAACCCCGAAATAGGCACATGACACAATAAAGAAAATGTATATATACCACTATCACATGGACATGACTTCACAACTACATCCCACACCAAAATACCCTCCCTACCCTTACCAAAATAGCTGATCATATGGGGAATATTGTGACATATTTATTTGTAAATATATTTAGTTTTATTGAAAGATTGCATGGAATGAACCACTAAATTTAAATAAATCATGTTATGATATTATTTTTTTATAATTGAAAGTTTACACATAGATTGGGATTAATGTGTATGAATATTAATGATAATATTATGAAAAACTATTTTCACACATTTATAAAACAAATTCATCGGTTATAAATTGTTACAAAATGGAAACAAAATCCTTGAAAGGTCAATTTTTAGGGAAAAAAGTAAATCTGTTTTTATCATAATGTATTAAATAAATACCTATTAATTAGTAAATTTAATAAAATATATATAATATATTTCAAAATCCATATAATAGTTTTTTATAAGAAATAATGAATGTAATCTAAGTAATATGCTTAAAAATTCATTTTTTCAAACAAATGTGATACATTGTGTTTTGTGTATTTATTTTAAAATAAATTTCAACAACATATAAAAATTGATTAATGTTAAATATATTTATAATTTTGAATCCAAAAAAATTAATATAATTAAATAGGGTCAACATAATTTTTCATCATAATGAATTTTAAATATAGTTTAAAAAATTACCACATTTAAAGTTAAATAGGCGTTACTTGGTTTTTAGTTTAAGAGATAAGGGTATAATTCCCAATAAAATTACCAAAATATTAATTTTATAAGTTAATTTGAACATATATTATAATAACATCAACTTATGGTCTATTTTGGTCAACTTTTATTGTAAATTGAATTTATATTATTTAAATATTTTATATAATTCCATGTGGATACCTCCCTCACCTAAAAAATGAATCCTCTTATCCTCCGTAATTAAAAAAAAAAATTAGTCTGACATTTCATATAACATACCAAAAACCATTATATATTAATTAAATTATCTCATCATATTATGTTCAAACCCTAAGACCATTCTATGTATAAATAATTTTTAATCCAAATGATATCTCTAAAATAATATATAAGAATCTTAGCTAACACATTCTAAGTTAATCTCTTACTAAAGTTCATATAAATCTATTGATTACAAAATAAAAATATGAATCAAGTGTCTAAAATATATGGATATGTTGTTATTATTATTTTATATCCCTTTCCACCTCATTTCTATTAAATAGTAAATGGATGTATCAATCAAGTGTATGCCTATACTATCACCTCCACCTAGAAATATGATTCATTTTCCATTAAAATAATTGATGATTGAATATTATGACAAATTTAATATTTATTTATTATATTTATGAAATTTATTTTGATTTTTAAATATATAATCTTATCTTTTGGGTATCCTTTGTATTCATTGAAAAACTATGTTTTCGCTTTTGTGTATGTATGGACCGCAACCACTCTGAAGCATTGTAATTGATTTTATATTTTTATTTTACATGGATGGTAATAGGGATATATATAAGGAACATAAAATATATTTATGATATAATAACGATTCATGAAATGTTAATTATTTTTTAATTTTAAATTTTTATATCCACTAAAATGTGGAGACATCACTCTTGCATACATATATAATTTTTCAGTTTTCATTTTTTTTTCACTTTTTGCATAATTGTGAAAGGAAAGTTCTCTATGAATTTATATTTTATGAACAAATTTTTACACCATCATATCCAATATTTTCAATAAATATTACTTTAAAATTTTCCATTTATATTTTCGATGACATTAATTTACTTAATATTTTGGGATTTTTTATTTGAAATTGTTTAAAAAGAAGAATATTTTTGTCGTGTTTTCAAAGAATGATTTCAATTTTCATTTAAATGTATTTTCATATATTTCATCATCATGTAAGGACTCATATGTTTTAATGGGATTATTATCATATGATTCTTTCCATGTATCAGGATGACTTATGATGATTATGATCTAAGAATAACTACACAAAACCCATTAATTTTAAATGGTTTAATTAATATATAATTTGATAATGAATTATATTATAGAAACATCTAATTTCCTTCCTTGGATTAAATTTATGTGTTTTATTAATTGATGATTAATAAATCTGTTTAATTTCCATGGTATATACTGTAATTATAAAATGATTGTTTTATGATCATTTGGAAACATGTTTATTATTTTCATTATGATATGGTTGGGATCATAATTATATATTCTTTCAAAAAATTATGTTAATAAGGATAAATCATGAAATTATAAGGACATAAATGGGTTTTGAACCTATTTTGGTAAGGGATATTTTCTCATATGATAGTAATAGGAGTAAACTTTGGTTATGGAAATGATTTAATAAGGATTCAATCGAAACCAATACGATGTTCTTGGTAATGATCCTTGAGTAAGGATATAGTAATATATTGTTATGTACATCTAAAAAACTTATGTCTTATTCTTATGATTTTTATCAAGGATCAAGAATGAATAATAATTATTCCGCACTCTTATGACTTTTTTATTTTGATTGAAAACCCCATATTTTATCATTCATGATGAATGATATTTAATTGATTGGGTTTGTAATTATTAATTTATGATCATGTTCCCATACCCTTTTGATTAATAACACCAATGATCATTAATTGATATCACCTATGTATACACTCACTGATCATCTGAGCTCACCATTTTTTTGTGGTTCCTTTTCCCCATGTTATGAATAAAGGTATTACGTAATACATTTAATGTACGGGTGCTATGTGAGGGGAACCTTATTGAAGATTATGAAGATATTTTATAAATAAAAATTATTATGTATCTATTCTACACTGGAAGGAGTGCATCAAACATATGTTGCTAGGGGGAATATGACTCAAGGATCTTCATACACTTAATGATGGCTTGATTGGGATGTTTACTTTGGACCTGCTTTCTCATGAAGTTGACTATGACTTTCTTTCAAAAAGAATCATAAGGAGGATTTTCAATGGATAAAAATATTATCTTTCTTCATCGGTTTGGGACTCTATCAAGCAGGCATATGTCAAAATTATGCAGGATACCCGATGGTTGGTTTGCAGGGATTCCACACTGAATTTCTAGAACAGAAATTAGCTTACACAACCCCTTCGTGATCTAAATGTGCCACCTGAAGCAGCCCCTTGGTCTTTTTCGAGTTTACTCTCACAGATGCAATCTTATGATGTTCCTTAGATGGATGGTATTCATATGGCTTCCATGTGCTCCATCTATAAAGCTGACGAGGATACTGTTCATAACATTTTTATGGGATGTAGTCATTCCAAACATTTATGGTCATATACTGGTTCTCTATATGGGGTTTTATTAGATACATGTGGGTCACTTCTGCAATTGCTGTCCTGTTTGTCTCATGGCCATTTTAGTGAGTAGATTTCTAACATGTTTTTGGCTACTATTTCTGCTACTATTGGAGCCATTTGGGAAGCCCGGAATGCTGCAGTATTCACTGGTGTGCACTCCACGGTTCAACAAGGAATAATAGCGGTTCAAAAAGATTTTTATGACGATTCCTTTGTGCAGGATGGCGCAATGTCTATCCCAGTTTATGATCTTAAAATTATTAGAACACTTGGTGTTTTGGGTCGGTCACCCAAGCCTCATATGCTAATGTATATCCGATGGATCCCACCCATTGGGCCTTTGTTCAAGGTAAATGTTGATGGGGACGCGTTGGGTGCACCAGGCTTGTCGGGTTGTGGGGGAGTGTTCTGCAGCTATCGTGAGTCTGTAAAAGGATGCTTCCACCAGGACATTGGAATTGGCATTGCCTTTGAAGCCGAGCTTTGTGTAATGATCTATGCCATCATGTACATTGTCTGGATTAATTGGAATTATATATGGATTGAGTCTGACTCTCAGACCACTGTTCATTCCTTGAGCACCAAGACACGCCAGGTCCCTTGGTGTATGCTGCCTTAGTGGGTTGGTTGCCTTAGTGATATTTCTCAGATGCAGGTGGACGTCTCACATGTCTACCGGGAGGCTAAGAAGGGGGCAGATGCACTGGCAAAGCGGGAGCTCACTGATCCTAGAGAGATGTGGTATTTCACGGTCCCAGACTACTATTCCCATCTAGTGGAGGTAGATAGGTTTGGTGTGATGCACACTCGTTTATGTAATAACCCCTTCTATTTTTGAATCGTTCCTTTTTTATTTAATTTTATTAGGACCGGCTTCCACCGGTCCTGGATTTTCTGGTATGAATGATTTTAATGACTATATGTTTTCTCACTATTACTTTGGATGTTCACCCTAAATTGTTTTGTTTTAGTATGGGTATGAATATTTAATTATAATGTTGCGGTTTAAATAGGTACACTCAAATAATAAAGTGTCTTATTTTTATATAATCATATAAATTAAATTATATCACAAAAATTCATCAGGGATTTTCATTCATATCATTATTAATTATTTTTTTTTCTAGTAAAAAAACATGTAATTTTATAAGTACCGTACTACATGTCACTTGGTATTCTCCAATCAATTTGTTAGAATGTTCTTCTAGAAAATAATTTCATTTTCCTCTAGTTGAATTTGATTTCATTACTAGCATTTATTGGATCTCTCTCTCCCTAAATGGATCATATATCTATATATGAGTAATGGAATTCTAGTGTGCTATTCAAAATCAACCTACAGTCATTTTTCGGTGCAATGATGAATATAAGCTCCCAATGGAAGTTACATTCATTTGATGGGTCTTACTACCTATTCATAAGGATTTTTTTGTCAAATGGTTTTTAGAAACTCCAAACCAATGATTTGTTATTATTTTTTAGATATATGATGACTTATTTTAGATTAATTTCATAGGCTTCCCTGATATCATGAAGGAGAATTTTCAATAGAACTCCAACAATGTGTTATGCTAATTTCCAAAAATCTAAATATACTAGAACTAATTAAGTTAAAATAATTGAATAAAAATAAGCATGAGAATCTTGATAATGGATTTGTATTCATTAGTGTGTAAATAATGTGTACACCTATACTTTTTTTATGAAGAAATTTGGGCCGATACACCATTGTATTGATTATCATGAACATTAGAATATCACAATAATAAAAAGTATCCTCTACCCTATATTTTTACATTTTTAATAAAATTAATGGAGATTCATTAAATTCCAGGATTAATATTTATTTTGGATATCATCTTTTAGGTGTTGGGAATGAGGATATATTCAATACATTCGTCCATATGAGATATGAACCTTATGAATTTATGGTCATTTCATTTGGAATTCTAAATACCATTATATCTTCATGGAAATAAATAAAACATTATTTGTAGGACACCTTGTTCATTTTTGGTTTTTATTTATAGATGCTATTATTCTATACACAAAGGTTGAATAAGATCTTGAGGATTATTTGAGGATTTTGATGAGTACAATGATAAAGGAGAATTTGTTGGAAAAATTCAACAACTGTGAATAGTGGGGACATAAATTTATATTATATGTTCATGTAACATAAAGTCAGGTTATATCAATATAACCTTCAAAGACCGTTGTTATTTTTTAATAACCATCAACAAACATGGTGACTGAGATCCATAGTTTTCTTTGGTTTATTGGATATAATAACCACCTTGTTGTAGGATTATCATGGTTATAAAATCTAATAACAATGTTTCCCCATATGGTATAAAAGAAACTTTAGATAGGAAAAGGTGGTTGAAATGTCGAGGATCTGAAATGAACATTGGATACATCACCTCTAATACCCTGAAATTTTAATATAAGTCTATATTTGATATCATATATGACACAACACATCGAGATTAAACAATCCATGAAATAATTTTATCTTAAATATGACTTTAAGAAATTAGTAATTGAATTATAATGTGTGATTCAGATTAACCACAATATAAAATATATTTATAATGTTCTTACTCAATAAAAATTTATAAATTATTTATTAAGTAATAATTACTCAAATTTTAATAATGTCATTTTAAACTTAAAAATAATTTCTTCAAAACTTATTTTTATTCAAATTTCTGAGTAAATAATATTATTAAGATTTCATTATTTCAAAATTATATATATAAAATAATATACTTTTTGAAATAAATTCATCAATATTAGATATGGATGATTTTTTATATATTTTAAATACGTTTTTCAAGTAAATAGTGAAATAATCTCTATTTTATTTAAAACTAATTTTCCATTTCTGTATTTCAAAATAAACATTTTTTCAGATATTATTAATATTTTAATTACTTACTTTTTAATATAAATGATTAAATTAATTTCAATTGAATTATAATTATGTTTAATTTTTGTATAAAACATTTTTATACTAAAAATTTAATTTCCTTGAAAAATATTTATAACTATATTTTGAATTTTTAAATTAAATTTATTTTATTCCATATAATGGAAATAAATTTTTTAAAATGGACTCAATATTTTGAATCAGTATGTTAAAATGTTGAAATTAATTAATTTTTATATTTCTTCATTATCACCCCTTATCATTGTAAATATAATTCACCGTGGTAAGGGTAAATAGAATAATTAAAGTTAAAAATAATGTGCTAAATATTCGAAAATCCATCTGACCTACATTATTTATAATGGATGATTAGAGTCATCTATAAACATCATATATTATATGATATGTAATCTTGATTCCATTTTACTTTGATAGTGACCTTAATATAATTTTAATTAATAGTTAAATATAAAATAACACTCTATCTATTTAAATAACTCTAATATTTTATCATTTGGATAAAAAGGTGGTTATTTTTAATTATTAGTGGATATTAAAATATATAACTAATTTCTTTTTAATTTATTTTATTTGAAATATTTTCTGGTAGAATAATCATTTCCAATGCTCATGCAACATCGACATAGTGTTCGTTCGTGTAATAGAATAATCGAGTAAATGATTTTAAAAATGTACAATGTAATTTTTTTGGATATGTTATGGTTTATCAAGAATACCATGGATTAAAATATTTTATTATTTATTTACTAAATTTGTTTATTCAAACTAAATTTCTATCTAGACTTTTTTTAATGTTGACTGTGGGAGTAGTCCCGAATACGACTTTAACTGTATCATCAATTAAATAATTTTTTATTAAAAAAATTAAAATTCATAAAAATAAAATCTTCAACCAACTGAATGATATATGGGTAATAATATCAATAATTTAAACTTATGGGTATTTTTTCCTTTTAAAGTTTCATTCTTCTTCCATACAAATTAATAAATATCGATATTGTGGTAATCATCATTGTGATTAACATGGTGTTAAAACTAAATGATAAGGGTTGAAACATCACATAAACATGGGTAAATATTACTTTATAAGAAGATTTAGACATACATAAACACTATATTTGAAAAATATTATTTTATAGATACATTATTGTGAAAATTAAATCATATAAATTTATCACTTTAAGTAATTCTAAGGGTTCCCCACTCGTCTCTTATATAATGGCATTGACTTTACTATCTTACTCACACTTCATTAGCCACATAGATTGACTAAACCCTATTAAAACCACTTATTATTTTCCATATAAACATAATAGTGGTTTTTTCATTCTCAAAATACCATCCCTATTGTCCTTGAGAAGATTTCCAATGGAGGTTCTTTAAAAATAAGTTTATCATCTTAATCAAGCGATTTCATTTTAATTCCAATTATAATACATTAAATTATCTCCAAATCATTCAAAAAAACTTAATAAGTATCTCCAAAATTATAATACATTATTATTATATTTTAACAAACTTATTCATATTCTTTTCCATCGTATGTTGTGTAAAAATATCATTTGTGCACAAATGTGGACTACCACCGCCATGAAGTGGGGTGTTTCATTCAATCACCACCTCGAATAGTTGTTTATGTTGATGTTTTTAATGTATATATATTTTATTAATAAAATAACCATCAATATATATTTATATATATTATACCATCTATTCATTTACTTTTCCGTTTATTGGAAAAGTGTAATGTTGTTTGTCTGTATGTGTAAACTGCCACCACCACAAATTGAAGTGATTTATTTTTCTTGTATGCCTTTCATGGAGGGTAATGAAAATATATTTAATATATAAAAATTATAATTTTGTAATAATAATTAATATTATTTAGATTTCTTAACAAAAAATATTTCACCACTATAAATATATAAAAGTCAGTTTTTAAATTAGGAACAGAATATCCCCAAAACATCTAACAAGACTTCACTGATTTTGTAGTTAATAATAACGTTTAAATAATTTAAATAAATTATTTAATGATAAATTAATAAAACATGAAAACGTTATTAAAAATCAATATAATAAATATATGTTTGTTTTATAGGATTTATAGGACATGCATTTCATGTCTGGAGTTGATGTTTGGGGTTTCTTAACAAAACATTAATTCATTAGGTTATTCTTATACTTCATTGACTACATTACGAAAATATTATGTTATATATTTTCATTAATAATACTATTGTTTTATTTACACTATTTTTGTTTCAAAATTATTAATCATAATCAATTTTTTTATTAATTTTAACTTCAATAATATGATATTTGTTAGGATTTTCCATCTCATTATTCATTCATTGATACATGTCTCATATTATTAAACTTTATACATTATTATGGATTATTATATATTTATTTAGATAATATATCATTAATCAGTATTTTATTATGATATATTATGTTCATTATATGTTTTATCTTTAATGAGATATTAATTCAATTGTTATAAATGTTTGAGGGGATTTCGATGTCTATTTTCAATTATTTGTTAATAATTAATTTCATGAACCACTATTTATTTTATATGGTGTTACTACTAGACTATTTTTTTAAACATGTTATTTAATATATATTATGAGTTTTATAGAATCATGCTATTTTCCATCACCCAATTTATTTTTTATTAGAGCATTAGAGAAGTAATTGGGGTTTATCTTCTCAAACTTCCTTATTTGAGTCATGTTTTGATTGATGAACATATATTAATTTATTTTCTATATACACTAGATATTGACATAAAATATCATTATAATTTTTATACACATGGTAATATATTTTCCTTTTTATGATATTTATTTCAGATGAATTTTTCATTTTAAAAAGTCATAAATGGGTTTTTTTATTGAAAATGTTATTGTATTGTTTTTAAAGAAAATTAACCAAAAATGTCCTCCATGATATATAAATTCTTTTATTAATTTAATTTTATAAACATAAATTATATCATAATGTTATTTGACATTATAAATATCCTTCTTTTAAAGGGTTTTAGAAGGAAATTTATTACTGTTTATGGTACATGTAACTTTTTACACACTTTGTAATGGTTTGAAAATTCTGTATGTTTTTAATGTTCTAGAAAAGAAAGGAATTATGAGCACATGAACTTCATTTTAATCGATTTTAATTTAAGAAAAACAATTTTATTTTCGAGAAAAATATTTTTCTCAATATTTTCAGATTTATTAATATTTAAAGGTACTGAAAATGGGTATGTTCCTCTATATTCCATGAAATTATTTATGAGTTATTTTAATGGTATTTTCTTATATATCAACATAATTTAATGATTATTATGCCTCAATATGGATATGATGTTATGATACCATTCACCTCATATATATTAATGTTTTACCATGATGTTTTAAATATATTTTCAAGATACTCGCTTCTATTTCATAGGTAGAACAAGATAATAATATTTAGATAAAATGAAACCATCCATGTGTTTCGGTACATGATATAGAACTCAGATATTATTGATGAAATCATGTTAGGGAGTGAACTCGTATTCTTGAATGAATTTTTGTGATATGATATGGTTGGGGATTTTATAGTCCACAATTCTTTCAGTTCTGAGATAGTGGTAACATCATGTATGTTACTCCCATGATATGAAGGAGTAATGTTACCCGTATGTTATGAAATAGTGAACTTATGGTATGTTACTCATAATAGATGATTCATTTTGATGGATATATGTTACTTCTATGAGTTTCATTTATTATTGTGTTTGGTGACTCCATGATGAATGTTTTATGATCCAAGATACCTACATAGATTTTAATTATTTCTACGAGTTCTAATTAATCCTATTCTAAATTATTATTTTCACATGGCTCAGGATTTTTTAATTATATGACTCATGTATAATAGTAAAGTTTTTACCATGTAACATGATTTATGATCCGCAGTTTTATGAATATGAATTATACTATATTATTTTAACACACTTTTATTATGTCATCATATATTAACACAAATTTTATGACCACTTACATCAATAAATTTTTTATGTTTCGGTTTAATCATTCTGACTACTTGAGCACATCATTTATTTTATTTACATTTCCAAGGATAAGAATAATGATAGTAAATGATTTATTAATAGAAAGGTTTCATTTTTTTAAATTTTATGGGACATGTTGAAGATTTTATTCTTAAATTAGAAAATATTGGTATTATAGAAATAATGATCACTTCAGGAAATGCGTATTTTTTTGTTAGTGTTTTTCTCAATTATCAACTATTATTTTATAGACCCGTAAAATTCAAGGGAAATTTGTTTTTCTTAATTTTATTAAGAATTTTACAAGAAGGCGGTTTCTGACGGCACTTGATTCCGAGGCCCGGTGTGCCCGAAATTTCTATCTGAAGTTTAGCTCGGGTACGTTCAGTGAACGAACGAGCGGGTTTTTCTAACTTTTGAACCGATGCTCGGAATCGAATTATGAGGGCACCAATGGATTTGCAGCACTGGTAATTGCTTAGGAACAATTTTTCCGGAGTTGTTTTTTCACAGGAGGAGTTGTTAAAAATTTGTGGAAGATAAAATAAAAATTGAGTTAAAATTTTATTTCCTTTAAGTGGTTTATCCGTTGAGTGGATGTTGGGGTAACCACCCAACTTCCCATGGGAGGTTATGAGAGTGGTGGGGCCCACAAGAACCCCACCCCTTCATATTCCCTTACTCCTTCAACTAACCATTAATTTTGATAACTTATCTTTATTAAATAGGTGAGTTTAATTTGAATGTTTAAAATTCAAATGCGTAAGTTACGTTAATAAAATAAGTAAGGGACTTATTTTATTTTTGTTGGGGTCTTGTTGCTTTGAGAGTTTTTGGGAGAAAAGCTAAGGAGATTGAAAAACTTCTTCCTCTTCAACGAAGAACGTGAAGATCACCGAATTCCTCAGAGATCGACGATGCGACGCCGTCCCCGCGACGCGACTCTCTTCTTCCGCGATGCCTTCTTCTGTGGTGGTTATTTCCACGACGAACATCCGTTCAAGCTACACTCGAGGTAGGGGTTTATTTATTACATTTTTTCCCGATTACTTCATCGTTGGTTTATCATCTATTTTGAACAGCCTATTATCTCATTAACGGGAGGAGGTCGGACCGCACAAAAACGGCCGACCCTCCTCCCCCATGTTGGTTGATTTTTGTTGCGACTCGTGTATGGCGGCGCGGAGCCGAAACAACACGCAGGAAATGTTAAGGAAAGGGGAAGAAGTGCAGCGCCATCGCACCACGCCATTGAAGACGAACCAAAGACGCGGTGCCGTCACACCGCGCCGGAGAACCACAAAAGCACCGCGGCTGGATCAGGGCCACGGAGGAGGGGCGTGAGACTGTCCCGCCACGCCAGACGGACCAAGGCCGCGGCCGGGTCCGGGCTGCGGCGGAACCGGGGAACTGGCTGCCGGTTCCGGGCCACCAGCGTCAGAGCAGGGGGACCGGCATTGCCGGTCCCATGGCGGCAATAGCCGGTCGGCCGAATAGGGGAATAGCCGAGGGTTACAACCCCCGGCTGGCCAGCTGAGAGGCCCCATAATTGGGGGCCACGGTTACAAAACGGGGGGTAGGCGCCCCCCCCCCCTCATCCGCTCGGCCAAACGGCCGAGCCCTGGCTGGCGCCAGCGCGCCGGGCCGGCTGCACTGGCCGGTTCGCCAGACCGGGCCACCAGGCCGGGCCGCACAAGCCGGGTCGGGCCGCGCCCAAGTGGGCTGTACCAAGACCCAGGATGGGTCGACTCGGTTCGGGCCGACCTATAGGGTATCGGGTCGGGTCGGACCTGGCCCTTTTACCGGACTATTTCGATCTGTTACCCATAACTTGGGCTGTAGACCTCTGATCGATGCACCGTCAGCGGTGATGCAATCCTTGGAATGAGACGGTCAATTTTATATATTAAATATAAGGTTTCAGAGTACTTTAGGTTTGGCCGGGTTGGTTCATACACGAAACCAACCGGGCTCTCGGAGCGGAAATGCTTATAACATGAGTTCCGGACGTTCGATTGACGTGTCAAAGACTTTGTTGGATTCCTCTAAGTGAGACGGACCTTTTGGATTACTTCTCTTGAGGTTTGTATGCAGTTGGAGTATGGTCTGGTTGGTTTTGACTTAAAAACCAACCGGGCCCCTAGAACGAAAAATCCAATAACTCTCAGACCGCGCGTCCGATCGACGCGCCGTCTATCGCGTTGAGTTCATATTGACGATACAGAACTTTTGGATACATCAACTCCGGACTTTGTGTTAGTTGATGTATCATCCCCCCGGCTCGTGGAGCAGACCCTCTCGAATGAGCATGCTGTGTGCGGGAACCATAGAGCTGGCTGCGACTGCGACGACGATGACGACTGTACCGAAATCCTCCGTCGATTCGACTGTGATGACTACAACACTCAACGATCCTACGTGGATCAGTGCTACAGATGCTATGTGGGTCAGATCTTGTGTGGGTCAGCGCTCAGCGGTCCTATGTGGTCCAGCGCCTACAGATCCTGTGTGGTTCTGATCTTGTGTTGGTCATTGCGGGGGTTAGTTACTTATCGATCCTTTGTGGGTCATTTCGGGGGCTAGTTACCTATCGATCCTCTATGGGTCACTGTGGGGGCTAGTTACCTATCGATCATTTGTGGGTCATTGTGGGGGTTAATAACCTATCGATCCTTTGTGGGTCATTGTGGGTGTTAGTTACCTATCGATCCTTTGTGGATCATTGCGGGGGTTAGTACCTATCGATCTTGTGTGGGTCTGATGGCATAGATGAATCAGTGGAATTATTTAATCATCTCTATCGTCTTATGAAGAAGTATACCTGTGTGAGCTGAATCTTGAATTTCAATTCTTATCTTCGATAAGATTGACTTGATATCCTGTGTGGATTACGTTTTTCTTTCCCCTGTGGATTGGGTTGTGTTTCCTGTGTGGACAGGGTTGTACATGGGCTCGGATGTGAGAGGCGAATGAGAATTGATGACTTAGGTAAATGTATGGGAATATACTTAAGTGGTGACAGATGTTACTTCGTGATTGTATATTTCCTTTTTCATTTTCATTTGTGGATTCTGGGAGACCATCGGGGGTCTCGAAATCCCTACTGAGTAGCTTATTCTAACCCCTGCACAGGCTATGCCCGCACTACATTGTGTTGGTTGCAGACGACAGACAACGCTGATTGTGGTTGAGGCTTGCAAAGAATGAAAGTACCTGGAGGTGGACCACTGGGTGGGGCGTGCTCAGAGCGGATGGCGGAACACGAGGAGCTGTGGAGGCTATTTGTACCCACCCATCAGGTGGGACTTCCAGTAGATGGCTCGAGGCTGCGGCTTTACTTTCAGTTGCTATTTTCCCTTTCCAGTTGTACTCTACTTTCATTTTGGGTTTGTATTCTGGCTCACTTACTTTTCTGCACATACAGTTGTACCCAGTTTTTACTTAGGGTTTACTTCTGCTTGCATGTTCTATGGTGTTTGTTTACTTTACAATGGCAATACCATCCCTTTTTACTGGGAATTACGCCTTGGTGCTAGTCGCTATCCCCTGGCCTATGGAAGGCAGGCTTGGGGTAGTCACGGCACGGGCCCCAAAGACGGGTCGTGACAAATTGGTATCAGAGGAGTTCGGTTCTACCACAGAACTTTGGACTCTGATCTTTCTTCTATGTGAAGCAATAGTGTTAAGCGTATTGGGTGTGGTTATCAGTCCAGGGAGTCCAGTGTTGGTGTGGTGGCCGAAATATCCGTACACCAGGACCCTGACTTCTGATTTCCAACTTAATACACAAAAAAATTTATTACATGTGTGATTCATGTTTTCATTGTGATTACTTTATTTCAGCTCACCATGTATACTTTTTGATAATGGCGCACCTGTTTCTTTTCAGGATGGCCCCATAACGGCAGCCAGCTAGGGTTCCGAGAGTTGTGCGTGACGATATCCCACCGTGCGATGAGGCCTCGGTACATGGCTCATTGATAGCAGAGGCATCTGCAGTACCTCTACCTGCCGAGCCGCCGATGATACCAGCCCCAACCGCTGAAGATGTATGTCGCCTTAGTGCACTGCATGAGTTTCAACGTCCACGACCGCCCAGGTTCCGCGGGGAGACAGACCCTCAGGAAGCCGAGGATTGGGTGGAGGCAGTTGTATGTGGTTTTAGGTTAGTGAGGACACCAGCAGACCTCATGGTGATCCTCACAGCGAGCCTACTGCACGTGGCAACATGCAGATGGAGAAGCTTGATTCTCTAGGTGCATGATGAGGCATCTCTTCTATGTATGGACTTTGAGAACCTCTTCATCTCTGAGTTCTTCCCAGCCACCCTCCGTGCGGTGTGCATCCAGGAGCTTCTTTAGCTACGGCATGGCAACTTGACGGTCACCCAGTAATCGGCGAGATTTACTGATCTCTCGCGCTACTCGAAAGACATGGTACGAGACATATTATTCCGGTCCCGGACCATTGATCATGGATTGAGGGATGAGATCAGGGAATCGCTGATCTCCCTTATAATTCTGACACATGCAGGAGTACTGGAGCGAGCCCTTCTGATTGAGAGCTTCCTTGCTGAGCCTACTTCAGCAGCGAGACCTACCACAGGGCGGCACATAGCAGAGTCTTCTACAGCAGGCAGTCGACGGACGAATCATGGGTCCAGGAAGACCAGACCCTCAGGCAGACGACCTCAGGACAATGGCTCAGCAGTGCAGGGCACACAGCGCGGAGCCAGTCTTTCGAGAGGTAGACAGTGCTACGCATGCGGCGGGTAGGGTCACATGGCTCGTGACTGCCCGAACCGCTATGCAGATGAGCATCAGACATTTGAGGGACCACCTATTCAAAGGCATAGGGTCAACCGTGGCGGTCTGCAGGGAGCAGGAGGACAAGGTAGAGGAGCTGGCCGAGCAGTAGTTGGTGGGTGACGCTTTGAGGCTCTACCACCACCACCACTAGGAGTTTGACCCCGACCAGAGGGAGCTGGCGGGTAGAGACGGGTACAACTTCAGAGAGTGGAGGCCTATGACCACGGTGCACCTGAGATGATTCGAGGTACTATCTGTGTCTATTCCACCCTTTTTGTAGTTCTTATAGACATAGGAGCGAGTCATTCATTCATAGCCACTACCCTTGTTCGGAGCACAGAAATTATGACAGAGCCGTTGGCTCGATCCTTACAGCTAAAGACTCCTACGGGAGCAGACATGATGATTATGCACTAGTACCGGCAGTGTGAGCTTACTCTAGGAGGAAAGAGCTTCGGTTGTGATCTTCTTGTAGCAGCGTTGAGGCCTTACGACGTCGTCTTGGGCATGGATTGGTTATCTACAGTCCATGCTCAAATTGACTGTATTAGGTGCAAGGTGCGATGTGTACGCACCAACAGGAGCAAGTTCAACTTCATCGGTGAGAAGGGAGCCTTTGCAGCACAAGGATGTACTCCCGTAGAGAAGAGGACAGCCCATCACTCATCAGTTGGCTAGCCTCATCCTAGGAGAAGTTGACGCGCGGAGCCTTGGTTTTCCTGCAGTGGTGGATCAGTATGCAGACGTTTTCCCCGATGACGTTCCGGGACTACCTCCTCGTAGAGAGGTAGACTTTTATATTGACCTGTACTCCGGGAGATTCCCGATATCCACTCCGTCATATCGGATGGCCCCTACTGAGCTTCGAGAGCTACGGGTACAGTTGGAGGACTTGCAGGGCAAGGGATTCATCCGACCCAGTGTTTCACACTGGGCTTCCCCGATATTGTTAGCCAAGAAGGAGGATGGGAGATTGCGACTTTTTGTCGACTATCGTTGCCTGAACCAGGTGACAGTGAGGAACAAGTATCCACTACCGAGGATTGATGACTTCTTCGATCAGCTCAAGGGAGCACTGTGGTTCTCAAAGATAGACCTTAGATCAGGCTATCATCAGCTCAGAGTTCGGGACGAGGACTTACAGAAGACGGCCTTCATATGTTGGTACGAACACTATGAGTTATTGGTTGTGCCATTTGGCATAATCAATGTTCCAGCAGTGTTCATGGCCCTCATGAACAAGATCTTTCATCCATACCTCGACTGATTTGTCATGGTTATCATCGACATCATTTTTATTTAGTCGACGACTGAGGAGGAGCACGCCTACTACTTACGGGTTGTACTAGACACACTCCGAGAGAACCAACTTTATGGCAGGATCTCGAAGTGTCAGTTCTGGATACGCGAGGTCTACTTCTTGGGACATGTCATCTCTGATGCGGGAGTTGCAGTGGATCCTGCGAAAATCGAGGCAGTGCTAGCTTGGGAGCCACCCAGGAGCATGGCAGAGGTGGGAAGTTTCTTGGGACTAGCAGGGTACAACCGGAGATTTGTGCTAGACTTTTCCAGAGTTGCGGCACCACTCTCAGCTTTGATGAAGAAGGGGAAACACTTTGTGTGGTCAGACAGATGTTAGCAGAGCTTCCATGAGCTGAGACAGATATTGACCAGCACGGCTATCTTGAGGTTTCCGGAGGAGGGAGTAGGGCACGTAGTTTTCTATGATGCATCAGGGACCAGACTCAGATGTGTCCTGATGAAGGAGCGGGCCGTGATCGCCCATAGATCATGTTAGTTGAGGAAACATGAGCAGAACTGCGCTACCCATGACCTAGAGTTACCAGCAATGGTCTTCGCTCTGAAGATGTGGCGACACTATCTGATGGGTGAGTACTTTAGAGTCTATTCTGACCGTCAGAGTCTCAGGTACATCTTCTCGCAGAAGGACCTGAATCTGAGACATAATTCATTGGATATTTATTCAAATGATATAAAAGTTAAAAGGGTTTTCATTGTCTCAATTTCAAATCATTGAGACATAATTCATGTTATGCACCATGATTTATTTTATATGTTTTAATTATTTCTCCATGACGTATTTTAATTAATTAATTCATAGATATTATTTATTTTACATACTCATGTTATATTCATTCATTTAAATTCTTTTTATTCAACCATTACCCCAATTGAAAGGGGCTCTCATCTCAAACTACCTTTTTGAGATATGTTTTCTTATATACCTCTATTCACTTATATGGTCAATAAAATGAATCTTAATATATGATATCATGAATAATTTTATGCTCAAGGTATTTTATATTCCTTCTGATATTGATAATTTTATATAGATTTTCGTTTTTAAAAGGTCATAAATAGGGGTTTTCTTAAAAAACAATTTGTTAAGGGTTTTAGATACTTCTACCAAATATATTCCACTATTTTATCTTTCATATTTCATGAATGATAATTTATAAACCTATTTCCTTTCATAAAGTTATTTTCCACGATCTGGGAAAGTATTTTTAATAGATTTAAAAGTCATTTTTTTTATTTATTCCACAAGGGTCACTTTTTACTCCATTATCAAAATTCTCAAAAGAATGATTATTTTATCATTTTTGGATGAATAAAATTTTACCCTATATTAAAAATTATTTTTGATGTTGATTATTTTAAAATTTCCCTGTTAATTATAAAATAAAAATCTTTTGGATATATTTGGTGAATTTTTATTTGTTTTTAAATGTTCTGAAAAAATTTATTTTTCTTTTTTTTTCAATCGAACATTTTAAAACATCTTTTAAATATATTTTTTCTATTTTATTGTCATTTTATTATTTTATGATTCACTATGTATATAATATTACGATACAATTCACTTAATTTCAATGAATGGTCAATAGTGATGTTTTAAGGATATTTTTTGGGAAAATTTATATTTTTCCTGGGTAAAACAATCAATAATGATTTTGATAAAATTAAAGAATCAATGTGTTTTATTTCATGATATAATACTTGTTAATTATTGATAAATGTGTTATTAGGGTGTGAACAAAAATACTCATGAAATGTTTTCTGATATTTGTGAGGGATGGGATTGTAATAGAAACCCAATTCACTGCTTAATGAGAAAGAGTTAACTAGATATAATTTATTATTAAAAGATGATGGAGTTATGTGACTTACAAGAGATGATAGAGTTAACTAATTATAATTCACTCCTAAAAGATAACTAATTTTACTAGTTATAGGTTAATCATCGGTGATATGATATTTCTATCTTTACTTCATTTTGTTATAAATGTTTGATTTTTTATGATACAAAGATAGTTTTCCAATGATTGTTTTCAGTTCTAATAGATCCTTTTACAAAGGATTTATTTCACATGGATCATGATTGTTGAATTATATTAGTATGTCCTTTTGTTAAGATTTTAGTTCATTTATCATGATTTATTATCAATGTTTTGAAGGGTATTAATTCTCTTCTATTATTCTCATTCACATTAATTATGTCATCATACTATTATGCTCATCTTATCGACAGATATGACATTCAATTGTTAAATATTATATTTAACCTTAATGATAATTTTATCTCACCTTTTTTTTCGTTATATCACTATTTATGAAGAATGATGTGAAATGATTTTTTTATAATTCTTTGACATGTGTAAAAATATATGGGATCTTCTTGAGGACTTATTAATAAAAAAATATGTGTATAATAGAAAAATTGACCACTTGTTGACATGGGTATTGTGATGTAGGACTTTTTAGTAATTCTATAATATTATATACCATAAAGGTCCTTTGGTATGTAATTGATAGAATATTTACAATTGATTTTTTTGGATGGTTAAAATTGATCGTGTTCATCAAAAACATATCTTGAAATGTAATGATAATGTTATTAGCACTGGATCAAACTGTGGGGGTTAGGTGTTATTATAATACATGTTCATACACAACCCCCTATTAGAGAATGTATTTTAATATATGGTGACATATCATAGATTGGGATGAACTATATATTCATCGATAATGATATAGTGATATCTTATCCCCAATGTTGAATAAAAATTCCTGAGTAAAATTACCAAACCCAGCATTTGAAGTATGCTTTAGTAATTTATTCATTAACAATATTATGGTATTATCTTTTTGGTGAATGAAATTATGTATATATATATATTGATAACAAAATATTAATGTTTATTTTCACATATAAAGATTTATGTGCGTTCCAAAGGATATGGTCAGAGTAGATTTAAGAATTTGACTGCTTGATCTATTAACACCCTAGGATAGAGAAAATAGTGGTTATTGGTATAAGTCATGAAGACCATGCTTTTTTCCCTCTAGAGGATTAAAAGAGATCAATTTTTTCGAATATGGATCATCAAATCATGATATATCATAATAGGTCATATGATTCTTGGGAGAATCATTAAAAATCCTTCTATATGAGGATTGATGATGTGGAGAAGGAAGTCTTGGGAGTATAGAAGAAGGTGTGGAATGATCCTGAGTTTAACCATGATATTAATGAAATAATGATTATAGTAATAGATAATTTATCCTTTCAATAAATGATATTAATATGTAGATATTGTAAGAATCTCATTGTTCATTATTCTCTCTTTTAATGGGATGTACAAAGATATAAAAAAATATGAATGATTGTCTTAGGATGGACAACATGAAAAAGATTATTATAGACTATATATCTAGATGCTTAGTATGTTATTGACCCGATTTTATGAGATAGAATAATAAGTGGATTTTATAACTGTTACCCATACTAGAATGGAAAAGGGAAAAATTCACCGTGGATTTCATCATCAGACACCCCAAGACATCTAAATGAAAGAATTATATTTAAGATATAGTTTATTTTCTAAAAAAGATATCACATTTCATTAAAATAAGAAAATAATTATTTATTCATCAACTCATTAATATATATATTAAATATGTGTCATAATTTTGTGGAATACCGCATTCTATTATACCTAATTCCTATATGAAGTTTACACCAATGTAATGAATAAGTCTTTAACATGTATTCAATGTATAATTGAGCTATAGTAATATATATAAATAGTATATTTATATCTAGTACAAGAAGAACATTAAAACCCATCAGTAAATATTTTGAGTATGTTACATAAATTTCATAGGAGTTTGGCATTGTAACCTTTTTCATCATGTTTTCTTATAATAATAGTGTTCACTCCATCATTCAGATGGATCCCAATCAATCCCTCTATAGTATGTTGGGAAAAAATAGAAAAATCTATGATGATGACATAGAAATAAATCTATTGGGATCTTATCTAGTTGAGGAAATATAAATTAATGTCCAATCCATTCCACATAACATTAGTGAATCTAGGGGTTGATATGAAATTTATGTGGATAATCATCAATAAAATTTTGTGTTCAATGCTGGTAAAAAGGTACGCTTACTATAATATACATGATTTAATGTTATTAAATTTGGAAAGAATTATAATTTTATCCCTTCATATATCGATCCCTTAGAATGTTTTTTTGTATTGGGATGGTTTCTTATCTCTTTTAACTTCCACCAATTGGCTCACATGTTTACAATATTTTTCATATAGCTTTCCTGAGAATGTATAGACCAAATCCTTCAAATTAATTGAACATATGTATTATACCAATAGAAAACAATACCACGTATGAGGAGTTTTTTATGTATATTTTATATTGAATAGATAATGTGATGTCAAATATGAATGCTCACCTATAGAGTATTTTTTGGTGAGACCATAAATTTTAGAAAGTTACATGGGAGTCTTTGAATGTGATGTGGATGAAGAATTATCGGATGATTCTATCATACTTATTTATTTTTTAGGTATAAATAATAATTATGTGGGTAAAATTTAGAGCCCTAATATTTCTTGATATATTCCTCTTGAGAAAAAATTTATTTATTTGATACCTTTCTTTACATCCAATGCAATGTTTTGAAAAATAACGGTATACTATTGAATTATTATTATCTTATATTTATCACATGGTTGTGGGATTTTTGTGCATTAAAAAGACAAAATAAATTCTGTAATATTTATTCACATGTTTATAATGATTTCATTTGTAATAAATTAGTTAGAAATAAATATAATGTCATCGAATGAAAAATGATTTATTTCTTAAAAATCAATTTATAAATTTTTTTATAATAAATAAAATAATTCCCTATTTATTAAATATTTTAATGCTATTTATATAATATATATTAATTAATATATTTCAATAATCATATAATAGATCTTGAAATAAAAGGAATGAAGGTAATCTTTGTTTTATAGTTAAAAATACATTTTTCAAAACAAAATCTTTGCGTTTTCTAAACATACAATAAAATAAGATTCATCCACTTTTATAAATTAAATATTGAAAAATGGATTCAATAATATTAATAAAAATAGTTATTATAATTTAGTTTAGTTAACATAAATTTTATCCAATTTGGATTTGTAAAAATAAAAAAAATTCTTACCATAATTAATGTAAAAAATGGTTTTCTAGGGGATTTACTAAGTGATAAGTTTAAATATTCCACATAAACATATAGAAATATTATTGGATGGATTTAATTAAACCATATCCTATCCAAACATAGCACCCTTTTCCATTTTTATCCACTTATACAACAAAAGGACTTCGTATTACACAAATATTTATTATAATTCCATGTGCGTCTCTCTCCTCATTGGAAAAATGATGTATCTTCTCCTCCCTTATTCATAAATCATGAGAAATGTATCACAAAAAAAATTAATTACCAAAAAAATTCCTAAATTAATTACATTATGTATCGTGCTTTTGGTATTACCCTAATACTATCCTATGAAAGTTTAATATCCAAGTCCAATGTGGTATCTCAAAGAAGCGGTAATCTTCTTACAAGACTCTTTCATACTTTATCATTTATTATAAATCATTTAAAAAAATGGGTTCTATATAAATATTAATAATATAGTTTCCTAAATATACATATTTGTTTTATGGGAAACTCATTGTTAAAATCTTACCATCAAATGGGAAAATAAAGTATCAATTGTGTGTACGTGGGGACTACCACCACCGTGTAGTGATATGATTCATTTTCAATCACTATCATTCATGGTTAGTTATTATGAAGAATTTGATATTTATATATTATATTTATGAAAATATTATTCTTCATGAATTATAGGATATATATACCCATTTGCATTTATATCTGTTGGATAATGATAACATCTCTCTTGTTTATGTGAGGGCTACCTCCTCTAATCAGTGATGTGATTCAATTTTCAATTTTTATTCCCAAGTACAGTTATAAGGATATATTTAATGAATTTATATGATATTAAAAATATTTTAATGACCCTTTGATGTATAATTATGAATTATCTATTTTTATGTCTAGGGTATAAACAAACTATTGTATCCATGAAGATATATAATTCATTTTTCATGAACTTTTTAAGGAATTTTAGGAAAATTAATTATTATGAATAAATATTGTATTTATATAATGATAAATATAAAAGATATTATTAAATAATGACCTATGTGAAGGAACTATATCCATTAAAACTAGTTTTTAATATGTATGAATACATATGAGATATTAGGTAATGGTTTATTTTATAATCTCATTTCTTTACCAGATTTCCAAAAATATGTTTACATAGGGGGAAATTAATGAAAATAAAAAATTATTTCCCCTTCAGTTCATTAACCATATATTACATATACATTTAATTTTAAAAAATATATTTTATGTAACTTTATACCTATAGTTTAGAAGATTCAAAAACGATATTTTCATTGTAATTTACATTATTTTCAAATGTCTAAAAGTAATTTTTGTAAGAAATAACTTTTTGAACAATTTGTTTTTTATATTTTTCAAAATAATATAAATAATCATATATTATAATTTTAAATATATGAATATATTTTACCACTTTTATTACCATTAATTTCATTGAATATTCATTTATAAGTTTCAAAAATTCATTTCATAGAAAAGAATTTTCTCAATATTCTATGAATGCTTGTTTAAAATATTATCAAAAGAAAATGGAATTTTTATCATATTCCAAAAAATGGTACGAATGTTATTTTAATGGAACTTTTCATCTATTTAAAAATCCTTTAAATATAAAATTAGTTTTTGTGGACTTGATCATTGGATTCCATCCACTTTTCTTGATGGAATATGATGATGATTATTTAAGCAATTTTATATGAAACCAATTTTTCTACTTCGGTTATTTAATATATAATTATAAAATGAATTATATTATAATTCCAGGAACATTATATCTCTAGATAGTTTATTATTATGTGATGATATCATGTTAATAACAACTATTTTTTTGGTTATTTAACTATTATATCAATAATGTTTTATTGTACTTTGGGGAATATAAGTATAGTTTTCATTAGGTGATCGTAGAGAGACACACAAACATAAATATATATATATATATATATCCATCAAATGAATTATGTAAAGAATAATAACCCAACAGAAAACAAGTATTGAAATTGGGAATGTATGCAATTCAAAAAGGTAATCTCTCCACCATATTCAACTTTTGAGTGAACCATGACTAGGTAGAATATGGAATATAAAATGAACCAAATCCACTAAGATATCCATGTAAGTAATCATTCAATATGAAACTTTTTTTTTATTTCCATTGAAAAATATTTTGTATTATATTTATGATATCCTCTCATGGATTGTGATTGATTATTAATGATTCTACACTATTATTCCATTAGACATCTGATTGACAGAACCTTATTCTATGATTTGGGAATAATGGACATTGATAGATATGGAATGAATTTCTTAATTTTTTCTATTTTTTTATACCGTTATGCTTATTCTCACTTATGATCATGAATTTATAACATCAATGTTAACACTTAATCATTACCACATCTCACCCTTTCTTATGTTTCCATCTTCCCCAAGATATAAAGGAATGTATTAAGTATGAAATTTCTAACAAGGGTAGTATAAAAACCTTGTTTTATATATTAAAGATCTGTTATGAAATAAGTTCATTATTTATCTATTCAAAAAAGACACTAAATCATTAATGTCCTTAGCTATGTATTAATGTAAAATTTATTAAATATTAAAATAAAATGATGTTATATTTATATATGTTATGATCATGTTACCTGATCTACATTTCTTTTTAACTATTAATTTTCTAGGGGTAATATATTCTCCCCGAATTAAAACAAAATTCACACATTGTGAATCACAATACTCAATATTAGTTACTCTATTTTCACTTATGGATTGGTACTGGTAGAAATAAATATTTTCATAGACCTGATATCCCTAGGTCATAAACCTGATTATCTTACCCCATGGGAATCCTATAGAAACATTTTTTCCTTCCCTATATACCACATGATATTAATAATTGAGGTTAATTATCTAAATAAGGAATTATCTCATGATCCAATTCATGTTCTTTCACTTTTCTTTTTTCCTACACGAAAATTTGGGATACTTTTCATAAGGTCACCTATCCTGGCACTACTCCAACACAACAACACTTAAATGTGCAGTTCTAATTTGGAATGATCATGAAATGAATGGTTTACCTTACATAAATTGGTATTTTCATATTTTTCATTTTTACCTCACCATTCAAGTGGTGTTACATGATGAGGTTAATATTGTAATACCCCCTGATTTTAAAATATATTTTTATTGAAAAATTATTTGATATGTTTGATAAATTTTGATAAAAACAACACATAAATTAGTTTAATAATTTTTGTCTAGAACATAAAATTGTAAGAAAAAGAATTTTTTTTAAAATTAATTGTTAAAAACAACTATCTCTGTAAAACATTTAACATATCTTGAGAAAATACTATTTATTCTAAAGAGGCTATTTTGGATATTTTTTGAATTATTATTTTTTATAAAATTTGACACTATTATGGAGTGGTATAAAAAAATAATTATAAAATTAATGTAATAAATAGTAAAGTTAATTTATAATATCAATGTCATGGTTATTTATGGATATGTAATAGTAGTCTAATAAATCTTGGCTAAGTGAAAATATTTTGCTTACAAATATTTTGTTGTTTATAAATAAAATATAATTTCAATTAATTTTAGTTCCAAAATGATAAAATATTATTGTTTAAACGTATATAAAAACATAATTATCAATTATAAATATATTTTTAATTGGCTATAAATTTTGATAAAATCATTTAATTGAAAAATGAGATATTTTCCGTAGAAAAAACATTACGTATGTACAATATCTTATCATAATAATTTTAAATTAATCAACATGGATGAATTATATTTTTGATATATTAAAAAAATATATTAAATAAATAAAATTTATATTCATATAATTATTATAAAAATGTACGTAATAATAAAAAAATAATTTTATTCATAATGATACATATTATCTAAAAATGGTTTTTGGGTGCTTTAGGTTGAAATATATAATTTCATTCATCCACCTATATAAAATTATCCAGATAAAATTGGTTTCATATCTATATTTATCTCATGAATATTTTGAAAAATTTTAAATTTATATTTGGGTCATAAATATAAGTCACCATACTAAAAATTTAATCCAAATGGTAAAGCTAAAAATGGTTAAAATGGGTTAAATTAATGGATAAGGAATAAAAAAATTCAACAAACATTTTATTTATTTCATTGTTGTAATTAATTCTGACATCTCATCACCACATATTTATAATTTTTCTTTTATTCGATATAAATTCTTATGAAATAAAAATTATATTTTTTTAATGTTAACAGTATTTAGAAGGGTGATACTACTCTAACTTATATTAGAGAACCCCTCTACTCACTTATCCATGATCATTAAGCATCATATATTGACTAAAAGTATTATAAAATATCCAAACCATCCAAAACAAGTCATAGTGTTCCATTTATCCATATAATAAATATTATAATAAGTTAAAGTGTAAGAAAAAGAAGTATATACCAATAATTGATAACAGTTCTAATCGAGTTCTTTTAGAATTTCTTTCTTCTCCCACACCACCCAATATTAAATATCCAACTTTATGTAATTAAATTAGAATATTTATTAAACATAAATTTTATTATGCTTATGGAATAATAATTTTCAAATTTGTTTCTGTCTAATGGAAAATAAGAGTGTTTCCCATGTGTATGTATGGACTACCGCCACCTTAAAAAAATGTATTCCATTTTTCATCATTAAAAATCATTACTAGATATATAAATGACATTATTACTTATTTAATAGATTTATGATATAATTGTGAATATTTTTATTCAAAATTTATTCTTTATGTTCCATTCATTCCCTCTATTGAAAAACAAACACAACACTAATTTATATGTGCGGACCGTTGTCTCAACGAGGTGGTGTAGTCCATTTTCCATCACCACATAACATGTATATTTATAAAAATATTTAAATAGAATAAATATGATATTTATTACCTGAATATTATTATATCATATGATGAATCCATGAATATTGTGCATGTACTAGAATCTATTAAGGAAAACATGCATGAAAAATAGAACTACTGACACCCAATTATTGATTTTAATATATAATTATCAATAATTTCATAATCAGAAAAAATATGGGAATGATATATAGTAATATGAGTATGAATATGGTAATATTTTTTAATAATAATAATTTTAAAATTTTTATGTAAGATTTTAGAGTGTGTATGATGCAAGTTGGTAATTAAGGTAATCATATATGTTGTAATCTTACTTTTTCAGGGTTGTTTCTATTTAAAACTTCATTAGGGTAATTATATGGAATATATCTCTTAAAACATAACTATTTAAATTTCTTATATTTAATTTTTTGTTTTTTAATTATTCATTCTACATTCCCCTATTTGGAACTCGACTTCATAAATAGAATATTCAAAAGAAAAACAAACCAAATTTCTTTTTTTTTTTGTATGGAATATTTATCTACCATATATATGTTTTTAAAAATATTTTCTTGTATGTTTCTAACTACATTTATATAATCTAAACTAGTAATTTTATACAAATGTTATCTATATTTATAAAAATTTTGTTCGAATTATTTTTAAAAATGGGAATTGATTACTTTCTTTATAAAATTATGTGAGAAGTGTTTTTAAACATTTACAATATGAATAGCATTTACAATAATCATGTTGTTTATTCTTCACAAATTTCAATTTACTATTTTTAAGGCTTTTTAAAAACAATTCATTCCATTTTTTCTTGTATTTTTTTTGTTTTTATTGGTAAAAAACAAATTGATGATTTCTCTTACTTATTTAAATTATTTTATTAAGAATTTTATAAAATTCAATTTCTTATATATTATCATACGTTAAAGAATATTATAATCCACCAGGGATGTCATATAATGATACCATATATACTATTTCTTTTAATGGACTATATTAATTATACAATAATTACTTTTATGTGAAACATTTTTCTTTCTCACATTTTGATTATGTTATAATGAAATGATTATGGTTTTTTGAGATGCTATAGTAAACACGTGAATTATTTTCATGTTTTGACTTGTGTTACTAAGATAATATATCCCTTATATGTATAAGTTAATGATTTATATATCATGAGATAATATTAATATGAATATGGAGTGAACTATAAGAAGACCCAACACTATCATTTCTAAATATTATATAATATTTGATGAATATTTATATCAAATCATTAGGATCAGTTCCAGAATCATATAGGTTGAGTATCTTTTGAATCATGGATCCATAAACCACTAGTTCATAAAAATATATATCATCTCTCACAATTTTAGAAACATATATTACCCAACATAGTCATAGGAAACATAAAATATTTCGTTAATCATGGGAAAATTAGAACATAATGGTGAGGATAGAATCTCAACAAAATTAAACATCTGAGACATAATTCTATGATTGTAAATGAGAATAATCATTAGGGTATCAGTTGTCACAAACCAAATCTGGCTGTCATCAAAAATGCCACCCAACCCGGTCAGTGTAAAGAACTGAAGGGCATTCCTGATCCCCATGGGCTAGAGAAAGTGCTCGGGTATCAGAAAATTAATTTTGGGGATATTTTCCTGAGTTTATAAACACAAAACCACAAATGAATCCAATAAAAAAATTATCTTTTACCAAATTTCAGAATTGATATCCCCAATTTAAAACAATGTTTGAAGACTATTAAAAAGGAAAAAAACAAAAAATGACAGCCCATCAACGACCTCTTGACAAGGGGAAACACCAACAATCCATATCCAAAACAATGTATCACGATGGACTGCTAGAAACCCGAACCACTAGCACTAAACGAATTACCCAAACCACAATAATGAAAACCATGTAAACTTATATAAAAAGGTGTATGTAATGTGTGAGCCAAATACCAGTAGGATTAAACCCCAAATACATTCATTGTGATAATCATTATAAGACAAAAATATTGAATGTTTTTTAAACAAGATATGAGAGTAAAAATATTCAGAAGAATCAACTATAAATAAAATCAGTTTTCAAGTGGGATACTTTAAATGAAATATATATATTTTAATAAAATGAAAAAGATACATAATTTATCTAGCCAAAAAATACCATATACTGGCAGTAAGTATAAAATATCTAATGAGCACTAGTAATGGGAAAAAAACCATATGAACTAGCTCACGGTGGGTCCCATGTACCTCGTACTCAGTGAAAGTAACCATTCAAATATTTCTTCTCATACACACAAGCCACTAGTAAGGAACATACCCATAAGCTAGTGGTTCCCCCAACATCATAACCATTATATTTTAGTTAGTTTTCTCTTTGTCAAACTTGCTAAATGAAACATGGGCCAAACCCCACGATATCACTAGCATACTAGTACACATCCACTCACCTAGATTTTCAAGTTTTCACTCTCATTATCAAACAAGTTACACAATACATGACATGCAAATTTCACATGAAAATACCTCTTCCATGTAACACACTCACCATACATACCACACACATGTCACATGATCCCCATTTCTACTCATATTCATTTTTGAAATCATAATCACACCCAAAAATCCCACAACACATTCCACATCTCCTTCACACATCAAAAAATCCATTAAATTTTTTAAAAAAACCATTACAAGGTAGTACACAACACATAACATCCCATTAAAATTAAAATAGAAAATTTCAACAGTACACTCCTACCAAAACAATTTTGTAACATAGTTCACCTCTTAGATAAATCAAGAAACCATTTAAAACCTTCAAAAACAATTACATGGAGTGTAACCATATTTTCCACATAAAGTCCTTCTAAAAACCCTCATTTAGGACAAAAATAATACCAATATCACATAAAAATAGAATTTTTAGACATAACGTCATTTAATAGAACTATTCCATGAATCATAAAACAAACCCAATGAACACAACATGGAAATAACTCTAAAAATATACATTTTTTCACAAAAATTCCACATAAAAAAACTACATAACAAATTCTACGAAATATATTTTTTGCAAAAAAAAATTGTGTAGAATTGTTCTAAAAATATAAATAATGAAAAACTAGCTCATCTAATAATTCTTACACATGGAATAACCTACCATTTGTCCCAAACACTACAAAACATTCTAAGAAACTTCAATTTCACAACCACCACACCACAATGGAGTGAAAACCAACCTAAAACCCCAATATTTCAAGAAAAAGACACATGGAAAAACCATAGGTATGAAACATAACAGGTTGACACTTTAGAACTGCATGAAAAGATGGGACAAACCCAATGTTAATGGGAGGAGGAAGGAAAGAAACCCACTTACTTGAGATAAATTGAAGAAATCCGCCCAAATAAAACAATAGTTGAATCTTTATGCATCAAAATCTTGTAGGAAGGCTCTAATAAGTTATATTGGGTCACGTATGGACAATAATGGGAAAAAATATTGAAAATTAAAGGAGTTATGAAATAAACATTTAACCTCCTCAAATCTGGGCTATTTGAGAAAGCTTGAGATGTTTGACCCTAATCCGTGATGTGAATGGGCCCCAAAAAGAGAGAAATGAGGATGGGGGCGTGCCTAGGTATGGTTTCTTCTAGGGGGAAGTATAATCACCTAAAAATATTAATAAAATTAATAATATATTAAATAAATTTTTTTTTAAACATGAAATGGGATTATAGGATGGCCCAATACCTTAAATGAAAACCCAAATCCAACATGATTATTGATTAATAAAGGGTCAAAATTTATATTGAGTTGTTAATCAGTAAGGGGAAGCCATGTTGGAAGTGGAATGTCTGCAAAATTTTAAAAAAAGAATGTGTTATAAAAGACACAAAATTGGTTTTTAAATCTGGAAATGGGCTCACAGTGTAGCCCAAATCATGAAAACTCAATGTTTCCTCCTAAAATGTATTGGAAACCCCCAAAATAGAGAAATAATTGAAATTAAATGAAAAATTACTTTATAAGAAGTAATTTATATGAAAATTATCCCCACTATAAATCTTTCCACCCTTGAAAATCGATAACAAGGCCAAAAGGAAAAACCAAACCCAACCGAACGGCCAAAATGCAATACGTTGCCATGTTTTTTCCACACCCAAGAGGCACAAACACCTAAAACACTATCCATATAAGACTCATGTAATGTACCTATAATGAAAAATGTAAATGAATGAGGTCACCTCTATTTTACGTCAAAAAAACTATTGGGAACACTCCAATCCCAACATTTAATCATGTGTGAAGTTGGCAGTTAAATGGCTCCAAACAATACTACTTATTTTAACACCAAAACTAGGGAAAACCCATGTTACTGATATGGGGAGACACAAACATACTCCCCACCATAAGGGGAAACTCAATTTTTCCCAAGACAAAATTTGGACACATATAGAGGGATTCCTGAACAGACTCCCCAACATAAGGGATAGACATTCCTTAGACTTTTCAAAAAAAACATACATGAGACCCATGGTGGGTCTCCCCACCATAAGAACCAACCATCGCAACTGACCAGAATGTGATGGAACAAAAGGCCCCAAAAATTTAAAGAGTTTTCATGACCTCTATGCTAGTCCGCACGATTTTGGAAACCGTGCATTAACAATGGAGATCATTCTGTCCAAAGGGGTATCTTCACATAATTACATGAGTCGGGGAACACAGCCATATAGAGACCGTAATTTATCTACTATCCCTTATCGAAAATTTTCCGAGTTCGATGCATTGTAACTACTAACTATGTGAAAACCATTGTCTTCAATATACCTAGACGAAATTTTATCATTTTCTATAAAAATTCAATGAAAACCCATGGGAATAACATGAACTAAAGCTATAACATTGAAAAATGGACCCCCCACCTCTACCACTGAATGTGAACAACTGAAAATAGATGAATAAATCAGAGGTTTAAACAATTAACATCTATCATACAGAGGACAAGACATTGATCAATGGTTTGAACGACCGTGGGATTTCCCTTGAATATGTGCCAAATTTACTCTGGGACCTATGGTTAAAGCTTATTTTATTAAAGAATCTTCAGCCTCACAATTTATTTTTGGAATCCCCTGAATGAAACTTCTTCTAACGATGCTACAAAAAACTAAACTATAATCCCAGATGGGTTTACTTCGACATAACAAACTCTAAAACTCACTTTACCAAAACCAGAAATTTTGATGAAATAATGGATTTGAAGATGCACAAAAATCAACCCTTGATTCTTCGGATGAAAAACAGAAGGAGGAAATATAATATGGAAACACATACCTCTAACCATAGGATGTGGAGATTTTCCAAAGGGAGACACACTTCCTACCAAATAGAGACTCTTACATGATTGAACAACTTTCCCCTTTAATGTCAAATGAGCATAAGACATCACAAAACCTCATCAAACATTACCATTGTGACTAATAAAAATAGAACAAAGAGATCGACCTTATGTCGAGGCGCAAACAACAAATTATTCCTGCTAGCAGCCATTACAACCTCACTCGACCCGATTTTCCGCACTAATGGCCTAACATGAATTCTTTCTTAGACAAGACTAATCGTAGACCCAGGGAACCTATTATAAAACATCTTATACTGACAAGCCCAAACCTATTTAACCTTGGGAGACTCAGGTAACATAATAAAATAAGGACTCGTTCACCCTTCCATGACCACTCTCCTGGTACAAGATGATCCCCAAAACATGGAATGATAGAGGGGGTATACTCAATCTATAAAATTTGAGAATAAATTCCTTATATAGATAAAATTGGGTGTTTTACAATGCTAAAATAATCTATGATACACTTAAATTATGAGTTAACTTTTATTGGGGGCGTACCTTATCCGACAAGAGAACCCAAGGACCCAACCAAGATAGTCCATTGGTAAAAACGTGCCACAAACTATATTTAAACACTTGAGGGGAACCACTATAAAGGATTCATAGAACATTTATCATAAGTAGTCTACTAACCATCCCATCATCCCACCTTTCCGATCATGCACAAACCCAAAACACCATTCAACAAGAGATGTTCTTAGACTCAAAGATCCCATAATAACAACATTTCTAAAAACACATAAGACACAACACCCAAACCATTCATCAAGACTTCATGTTTTCCCTTAAATGAAATCACTTCATTGAAAATAAATGGGTCTTTGTTTAGTTCATCCCCCAAATCTATCCCAAGGACCACACATATGCATGTTTTTGTGCCACACTGGGAACCCTTCTCATATCCATCCCAAAACTCATCCACTCACGCCATTAACCATCCATCATTCCAAAATACCCCAGGTATGTGGTTTCCAATGTAAATACCAATGGTTAGAAAAAAAATTCATTCCATTATTCAAAACCAAAATTTTCAACCAATACTTCTGTTTTTCTCAAGACCGATAACCACGAAATTAAAAACCAATTTACATATTACAAAAATGTTTAGAGATGACATATCTTTCAAATAAGAACTCACTTTCAATCTATTCACATGAATTTCAAAACATATCAACCCCATTCAAAACACTTTCGGTTTTATTGGAAACAACATTTGATCAACACCCATTCATTGAAAAACTCTTCTATTCTTATTTAAAAAAAGGTTACAGTGATTTATAAAACAATTCAAATAATCACTAGTTACAAAAAAATCTATTTCTAAACTACACATAAAAATTCCTAAACACTATATTCCATTCAAATAACTTTTTCAATAATTCAGAAAGTTCCATTTGAAACAAGTATTTAAAATCTAGTTTTACATAATTTATAGTTTCTAAAGAGTTTAAATACAACATTTACCTTTTCAAAACAATTCTGAAAATTCAGTTCCACCATTTCAAAAATAAATTCATTACCTCTTTATAAGAAAATAACTTCTCAAAAACATCATTCTTCTTAATACCAAGTAATTACAGCAATAAAACCAATCTTCCACGATTCCAAAACTAAAGGATGTAAGACAATTAGAGAAGAAACTAATTTTAGTGAGTGAATTTAGAATATGGTTGGAGACCATACTCTAATAACATCACCACCAAGGAGAATTTTCTAGGGAAATATCCACATCTCCACATGGATATCCATGCCCTACGAGCCCATAGAGACCATTAACCCAACTATCATTTCATTTCCCCTAATCATCATTGATCCATGAAAACCAAAGGACTCAGATGAAACCCGACTTCCCAGGAGACATGAACCACATCAAGAGGTGTGTTGGGTAGTCACCCTACTAGTAATTGTAATGTCATGTCTTGAAAATTCTAACCCCTAACTATCTCGACTCTTCCACAAATAACATGACCCAAGAGAGAAAACCTCTTCTGATACCATTTTTTCATGAACCAGATCTGGTAACCTTCAATACCGACACCTGACCCGTTCCATGGAAATACCATAAGGTCATTACTGATCCCCACAAGCTGGAAAAAGTGCCCATGTATAATAAAATGAAACTTTGGAATGATTCACACGAGTTTGTAAACACCAAACCACAAACGAATCCAATAAACCAAATATGGATTTTTTAAAACAAATTATCATTTTGGAAATTTCAGAATTGAGTTACACAATTTGAAATAATGTTTAAATACTATTACAAAGGAAAAAAACCAAAAATCATATCCCATGATCCACCTAATGATAAGGGAAAATTTCCACAACCTGTCTCTAAAACACTACATCGCAAAGGAAAGCTAGAAACCCAGACCGACAACACTAAATGATTTTCCCAACCCACGACAAAGATAACCAACTATACATAAACCAAATGGTGTAAGTATGGTGTGATCCAAATCCTAGTAGAATTCCACCCCAATATTATTCCATGTGTGAATCATTAGAAGAAAAAAATATTGCATGTTTTGTAAACCACAAATGCTTGTAAAAATATTCATAAGATGAAACATTAAATTAAAACAGTTTTCAAGTTGTGTAGTTTAAAAGAAATATACAAATTTATGTAAATAAAAAAGATACTGAATTTATCTATCCAAACATATAGTATTCTAAATTTAAGTATAAAATATCTAATGAGTACTTTCAATGTGAAAACAACCATAGGCACTAGCTCGATGTGGGATCGAGGTACCTTTTACTCGGTGAAAGTAGCAACACAAATATTTGTTGTCATACACACGATCCACTAGTAGGGATCATAACCATAACCTATTGGTCCCCCAAAAAACATCATCATCATAGTTTAGTTATTTTTCTCATCGTCAATCATGGTACGTGAAATAAGGGACAAAACCAACGGGATGACTAGCATCTAGTACACATCCACCCTGCTAGATACCCAGGTCTTCCCTCTCCTGATAAAAAATGTCCCCCAATCCGTGAAATGAAATTTTCACATTAAAATACCACTTAAAAGTCATTCACACACCAAACATCCCACACACATGTCACATTATCCCCATTTTCATTCAAAATTATTTGGGAAATCATACTCACACCAAAACAGCTTAAAACACATTCCACCTCTCTTTCATACTTAAACAAATCCTTTAATAAATTTTATATAACCATTAAAATATAGTACACATAACATAAAATACCTTTAACATTAAAATATACCATTTCAAAAGTACACTCCTACCAAAATAGTTTGGCAACATAGTCTCACCACTTACAATAATCAAGAAACCATTTAAATCCCCCAGAAAACAATTACAAAAACCGTAACCATGTATTACACATAAATTACTCCTAAAACCCAACTTTGAAGACCAAAATAATACCAATACCATATCAAACAAGAATTTTCATCCAGAACACCATTTAATAAAACTATTCCATGAATCATAAAACAAACCCTATGGACACAACATGGAATACACACCTAAAATATTCCTTTTTGCAAAAAAATGCCACTTAAAAACAAACGGATTAACAAATGAAACCAAATATAATTTTCACACTAGAAAAAATAAAATGTAATCATGATAAATATATAAATAAATCAAAACTATCTCATCTGATAATTTATACACATGGAATCACCTACCATTTGTGCCAAAAACTCCAAACCGTTGTGCGGAATTTCAATTGCCCCACAACCCCACCACAAGGGAGTGAAACCCAACCTAAAACCCCAACATTACACAAAAACGACACAAGTTTAAACCCTAGGTATAGAGCCTAACTACTGGATGCATTATAAAATCATTAAATGATGTGAGAAACCCTAAGAAAATTGGATGAGGAAGGACGGAATCCCACTTACTTGAAGGATCTTGAATAAATTATCCCTGATCTACCAATAGTTGAATCTTGAATCAGCCAAAACATGTAGGGAGGCTCTAATAAGTTATATTTGGTCATATGGGTACTGAATTTAGGAAAAGTAGTAAAAAGGAAGGAGTTATGAATGAAACATTTTACCTCTTCAAATCTGAGTGATTTGAGAAATCCTGAGAAGATTATCCCTAATTTGTGATGGAAATGAACTCCAAATAGGGTGAAAAAACTGTGTTGGCGCACCTAGGGCGGTTGGATTATAGTGTGAGGTGGTATCACCAAAAAAGAGTAAAAATAAATATGAAATTAAATAAACAATGTTCTTAACTAGAAAGGGGCATACGAGGTGGCCCAATTCCTTAAATAAAAACACAAATCCACCATGATTATGTATTCTTAGAGGGTTCATATTGATATGGTGGTGTTAATATATTAGGTTAGGACATGTTCGAAGTGGAATAGGTGAAAAATGTTGAAAATGAGAGAGTAATAAAAGAAAACAAATTTGTTTTAAAATCTGGAAATGAGCTCACAGTTTGGTCCAATTCATGAAAACTCACACTTTTCAACAAAAATGTATGGGAAACCACCATGTAAATGAAATAATGGAAATTAAACAAAAAAACACCTTTAAAAGAATTCATGGATGTGAGATGAGTAACTTATAATAACAATATAAAATAATTTCCAATATTTCAAAGGAAACTATCCTGGGTCCTGGTGAAATGAATAATAGTTCATAAGGGATGAGTTATAAGTGAATCAAAATGCATGAACCATGATAACATATAAAATGAATGAAACAATTTTTTTTGGCACACACATAATAATATATGATAATTTATTCAGTAAATTATCACTACCAATTCTATCATAGTGGATGGTGTTCACTCTACATTCCATTAAATACTTAATTAAGGTCCACATCCAGGACTATTATAGTGGATAGAGTCCAATTTTGAACTGGGTTCAATCCCCATTCTATTTCTAAAAATTTCTTCTGATATTCATCAATACCTAATTATATAGTGGGATATATAATTCTGGGACCACAAACCAAAAAAATAAAACAATTCACATTTATACCAAAATATAATAAAATATTTATCATACAACTATATCATAACCTGTGGAAATGAAAAGAGTTCCATAAAAATTTCAGCATTTCATCTAATCATTACCCACGGTAAATAAATAAGATTCATTAAAATCTCAACATAATAATAATAAACAATCCAAATAAATAATAAGTTTGTTATAGTTGGATCATAACCCTAGTAAATCGAAATTAACATCTATGTATCTTATCAAAGATAAAAAAATGTTTAATAGATCATCAAAATATCTTTCATCAAAAACACATTTCTCATTTTTAAATAACATATATAAAGTAAAAAAATATATTATAAAATAGTGGGAAATATTTTATTTTTAAATAATTATACAAAAATATCATTCAAGAATCAATTAATTTAATATTAATAATGGTGTGAAATGAAATTCATGACGAAATCATAAAAATAAAATATTTTATTCAAACATTCAATAAAAAATTAAATTATTCAAAAAAGTAAAGAATCTTATTTTTTAATTTTTTCCGCCAAAACAAAACCATGTATTAAGTTACAGAAATCCATAATTTTAAAAAATTAAATATAATTAATGAAAAAAATGATGAAAAAATGAATATGGAAGAAAAGGTTTTCTAAATAAGAAAGGAGATATAATATCATATCTTCTCAAAAAACATTTCTGAACCATTTTGAGTAACAAAGAGAGATAAATTGCACTAAAATAATAAATGTTAAAAATAATCATATGATAATAAAAATGAAATGGTTTTATCAAATAACATTCATAAAATTTTCTTATTTGAAATTCAAGCATATTCATTCCTCATTATAATGTTATTTTAACATAAATCAATTACTATTTTGGAAAATTTAGATTCATAATCTGAAAAGGACTGAAAAATAAAAATTTAACATAAAATATCATTAAAATAATAAAATTAATGTTATAAAATGACACTTCAGGTATATATACACAACCTAAATAATGAGAGTTGCATAACATAACACATGTCTCATATAATTCAATTCGAGAAGATAAACTTTTACCACATTTGTCATCTATAAATCATAACCTCTTGATAGATATAACCTTATATAGAATTGTAAATGTTTATGTATTTCTTGAAAATAATCATAAAATCAATTCGTGGGTATTATATACATTATATAAAGGATACTTGAGGTGAATATGGTATATTTTTCATGGAAAAAAAAGTGAGATGAGAAATCTCTTACCTCAAGTATTTTTTTTCATACTTATTGGACCATCCTACAAAAATATATTTCTTAAAAAAAATATATTCAAAAGAATCGTATATATTATACAACATTTGAATCAGTTATAACAAATTTTCCCCCATTTATTAGCAATTATTTATTGAAATCCCTGTTTTGGGTGATAATTGCTTTATTTTTCATGCGTGTTTCGATTGAGAAATGTTGTTAAATTTACATTGACCATGGTTATATCATATACATAGATTTAATAATTTAATTATAGTAATAATTAATCATTACATAAATTTTTATATTTATTCATATAAGGTTGGGATGAAAAATCAATCACATCACTCTATAGAGATGATAGTCTGTACGTACGTAGGAGTGATGTTTTCACATTTAGATGGTTAAAATAATTGAAAAATTATAATAATTCAAATTTATATAATCATAATCATATCATATATATCATATATATTCATTAATATATACATATCAAAATCCATGTAAATATAAAATGAAAAAAATCACATTTCCTGGTAGTGGTTATAGTCCATGCATACACACGAGTAGCGTAACCGTTTTTTGATGGATGAATATGTAATAAGGTGTCTAATATGGTATAAAATATATAAATACATATGAAATAAAGAAAATAATAAAGAATTAAATCCATAAAAATATTCAACCATTAATTATGGTGATGGGAAAAAGATAATAAATCTATTTGAAGGTGGTAGTCCACACATACGCATAACATATAGTTTCAATCCCATTTGATAGCATAGATGGTAGATAATGGTGTTTTAATTATAATATCATAGTAAAATATAAATAATGATACTAATGTTATTATTTTGTGATAAACACCATATATTTTGAGGTGATAGAAGAAGAAATATTTTTTATGAGGTTGGGTAGGTAAATTTCCTCTTTTTTAGTACATCTTCATTATATCTAGTCTTCAAGATAATTTTTATAGTATTTATATAATATAATCCCATATAAATCATGAATATAAATTTTCAAAATATAATTGGGAAGGTTTTGGTTTATCTATGATGGTTAAATTTTTTCAAGATGATAAAGTAGGGGATTCAATTTATAAGTAAAGGAATGTACAATCTTGGAATAAAAAAATATTTTTAAATACCATTAATTCATTTTCAAGTGATATTGGAACCATTTACCAATAATTTATAATATATTTTTTAAATATCTTTATACAGAAATAATTTGAAATGTTTAGAATCTATTTTAAAATTTATCTTTTGGTTTAATTTTTATCACCTTAATAACAGTAATGCAGTTTTCCTTATTAAAGGTTTCTAATTTTAATTATAAGTTAACAATTGGATCATAAATCAATGAGGGATGAAATTTTCAAATAGTTATTATTATAATTGGCCAACTTCATTATTATTGTGATTTTTTAATAATGTAATAAAATATTATTTAAAATAAAATAACATTAAGGTAATTTTTGGTCATATTCTATGAATTTCACATAAGAATTAGAATGATTGAAATGTTTTTATAATTTAATACATTTGAAAAATAATAATATATTATAGTCAACCATGAAATTATTATGGATCCATATTTACTCTATGTACATTAAAATTAATGTTTTTTATAAGTTATTTACAATTATTTTTCCACTACATCCACAAGAACATTGTATACATTGAATAATCGTTGAATGTAATTATATCACTAAAATTTATAAAAACATTTTCTTAAAAAATAAAATTTAATAATTTTCAAAATAACCTTTAATATACCTTGAAAACTTTTTTTCCCATATGTAAACATATAAATGTAATTTAAAAGTATAAGAGTTGCGTTTTATAATTTTTATAAATTAAAATAGTATAACTGTTGTTATTAAAGGAAAACGATACAAAATTCCATATTTTAGAATTTATGATCAATATGGTATAATCTATGTCATAAAATTAAACAGTCATGTTTTCGGTCATTTCTATTTTAACCATTTTACCCTTTCCTAGGTGACAAATATTTACAATGGTTACTATTAATAATGACCCAAAATAAAATAGGGCAATTATTAAAATTTGAACATCATAATTGATAATATGGAATCCAATTTTTAATATAAATTATCAATATTATCTATTAATCAAAATGAAAATAAATTCATAAAATGTTGTAAAGAAAAAAATGCATTTTTAATCATAAAAATTAACTTATATCAAAGTAATGAATATTTATGATTCATGTGAAATTAATTAGATAATTATGTATCAAATGGGTAGTATTTATCTTCAATAACAAATCTAAAATGTAATTGGGATTTTAAATTTAGTTATTTAATTAAAATAACAGATAGTATTAGAAAAATCCATAAGTTTCACTATTCATTTAAAAATCAATCGTTTCAAAACCAAACCCTAGTATTTCACCCTATGTCAATTTTTATATAATTATTTAAAAAAATAGATTAATTCTATGAAATAAAATTTCTATAAGTGGTATAAATTAATTATAATTTCCATTCATTAAAGGATACGAAATCATTTATGAAGAAAATACATTTTTGAAGCATAAAATTACTACACAAAAAATTCAATGCTTATTTTCTATGTAGAAATCTATACATTTATAATGAGATGAAAATTGTAAGTAAATTTCAAAATATAGTTTCTCATATTTACATAATCTAATTAAATGGATAGTTATAATGATTACATTGAAATTATAATACCTATATTGTGTGTTGTAGTTCAATTAAGATTCAGTGATTCATGTTACATAATCAATCAAACTTATTATTAGTTTAAACATTTTTTTAGTGTTTTTAATTCACAAACACAAACTATATTTCAACATTTTAATTTTTTATCACTTATAAATTTTTTAATATTTAAAAAAACTTATATTGGAATCTCATGTTTGACAAAGTGATACTGAATATTCTATTGAAAAGGGGAAGAGGGAAATACAATGGTTACGTAATGTAACACATAATCAGGTTCCAAGACAAGGATAAAACTGGTGGGAAGTTAAAATTCACACCTGGAGTATAATACTACCATCTAGGACTAATAGAGAGTGATTAATAACATGTTCATGAGAATATTAATAACTAAAAAACACTACATTATTGAGTAGTAAAATATCATAAATATTTCAAATATGATAGTAAAAGAATAAAATTTTTACATAATGATTATTTTTCTATTTTTTGAATGTTTTTTTACCATCATGGTGGATAATATTAAAAAATATACATTATTTATATTTATTTAATAACCAAAATTTCCTCATTTTTTGTCTTCAATAAATTTCAAAATTTTCACTTACTTCAAGAAAAAAATATTATATATAAATTTGTCATTCCTAAAGCACTAAAATTATCTTTTAACATATCATAAAATCTATAAATGAATGAAAATTCATTAATTCTATCATTAAATATTTACGAAAACCAAAATGGTTATCTCATGTAGTAAAATATAGATAAATATAATACATTAATCTATAAAACCCCATTAATAAGACCCAATGATCAAATTATACAATTATATAAATAGTTATCCATTATATTCATCAAAAATATGTACGAAAAAAATTCAAAATGCAAAAATCTAAAATATTTGATCAATTTTTTTCCCATATCATCATTAACATTTATCCCCTAAAAAATTATATCTTATAATTTCACAATCCAAATATTTGATTACCATAAGAATATAAAAAACATTCCAATGCTTTCACAAAATAAATTGAATCACTATAAAACCCTAATGAAAATATAAATACCTTAAAAATTTTACACTTGATAAAATATCAAATACATTCCATAACATAAATTTTTTATTAAACCTTATTAAATATAATATAAACTACATTTTCATGAAATCACTAATCAATTATAGGTTTATCAATACTGAAAAATTTAAATTATCAAAATCAATCATCTCGTTATCCCAAAAAACATTATTATCGAAATATTTGTAGAATATTAAGTGTTCCCTTTCCCTTAGAAATGTTGTTTTATAAAATCTCTTTTTACCACCAGATAACTTTTCTTGGTTATCCATACCATTCAACATATGCTTATAAATTCGTAATATTAAACTAGTGAAAGATAATCCTCAAATGTTTTATGAATCTTATAATCACAAAATACTTGATAAAACACATATACATCATAATTGTAAATTCCCAATACCTTAACACATCAATAGTTCTTGTTCAGTAAGAGGTATATAATATTCCCTTCCATGGTATAAGAGTTAAACTGTAGATTAGGGCAATGACTTGTATAATTCCCATATTCCAAAACAAATATATATATTGAACTATAAATCATATATCATGTTGTATTTTATTTCTATCTATCAAACTATTTAATTTTCCTATTTAATTAATTGACCGATGACCTTTCTTCCATGCATAAAACATCTTCCAAACCATTCAAGATATCTACATGTGTGTTTCTCCCCACATGCATGTCATATAAGAAGCCCAATAATTATTATATCATTATCATTATCAAATTAACTCCCATAAAACACCATTTTTTCTATTATTATGTGTGTCAAGAATCCCACCATTTTTTATGAACAAAATTATATAAAGAGTTAGTTTGTTAAAAAGAATCACAAAATTTCACATTCCATGTATTACTTCATTTAGATTCTCATGGAAAAAATCTATGACATCCTAAACTAGGGTGCCTCCCAAAGATTCCTCATGCATAGTTGGAAACATGCCCTCATGCACATCTCAGTGAACACAATAGGTTTCCGACTAGTAGTGAGGTCCTAGGGTGTATTTTTGGGGAGACTATGGCCTCATTACTAGAGCATTGCATAGTGGATAAATAATATAATAGGTAAATAGTGAAACAAGTATGTTAAATAGAAAGAAAAAAGGATATAGACAGTACAGAAACTGGAATAGTAATCAGATGTAGTAGATGCAGACAACAATAATAAACACTGAAGCAACTGATAGTAATAATCAATAGTTGATTGTAATCTATTCCATGTCTCCAAAACCTAAAAAAATGTATAAACGGTAATATGCAATACTTAATATGAAAAAAATAAAAATGAAACAAATTTTATCCCATCATCTCCAGCTCTAGATCATCTATATTCAACCAAGACACAACTTAATTCAATAATAAAATATCAGGTGTCCTAGGCAGGATGCTTCAACTTTTCAATACCTGAATACATGTAATATATCGTGTTATTAATGGTGGACTTCATAGGTTCAAGATAAATCTTATTATTCCATTGAAAATGGTGTCTATAATTTATAGTCTGTGTAATATAAATTGATATAGTGTGCATGAATGCATTTATAAAAGTAAATTCATACAACAATGTAAATACCAGGTATCGAATTCAGCCTCAATGAGAGTCGAAACATGCAATAACATCATTAATTAAATATATTTCTATTTATAAATTATGTCAGATAAGGTATAATAAATACTAACATTAGTTCGTGATAATAATAATAATAAATGATCCAAGGTATAACAAGGAATCAATGATGATAGAAATAATAAAATAGGATATAATTTAATAACCAAGGAATCCATGACCTCTGGGGTCGATCTATGTGATTAACAACTTATATCCTATCTATAATGGGTATTCATGTTATCCAAGGGACATCACCCAAGGAATTCCAATATAATATGATTCTGATCGAGTTTGTGGAATTAATGTATAGTAAAATTTGATGAGAAATGATGGGTCCCAATGGGTGTATCCTTGTCAACATATGTCCATACACATCATGATGGATCCAAAGAGTGTATTTATGGCATCCTATAATAATAATAATGGAGGAAACCTATGGAATCATGATTGCAATCCACTAGAATGCAAGGATTGGGTTCAAAGGTTGGTATCAACCTTGGAAACCAACATCCATGAATCGAAATGATGTCCACGAGTGATCAAGGTATTCCCTTAGGAATCCAAGGGTGAATTGAGTCTAACCATTCCTATAAAGATGTCACAACCCATATATAATAGGAACCTTATACCTAATTCCCTAGTTATTTAAGGCCATGTAATAGTCATTCCATTTAAATAGGTCATCTGGTTCAAGTCATTTCCTTTCATTAGTGCGACAAGCTATAATAAACCATGCAACCATTTAATATTTAGTTTAAATTTTCATTTATTATATTCAATTCAATTCCATCCATACAGATGGAAATGTGTGCTAAAAACATTCAAACTATTCATTAATTTAAATTTAAATAGATCATGTAATATATATATATACCTTCTAACATAAATTTTTATTCATGAATTAATTGAAGTACTTACCATTCAATGGTCAAATAACTTTATCGTATTCATGGGATAACCATTACAATTAAAAATTCATTATATTATGAAAGGGATTTATATTAATATTGTCAAGACACATCAAACATGAATGGTGGCATAGATAAAGATACCAAACAACTAAATACATATTTATGTAAACATCCTACTAAGGGTGGAACGCATTTATGTCTCAACATCCAATAGTTTAATTATGCTACATGGAAATGGATATATAATATGAGCATGGTGATTATAAGAAAGACACCCTACTTTTATATGCCAATCATGAAGAAATTGATCATTACACACTATGTAAATTTACAAAATTACGAGACATTAGGGATGTTTTATAGACCACCTACCTTAATCTCGTATAACTATCCCCATCCAGTATCAGCCTTTAAATTGACCTCTATCATAATAAATCAGAAGTATTGAGTAAAACCATAAAAATAAAACATATGGGAATGCTTCAAAATAAAATCATTGAGAGAAATAATAATGATGAAGGACTCAAATGGAATTGAGTACATAATGACAAGCCTGTAATGTGAAGAACAAGGATCGAATCAGACATCACATCGGGTCATAGAATCAAAACCTATGTATGAGAAACATGAGAGTTTCTAAAGGAATATGGAAGGTCTTATTGTATTATATAATGATCTATGAATGGTTATTCTATACTATTGGACAAAACTTATAGTAATCATGCTCGGCTCAGTACATAAGGAGGGTACTCGAACAATTAGGTTGCATGATTAGGGATAAAGTGCTGCAAACATGAAAATTAACACTACAAAAATGCAGACATTCCATATAGGTGTGTGGCCCCAAGAGCATGGTCAGGGTATATCATGATCCATACATTACATCAATATCCTTACACACATGGTAAAGAGAGTCAATGTGGACTGTTTATCACGGTTTCTACTAACAATGTGGCTAAGTAGTTTTTCCCCACCATCTAGGGTTCTATGATCAAAAACTTCATTGGATAGCCCAAAACCATTTCTAAACTCATAGGGCATTAAAATTAAGTCCAAAATAATGAATTATATATAATTTAAGAGTAGCCATACCTATGATTAAAACTATGTTCTTACATTCTTCCCTATTTAAAGAAACACATCCCTAGGTTCACCTTCCATGGCTGGAGAAACACAACCCATGAATAACTCTATCCATTGGGCATGGATGTTGTCCTCTCACTCACATGTCATGCTTTGTACATGAATATGCTACCATATCAACCATAACATAGTGGAATACTAGCCATGAATTTCCTTCCTGATCTAGTCAATGATGTGTATAGTATACTCCTCAAATGTATAATTAACAGCTAACTCAACCTTCTAGGGAAAAAAATTATGACATGGGTCAACAAGGTAATAAAGAAGATATGAAATATGGAAGATGTTGTGCATGTAATTGTACCTATAAAGTAATTAAAACATATAGTCTAGTACCATAACTCTTTGTAAAATAAAAAATTCCAAAAAAATAATGGAGAAAGCCTTCGTTGACTCCATATCCATCTATTCCCAATCCTGTGTGATACCTGTAGGAAATAAGCATCCTAAACGTATAACACTAGAGGTCATTAATGGTGATTACTATATGATTTCTATCTAGATAGGGTAGTAGGCATATTATTCTTAATCATTTGTACCTTTACTAAAGTCTCTTATATGAGATAAGATACTAGTTTGGATTTATCTAATGTCTCTATCCAGCACCTAGGCGAATCAAATGTCCTGACACACAAGGCCAGAAATGTACCCATCTGAATTTTCCCAAAAAATCTACTATTATAGCAGAACTCAGTGAGGGGGATTTGATTCTCCCAAGAACCAATGAAATCATGTATGAATTCTTAGAGTATGTTCTACAACACCTGTACCAATTGTTCAATCTACCCATTGGTTTAAGGGTGAAAATTTGTTCTTATAATCACATGTGTACTCATATATTTCTGCAACCCCTTCTAGAATGATGATGTGAAATGGGTGTCCCTATCTGAAATGATTATATGTGGACCCCCCAAGTATCTATATGATCTCACATACTTAGAGTCATCCCTCCTCATCAATTGATAATGTCTCCTGGATATGAAGCATGTGGGATACATTCATTAGTATGTCAGCGACTACTGAAACCATGTCACTACCTTGAGTTGACCTTGGTAAACTGACTATAATGTCCTTGGTAAAATATTCCCACTCCAATTCTTGAACTGGAAGTGGGAATAAAAATCATATTGATCATTGTTTCTCCACCTTCACCTATTGTTAGGTGGAACACCTAGGGATAAAACTTTTTATCTGAATTCTCATCTTAGGACATCAATACTATCATCACATATATCAATACATTTTCTAGATTCTTGGACTGACTACATAGTAAAAATCATGGGACTCACACTTAAATTCCTCTCTAATATCTGTAGTAACATAGACATGTCTAGGTATACCTAGGATTTTGCCTATTTATATAGACCAGTCTGTAAGTAGTAATCTAATCGAATAATATATCAAATAACCAGGCCATTATGATCTAAAAATTTCCTAGTATCCACCATATTAAAGAGGATATAGGAAACTATGATGTTCAATAGATAATATTGCACATGAAAATAATGAAACTCTAGATGAATCTAAAAAATGTGGTCTGTCAATTTCCATTTTTCACTTGATTAATTTACAAATTGTGCTTGATTTTTCCAACATCGGTCTTTTCCTATTGCATTTCTCTTTCTATACGTATAGGAAAAACTTAAAATCAATGGAATGAATACATTCAACCCATATTCAATAATTTATATTCAATTCACAGTATGTAAAGATATATTTTGGGATCATTTGGCATGTATACAAAACAAAGTGATCACACATCAAATAATGTCTCCAATAATGTAAGGCATAGAAAAATGTTAGTAGATCAAGGTTTTGTGTGAGCTAATTTCTACCATGAGGAATAAATTGAAAAATACATATGTAATAAATCTATCATCATTCATTATGATTATACATATCCCAATGTCAGATGCATCATAGTCCACTGTATAGATTCTATCAGGGTCACGCAAAATCAAAATTGGTGTCGAAACAATAATTCCATTCATCTCCTAACAGTATTTCCCACACTCTTCTAACCATGGGAAATCAACACCAATACTTTTAATACAATTAAGATGTGAAGAATGGTATGATAAGTCCATTGTAAAATTCCTATAATAACCATCCATCCCTAAGAAACTCCTTGTATCATACATTTTATCAGAATTATCCATGGAAACCATGTCACTCACCTTCTCTACATAAATATATACTTAGGGTTATGAGATAATATGACCCAAGAGTGATCATTGGCAATCCATAAGTGAAAGATAACAAGTTTTTCATAAATCTAATTCACTCTTAGTGTATTCAAGGTGATTTTAGGTTCATAGCATGATCACTATGACTAAAAGAATAAATGATGATTTTGAAAATAAACAATGAAAAAGGTGTCTAGATAGGGGTTGAACACCCTATTCATCAAATCCTTGAAAATAGAATGCATTTTTGTATGTCCAAACACACTATTAAAATATTTATAAGTACCATTCCTTCTACGAAAATCAATATGAGGTATGTTTGATAGTGTGACTCACACTTGATGATATCACAATCTCAGGTCAATAATAGAAATAATCATAGATCTTATGATATTTTTAAGGAGATAATCTGTGTGAGGTAGTGCATAACTTTTCATGACTGTATGCTGGCTCATTTACATGTAATCTAGACATAAAAAAGGATCTCATTTTCCTTCTTGGTGAAATCAATAGGTGAACCCCAATAGGATGTTATAGACCATATAAAACTATTGGACCCTAAATCCTATAACTACATCATGAGCTCTTGGAGCCCAATTGGTGCCAACCTGTATAGAGGAATGGTCATTGGTGCTACTTCTAGAATAAAAATGATTGTAAAATCTATCTACTTTCTAAAAGGAAATCTAGATAAATATTTGGGAAGGAAAACCCTGAAATCATCAACTACTGGAATAAAATCTATCATGTGTATTCCGTTATCCAACATGAAGATAAAATAAAGTTATGTTGTCACTCTACCTATCACATAATGATTTGGTCAATCTCTAATTTCCAAAACATCCCACTCACCTTTTTTTAGATCACTATTGTCATATAGTGATGTAGATGATACCATGTGGTGGGAGAAACCAATCCATCCTAACAATGAAATTGAAGCGTGTCAAATTGAGAAAAAAGAGGTACTACAAGAAAGGGTAACTACCCACCTCAAGGGGATAGTCCATGAATTTGAGTATCCCCTAAAAAACACCCTATAGTGTATCAAGGGTCATTACACCATAGTAATAAATAATTTCCAGAACATTAATTTCTATTATAGATAATGAGATAAAGGAGTGTGAGTAACTTCAATCAAATGAGGTATATACTATATTATATGCTTGTATAATTATACCTTATAATGTAGATAGTCCTGAAATCTAATCCTTAGGTATGAACTATAAAGCATGAAAATGTTCTGATCCATGGACCTCTACTATATCTAGACTAACCTGAAATTGAACTCTTTTTTGGAGATACTAATCAGACGTCTAGATACCATCGATCAACCTCCTCTGCATTCAGTGTTATCAGTGCTACTCTAACTCCCCGCCAAACACGACGTAGGAGAACCATCCCCTGATGTTGGAGCAAGATCAGATACTCTTCCACTAGAAGTAGATGTAAAATTACAAAAAAAATCTCTACATATTCCCCCAACATCCACAATAAAAACACTCTATTAGGCCACTATCACATTATTTATTTATATACCCATGTCGTACACACTAAATGAATACAACAGTGGTTCCAGTGTGGTTACCTTGACTACCACTACACTGTCATTAAACATTGAGGGAACTTTTCCTACAATAGGAATATCAAACAACCTTCCCTAACAGTAAACCTCTATGCCTAATAATATCATAGTTAAATAGGTTATCTCCTGGATAATTCCACTATTGATGATCTTATCAAATGTAGTTAGGGGAAAAACATTCACCTATAAACGAATGGAAAACTGGATCCCATCCATGAAGTGTATAGAACCTGGAATCTCATCACCAGTTTGAAGTTTTTCAAATGGAAGTAACTCATTAGAATGTGATGAATAAAAAATTACTTTATTAGAACCCTGGTCCATATGCAAGGAATCTCCAGATCAGTAAGCTCTCAGCATCCGGGGAAATACGTGATCATAGAAAGAAGTCAAGAAATCTGGTCATGCAATTCCATGATGATAAATAGACTATGTAATTTTATCAAAATAGTTCTTTATCTAATCATAATGAATGTAAGTATAAATCTTGACCATATCCCATGGAGGAATTTCTAGATTCCTAGAGATAGATAGGGTGGCCAACAACAAATAATCATTATGTAATGACACATCCAAGCGGGTCCCATGTTGCGACTCCCCAAGCCTGCCTCTAATAGGCCAGGGGTTAGTGTCTAGAACCGAGTAGAAATATCACTAATATGGGAGGCATTTCCTATGCACCAATATGGATTCACCTGTCTCCTATCCCAAAAAATTCTGATATGAAAAAACCACCATGTAAACAATGCATGCATTCCAATATATCCCAACCGAAAGTGTACGAGAGGAAAGCAAAGAAAACTAAAATTAGGTCAAATACTAGCCTACCAAAAGAAGACTATAACAAGTTCATCATATAAAAAAAGGTACTGGTACTACTATCTATAGCCATAGGAACACACCTTAGCCTTCTTGATCTCACAAAGCACCGCCTGGTCCTCGTCTTCATAGGACTCTATCAAAAGGATGCTTATCTTCACAAGACACAACATGTGTGAGAAAATCCCATGTAGTGGTGGGTATAACAATACTAAATATGACACCTAAACTAGTAATAAATATAAAAAAGGAAAGTATAGTAAGATATAAAAATGTATATGTCTACAACACATATAAGAATATCTATATATACCCAATCCAAGAGGATAAGTCTAGAGGTAAGTCACAACTACTGTATACCAACACTAGGGATTTAGCTCAAAGATTCCATGAAGTACTCATTCGGGAGAACACACTCCTGATTCATAAGTCATTGATGATGTTAATCTGAGATTTACTGGTCATCGGGTCTTTCCATGAGTGATATATGATGATAGATCTGAAGATACTGGTACAATAAAACATTTAAGGATCACCGCCAGAGCCATGAGGTGACAACAACAAATCAATCTAGATTAACCCTCTATATAAAGGATATACACAATTTAATGTTGGAAACATCAATACCAAAGACACTACATAGGGTACCAATAATGAATAGAGGATCTTTATTTAGTGCTCTTATGGGATTACATAACTCTATCTAGAATGCCTTGGTGAAGTGTTCACAGTCTTACGAGTGAGAAATGATTTGTACTTTCGTTTAGGGGATAGATAAAAGGAAAAACCCAAAATAAACATGTCCAAGATACAAAGGATAAGATAATGAAGACATATATAAAGGGGTTCATGGAATTTAGTATGGTGAAACACCATTTCTTTTGACCCTTAGTACTGTCAAAGTACAATGGACCATGTCTTCATAATGTGTCGTGTAGAAGATGGGTTCAAGTAATGTAGAAGGAGTCACATGTAATTTCCTTCCATCCGGGGTCCACTAATTTTTTTACCTTGTTCTATAACACAATTTCATCCTGTGTGTCTCTGTCCATTTACTAGTACATGGGTTAGTCCATATACCTAGTATAGGTCATGTGTTTGGTGGGGTACATGCTGTGTAGGAAACCCGTGTACTCCACCACATGTCTGTGTATCTGTCAAGATACAGGCTGAGTATCTGGGGAGTAACTAATTTCTATATGATTGGGGTCACATGTTGTGAGATATTTAAATATTCCCTAATACCCTAGTCTCCACTCATTGGGTTCCACACACTGTGTAACCCCTGCATACATGATCTGTTCATCAGTTTGTTCTGAATGGCATGTTCTTTCTCTATGTACATCAACCGATGATCTAGATCTCATTCTGGTGGTATTCTCACATTCAATATTTTTATCCTATTTCATATTTCAACCTAACATTGAATTGATGTCTTTTGGGCCTTTAATCGGCGAAGAAATCCATTTAAATCCTTATTGACGCAAACCGCTTGACAAAATGGTTCTTCCAAAATGCATTAATTCGTCTGTTGTTATCACCGTCACACCTCATTTAGGTTTTCCCCATGTTGTATTTTTACTTTTGGATTCTTTAACATATAAATGAAGGAATAATGATCAATCATTCATGAACGTGTCAAATAATTAAGAACATGCATAGAAATACCGGGGGAGAAAATAACAATAAATTAATTCATGGAACGAACCATGGAATTTTTTCATTCTGAACTAAATTAATTACCTTAAAAATGATCGATAATTTAAACAACAATCCCTATAATCAAACCCCATAAATCACAAAAATTATAAACCATCCCTCAAGGAATGATCAAACCGCGGATAAACCTATTCATTGGTAAGTACATGTTCCTCATTGAATCTATGAAAGGGGAAATAAAATCTAGAATAACATGCCATACCCGATAATTTTATCGCTCAATATTGAAGATCAATTCACTCTAGAATGATCCATCATGAATGGTGTTTTTTGATCATTGATACACAGTTCCTTCATCGCCCATCGAGTAAAATCTTCAGTGTCTACTCTCTATAGCCTATTGGGAAATTTAGGGTTATGATCCTAGAATAAGATCCCTTTCAAATAGTTTATTTAAAAATAAAATAATCACCATATCACTGTGTTTTTGAAATAAAAGATTAAAATAAATTGTTCAATTTATTTAATTCATTAATATCACTTGAAACTGGGTTCCACATTTGACCAACACCAACAAAAGTTATCTCATTCCAAGGGTAAAGCTACTAATTAGAACAAAATAGTGACCTTAGATGTATAATACGTGCACCCATTTAGATTTTACTACTTATTATTAGGAAAACTAAACACACATATACTATTTTCTACTTTAATATATTTCAATAATTTATTCTAGGTATATCATATCTCAGAATCGCTTGTCATCTCCACACCTAGTCTCAAATTTAATCCCATTAATTCATTAAAATAATAAAAATAAAAATATAAGATATTACTTTCTCTTTACCTTTGGTCATTACTTCCCTAAATATCCAAAACAAATTCTACTAAAAAACATGTAGGTATTGTGCATGAATCTATGCCTCCACCTCCCTTGTACTCTCCTTGAGATTACTATGCTTTCACTGAGCACACACCAAAGGGATCAATCAACCCTAAAATATCTTCTCTTAATGATCCTCAATCTCTAATTGTTATTTAAAAAAACTCAATCCATCCTCAATGTTGATATCACCCCAGTCAATGACATGTGATGGGTCATGCATGTATCTCCTCAGCTACAACACGTGGAAGACAACGTGTATGAAATTCAACTACGAGGGTAGTTATAAGAGATATTCAACCATGCCAAGTCTATACAATATCTAGAAAAGGAAAATAAACATCATAGATTAAATTCCACCCTAGCCAAATCTCTATAATCCATGTCATAGTGAAACCCATAAGAACACGTGGTCTCCTTCCTTGAACATAAAAGGCCTCATCCACCTATCATCATAATAATTTTCATAGATCATTGTAGTCTTCATATACTCATAGATCATCTATACCTTCTCTTTAGTAGTTATCACCAACTCTAGGCCCATGTGTTCTGACTCTCTCGGGCCAGTCCAATAAAGTGGAAACCTGCAAGGTCTCCCGTAAAAATCCTCGAATATCTCCGTACAAATGGTGGAATGGTAACAATTATTGTACTAAAACTCCATTAGTGATAGGTGATCCACCCAATAATGGATGATGTCCAACATGAATCCCTACAACATGTCCTCTCGAACCTGAATGGTTCGCTCCCTCTAGTCATCTGTCAGTGGGTGAAACATTGTTCTCAAGCGTAACTGGGTACCAAATGATCTATTATAATCCCTTAAAAAATTGAGATGTAAAACAAGAATCACAATCAGATTCTATCTTCAATGGGACTCCATGGTTTCAGACTATCTCCACTATGTAGCGGAATCCCAATCTCTCTACCGAACTATACTCTCAGATAGATAGGTAGTGGGCCGACATAGTGAGTTAGTCAAAGATCTCCCAAATGGAATCATGTCCCCACGAAATACCCAATAAACTCATCATTAAATCTATTTACATCCCATTCCAATTCCATTACAGCACCTCAAGGGGTTGATGTAAACATATTATAACCAAGTTCTCATCCTTCACTTACGGGAATGTAAGGAATCAAGAAACAAAATTTGGAACAACTTTATACATCATTATCCACCAAAATTGACATCAGGGGTCTAGGTACATCGTCAACACACCTGGATACACCAAATGGGGAATATGAAACTCCCTCAAAAACCCCTTCCATAACATCACTAGTACTACTATAAATCCTTGAAAAAGAACAAAGTTATCCCCACCTTGTGAATATCCATCAGGTGTATGCCATGAGGACAACTCAGCATATAGGGTCTCACAGTCACTATCACCATGTCTTACCTCCCTGGATCATTATAAGAGTAGGATGATATAAAAAATTAACTATAGGTAAGATTTTCCACATCTTTCTACAAATTATAACTATAATGAGACCAACTAATCCACCACCTCATTCAACAATTACAAACTAGATCTTTTACTGAGATAATCTGCCACCACATTCTCCTTCCATTACTATAGATAATCACAAAGTCATAGTCTTAGAGGAACTATATCAATCACCTCTATCTCAATTTTATATCATTTTAAGAGAAGAAATAATTTAGACTATTGTGATCGGAGTAGACGATAAGCTATTCTTCCATCATGTAGTGTCTCCACGGCTTCAACATGAAGACCACAACTACTAACTCATGATCATGGGTCACATCATTTTTTATGTGGTCTCAAATGGAGTGAACCATAGGCAATCACCACACACTACTTCATTAGGACAAAATAATTCTTAGTTCCTGCTTCATGTCATAAAAATACATACTCAAAACCTTTCTTCCGAAATCTCAAGAAGAGAGTGTATCTCAAAATCTTCCTCAACTTATGAATGCACTACCATGAGGTAAAAATTTTATAACATAGAATCCCCTATAAACTAATAAAAGGGTTCATTGACTATCAGTAGTGGATACTTGTTCTTTACAGTGACTTGGTTCAAGAACTGGTGATACACACACAAACAAAATCTCATGTCTGACCTTTTGGAAAACAATACCGGGGCTTCCTAGTGTGGAACACTCATTCCCAGGAAGAACTTCTTTAGTATGTTCTCTAACCTCACACTAAACTCAAGATGTTCTATAATATCCATCAAATATGTTAGTGCTGATATCGACATCATTATGAGATGTAGGTAAATTCATAATTCTATCTCACAGTGGATAGGTAATCCTAAAATATCTTTAGGAGAGACGTCATCATACTCCACAACCATTACTAGAAACTGGAAGCACATAAAATTGTTGCATGAAGGGTCAGGCTAGCAAACTAATGAGTAAATAGCTACACCATCTTATAATGGGCCCATAATATTATTCTTAGGTTTCCTTTTCACCATAAAAGGAAAAAACCATTCCATCACTACAGACACACAACACCCTTCACCTAAAATAGTCAATCTGGGAATGGAATCGAGGCAACAAATCCATACAAAGAATGATATCATAAGGCCTCAATGCTTTCACCAATAGGCTACAACCAAAACTATATCTTTCAAGGGTCAAGACCAATTTTTGGCATAGATGTGTGATCATCAAGTCTTCTCCAGTATGTTTATCCAACTGTAAGGTTCGATTCAATAATTCAACCTGAATATCTAGGGCTTGAACAAGATTGGACATGTGAATGTAATTACTATCAAATGGGTCTATTAGTACCACAAGTAATGTAGAAAAGACACAAATCATAGTATAGATCATTCCTAGAGAACCTGGGCTATATTCATGATAGCATGCAATTATCCCCTCCCATGTCCTGCAACTCCCGGAGTCTTGCGTGGACCTCATGTGGGTGGTGGTTGAAATAAGTCACAAAATTCAACACCTCTATTTATTCTCCCGGAACCTTCTCCACATCTGCTTCCATGAGGACCTTCCTCCTCCTATAAATATATATTCCTTGTTTTTCTATCCATTATATCCATTTCACCAGTATGGTGGGCTAAACAATCTTTAGTGATGTGTCTCATGCTGTCACATGAATAGAACCACCTCTCCCTGGGGTAAATGTTCCCAACTTGTGTTCCCTTAACTATAGATCCTCTACCTTGGGTACTCCACCTAAAATGTCTCCCACGTCTAGGTCCTTAGGACAAACATCGACTCCCCACTTCTAAAGTATATGCTCTTTCTCATCCACTGTTGTCTAGAACTGATTGTTTCTACTGATCGAAGAATCACTCAACCACCAGAGCTCACTAAAGCACCCCAGTATTAGTTAGAATGCATAGAGGGATAACATCATCACAAATATCTCTAAAAAACCTCACTTGAAGGCATAATCCGGAAATTAATGATCTCTAACCATATCCATCAAGTACTAGGAATGTTTGAAGAACCATAATGAGTAATCAGTAACTATCATGCTACACTAGTAGAGATAAAGAAGCTCTATTATATGAACATTTCTTTTCCTAATTTTGGAGAACTCTGCTATAATGAGATTCTTGAACTCGATCCCTAAAATAGTCACCTTATTGTGAGTCTGGAGATCCAAAATTCACCATTCCCTACAGATCTGTTTTGAAGGATTACCTCCAAAACAACTATATAATATTCTATTATATGGACAAAGATGAAAAATCGGTACACCACCTTGAGCCAGTCCCCAGTCACCTGAGGGATGGGATATCCTTAGAACCTAAGGGGTCTATGCCTCTAAAACTCATTAATCTCTCTTAGAATGTTATCTTTGTCTTCTAGTACTTTGAGTACCACTTTCCACTCAACAGGTGGCGGTATAGAGGGTTCCCACATGGAGGTAAATACTGGGGAACCGGTCCCTATATAGAAGCCTCTTCACTAAGGGGATATCCTCATTAACAAGCTATTGAATCCTTGATGGAATGCATCAAAGACACATCCTTTATGAAAAAACGTATCATGTTAAATTAGTTTATCTGGAGAGACGAATAAATAAGGAAATGGTAATAACTACCCATTCCTATGTGATTCTTGTACCATTATTTTCTATAGAACTATTGTTCTCATGTAGCATGTAGTAAAATAGTTTATCAGAGTCCTATTGTATTGATATATTCATCACCTGCCTCAAACATTGAGTCCTTGGCCTGAAATCCAAACTCAAAATAGATAATACTATTTCCTAAAACCAATATAATAGTCTTTAGGTCCTTTTGTATAACCGACCACCTTGAATTACACTATGTCACTACCTTTTCTCCTGGGGACCATGCTGCGACTCCCTATACCAGCCCTTAATTGTACAGGGGAGGGTCACTAGAACCGTATAGAAATATCACTATCATGGGAGTCATTACCTACATAACTTTATGCACTACCCCATATCAAATTTCCAAAAAATACTGAAATTAAATCCTACTATGTAAAAAATGAATACATACCACTATATCCCAAGAAACAAATTACGACATGAAAATAATGTAATGTGGAACTGGGCCAAATACAGGCCCAAAAAAATAAATCATTTTCTATAAGAGAAAACTATATTAAAATGTTATATAATTATTATCAATAGCCATAGGAACACCCCTCGGCCTACCTAATCTCAAAAAAGCAGTGTCGTGGCCTGGTATTCCTATGAATCCATCAAAAGAACACTCAAATACACATGAAATGACATATACATGAAAAGCTCATGCATGGGTGAGTATAACAATACTCAATAAGACACCTCGAAAATAAAAAAAATATAAAAAATAATTTATTGTTATATTTACACAAGTATATGTCTACATGACATATAATAATATCCAGATATACTCAATCTAAGATAGACTGCCTAGAGGTAGGTCACGACTACTACATACCAACACTAGGTTTTTATCTTGAACATTACAAAAATCACTCATATGGGAGAACACACTACTGAGTCCGAAAGCATTTATAAGGTCTGTCAAAGAGGTATTGTTGAGCAGGTCATTCCAAGAGAGTGATACACTAAAAGATTTAAAGAGATAAATATGGTACAATAGATGAGGGTCATAGCTAGATACATGTGGTGATACCAATAGATTAATCAAGATTAACCCATGGAGTAGAGGGTCAAATCCCTATAAAATTGGTCGCATCAATATCATTGACTCTTCCAAGGGCATGAATAATGAATAGAGGATCTTAATTTGGGCCTATTAGGGGATTCCCCAACTCTATCGAGAATATCCTAGTGAAGGAATCATAGTTATATGAGTAAGAAGTTATTCATACGTAGCTTCATGGTAATGATAAAAGGAATGAATCCAAACAAAACTGGTCCATGAAATAGAGTCCATGAAAATGAAGCCATGTAGAATGGGGAACATGGCATATAGGTGGGTCACACTACGTTTCAATTTACACTAGGTACTTCCATGTGTACAATGGCCCCCATCTTCAAAACATGTCATGTAGGTGATGGGGAACCAACCTATAGAAGGGGTCACATGTCATGTACTTATATCTGGGTTCTACTCATGTGCTCTAGGAATGTTCGGACTCGATGTTTCTACCCATGTGTATGTTTTTGTGTACTAGTACATGAGGTATTTCACGTAATTGGTATAGTCCAAGTTGAGTGGTGGTGTACATACCGTTTAGGAAACCAATGTACTCCACCCTGTGTCCGTGTATCTCCTGAGGCACATGACGAGTCTCTACAGAGTACCTACTTGTAGTGTGATTGGGTTCACATTGTATGTGACATTTAAATATTCCCAGAAACCATATTCATCACTTATAGGGGGGACATGTTTTTTAACCCCATGTTATAGGCCGTGTTCATTGGGGTTTTCTATAAGGTCACGTTCTTCCTCCTCCTGCCGTAGTTGGTGATCCAGATTTTGATCTAGTGGCCTATGTACCTCGAAACATCATATCCAGGGTTGTTTCTCAACCCAAACACCGGATCAATGTGTTTAAGAACATCAATCATAATAGAAATCCATTTTAATCCATCGTAAATCAATACTATATAATTATAGTTTCTTCATAACAACTTCAATTCATCTACCGATACTGTCGTCGCAACTCTTTTAGGTCATCTTGATGTTGGATCTTCAATTTCATATCTTTTTTCTATGAAACGAATGTACAATGTTCGATCATTCATGAACGTGTCATTAAATGAAGAACACACATAAAAATATTTGGGGAGAAAATGAACAATGAATTAATATGAGGAAAGAACCTCATCCATTGTTCATTCCAGTCTAAATCCATTCCCATAATAATGATCAACCATAAATTAAATAATCTCTATAATCAAACCTCAAAATATGTAAATGTATTACCCATCCCACAAGTAATGATTGAACTAAAAATCAACGCATTCAATGGTTTTTCCATGTTCATCGTCAAATATATGAATAGGGAAAGAAAATACAATGGAATACCCCTACTAGGTAACTGGATTGATCTCTATTAATGATTGATTGCCGCTTGTGAGATCCATTAAGATTGGCATTTGTCGATCTTTGATGCATAGTTCCGTCGTCTCCCACAAAGAAGAATCATCAAGGATTCCAATCCATATACTCCAAGGAATTCAAGAATCATGTACCTAACTCTTGATCCCTACATAACAATTTATTTTTACATAAATATATCATTATGTTGCTCTGTCAATGAAACAAAAATAATATAAAATATATATTTCAATTTATTTTATTCATTAAAAGAGCACGTAACAACTTTTCACAGTTGAACCATGCAGGCTAAAGTTAGGTTACCGATAGGGTGAATCAGCTACTTCAAATGCAATGACACCCATAGATTTCTGATTTGGGAACCTTTTTATAAGTTATTCAACTTGTTTAGGAAAATTGGGTATACATGACATTTAGTATTTTAATAAATTTGAAACAATTTTGTTCGGCACACTAGGCTACAGAAATTACACTTTGTATCATCTTCTGGTATTAATATAATCCATATAATATTTGAAAATGATAAAAGGAAATATAATTGACATTACACAATATCATATGGAGAACCATCCACTGAGATGGTGTGAGAATTATGACACTAGAGTTCACATGTCATATCATCCATTGTAGGTTCAGGTCATGTAGCTTCCTGAATAGAATATATCAGTAGTATAAAAGTCTCAAAAGGATGAAAATTAGTTCCCATATCATGTGTAGTAGTCGGTTCCTTATGTGGAACTCCTGGAGATAATATATGAAGCACCAGACCAACACCATCTAGAGTGTGACCATCACCACCGTACTGGAATATGACATGAGGGTGTTGTGGTGGAATAACTCTTCAAATTAGAAGAACGCCCCTCAGTACAATAATGAATAAGATAGTTACACTAGAAGAAGAATAACATAATAAAAAGTGATAACCACCCATGGTATACTACCCCATCCAAACACATTGAAGGCTCAATATTTGTAAGTGTTCAAATTTAAATTACATGTGTTACAATCAGTGAAGGGTCAATGGACCATTGCCTCTTCATTTACTGGTAACCATTCTTTATGTCAGGTTTTTATTTATATATTGAATTTTCTTGTAAACATACATCAATGTTTGATCAAAATGGATATTCATACCTAGTGAATCTGGTATCATACACCTTATCAAAGAAATTGAAACAAATTTATTCTCAATTTTACCCTATCTACATTCAGTCTCATAATCTATCATGTGATGTATAGTGGATTAACATAGTAACCAATCTATTCCAACCCATGAGGTCCCATAAAGCTCATAAATTGAAACCATTATTTGGTAAATAACATCCAAATATTAGCATATGAATAATATAAATACCATAACATCAATCAACAATGAAAACCAAATAACGCAATGAATGTAGTGAATTTCAATAATATGTGATGGAATATGTTTGGTATGTAAATTATAAGTTTCTATGATGATGAATGTAAAAATAATTATTTCCCACATCTCATGGAGCCAAGGTGGAAATGTAATCCAAAATCATATTAATAATAATAACCATCACATAACATGTGTTTCACACAATGGTGAAAGGGTATCTACAGTAATAGGGAAAAGAAGAATAAAATTATTATTCAAAAAAACATGTTATATACCCTAATCATAGGTTTGTTATTCCAAATCACAACTTATAACCAAGTTCCCAAGAAAATACAATAATCTATCTATCCTCTCAAAATAATAAAGAATGAATTTAATGCTTTGATAACATGGTGTGATGTCCTGAACCCGGTTGCCACTCAAAGGTTCTAGAAGCTTGATTGGCCACATGATCTCTAGTGCATCTCCCCAAATAACAAAGGCATCCAAATAGAAGTGAAGCCCTAGGGTATGTCCATCGGGAAATTATTCAATAACTAACATAGTGTATCATAGAGGATAAATAATATAATACATGTGTTGTGGAAGCATTAAGATAAATAGGTTGCACAGTAGAATAATACTTTAAAGACACTAGAACAGTAACCCACTATAGAGAAACCAGGAAAAAATAATATACAACTGAGGAAACTAATAGTAATACTCAAAAAAATGATTTTGTTTATCTGGAATTTATAAAATTGGAAAGCAGATATTCCTTGAATTTTGAAATTCATTCTATATAAAAGATGAAAAAAATAATCCAAAATTTTTCCAAGAAACCAAACATCCATCTCGGTCATCTGCTACCAAGTTTCATCCCAATGAAATGTGGAATATATGGCCTCTAAGATGGTAAGATTACCCTTATAAAAAAATTTATACATCTAATATAATGAGGTACCAATGTCATCTTAGATAGGGTGTATGGTAAATAACAATAGGCAAAACCAATAGTTTTTATAATATACAAAATAGAATGCACGCATGCATATATAAAATTACAGGAATATATAAATGTAAATACCCAGTACCTTCTATAGACATAGATGGAATATGAATATGAAATCATCTCATTAACTAATTATGTTTTAGTTTATATAGCAAGGCAAGTGAGTTTTAAACATGAATGAAATCATTTAATCATTATAATAGTAAAGGATCCAATGTATTACAATCTATCCCTAACGATGATAATAATGAAATATGATCAATGAAAATAACCAAGTCATCTTTGAACTGAGGGTTTGATCCACCTTAGTAATTATATATATCCTATCTATAAATATTTTGTGAATAATCCAAATTTAATCTCTGAAGAAATTCCATTGTAATATGATCCTAACTGAGTACATGTAATTCATCAAGGTAAAAATTGGTAAAAATTTACTACAACCAACAGGTGTACCCAAGGTCCACATGACCATAGAAATCATTCTCGATTTATTGAGTGTATCCATGGAATATAATGATAATAATAATAATGGGGGGATACAATGAAATCATGTTGGGAATCCAGTAGTAGACAAGGATCAATTCCCATGTTGGAATCTACCATGGAAACTGGAATCTCAGAATTGTAATGTTGTCTATGAGTACACAAGGAATTCCAATGGGAATCCTAGGCTATATCAAGTCTTAAAACTCCAATAAAGAGGTTATGGACTATATATAAGTGTCACCTTATACTTTATTCATTAATTATTTAAGGCCATCTAATATTCTTCCCATTTTAATTGGCCATTTTGTTCATTCCTTTTCTTTTCCATAGTGTGACAAAGCATAACATAGCATGAAACCATGTTGTACACAATTTTCTAATTCATTTATTATATTCACCCCACTTCATTACATAATCATGATAAGGTGTTCCCCATACAGACAACCAATTCATTCATTAAAATTTTGATAAACCAAGGGATATATATAGATATACATGTTAACCATATTTCAATTTGATGGATTTGACGAAGCACTTACCATAGAAGGGTAAAATAGAATTATCTTATTAATGTACTAAATGATAAAATTCGTAATTAATCTTATTGAGGAAGGGATTTCAATTAATAGGGTCGAGCCATAGCACACTCAAACAGTGGTGTAGATGACCAAAATGACCCAATAATGGAATATATATGGAAATAACCTACACTGTCCAACACTTGTTGAGGTCCCAACCACCTACATTGTGATGATACTACATGTAATGTGATATAGAAAATGAGTATGATGGTTATAAGATAGAAACGTGAATTTTATAGTCCATGCATGATGAAATAGATGGTCACACACTACGTCATTTTTAAAACTGTGAGACTTGATGGATAAGTCATATGAATTCTTAATTAAGCTCTTACAACATTCAACATCGAGTATTAGCCTACAATTTGGCCTATTGACGCACGACTGTCGTAGGGCGTGGCAAAAGCAATTTAATTTTCCTAGTGCAGCATATAAGCTAACCAGGGTCGTCTCACTTGAGGAGCTTTCTCAATCGTTGACTTGATTAATATAATTTAACTAAACTAATTGTTTTTGGTGTTTTTATATGATCTAGTAAAGGAAAAAAATTAAATTAAAATAAAATATAAAACTAACATGCAAGGACAAAATGCAATTAATTGAGAAAGAACTTGGCCTTTATGGGTTGGTTTGTGGGTTCCATCATTCTCTTTCTTTGTATTTAAATTAAGTTTGATAATTAAATTATGAGATCTAATTCATGAATTACTATTGTTTTATTTGTTGGTGTGAAATCTTGAATTCGTTTACCAATCTTAACTTTACCTCCTCTTATAATCAAGGTTGATGGCACACCTCGATCGAGAGTGTGACATCTTCCAAGACCTCGCTGCATCGTATGCCATTTCAACCACTGAATGGATCAACTCCATCGTATGAAGAGATTTTATCCAGTATAAGGGAGGGAAATAATTAAATAAAAGAATATAAATGAGTTTGAAATCAGTGTCGTGGTGGACGATCGCCACACCCGTGCACATCACTCTTTCTCATCACAAACTTAATAAAACATATGAATTTAAGCACAAAATAATTGAAATTTCCACAAACCTCCCTTGGGCCAAGTATCGGGTTAACCCCTCATATTTGAGTGTAAGAGGTCATGGTGGAGAATATGAGAAGAATAAAATAATAAAAGGAGAAAAGATGAAGAAGAAAACAGGGTGGATGGGTGGACACAGAAATAAAAATAATGCATGAATTTTTTTAGAAATGTAAATTACAAATGAAAACTAAAACAAAAATAAAGAAAATAAATAAATAAATAAAAAGTGAAATGGGGAAGATTTGTGGCCAGCCTCCCTCGGTGGAGATATCCTCTATGGTTCCTTGAAGGAATGGATGGAGAATGGGATGCTTTGGGAAAGTGGTGAGGGCCTCCTTTTATAGGAAGAATTCGACCCCAAAAGGTTTTCGCTTGTACACCCTCTTAATAACCTCTTCACGCATTAAACCCTTCATTAATGTAGTTAATAAATATCTTGGACGTCTCTCCTAAAAATTGTATCTAATTTGGAAACCGTGTGAAGGAGTTATGAATTTTTCGTTATTGGTTTCTGTTTCTCGACGAAGCTTCTAGGAAGGTTCCTCCAATGGTATATCATTCGATAGCCGCCTTAATGACCTCCAACATACCCCAAATTTATTTTTGAGACGGCCCTATCTGTCCTCATGGTATCCCAGGTGGAAAAACATCATTTAGATATGTGTAGGCCGAGTATGATGTCTGTTACATTGGGTGTGTCCACGCTGTCCGCCGGGAAAAATTCCAACTTCAAAGAATTTTTAAACCCTTTAGATGGTCGAATCAGCTCCTGGTCCAGAAGACAAAGTTAAAGGAACCAAAATAAAGATTCTAACAAAATTTGAATCAGAAAATTTGGAATTATAATTTTACGGAAATGACCAAAATACCCTTGACGTAAAAATCTGTCTAAAATCCAGAATTATGTATTTTTCACATTTGGGCTCAAAATAACACTAAAGCCTAAAAACGTGACAATTACCCATATAATAACACTTTTTTGGGATTATTAAAAATGATTTACAGTATAAAATATATGAAAATGTGAGCTTCATCACCTATATTGAATTAAATATAAAGAATAGATCTATTACATCAAAATAAGACACATGATATTAGATTTTAATAATATCATTATAGGATAGAATAATAATGAATGGATTGAAAAAAATATATAGTAATTATCGATGTTCATCCAACATGATAAATGAGGATCAAATCAAAATCGGGATTAGAGATCTAAATAAAAAAAATGAAAATGCACTTTTGATCCCAAAAAAGGAGAGGGAGTAGCTTACCATCTACTAGAATGGTCCAAGGGGGAGGGAGTGTGAGTTAAACCGTTCATTAATGCAATTTTCAAAATTTCACCAAAAAAATAGAATCGTGCGGTTAGGCCCTATTTTTGTACAAACCGTGCACCAACTTTTCGTATCTCACTATATAAGTAGGGGACCTGCATGGTTAGGACACTTGATTATAGAAACTTTCTGCCATCAATGTGAATCATCTCTCCTAAAATAATATAGACATTATACATTGGTGTTCATCATCTATAGCATGGTTAATGAAAACGTTGTTCCTGAATTCACCCCACTATCCAACACCACATGGTTAGGAGAGTCCATGAACTTTGTGTCTTACTATGACTAATAATCTGTTGACCTAGTGTTTTTCTCTAATAGAAAGTGTTTTTATCTTTGAACAAGCCCCCCTCCCCCCCTCAGCATAACATTTTTATCCTCAAAGGGAATCAAAATTATGTACAAAATAAATAATTAGATTAAATTTAGGAGAATTTTTAATTAAGATTAAAACTAGGTTCTTACACAAGAATTCCATTTTTTTTATCACATTCGGGGTTTAAACAAATTATATATGTTCTTGAAATTTACCAAAAAGAAAAATCATATTGATATAAATAATAATAATGGTGAAAAATCATATAATAAATAAAAAACATTCAAAATTTGTAAAAATAATGTCACATTATTTATTATATATAATGTCTTTAGGTTTAACCGTGGACATTTTTGGCCATCATCTATTTAAATAATTCATAATGGGTTATAATGAAATTTGAATTACCTCAAGTATATACCCTAGGAGTATCAACTAGTTTTATAATAAAGTTCCATTCATTATGCATCAAACTAATGAAAAAGTCAAACTCGAACAATATATTTTGAGGTTATTACCCCAAATTGCATATACAACAAATCAACTTCTACATATAGTATACAGACATTGATGAATCCCTTGGAAAATTACATAAACCCTACCATACAAAAACAACAGGATATTATCCTATACATAAAAAAATTCTTATTGGTTTAACAAAGGTTCTATAAACCGAATCTCTAAAGATTAATTAATCCTGAATGTGATACCAACTATACAGACCCAAACATTTAATACAGATATATTAAATCATCTTATATGAATATTAAATAAAAATTCTTATGAAAGAACCTAATACCGTAGGGGTTTACAGTCTTTGGAATCATGGATATTTAAAAATGATGTTCATAAAGATATAAATCACGCCCAACTAAGTTTTTTACATCAAATATTCTTATTATGCATGAGATACTTAAAACATTCTCTAATTATTTTGGAAAATTAAACCATTGAACGGGTGAGCTTAGATGCTCAATAAGGTTTATCATAAGAGACACTACTATATGATCATAATATATAATAAGAATAATGTTATGAGAACATGATTATATTAATTAGAAATAATACCAAAAAAATTCATGGATAAAAATAATTATTCATGGAATATGTTATAGTAGTTCATAATACATGTATCAAAGGAGAATCAATATTCATGACCCCTGAAAACATATCATAAATATACAATATATGTTTTTGGAATATAGATACGAATATAAAATCATTTTATAATTCAATCACCACTATCAATACTGTCATAGTGGATTAGGTTCACTCTCAATTAAATCATATCCATAGTAAATGTTTAGTCCCAATACAATCATATTGGAGTGAGTCCTTTGGGTTAAATCTACATATATATTCTTCATATATCTTGAATTAACCGAAATTTTCTAATAAATTGGAGGGATATAAAATTCTAGGCCCAACCATCGCATAATGAAAACCATACATATGTGTACCACAAGATAACAGAACATTCATTATATCATTATACTGAAACCAATAGAAGGAAAATGGGTGTCAAAAACACTTTATTATTTCATTATATCATATCCATGGGAATGTAAATTAGTGTCATATAAATCTCATCCAATAAACCATAAATCAGATATAGAAAGAATAAATTTGGTATCCAAAGATCATATCTATAGTAATTATCATTAACATGATACAATATCATCATATATGAAAACATTTTTTAAAATATGACCAGAATATTTCTTCAGAAAAATACACTATTCATTTTTAAATCACTTATTTAAAGTGTGAAAAATAAATAAAAGTAAGAAAACAATTTCCATGATATTAACTGTGGTATCATATTATGGAAGCTTCAAGTCAATGAGTTTTCTTAAGAGCAAGAAGTTATGTTGATGATGTAATAGTAAAAAAAATATTTGATCACACTATCGTTAAAAACATGTTCCTTATTTAGAAAATGAAATGATGTTTAATTTTTAACAATTTTTTAAAATCTAAAATATGAGTAAAAATGAAATTAATTAATAATTAAATAATTCTAAAAACATTATTCAAAGACGTTTTGAAAACGTGAATATGGATGAAAATGTAATTCTAGTCAAAAAATTAGAAATAAGATCATGTTTTCATAAAAAAATTATTAAACATTTTGAGTAAAAAATATAGAAAAATGTTACAAAAACAAAAAAATATAAAAAAACTTGTAATAATAACTAATGTGTTTTATCAATTTTGGATTATATAATTTATTCAATGTAAACTATTTTATAATAATCCTAATTAAAATGGTATTTAGATATATATCCATTACACCATTGTTAACTTTGGAATCATAATACCCATGAATGTGTAACATCAAATGGAACATTAAATATCATGGAAATATGAATATTCAGGATATAAAATGTCAATGTAGTTGTACATACACCTCATAAATGATTACATTTTCATAACATAACATATTCCCCAAAGAAAACAATTTGAGATATAAAACCCTAAAAAATTTAGTAGTCCCCGGATAAAAAAATCTTGGAAGAGAGAACTATATATAGATTTTAAAATTTCAATTATTTTATTAAAATAATCAAATAATATTTTAATTTTATTATATAAAAAAGAAAAATGAAACATGTGGTGAATAAAGCAGATGAGTCCTGAAAATAAAAGTGATATGAGAAATCCATTACAAAATGATCAACTAGGTCCATGGATTCATTTAACAACTTATATAATTAATATAGATTTATTAAATATATAAATATATTAAAGATCCGTACTCATATTTTTCATACTATATATGTTTCAATTATATAATTTTACACTAATTTATTAATTATTCGGTATTGATATTATTTTCCCTTTTTCTTAAATGCAGATTTTTGTTATATGTTTCTGTTTTGAAGTCTCCATCCATATAGTTTGATCATGGGTACATCAAGTACATAATTTTATTGAAATGATTATTATTATATTTAATCATTATATACACTTTTATAAATATTCTTATAAAGAGGTGATGCTAAATTAATTACATAACATTGTGGAGAGTTTGGCCTGTATTTATACTGGAGTAGTGTTCTCACATTTTAATTATTGTAACTAAAGGAAGGTAAATTACACATAACTATTATAAAAAAATTATAATATATTATATATCACATATATTGTTGTGATATATCCATATTACAATCTCTATAATGAAAAAATTGAAATAAGAATCACATTACTTTGTGGAGGTGGTAGTCCAAATTGATGCATGAGACACCTTATTTCATTACAAAAGATTTAATTTTATGAAGGTAAATAATATATTATATCCATCAAAATTTTGGTTTTTCATATATATCACGTGTGTACATTAAATCCATCACTATAAGAAGACATTAATTATGTTGTTGGAAAAGTAATCATATCACTATTTTTAGGCGGTAGTCCACACGTATGCACCAATGATAATTTCATTTCCAGTTTATTAAAAAATAGGGTGGATAAGTATGGTTACATAATTATAATAACATTATTTTAATTTATATACACTTAATTTATTATTTTATGATTAAACCATATGTTTACGAGATGAATAATAATAAATAAATTGAACCAGTTTTGGAAGGATGAATACCTGTTCTTTAGTAGACATCATTTTGATCCATTATTGAAGACCATTAGAATGTTATTTTAAGAATATGAATGGATTTTCAGAGTGGATATAATTTTTTTTTAATATAATTGTGTAGATTTCAGTCGATATAGGCTTCTGAAATTGTTGTAATGAAGAAAACATAGGGGTTTCCTTTTAAGAGTTAGGGGAATGATGGAAATGGAATTAATAATATGTTGAAAATGTAATATTTTCATTGTCATTGTAATGTGGTTGAATGTGGCTTAAATTTTTATGAAAATATAAGATATTTATTATTTCAATTCAAAAAATAAATGTTTTTCTTGTTTCGGTGGAGTTTAGACAGTATCTTTTGGTTTAAGATATTTTTTACATTAACCATGGTAACAAATTATTCAATCATAAAGGGTTATAATTTTTCTTATTTTGAATTAATTGAATTATTAATATAAAATGGTTGATATTTAGGATACTTATTTATATTACTAGTCCTATTTGATTACTTTTATTACTTTTATATAATTTTATAAAATATTACATAACAAAAAATATCAACAATGTCATTATTTGTTTTATACATTTAATATGATATTAATGTTTGGAAGACTGTAACAGAATACTATAGTAATTGATTAAATTTTATATAATTATTTATTATTTATTATAAAATTTCTATGTCACCATAATACATTCCGCACTAGTACAAAAATAGTTTTTACGTCGGTTGTTTTAGCTTTTTCAATTCTATTTTGAGCTGACGTGTTTGCGAGCGATGTTAAAAATATTTTTTTCTTGGTTTTCACGTCGCTTATTTAAAAACCGACGTGAAAGACCATCATATTTCCAAAAAAATACGTCAAAACTCTAATTTTTAAATCAGTTTTATAAATAACGGATGTTAAAAATCCAATAAAAAAATAACGTTGTTTATTAAATAACTGGCGTTAAAAATATTATATTTTTGAATTTTCACATCGGTTTTAAAAAAACCGACCTGAAAAGGAATTTTTTACATCATGTTTTTAAAAAGGAACGTTAAAAGTTGTTATTAATGCTATTTTTTAAAAAACATTTTTTAAAAATTTTTATCCATTTTGTAGATAATTTCTTGAGATTTGATTTTATAGGTCGTAGAGCTGAAACCGAGTTACAGATCTGAATTTATAACTATTAGAATGTTGATATATATTTTTTCCGAGGATACATCGAATGATCCAACCAAAGCTTCATCTTAAAACCTTTTTTTAATACAAAGGAGGATTTGTAGTTTTAACATGATAAGAAACATTATTATACATTATTAGAAAAAAAATAATCCTTAAATGGTATATGATTTAAGAAGAAAAATCATAAAAAACACAAATCATGGAAATACAATAACAAATACCTTGACGAGATCGCAATGTAAAGAAATTCATCTTAAAAGTACATTTTTAATCTGAAGGAAGAATTGTAGTTTTACCATGATACAAAAAATTATTCTTCAGTATAATAAAATAATAATCATTAAATAGTATACGAATTGAGAAAATTTATCATAAAAAAACATAAAACATGGAAAAATAATAACAAATACTTTGATGATATCACAGAAGAAATAATTAATGGATTCATGTTTAAGATCAAATGAGTTGACGATGGAAAGGTGATGGTAGAAAGAAATAATAATTAAAAATGTTAACCATATCTGTATAATGAAAAGATATAAATGAGAAGGTAAAATAAAACATGAAATTAAATGTTTTTGGCAGAAAATAAAAGTTTCGATATTGCACAGTAAAAAAATTGAAACACTGCATTGGTAGGATATAAAAATTATCATTCACATTAGTTTTATGATAACCATCATAAAAAGATATTAAAATTTCTTCATTTTAGGGATATAAAAATAATATTTCCATCAATTTTTCATGTTGATTATTCAATAACCAATCTAAAAATGGATTTTTACGTCGGTTATTTAATAACCGACGTTAAAAATTGATGGAAAATTTATTTTTCATGGTAGTTATAAAATAACTGATGGGAAAAATAAATAATAAACTTTTATAACATTTACTAATCTTATATTTCAATGGTCTCAGATATAAAAATAAGGTGTGGATCAAAAGTAATGGCCGTTAAAAGTTAATCACCTCTAAATGAAGTCTTAAAAATGTCAACTTCTTATGGACCTAACTTTTGATCCATTACTTAGTTTGAGCTCCGCGACCAGTCCCATCAAGGATTGGAAAATTATATACTTGTTTTTCGTCATTTTACACCTCTATTATTTAATAAACAAAGTGTAAAAATAATATTTAACATCTGTTATTTAATAGACGACTTGAAAAATCAATTTTCAGTAAATTTTTCTCATTTCTTATTAAATATATGACGTTAAAAGTCATTTATAACATCATTTATTAAATAAATATTGTAAAAAATGATTAAAAATATGTAGATTAATTTCCGTGATTTTATTTGATTGGTCGCGGAGATCAAAGGGATTTACGGATCAAAATTTATAACAATAGGAAGTTGATCATCTATAAACGATGTCTTAAAGAATTTCAAATTCATATGGCCTTAACGTTTGATCTCTAACTCATTTTGAGATCCGCGATAGTAATATCAAATATTGGAAAATTATCTATATGTTTCAAAACATTTTTCACATCTGTTATTAAATATTAGACGTGAAAAATTCATGAAAATTTAATTTTCACTCTGGTTCTTATTTAACAGATGTGAAAATAAAACAGAAATATATGAAATATTTGGAAGTAATTGAAAATTTCAGTGATACATTGTAAAAATATTAAATGTGTTATTGGTGAGATTTGATATTTTAACATTGACATCATTTTTTTTAAAACTGACCGGATTAACTCATTTGTTACATTGGTTATTATATAACCGACAAAAAAAATTAGCTTTATGATGTCAGTTATTTTATAACCGGCATGATAAATCGATATAAATGAGTTATCAAAACGATTATTTTATAACTAACATGATAATGTGAGATATTTGATTTATCATGTTGGTTATAGAATAACTGATGTTATAAATCAACATAATGCATTTTTTTATGTCGGTTATAATATAACTGACCTAATAAATCAATTTCATGGATTTTCACATCAGTTATTTATAACCGATGTAAACAATGATGATGTAAAAATCATTTTTTGTACTAGTTACAATACATTATATTCGTTTTTGAATAATTATTTACTTTGATATTTCTACTACTTTCACAGCCACTATGTCTGCTCTTAATGAACGTTAAAGGTAATTATACATCCATTAAAAATTGTAAAAATAGCATCATAAATAATGTATCATTATGATAAAAATTACATTTATTAATTTTATGTAACTTATTTTCTTCTCTATATCAACATATAATGATATTTAAAAGCAAGAGATTTAAATTTTTTATTTTTTATTAATGAAAATTTTACAAATTTCATTATCAAATAACAATGGGATGAAAAATCTATTTGATATAATTTATAATTTATATGTTTTAATTAACTTCATAAAATAATTTAAAGGAATTTATTTGGTTGATTTTGAAACCCTTTCTCATAGTTTTAACCTTGTTTTTCCTATTAACCTTTTATTGAGGAAACAAATACCTTCCACGATTACTCTCTTTAGTACAAAAACTAAAAATTACATATTTATGATAAATGAACATACTAATTATAGATATATTATACATTTATCATAAATCAATATTTATATATGGTATAAAACAATTTTATTATAAATTAATAAAATTTTATGAAAATTGTATTTAGAAAAATCAATTTTTAAACAGAAAAAATAAATTATATAAAATTAATTTCTATAATAAATTCAAATGGAATTAATTAGATTATTTTAAATAAAATATATTATATATAACTTTGAGACCAAATAAAAAATATGTTTGTGATTTTAAAATAATTAATTTAATCAAAATAAATGAATGTATTTTAAAAATTGGTAATTTTCACTACTCACTGAATAACCAATGAATTTTGAAAAATCATAAATGTTTACCCAAAAGTACTTTTGGTATGATTATTCCAAAAATTATATTCATTTTATAATGTAAAATCTCTATATTTGGATATAATTATATATAATTACCAGGTCTAAAATAAAATAGATATAATTTTTTTCAAAAATGATTTTTTGATGAATAAATGACATCACATTAAATTGAGTGGTTATTTACTAATAATGAATCAGTACATTTTTCAAAATGTGGTTACTCATATTCATACAATAAATTCAATGTCGAGGTTATAAAAGACACATTTAAATAACAATATTTCTATAGTATATTGAAATTCACATAATTCTTGGTGTTGCATGTTAAGGAAACATTCATGATTATTATTCTATTGAAGTAAATTTTCAAGGTGTTATAAACCCAATACTCTACTTGGCTATGCCCTTAACGTTTAAGGGAATGGGGAGTTAACCCAATCCATTATAGGAATCATTTTATAGTGTTATTCTTTGTCTTTAGAAATGATTATTGAAATTATTTTCTATTCTTATGTTTATTACACAAACATGTGTTTTAAGATTATAATATTCTCTCATAACCCATGATTGATTATGGATGATTCTACAAGTTTATGAATCATGCATTTTTTTGAAAAACCCATTATTGAGAACTCTATCCTAATGTTCTTTTACTTTTTAGGTATGGCTTTATATATTATGAACATATTATCATACCATTAATATTATCTTATGCATAATTATTAAGACAAGCCAAGACTCGTTCTCCACAATCCTATGAAAAAAAATGTTGTATATTTTGTTTATAAAAATTAACATAAAATTTTAAAGTCCTCTACACATTTTATTATTTTTAAATATTTTTTAGAGGATTAGGTAAAATTGTCATTATATTTAATATATGTTTAATAAAAAACATTCTACAAAAAGTCATTTTTCGTCACATGATTGAGCTTCTTAAGGGAAACCAAATTTATTTTGATCTTGTAACGAGCTTGTAATTATTTTAAACATAGGTTGATCATAAAATTCCTCAATTATAGTTTTAAAAACAATGATTAAAATCCTTTTATAATTATGGTTCAAAAAATATTTTATAAATTTATTCGTTTATTTTAAATATTTAAAATTTGAGAAATAGTTTTACAAAATATTAATATAGGGTTTTTAAAATACATAACAACATAAAATATTTTTCCAAACCATTATAAATATTTATCTACTTGAAAATATAAATTTCATTTTAAAATATAACTACCCTTGAAATATATACTTGGATTTCTACTTGATAACATTATATAAATTATTTGAAAATAATAAATATTTAGGGAATATACTGACACTTGAAAAACGTTATGAAATCCCTAATCCAAATAATAGTATCATGTATATGAGTACATATTATTTTTGTCATGGATTAACATAGGGTCTCTCTTCATCACCTTTGATTCCAAAGGGTCGAATTTTCAAAAAAAAATCATTATCTTCTTTTCTCTTTATAATTATATTTAAAAACACTTTAAGAAACAACATATATTATTATTCATAGAGAATTATCTCTCGTCACTTAATATATAGCTAATTATAATGTTATTAAACCAATATAATGGTTAGGATAAATCCATATTTCATATATAATACTTATAATAATACATAGATAGAATAAAACATATTCATATACTTGCACACAAAATTATGGAATGTCAATTTCATTAAAAAACAATGTATATATATATAAACATTATTGACATACATATGATTAAAATAAATTTTAATGCATTAAATTAATGTTATAAAACCCACTTGAACTGGAAATGATTTTATGGAAATACAATGACATAAAATTATAAACATTATAATTTAAAATTCACCCTCGAATTATGAAAATTAAATTTATTTTAGGAAAATGATTCTTAATGTTTGATTGTTAATTTTTACAAAGAATTGCAATTAAATACATAATTCATACTTATCTAATAAAGATTCTAATATTTTTTTTAAATAACATTAAATAATTAGAAACATAATAAAATAATTAAAATAATTTTCCCTGTGTTAAAGGGTTTTAATGAAAATAAGTATGATATAGAAACCTTCTAAATAGTATTCAACATATAGAAGTGTTTTATATATACATAAACGATATATTTTAAAAATAATAAATCCTTTACAAATTTAGGGTTTGGAAAATGATATAGAAACATTAATTGAAATATATCCCCTAAAAAGAAGTTGGTTTTTGAAAATGAACATGAAATATATGTTTTTTTAAATAAAATATCAAATACGTGAAATCCAAACAAAATAAAGATGAATAAAATTGTTCTAAAATACCAAGGATTGGAAATGAATGTTTAATAGAAACATATGGAGCTTAGGTAGGATTTTTAGTTTTCCATTTGTAAAAGAAGCCACTATTTTTATAGTACATTGGGAACTTCAACTATATTTATTTGTAAGCTGTGATTACAGCTTGATGAAATAATTGTCAGGTATGAGTAAAAGGTTTCAACCATGGAAACTAATATAGTGTACCTATTTGATTTTGATTTTGAGAATATGTGTTGTGGGGATATCCATGAATAATAGTGGATGTCTTGTTTTTTATTTAAATATATTTGTATTTTTTTTCCTTTCTATTATAACTTGAAGCAATGAAACTGGGGAATTTTAGGTGAACATATGTTAATTAATCATTAAATAGGAGGTTTCTATTTTTAACATTATTTATTTGCATAACATGACATAATTTTTTGAAACAAGTTGAATCTTTAATTATATTACCAGTGTTTCAAATTTTATAAATATACATTTATGCTTAATTAAGAGTTTCCATGATTACTTGTGATGGAAAGGCATTACACTAGTGCTTCTTATTCATTATTAGTTGAAAACCTATGAAGGTACATCCCCAAGTCTGGTAGACTATGGTTCCTTGTTTTATTACAATAGGGGTATGAAAAATGTAGTATGAGGTAGAGGTTTGTGGCGAACTATTTGTATTTCACAATTATAAGTGATAACTTGTATTTGATAGAGAAAAGGCGAAAAATCCGAAGGTATTAGATGATCGAGATCCATGTAGGAATTGAGTATTCACTATTTTATAAATTTTGGACATACAATAATATTGTCTAAGAAAATAATTTGGATGGTTGGTGATATCAAGCATGGATATTGATCAGATATGGCCTCTACACCATTTAGTAGAATCTGGATGAATGATATGAAGAAATTTAATTTGTATAATTCGGAACGATGATAAAGATGATCTTATGGGAGGATCAGATGGATATGATGCGATTGATTTGATGAAACATGTTGTAAGTGTATATTTTTTAGTAGTGTGAATAATACTCACACATGTGCATCCCATATCAAACAATCAATTGTTTGGTCACTTTTATATTAATCAAACACTCTCAGTAGAACAATATTATATGTAATTGGGGGATCTTCATACAAAACACCCACCCACCCACCTCTCATAGTCCATGACTCACCTATGTGGACCAATAAGGCATTTTGTGCACAATATGTAGACATTATTCATGCCCAAGTCCTTAAACTCACCACAGAGTGGGCTAGCTAGGCTAGTTACCATGTGTGGGTTGATCTTTCTACCCACATGTGCATGGTTGAGAGATCCAACATAGATATCTATGTTGGAATACTATATATATATACAGACATAAATTATATTGTAATTATATAATTATAATATTAAGCATATATGCACTTATCTTAATTAATATTATTGTATTAAAAAATATTATGATAGTATTATTTATTATAATACTACTAATATTAGTATCATAGAAATAATATTTTAGTAACCAATTTAAAAAAATCATAAAAAAGTATTAATTACATTTTAACAATAATCATTACAATTATTCAATAAGAACTATAAATTATTCATTTTTTTCATTAAAGGAATTTTTATAAATTTAAGACAATGTGTTAATTTTCATTTACAAAAGAATTTATATTTTTCAATAACAATATTTTTTTTGAAAACTATGATTTTCTTATGAATTTATATTCAAATAATCATTTTAATTTCACTTCTAAAAACAAAATTTTAAAATATTTGAAATAGTTTTTAAAATATATTATTAATTAATATTTATCAGTAATATATTATAGCTTGTTTAATTTTAACATTTTAATTATTGTAAAATCAAATTGAAACATTAATTTGATAACGTGAATATTAATTTATAATAAAAAAACTACTTTTATTAAATATAACTAATTCATAAGTGTTTTGTTTTATTAAATCACATATCATTATATTTAAATTAAAAAATAAACAAAATAAATTAACATTTAATTTAACCAATATGCTTAAAATTTATTGGATATCTCAGTAATGATATTTGATTCTTATTTCCCATTTTTACCCATATTGAGCATTTAATCTCACCCATTCAAATGTTTCATTTTCCTTATTTTTTAACGAATTCTTTTAATTTTGATCATTCTATGAATGAGAATATATATGAAAACATTATTTGGATATGTCGAAGATGAATAATTAAATAATATTCTTATGTATATACTCTCCAAATACACTAATCCTTTTTAATTTACAAATGTCTACTAGTATTAGATGTATTGAATGTTCATCCATAATTATGTAATAGGTATCTATGTTTTGGTTGGTTCTTTATAGTAGTTATCAACGTATAGGTAGTTACTTTTGAATATTACGATAAGAAAATAAAAGTGAGAACCCAATGGATGTGAGTACGTATAGAAAAAATCATAATATTTTGTTAAATTATATAGTGTGTGATATCCTTCAAATGAAATCCCAATATGGATACAAAAAAGTCGATTAATTCTCAAGAATATAATCACATAATGATATGTTCTCGGAAAAGGTTTGTTCGGTATTAACTCAATCTTCACTCAGTGTATGACATTAATGCCTAAATTTACCTCTTGTATGACATTGTCAGGGGATATGTATTTGATAATTAGTATTCTCTTTATGAACCATTATAAAAGATTTTAATATATTTTAGTAAGAAATCCTAATAGGATATAACCTTGAAAATCATAAACTAAAACCCTTAATGTGATCAATAGGAAATGAATGTGTCATAATCTAAGACATATTAAGATTTTTCACTCGAATTATTACATCTTGATGATCACAATGAACTTTTTTTTATAATATTCTATCAGATAGTGAATGATATATTTTGGGTGGTGGAAGGTATTCTTAGAGAAGACAATATATTATGTGATCCTTATTCTATGAATTGAAAAAAATATTTAAAAGTCTCTAATACTATTAAAGAATATCCTTAACAATTAGATGTTTATTTTTTTTTGTGAAAACTTCTTATGATTTGATGATTTCATCCCTTTTATATAAATCTTCTCCAATAGATATTTTTGTGAATGTGCTTACTGAAAATAATAGAATTATTTCAATCATTATATTTTATATAATTTTGGTCATGGATTGGATCATTGTATTTAGAGACTATATCCAACTTTAATAAACATAACTCACATTTAAATTTTTAAACCATACAATGATCATTTATTATTGCAAGGATAAATGTGATATTCCATTGGAAATTACATATATTATAAAATTATTACTACATAATGAAGCATGGTATTTATCTGAAATGGTTTTGGATAAAATCAATGTAGAATATATTCACATTTTGTAGGAGTATTTTGATATATTTCATGAACAGTTTCTTAGTATTCAACTCAATCATGAACATGAGGATTCAATAAAACTCATACATGGTTCTACACTTATTTCAATGATTTCTTATATAAATTTCCATATTGTGTTATAGTAATTAGTTAAGAAATTGTACGATAATCTATAAAATGGATTTATAATGCCTAGTATATCACCATGGGTTTAACCATTTTATTTTGTTAAGATGAGAGTTGGGTTAATGCATCTCAAAATTGATTACCGTGAACTTAAAAGGATATGGATCAATGAAAACTATCATTTACCACATATTGTTGACATGATAGATCAACTATGTCGATCCCAATACATTTCAAAGATAGATATTTAATATGGATATCAACAGTTATGGGTCAAAATGAATAACATAACCAAGAAAAACATCTACTCAATGTATATACGCTATGAATATATAGTGGTCTCATTAGAACAAAATATTACCCCTAAAACCTCATGGATCAAATGTAATATTAATTAGCTATTACCTTGATTAGTTTGTGGTAGTATTTATTGATCATATTATCATATATTCCAAGATCAAGGATTACAATGAAGATCATTAAATGATAATATTAATGACATTGAGGAAAGAAAATTGTATCCTAACATTAGAAAATGTAAATTCTGGATATATAAAGTATTATTCATTGAAGATTTATTATAGGAAATCATATATTAGTGGGTCCTTCAATGGTGGAAGTTATTGAATAATGGATCAGACCAACCAATGTGAATGAGATATTTACATTAATTGAAAATTTTTACTGGTGGGATTTTGTGAGAAAATTGGCATGGCTATCAGCTCTACTATCAACGATGACATGGATGTGAACAAATTTTATTCACAAAAATAAATTTGAAAAAAAATCAAGGAGCTGAAGAGAAGGTTGGTCAATTTACGTGTTTATAAAATACCATATAGTCAAGAATGATTTTTGATATACAGTAATGCATCAATGAATGGTGTGGGATGGGTTATCTTTCAAAATTTTATGGTAGTTGCAGATTCCACATGAAAATTGATGGTAATGATAAAATTTACCTACCTCATGATTTAGAGTTGGAAAAAATTATTTTTTCGTTGAAAATATGGACTCAATATATTCATGATGAATGATGTGACATATATTCTGATTATAAAATCATTATGTGTATATTAAATAAGAATGAGTTGATTATGTTTTGAAGGATATGGTTACAGTTGAAAAATTGATTCAACTACTCAATACATTACAAAAAAAGTAAGAAAATTGTTCTTGATACACTATTTTCCCACACACATTTGGTGTTAATGAAATCCTACTTTCCATTGGTAGGTGGTCTCTTGGATTTCACCAATGAGACCATAGAAGACATGCGGGATGATAGTATGGGAGGTATCGATCATTACACTATTGTTGGGAGAACATTCTCCTAATCTAGGATTCTCTTATCTATTTACGATGTATTCACGAATCCTTTATAAAATACCCAAATGTTAGATTGGTTTCCCTTGTATCGACAATTATTTATTTCGGCAAGTGTCGATTTCAGAATCCTAAGTATTTATATGAGGTTCATCATTGATGGAGTCATTTATAAGAATCTTAGGTTCTCCCTAAATGGTACCCACTTGTCAATGTATTAGATATTCTTATATCATTCATTATCATAATGGTGTTTTTAAGCCACATAGTTGGGATCTTGAGAATTTAATGACATCTAAAAAGGTGGAAAATGGTTTGATGGGGATACCAAGTGTGTGGGAGTGAATTCCTATACAACCTTGAGAATTGAATCTGAACCCATGTAGTTTGGTTCCACTTGACTGGACTCATCATAACATTTAGAGTCATGTTATGAGGACCAAACCATGTTGTTTAACATCATGCAGTAAGAACATCAAAAAAAGAAATGACCATTTAGTAGCTTTTATAGGGCTTATTCCAAAGTCGATAACAATAACCTCGATGAGATGTAGTCTCCTATGTGCGGGCAGATTATTACTGGGAATATAGTCCAATATGAATGGTGTTGAATGATACCAGAATGGAATATGGCCCTCTAAGTTGGAAATGAATCTATTTGGCATGTATCCCAAAAAACATTAGGGTAAATTTGGAGTGGTGGGTATGTACATTAGAGAGGATTCCTTCAACTTGCATTTAGTGAAGAATCAAAGACCACTTAATATGAAACATTGGGGATTACACCTTAAGAGGGGGCTAGAAGAGAGGATATGGTTTGGACTAATACCAAATGGGAGTCATATAGAGTGGGATCTTGGGGATTTCAGGATCATCACTGACCTCTAATACCAAATGAGTCATTCTCAATATGAGAACCATGAATAAACTGTAGATTTAGAAAACCACAAAATCTTCTTCACCTACTAGTGAAAGATGTCATGGAAATTGGAGAGAGAAAAAGGTAATTGGGGTACTTGACTCCTCTTTTATTTTGATAACCATGATAGTACCATTTATAAATGCATCTAGCTATATTCTATTATGAAAAGCTAGGGGCTTACTCTTCGATGAATTCACTAATATTTATTTTCCACACCACCCCTTTCAAAAGATAGAACAAGGGATGTGGGAGGGGTGAGGAACAATAGATATCTACTCCCAACCTAAGGAACCTACTCCCAGTATACCATAGATCAGAACCCATGTTACCATAGAAATTTATGAATGGAAACATTCTAAGTGTCTTCCTTATTAAGTAGGCTAACAATAGGATCACATTATTGACATTACTATATGATTGAGAGGTTACACTAATGTGCCCAACGGTTTGATCATATATATTTTTCTTCTTTGGAAGAGTCTATAGCATGGTGGTTCACAAAGGGTATTGTTTTTTCCTTAGTGATTTGTGAAAGGTGTTGAAACAGTTGGTTAATTGGACAGTTCACAAAGGCTCCAAGATGAGGGTAAACACTACATGGAAGGGGATATAGGTGGAAAGATCCCAACTGGTATATTATTTTCTATGTAGTAGGGTGGCGTGAAAATATTCCATCTGTATATGGTTCATGAGATGGTGATCCACAAATTACATCTCTATGAGGAAAGATGGTGTTTGAAGGAATCTTTTCTATGTGGAAAACTTCTTTTGGTAGGTGGACCTATTTTAATTTTTTATATTTAATAAATTATTACATACTAAAATTCCCCCCTTGGAATGTATCACACATCGTGTCTATCAAACAAAACTTTCACTACAAAAAATCCCCTCGCTATCCATTCATGATTGGTGGTATTTATAGGGTTATAGACGTAACTGCTCATCCATCGAATTTGAAGGATTTTGGATTGCAGGAGACCTCATTACTCAACAATGGGGAAATTTATTTTTGAACGTAGAAGGAGGATGTCTCACCCTAAAATTGAATTTTTGTTTTTGGAGGGTTAAAAATGACACCTTGACCAAAAAAATTATTTTAAGGGTTGGAAAAGAATACACCTTTCCCCAAAAACAAATAATTTTTAGGGTTTCTATGAAGAGGCATTTTTTGGATCTATGACCCACATAGTGATCTTGATATGTGGATAAATGGATTCCATTGTAGCTTTATTTTAGCTTATAAAAATTCACCATTTTAATCATCAAGAAATACTTCAGTTGATTTTAATCCAAAAATTCAAAAACCCATAAATCCTTTCGATATTCCATGTGAAATCTTTCTAACCCAAAAAATTCATTCCCTCAGAATGGAGTCTATTTAACACGAAGTGGAGTCCATTATCAAGATGATTTTAGCATTATTTAATTATTTGTGGAAGGATTTTCATGGTATTTTTTGACCCATAGAGTGTCACATTCCTATAAAATGTGTTATTTCTCACTCATTTCTCACTTTGTGAAAATACAATGCATTGTGGTCCAGATTGAGCATAGAGGGTCTGAAATACATCTAATTGTGTTTTTATTTGAGGAAATTTGTTCCCAAATATATAAATTCTCTTCTTTTTTACTCATCATTTATGCAAACTAGTTATTCTACTTTTTGGTAAAATTATTCATGCATTGCAATAAGGTGTTATACATAGTAGCTGAAGATCTTCATAGTCCTCATAGCATATTTATAACTTTTCACTGCTCATAACACAATTTAATTCACCATAATATAAATATTTTGGATTTTTAAAACATATTTATATCCAACATATCATTTTTTGATTTAGATAAATATAGATCCTTCACAATATTATTCTTGTACTACTTATTAAAAGAGGGATTCCATGATTGAAAGTGTTGACAATGACACAAAACCAATTACCTCACATAGTTTTTATTTGGAAGGAATTATGGGTGATGGATTTCAAGGTTATTATGTTTTAAATAATATTCCCATTTATGGGTCTGGGTTTCTAATATATATCCCTATTCTTGCACCATGCTGAACAAATCAACTAATTTCTTGGATACTCTACCGGAGAAACATGCTTTGATAAAATATCTCATCAAGGGGAACTTCTATCTCGGAGCGTTACTGTAATGGGTTTTCCTAAATTAATCCCCATTATCATTATAGTAATATATATAGGTTCCTAAAGAAAAAATTCAATTTTATCAATATTTTGTTTTTAAATGCACTTAAAACAAGTCATTATAATGGTCATCCAAATGGGATCTCCAACCCGGGTGATAAATTGGTCTAGAGTGGGGATTGTCCTTTCAGGTTCAACAAATATCCAATGAGTATATGGATTAACTAAAGGTAGAGGGAATGTAAATGGATTTCTGGTTATCATAAATGTTTCCCAACAAAATAGATTTTCCTCCACCAACTACTCAACTGGTGGATCCTAGACACTAACACATTCCACTTAGTGCACAGGGAATTTATTATATTCCATTGGGATGTTTGGATGCTCTCAAGGGCCCTAATTATGGTTGATATGTATGTTGAGTATCTTCCTCCCTATTTAGTGTGGGATTAACTTGAGGGAACCCCTCCACTTGTAATGAAATTTTTCACTATAAAATAGAATCATCAAAGGGGGCTAGCCCCACCCAAGGGTACATGTCCATTTTCTAAATGGATTAAAAAGACCCATTTTTTGTAGGCTAAGGAAATTCCCTACTCTTAGTACTTGAAGATACATAGAAACTTATTTCAAAACTTTTGAAGAAGGTGGCTTTAATTAGTGGGGTGGTCAAGTCACCCCAAATATCGACTGGTTGGTTTTACTTGTGTCTTTATTTGTAATGTTTCTTAGTGGTTGGATATTGCTGGTGTGTAAATACACCACTAGAGTATCATCCAAAACCATTGTGATGGTGTAAAAACAGGCCATAGGGAGAAATAATAATATTGTGATCCCAGTATAAGCTATGATTTATCACTTGTTGGGCCGTATAAGCAGGGAAAAATCACCCTAAAGGATCATAGGTAAATTCTATGTTCTGTGGGGTTGGATAGATGACCACATATGGCGCTATGTGTTCATAAAGGATGATTTGATTCTGGATTCTTAATTATGTCTGTACTTTCAATGTATAAGGGGGTGAACCTGTCGACCTAGGGAGAACAATTGGAAAGAGAGCAGTGAAAAATTTACATACATTTTAAATACAACCTTTATTATTCTCCTATATGTATCATGATAAATAGGTAATCATGCGATAAAAATAGATGGGGATATCTCGTCTCCTTGAGGTAGGGTGATCTATTTTCCAAAATCAATTGAAAAATGATTATCAAAGGATATTAAACCTTCTATTTTTCATGACAATTTCACTATATCTAGAAATGTTTTTCACTATTAGTTAATATCACAGGTTAAGAAAACAATATGGAAGATACTTATAAAAAGTTCTTGATGTTCATGAAGTAAGATACATGAATCTGGATTGAACTTCCACTTATCAACATTCAAATGTTACTTGTTATATATTTTTTGACTCATGGATTCGGTCATATCCAGATGGTTAGTTGGTGAAATCAGTCCTTTTAATAGAATTTCAACCCGTATATGAGGCCGAGGTGGAAGAAGAGTAGGATACATAGGTAGTTACCCATGGACAGGCGATGAGCCCAAAGAAGCCTCTCATTTCCAAAATTTTGAGGAAAAGGTTGAGGATCTAGTGTCTAGCCCCTCAAAATTCATCTTATGTCCCTATGTAAAAACCTACTGATCCAATTTCCCAGTTGTCTATCCCTTCATGGGATGAATTACCCCTGTCCTATAATGAATGAAATACCAAGAAAATTCATTTCCCATTGACTTGATATGGAACATTCTTCAAGAAAAGAATATTATCTAGTCTGGGTATGGTAGAATAATAGTCCCTGAAAGAATTTATTCCATATATCCTCATGATTTAGTAGAGTATGAAATATGGGACTTTGGAAGTTCTATTCATTTGGTCCATTGTCAATATATATTTTAAAATCAAGGTGTTCAAATTATTAAGCCATATTACATTGAGAGAGAGGAATGTGGAAGTAGTTCCCCCGATTCCAATGGAATTATTTTTCCCACCACACATGATCTTAGTGAGATACATTCTTAATTTTAATTGGGGCTTTGGAACCACACAACTAAAAGGTTAATAACACTAGAAATTCCAAGGAAGTGGGTATGGAAACTTGATCCCACCTAATCAACAAGGTATTCCTCATCTATAATATCAATCATTATCATAGAAGTGTTTCATGATTCTTGAAATAAATGGGATTTTTATGGAGAAGAGGATCTATTTCTGATGATATCTGGGGTGTTTTCTAAGAAGAGGATGTCGATATCCATTTTTACAGGATGATAAGTGCACCTGAACATATTTCTTTTCAATAGAATCTTGAAAACGTTTGTGCGTATATTGAGGAGATTGATGCCACTATCTATTCATTCAATGGTAGGATTTATTATACTAACCTAGTGTGGAACATGGTCATCCCTATCATTAAAGGGATCAATTTCAGTGATGTTGTGAGATCTTATATATATATTCCATTTTTACAATTTATTATCTTAACCATTCATTTCTCCTCCTTCTACATTTTTTAGGAGGTGAGGGGTAATCCATTTCCCATTTCCTCCTCCTCATATAGACAGGGAAGAAATTCTTTCAGGATTACTGCTCCTAAGTGTGAGAGGGACACATATGATGGCTCTCCCAATGTAGTTGAACATATTAATTCATTGATTTCTAGTCTTATAGTTCTATTACCACCCCCTACTCTAAATTCTACATTACTTTTGGAATTAACTCCATGGGAAGTTAAATGTAATATGAAAGAGTGGATATTTGCAATTCTAACCTAGCCCGATAACACAATTAAGCATTAATATCTTATTTCTTAATTTCAAGGCCATATATTTAGTTTCATTAATGAATAAAATAGTTCAAGGGTTTCTATAGGTTCTAAAAGTTAATAAGTTCCAAACTATCAAGATTATTTATCTCCTTTTCCTGTGGAAACTGATGTGGTGGAAAAAACTATTAGAGGATAGTTTAAAATAAATGATGATTTAGAACCAAAATATATTTTTTTCTAAAACCAATGTTGTGGGAGATAAAAATATACATTTGAGGATGATAGAACATATTTTGTATAGCACATTTATGGAGTAATATCTGACATGTTGTTAAAAAAATTTGAGATTTATTATTTCCCCATATCTATCTTGATCATTCTTACAATCCTGTTATATGTGAGTGACCATTTGGAGGTTACAGATATTGTCAAGCATGAACCCACTGCATATGCTTCCCCAAGAGAGATGTATTTTTTCCACATTTTTGGACTAAATGGGAAGATCTTGTAATAACTATTTGTGGGGTGGTGACTGAGGAAGTAAATGACTTCATACAAGAACATGTGTCTCAAAACATCTTGACCACATATTACTTCTCTATATTGGGATTTAATTATTGGATAATTTTTTTAGGATCATTAGTACAAGTGTTTCAAGTCCTAGTTACAAAAAATCTTTAATTATCTAAGGTGTCCCTAGAATTAACTGTTACATAGCCATCCCACATGGAGAATGATGAAGAAATTACTTATCTTATTTATAGGGCCCCAGAATATGTTCTTCCAACTAAGAGATATTCTGAAGTAGACTAGGAGGCCATGGAAAATTTCCACATTACCCATCAATGAGAGAGGAGGAACCTATATAAACTAGTTTCTTTGACCCCTATATCAAATCATCTATTAATGTTTCCCAACCTTCACCAAATGTTTTATGATCTTAATACGGGGTAATTTACTACATTTACATACATTCAAAGGTGAGAGAGGTAGTTTTTGTCATATAGAGTGAGGGTGTGCAAGAGTCTCAACATAAAATTTCAAAATATTCTTCCCATTATGTTTCTACCAGGTATATTTAGTGTATTGAAAATTCTGAGAAAATAGGGATAGAAGTATGTCACCAAACCCACATTAAAAATAGATAAAATTGATGGAACATCTCTATCAGGATATCGATCAGTTCAACCATGAATTGGATCATGTATAATAATTAGAAACTATTGAGAAGAAGCTAATACATGAGGGATATATATCCCATAATGATACACTGGGGAGGAAGAGGCACTATACATTGATGTGGTGGTAGAGGCCACAACATTGTCATAGAAACATCAAGTGGTAGAAGATTCATATAATTTAATGATTCATCTCTTTGAATATATCGAACAATCTTTGTAAGAAAAAATAAATATTTATATAGAAAGATAATAAAATTTTGATTCTCTTATATTTCTTCAATATATAAAAAAGGGATTTATCATTAATCATCTGTCTATTTTTTCAATATTTTCATTTCAATTTTATGTACAATACTGAAATAGAATCATTTTTTTGAATGCCCATGAATTAATGAATTTAACATTAAATAATTGGAACTAAATTATGTTCTAAATTTTTTAGTTTAGGGACTTGTAGGACGAACACAATTAGTTCTTTTAGATCAAATTGCTTTGACCAAAAGTTATTATTGTAATTGTATCAATGTATTTCTACAGTTCCTTGATTTAAAATTGCCTACATTGATCTGACATACTTGTACATAGAATGCAATTTTATTCTTAGCATGTGTCCATAAACTAAATAACAAGTTTCAAACAATTTTATACTGATATAAGTCATACATATTAAATGTAATATTAATATTATGAGACAAAAATATCTTGTGTGCCAACGAACTCTACATGGATCATGTTCTCATGTAGGAACGAAATATGTCACAAAAATGGACCATGGGTAAATGTTTCTTGCAAAAAAAATTGACCCTTTCAGACTTCTAATCTCAAACGAGTCCTGATCAGCATAATAGACCAGGGGAAACTTGGGAAACTATTTAAATCCATAATATTCTGCATGGAAGCAAACATGTTGAGGAATGTTTTACTCAATCAGATTTCATGATTGAAAACAATGAAAATATACAACTAATGAATCCTTAACAGAGAATATATACCGTATATAGATATAAATCTTATATAGTTTAATAGATGTTTCAGATTTAATTTTGTTATTATATTGGAATAACAAGAATCTCCAATGCCATTACTATGTAATTTTTCCTTCATATATCTATCATGCAGGTAAGGGGTCATATAGAATTGATTCTATGTAACATAGTTCAATATCCTTCTATAGAGACATGGATGTTTTACATTTTAGGGTCATGAGACAAGGACACTGAATTAATGTTAAATTCCACATGTCTTTGAAAAGAATTATAAAATATAATTTCATTATGAAAAGGACATTATCCATAGATTTTAATGTCATGTTGTTCGTTTTTATGATTGTTTCACATAAAGTCACATGGATTCGACCAGAATTTTAATAATTTATCATTATATAGAGATGTTATTATGAATGATCTATCACCCTCTAACAATGATGATGGAAGGTTGTAATCTGTAATTTAGGGGGTTCTGAATCTGAACCGTGATATGGGATATGTATGAAAGGAATGAACAGATACCATGTTCGATAGACGGTGTCCATCATAAATGTTTCATGTCTTCCTGGGGTAGAAGCGGTCCTTCTGAATGAAGAATATGCCTCTATATTACAATTCATTTAATGATGAATTTATGTAGAGGAATACTAGGTCATGTTTTGTATTTTCAAAACAGAGGTTTACTTATGAAACTAAATTTCTTTTTTTGAAGTCCAAAGGAATCATTTAGAGATTCAATTTTTTACTAGCCACATAGTTTGATTTGTGTAAAAAATGTGCTAGAGTATAAGAGGATCATTTCACATAAAAATAGATAATATATAGGGGGGATGATTCATATATAGTTATGAACCATACACAGGGGATGGATTATTGTTCTTATCGTGGTTTGGCCCGTGACATAGGGTATATGTGTCACTACGTATCTCATGAGGATGGGTGTCAATATATATATAATTCAGGATAATAAGAAAGGAATTTTTTTAGACAAGTTTTTAAATGTGGTTTCTAGTATTAACATTCCCCATGATTGATTTAATTTTTGTGTGAAGAGGGGGTAACATTTTTTTTAATATCGTCTCAAAATTGGGTTAAAAATATACAATAGAACTTTCTTGGAAGATCATTATTGTTAATTAAAGAAAGTGGGAATTTTTATGATTTATCTAGAAAAGTATTTTGGATTCATGTGTCACAAAGTATCTCATCATGGGAAGAATAAATCCATACATAGTTTTTGAATGTAGGGTTGGTGGGAGAACAACACCTAGTATGGTGGTTATCTCTGGTGAGGGCCTTATATGGTTTGAAAGAGACATAAACCATGAATTTTATGTTCATACAGAAAAAATGTTTAGTGTACATTTTAACATCAATTATCCAAAACAAAATTAACCCTATCTTAAATTGATACACCTTGTTCACAAAGAGAAGTATTTTTCCATAACTCTTAAGATAAGATGTGTTATCCTAGATGCGAGAAACAAGGAGTGGAAATGGTTTCTATAAACAAATAGAAGTGATTAATAGAAATGATAAATGAATTTTCATTACATGGAGGATGAGCCATGGTATAGAATCTAGGAATCACAGCATATCTTTCAAGGGTGAGAATCAATCTATACATAGATCTATTAAAAACTATACATTTTTACATTATGTGGAAATTAATAATGGTTACCCGATTACATGGAAATGATTATTTATCTATGTGTTATCCGACCATGGATGTACCTTAATGATTAAAACACGATTAATTATTTTGTAAACTGAGATCTTTGGGGCTCCTGGGTGGAAGGAGTAATATGGGAAAAGTACCCAAGAAATGACCAAAGACGAGGTTCAAAAAGTGGTTTGACATACGATGTTGATAGGGATTGTGAAGCTATTTAAGGTTTCTCTTGAGGTTCAGAAATTCCTCTGGATAAATATCCTTTTAAGGGAGACATATACAGAACTAGACTAGGGAATTTTAGGCATAGTCAAATAGAAGTGTCCTCAGGAAATTGAAATTCTATTATCAATGAAGAAAGAATGATTTTGGAGATATGAGTATCCCAAATACAAGTATTATGATGTATGGAAGTAATGTGGTTGAGAAAAGAGAAAGAATTTGAATCGATATAGGCCATGGGGTATAGAGTTCCCCACATAGATCTTACACATTTGTAGTGAAGCAGACATTTTTTTCCATGATGGGATCCTGAATGTGGGAACCTAATTAATATATCTTTTAAATATATTCATTTATATATAAGAGAGAGGGTATTTTAATTACTTAATAGGTGAGACTATGACATGGGATCTATATATTTCTATTTATCCCATTGAGATGATAATTAGTCCATACAAAGTTATTGTATGAATGTTCCTTGTGCATGTGTGACTCATACATAGGGAGAAAAATTTTTTAATTGTAGATAGACCAAATATTAGGGATCATGGTGTCATTATGTATCTTGTAATGGCAGGAATAGAACAAAAAATAGTTTTTTTATGAAGTTATGGTGGGATAAAAATAGTAGAGGTTGTGATCCAGTCAAACATGGATTGAAATGTAGTGTAATTTTATGTCAATCCATATGGATAGAAACCAAGAAGCATAATGTGATATAACTTAGATAAAGGTTTTAGTCATCCCATATTTATTATATGATGTATCCCAGTTTTATACCGGGTATGTATTTTTATTTAATTTCATACGATGAGGATTTGTATTCCGTTATACACAAAAAGTGGTGTCCCATTAGAGATTTTTGGGGTGATAACACCACAACTAAGAAATGGTTTTGTAGTGAATCCACGATTTGGACTGGAGACATTAGGTCTTGGCATCAGAACATATTCCATGAGGTGATTAATCAAGACACATTTTGTTCTACAATGAAGGTGTACTAGGATACTAACACCCATGTTTGTGATTGGATCAATTATAGATCAATGTGTTATGTCTTTTAATGATAAATAAAAAATACATTTTCATATAGATTAAAATCATGTGAACAGGATGTCTATTGTGGATTACAACTAGAGATGAGGTCCATGGGATAATTTTTTTAAACCATGAGGATAATCTAATGTCATAGATATTTTTAGAAACAGGGATATGGATTACCCCTTTAGAGGAGGCTCATAGGGAATTGCAGTTTAGAGTTAAACAACTCATTCTATAAATAATTTTAGGTTATTTTTAATGACTTATAACATTGTTTTTCCTTTTATGGTCATGGATATTATGCCATCCAGATTTCCAGTTTAACATTATATAGAATGAACATTGGTTTCATTAATATTATCATCATCTCATAGTAGTGATGAAGTCTTCATCACATGATGTATTTATTCAAAAAAATCATTTATTGGGTCAGAACATGTTCCCCCTCCATTTTTAATAAGGATTAAGATCCATTAGAGTGGACATTGAAAATGGAACAGTGTCCCACTCATTTTAGTTCTAGTTATAATAGTTTCTTCCCCAGTATCATTGGTATTCTGAGGAAATGTACCAGCTCTCCATAGTGGAATGAGTGGAGAAAAACATTCTTGTTGAATAAATATTATATCTCATTATGTTATATTTCATAATGATGAAGGATATAAATTATTTTCTGATCGATTTTATCTAAATCATCAATCCACTTCTATGATCATTCATAATTTTAGACATATTTACATATTAATATCCATAGTGAGTAAAGTTGACCATTGATGAGTTGTACTACATTAGTTTCTAAAAAATATCAATTATGAGGTTCCCTATGTAGTAATGAGGGTTGTATTTTGGAAGGACAATAATGCATGCTGAAACTTTTCAGTATAATATTTCATTTTTCTATCCACCATTATCTATAGAATGTTATATAGTGTTTTGATGAAAGCCTCTATATTTTAAATTGTTTCCTCATGGTAGTAGGAAGAATGGTTTGGTTTGATGTTGTACTCCGAGTAAATCGTGTTCAATTTAGAATTTCATAAGATGGAGAATTTATCCTTCAGTATTGTGTAATAGACAAAAAATTTAGTAATGATTTCTTACTTCATGAAATTAATGATAATTTTGGTTATGACATATTTAATAGGTATTTCCGCAACCGTTTAGAAAATAACTTTGTTGTAGCATGGATATGCTTTAAATTATTTGACGTAGCTAGGGGGGTATGACCCTAAAACATCCACTCCTAATTCAAAGAATGGTCAAAAGTATTTATATATATGCAACAACATTTTGGGATGCTGGATGAAGATAGAATTCATTTTAAAGGAATGTCAAATTTTATAAAAATTACAATCCAATGTCATTAATGTTGTGAAATATCCATGTCTCCAAATTTGATGAGAATTATTGGTTTATGAATGAGGTGAACCACAAGATCTAGCTTGAACTTCTTCTATTATGTCAGTCATAACTTTTCAATCAACATACCAAAAGATAATTCCATCAACTCATCTCATGTAATGAACATTTTGATGTCTGGGGCTAGAATAAATAGTGAAACTGATCACATGTCATTGAATCTATTTGTTTCCAACTCTATTTTTTGGAAGTATCCCATATTTGAGATATTACCAGATGTGAATTATCTATACATTTGTAATATTATCTATTTCATAGGAAGAATTGATCTCATTTATCTCGTCCATGACACCATAAACAAATAAAAATACTATCTTATTTTGGGTGATGTGGATGATTATTTCATCCAAATCTAGATTTGCCAAGGCTGAAGCAACATTAGGAAACACATCTACCTGAGTGTTTTGTGAATGTGGTACACGACTCTGTGTTGGATCGTAGGATAATTTTAACATCAGACCATCAAACAAAATTAACCAGGTGGGTCAACTCTTCTATTCTTATGCAGTAATCACTGTTGATCTACTTAATTACAAACTCAAAATCACCTTTTGTTCTCAATTGAGTTATTTGTATTTTTAATACTAGTTCAAAGCCTATAATAAGGGACTTATGTTTGGCCCCATTTTTAGTGAATACCTATGATTATAGAAAGTAATAAGGGGGGGAAATCCTTTTTTGTGAAATGAGGTTGATTCTATGAATAAATTTTTTTAGCATGGGGTCTTCCAATATCTTTTCAGTCTTCATTTAGGATTCACCATCAAAGTACATTTCTCAAATCTTAGGATATTCATGAATAGAAATGATTTTATCATATTGTAGTTAGGTTCTTATTAGTACTTCCTAAATAGAGGTATGTTCATCTAGGAAATTATATAAGGAATAACCATTTATAACCTTCTACAGTATAAACAAGATTTTGAACTATTGAATAATAACCAACCATCATTTCTAAACATGTAGTCAGTATGGGATGATTGATAATATATTTTAGTAGGTCAGTTTAAGATATCAAATGGACCACATGGTGTTGTTTCTAATTTCCTAATTTATTGATTTTTGAAATCAATTCCAAAATATTATTATTAATATCTGAATACTGATTATTTTTTTCAATCATGGTCTTATTGTGATAATAAAAAAACTTCACTACAACCATCATTTTTTTATGTACAGAAGTCTCCTAGAGATCATTTCACAACTATCATGTATATGATGAGTGGATTTCCTTTTTCAATTTGAATTTACATTTGTTGGATTGATATATATTTAATAAGGTAATATTATTCTTTATGGCAGTCATCATGCCATTAAAACAAAACCCATTTATTAATCAACCTAGTTTAGGTAAACATTTTTCTGTGAGGTTTTGAATGAAGCGTCGAATGCAGGAAAGGTGTCCCTGTAATCCTCTCAAATCTTATAGATTACAAGGAGGTAACACATCCAAAATTATCTTAGTTTTTTCGGGGTCAACATTGAGGATACAATGTCTTATGACGAATCCATAAAATATTTCAATGGTAACACCAAAATAACATTTTAGTGGGTTCATAATTAGACAGTGTTGTCAAGGTTTGTGAAAAATGATTTTTAAATAAATAAAAAGAAAAAAATTCCATGATTTAACCAACAAATATTCACCATAATATTTGTTTATTTTCACTAGGATTGTTATGAAGATACAGTACATGGCTTGTTGATATGGAGAATCAATATTCATTAAACCAAAATCTGTCATTGTATAGCATAATACACCCCAGGGGACCCTAAAGGTAGTGTCTTATTCATCTAAAAGATTCATTTGAATTTTATTAAACCTTAAATAGAATTATATAGTGGAAAGGGACATATATGTAGATTCTTTATTGATTAAATGTTCTGTGTTTGGAACTGGGACGTTTTATTTCATACAATGTCTATTGTGGTCAATAAAATTGATGAAAACCCTGATTTGTCCATTATTTTTATTGAATAGGGAAACTTTGGGAAGACATTTGAGGTATGAAACCTCCCTAAATATATTTTCATTGTTGATATTATCAACTTCATCTTTTACCACGGAAGAATGTGATGAATTTTTCAACTTGGACACCTTGTTGTTGACACGATGGTCTTCTCATAGATCCAGTTGAATAGTATCTACATTAATATCCAGACATAGAATCTCTATGTAATTCTAGGAAAATATAACTCAACATTTTTTTATAAATGATGTGTATTTTTATGCCTCATTAAGGGGAATAGTTATGTTGATCATCATTGGTATCAGATCCACGTTTGTACACAGATTGATCTGTCGATGTTAATTGATAGTGGTGGGGACTTCTTCCTTGAATGATACGAGGAATATATAAGGTCATTTTATTCCTCTTCATTTCTTTCTTCCTCTTCCTCTATATCAATTTCAGTGTGTCTTAGAGGTGAAGGGGAATAACTAAGTTCAAGGGAAAGGCCAATGTCCAAATATCTAGCTTCTAATGAAAATATCATGGCATCTAAATTTTTTAGGGATGATGTGATGGATTAATGATGTTCTGGAGAAAAAGTTGAGGGAATTTCAATCATAGATATCACTTTTGATGGAGGATTCAATGATTTCATCAATATATATGGGTTCAACTGTTGTGAATAATATCATTAAGAATAGGAATTTTATCACTATATATAAGATAATATATTCAAAATCACAATTTTTTAGGATATATTAAACACAAATAGATAGGAAGAGATTAGATGACAAAATTTCCAAACCATTTAGAGTAGTAACCCATGAAACATCAACATTTATGAGGAATTTACCTTCACTTAGGTAGACTCCCACTTAAGAGTATTTTGATTGATTGTATTCGAATAGATATTCTTCACAATGTTATGTCCCAATCCAACCATTCCTATAGAATTTGAGGCATTGATGATATAATGATTGAATTACTTCATTCTAGTGCGACCAAATTTTTCCTAGAAAGACATTTGATGTTGTATCTTCCCAATTGACCAAGATCTCAGATTCTGACACCTAATCTACAAACTGAGTTCTAAACATAATGTGGAAAATGACTTTCTTTTTATTTTTATCATTTTTGGTCAAAATGAGTATCTCTAGAGGGGGTGAATTGAGAAACCAACAATCTTTTTATCTAAAACTATTTTAATTAAATTCTTACAGTGTAATTTAAATATCCCAGTTACTCAAAATAGTATAGTACTATAAGTCATTATTTTTTTAAATAATTCTCAATGTTTTATTAAGTCTCAGTTAATAAAATTATGAAAATTAATTTAATATTTGAAATCAATTTACTTAGTCAAAAAATTATATAAAAACTATCTATTCATAACTATCAATTTAGTGGTTTTATTTATAGATTAAAATAAAATCATTTTAATAAAAAAACACATAGTAGAATAAATACAAAAGGTACAGTCTCAAGATGAGACCCAATCCTCTATAATTGAAAATAATCTACTATTGAGGAGATTATAAAAAATAATATCTGATTGAAAATATGTACTAGGTAGACAATAATAATCCATCTATACAAGTCACAAATGACCTCTTCCAAAATAACCAGGGTAATAAAACAAACATAGGCCTCACATGGTCCTCTTCCACAACATGAAGGGAAAATTAAGTAATGGGAGTTGAGAAGATATCATGTATCTTACAGTTAAATTATAAGAGATAGTGTGTGTGTTTAACCTATAGAGTAATCACAGACTTCTCATAATGTAAATATAAAAAACATACCTTGAAAATAAAACATATAATGAAAATTGTTTCTTGAAATAATGTTCTCAGAAGCTTCTGAGTCTTGCTTGAATACGATATCAAGTTGTGATTCTGAAAGTGGAAGTAGAACTGAGTGTTGTAGACTCTCATTTGTTGACTATGGAACAAAATTGGATGATTTATGTATTTCACTTTTTCATAGTTGAGTGCATGCATGATGCAATATGTAATCTCTCAGCAAGTGGAGCTATTTAGGATCATGAAATTTATTTTCATCTCACTTCTAATGTAGATGTATATATATATATCTATCACATCAACAATATTTATTTTTCCTTATCTTCACATGGGACTCTTTTATTTCATTTAATAGCTGTATAGAAGAAGAATCATCTAGATCCTCTGGTCCTCGCAATGGATTACTGCCCGTAACATTAATTTATCATTTCATAAATATTAATAATGATAATTAAAATAACTACCCAAATTATATTTTATAATATATTCATTAGAAATATGTAATTAACAGTAAAACAAAAATAGTGAATTTCAATCTTTGGAATGGTGAGGAAAACATTGGTGGTTACTTATTATGGTGGCGAGTCATGACAATGGTGAGTAATCTTAGTGGTTGTTCATTCCAAAACCTTTTAAAATTCCTATTCTGATGTTAGGTCATATTCAGCGGTCTCCACTCTAATGGTAGTTCATCTCAACACTTAGACTAATTTTCATTCTAGATGTGACTTATTGCTGACAATATGATTTTTCTGTACATAAACAAATGTCTCAGTTCAATAGTGAGTAATCCTATAAAGGTATGTCATCCAAATAATTTTCCAAATTTGGCGGTGGCTACATTCTAGTGGTGGGTCATCCTATGAAAATGTTTCTTTCTCGTACATATCCAATTTTCCATCCTGATTAGACTCATTTCTGATGATGGGTTTTTCCCATATATAGTCATATTTTCAATCTTGTAGCATCCACAATAGTGATTAATGTCTGAGAGTGATTGTTTTCAACAATCAACAAAATTTCTCACCAATATTCCCTATATTACGAAATGATATAATAATACATTAATCTAATTAATTGCATAAGAAACATGACTTTGTGATCATTAAAATAATTGTTTTAACAATCTCCCCCTTTTATGATAAAAAATAATGCAATTTCATAATAAATGAATAAATTAAACATTTATTTTAAAATATGTGCAACATGAAATTAAATTTGTATCAAATATAGAAATAAATAAAACGTATCATATACATGTAAAATTAAGGAAATGTGGTATAAAAATAGATAAAAATAATGGATTCAAAGGTACATTTCTATACAATTAAGTAAAATAAATTCCATAGATTCATTCTACCCCATTTGATATTATAAAATAGTTTTAATAAAATAGTAATTGCAATGAAATAGAAGAGAAATAATAATTTAATTTCCATTTAAAAGGTATATTGAATTAAATCCAAAAAGATTCAAAAATAGTTATAAAAAATGTTCTATATAAAATACTAAAATCTTAACTTCAATTCATTGTGAGATTAGTTGTTATATCAAGATGTTATTTTCTCTTTCACTTGTCAGAAGTAGATGGTTCAATAGCTGAGGCTGAGTTAACTACATGGATGGATGAAGTGATATAAGACAGATAAGTAGTGTATCTAATAATGATTGGCCTGATATGGTTGAAGTCTTAATTTAGAGAGAGGCTGAAATATAGGAAATGAAATGGAATATGTGATTTAGGATATCTGATTACATTGATCCTAAAGAAATATAGACCAGATGATGGATGTGTGAGATGATCAGTATATAGAATAACATCCTGAGCTACCACAGTAGTCTCAAAAACATGGAGAAATAGTTTTATAATATTTATGGGGTCAATAATTTTGTTTCCTCTCATTTACATAGTTACGAAGAAATACTAATTTTATTACATAAAAATGTCAAGCATTAGTTTCATAACATTCAATTGATTCACTAGATCTTTTGAAGCCTTAGAGGTTGGAGGCATCCTTAAATTTTCATCCTGGAACATCAAATTACAATTCAGATCATTCTTAGTATAAATCCAAGATGGATAATACTTTATATCCTTTGTGACTTTTTATCTATTAAAAATTCATATCCTTTATATACTCCCTAAACATCATATGGACATGATAAGTATTAGGTGTGATTTTTCATAAAAATTCTTAAGGCATGTCAGGTATTTCACCTAAATCAACATGACACTCATCACTGACAAATGCCTTGGTCAAATGAACATCAAATGTTGGAGGTAGAGTAATGGATGAAGAATCTGTGGAAGTAATATTGTCCACCCTCTCTATAAAATAAGTCATAGAATATATAATGGAATACTTCATGTCATTCATGATGGATATCACTGGTTTTAATTTATTTGATCACCTTCTATTCTCTACATCAACTACGTGGCTGTGATGCATAATTTTTGGATTAATATGATTATAAAAATGTACAAATAGATACCTATCATCTCCTTTAATTATCAATGTGAATTGCGGTATCTTATTCATTAAAAATAAACTAAAATCACAATATATCTTACATCAGAAGGATTCCAAGTAACTCAGGTTAAAATATACACCTGCATGGATGAAACATTAGTTGCAATAACACTCTCAATTTTATGTGTAGGAACATCATAATGAAACCCATAAAATTACCTTACCGCAAAAATTTGATCTACTACATAACCCTTAGGATACTATACTTCTCAAACAACATGCCTCTCATCATCGAAATTTGAGTAGTGCAGGCCAGGTCTAACATATGTTGGAAACATAACTTATTTTTTCATAAAATGGGTTTGTTACAATGTCAAATAACATACAATTGGTCTTAAACAACATATTCTCTATAGCCTTAGACTAAATACTAGATGGTAGAACACCCAACTTCTTATCAAATATATGCAATACTACTATCTACCAATCAACTGATAGCTCGTCAATATTTTATCAGAAACCATCTACATATCAGTAGTATGAAATAATTATCAGATTCTATAGTGTGAATATCAAGACATGGGGATTCCTCCCCCACAATAGATTATTCATTTTCATCTCTTTCATCGAAATCCATATATTAAACAATTAATGGCCTTTTGTCTAAACTAAAGAAAATTGGAGAAGAGATATGTGTCTGAGTAATCTCAACATCCATAGCTCTTATGTATCCACAATGTCCATTATGATTATAGACACCTTCATTTTCATCACCATATAAACCTCATTTTAAATTTTCCTTATCTTTTTCACGATCTTATTCTTAATCATTACTATGTCCATTTCCACTATTTTCTTCAGATGATTTAGATGTTCCATAAAATCAATCTTTACCTAAAACCTCAATTTCATCCTTATCACTACCCTCATTAATGAAAGTGTCTTACAAAGGGAGAAACCTATGAGTAATATAAACACAAAATGTAATTGCCTAATGACTCTAATGAAAAATCTATATCACATCCTTTGTACACTAAAACACATCATCCCCATCTTTTGAGGTAGAAACCTCTTTTAATTCCCCATATAAATATTCAACCACTACATTTGGTTCCAAAAGAGTATACTTAGGATTACTCAATGTAGAAAAATGTCAACTATAATTAATTCAACATAAATCCTTTCACCATCATCAACCGACTATTCCTTCTAAGTATTCTAAAAAATCATAACAAATTACTATTTTGATGAAAAACATCCATAATTAACTATTACGTATTCTCCTTAATCAAATATTGATTTGGCATCCCACATTACTGAGATAAAAATAGTTTATATTAGAGAATTTCACCTTGAATATGGATTGAACATTTCCATCTTGTGGTTCATCAAATATCTACAGTGATTTATATTTTATACACTAATCATATGATTTGGAACATAAAAATCTTGATAACTCAGGGTTGAGAAATCACCCATCTTTAGGAATAGAATATGTTTGATAAACATGAAAAGTAGGAGACATTCTCTATCTATCTCAATAGAAACAAGTATTCATACAATCATGTTACTAGATTACTCCTTTGAAGAATCCTTACAAACAAAATTATAGTTTTTATCTAGAATATTTCCTTGATATAAATTTTACACACCTTCATTAGGAAGTCTCTAACTCCATTCCCATTTTATTGAAGATAAGAAAATGTTTCATCCATTTACTCTTACTATTACAAAATATTCATCTTATACAAAACTGGACACAATATATTTGTACAATTGGGGCACTAACCTATGATAGAATAGTCTCTAATTAGAGGAAAACCATTGCAACCATCCCTGGTCATATAGAACACTGAGCACCAATGTTTTTCATGAGATTAAATATTTATCAAGAACTTATTTTTTTGTACCAAAACACCCATTGCAAGCTCTCGGTTCAGTAGCTTAATACTATTTGAATGACTAGATTCTCTTTCTTAAATATTATAAGGATGAATCTAATCCAGTGAATATTCATTGGATCTCTTCATTAAAACCACATTGATTGAATTGAAAGGCTTGGATGAAGATTAGGGAAGGACGAAGGTCAGGAGAGAAATGGGTAGATGTTGGGTTCAAAAAAATTGTGTGAGGAAGAGATATCATTTTAAATTAAATGTGTGTCCAATTTTATATCATTTTAGGATTTTGGGAAATTGAAAAATCTGAAAATAGAATAAAATATATATCATATTAGAATTAAATACATAACTCATAAAATCAAATTATAACAACAAATGATCAACTAATGACCTGAAATTTGAAAAAGGAAAATAGATTCTAATAGTTGTTAAAACTCAATGGTGGTTAATACACAACAATGGGTAAATCTCTAATGGTTAGTAAAACTCCAATGGTGGGTAAAACCCAAATAGTTGGTAAAACCCCAATGATGGGTTCTAGAAAAATAAATTTTTCTCAAATTAACCATTCCTAATTAATATTTTATATAGTTCATTCTCTCAGATTTCTAATGACTAATGAAAATATAAGCAAGATCTTATTATGTATAGATGTATTCTATAGATATATCACCCTTTTGAAAAATATATATCTAAAACTTGATTTCCGAAATCAATAGGTTTTGTTATAGAGTGGGATAATGGGATTTTAGAACTTTTTATAGAAATTTTATCATTATAATTTATAGGTAAGTGTCAAAATTGATATACACATTCTAGTAATGCATGTTTCATCTAAAAAATTTGTTCACAACAACTACTTGTAGCTATGCATTCAACTTCAATATTTTACAACGAAACTAAATTTCATTTATTACTACACCAAGAAACAATATACATTCCAATAAGCTAACATATTATAGATGTTCTTTTTCTATCTAACTTAAAACCACCAAATTTAGTATCTGAATATCTAAATAGGTCAAATACAAGTATTCTGGGATAAAAATGTCCTCAATTGTTTGTATACTTGTGTTATTTCAGAATTCATTCTTCAAAAAGAAAGTGTGGCTCTTTAGGTTTTTCTTATAAATGAGAACACATAGAAAATTTTAAAATGGTTCCAGTTTGGCTAGCTATTAAATATAGAAGACTTCCAATAACACAGTGGTAACTAGATTGATCCATGAATTTTTCAGTTTTATCATGATCCATTTTACAAATGGTAGTCATACAAGTTTCACTATTCATAGCGCTATCCACATTAAAACATTTTGAAATGTATTTAGTATATTTAAATTTATGTAAAACAATTACTTTTATTAAATTTCAAAAATATATAATCCAAGAATGAATTTAAATTAATTCTTTAAACTCTTTTAAAATTAATTTTTCATCATTTTTCAAAAATAAATGATTAATTTTTTTAATTCAAATAATAATATCATGTACGTAAATTTTAACAACTATAACATATTTTTAAATTACTTTTATAGATAAGGGAGGATAAAAAACACATTTTCAAAATAAAATTGAAATCGGAAAAGTGTTTATCCTCTCATACCAAGATCTCAGAGTGTGTTTCAAACCACATAATGATTTTTTACCCTGAAAACATGATGTGGAAAATGGGGACTTTATAGTCCACGGATTTTTCAACAAAAAAATCTTCAACAATATACCTTTTTATGAATTCACTTTTGACAACTATTTTATATAGTTTGAAATATAGATGTACTTCATAGGATAGAAGTATTATCATGAATTGATTTTTGGATATATGTGTAATGGATTATTCAAAGTGTATACCCTCTTCTTGACAATACCCTTGAGCTTATATTCTACGCTTCTTCCTTAATTTAGTGAAAAAACCATCAAACATGATTATAAACACACATTTTTCTACTATAGTTAATGTGTCTTTGGTTCAGTCAAGAAGTTTCTAAAAATTATTTCATTCAAATTGATTATGATCTTCTTGTATATCTATTAAATATAATTTATCAATTACTGCATAATTTATTTTCTAATGTTCAGGTTCTGTTAAGAAATCTTTCTATTCAACTTGGTTTCTTAGAGAAGCTCTAGTTTTACCACATATATTAATGTATCCAAAAACATCATATAATGGATGGTATTTAAGAGTCCAAGAAGATCTAAAAATAGGGTATAATTACCTTAGGTTCCACTACATGATCAGGTTTAGAATCTATAAATTTCAAAAAATTGGATGAATTTTTTTTCATGATTTACAAAAAAATCTGATGGTTTAGAATTGATGTTAAATGTGGATAAATAATTGTAAGGGTTTTATAAAGGATTATTTGGTTCATGTTGAACTATGGAATCAAAACTGATATGTAAAAATATTCCAACATCTTGGTTCATTTGTTATAAACTCAATAAGATTTACTAGAAGTTTAATTTCAAAGAAAAATTCCATTATAAATTTTAGAGGAAAACATGTCATGATTATCCTTAGTGTTGTGAATAAATGAATTTTATCCAAAAAATAGTAAATTACATATCCATTGGATTTATATTATTCCAAATTCATAAGGGTTTTTCTTCTTGATAGGTCTAATTAAAACTATATTGATTATACAAGAGGTTTTGTTCAGAACCTCTGCCCAAAAGTAGACAGGTAAGTAATATTCATTAACCATTGTCTAGGTTATCTCTTGAAATGTTCCATTTCTTGTTTCTAAATCTCCATTGTGTTTTGGAGTCCTTAGATAAAATAATTTATGATTATAACCACTATTTGCGAAAAATTATTCAAATTAATGATTTTTAAACTCACAACCATGGTCACTTCTTGATGTCTTAATTCAAAGTCCATTTTTATTTTCTATAAATAAAACATAGCTTGAAAATTTATCAAATTAATTACTCTTGTTAGCTCAAAATAATACACAAGTATACCTAGAAAATATATCCACTAGTGTGTAGACATAATGTATCCCATTTAAAATAGAAACAATAGATGTTCTAGAATTTCCATGTGGACCAATAGAAGAGGTTTAGAAGTTGAAACTTGTTTCTTTAATTTAAAAAGAAATATTCTATTTTTTTCCTTCATGAAAGGGGTTATGGACTTATCTATTGAGAATTAAGTTTTGGGTAGATCACTATATAACCCATTCATTGAACGATTTTTAGGTCATTCAAAGTTACAATGGCCTAATCTCATTTGAAAATTCCCTGATTCTCGATGAAAAGGCACTTAAGAATGAATTTTTTTGAGGAATTAAAGAATAAAGATTGGTATAATGCACATTATAATTTCATAATGAAAAAAATACTAAATCATCATTAGAGATAAAAAAAGTAAAAGAATTTTTTTTCAACATTTCATGAAAACCATCGTCACATAATTGTGAGATGCTATGAAAATTTAATTATAATCCATCAAAAAAAGTACATTAGAAATTAAAATTTAGTTGTTGTTACCAATTTCCAATTCCCATGATCGTTCATTTTTCATTTTCACTAATGGTGACATATAAACCACAAAACATTATAAGGTCATTGATTCAGGAGTAATATCAAATAATACGATTTGAACATCCACTATCAATGTACCATATATTTCTATAAGATCTATTAAAAAATATTTCCTACAAAATATTGGTTTTATCGAGAATTATTTCGGCACAAGATATTATTGGGTATAGATATGTTATTAATTAGGGCCTTATGAACGAATATTTTCTTAATCTGTTTCATACAAGCATATTTTATATTTTTTAAAATAAAGACATTATTCTGTCCACATGAATAAAAACTATTAGTTGGATCAAAATAATTATACATAGGAACCAATGTTCACTTAATTTTTTTTCTTTTCACAGGTTGATAACCTATAGTAATAATATATTCAGAATCAATTTTGTTTCTCGATTTTTGAGTGCGATGTTCCCTTCCATTTGTTAATCTCTCTAAGAATTTATTTATTTTATAATTTCATAATTTTTGTTCAATATTTTGTTTCAAGATTTTCTCATTATTATATTTTTCTATAATATGATTTGTTCTAATACTAGATGATAAAAAAATTATTCTCTTCAGAATGATGTATTTGTCTTTGAGCTTATTAAATTTTCATCATGAACATTAATGTACTTAATAATTTCCACATTTAAAATTTCTTCATCATTTTTTTCTTATTCAGAATGATCATAGTTAAATATTAGAGATATATTATGAACCTCAAATATATTTTTCATTAAGAACATATTTCGACTATTAGGATTATCTTTGGGAATCAAGTAGGAGCCACTTGATCTCTCCTTAGAGGCACTCCATGTGGATTTCTTATTTTATTATACATTATATCCTTGTCCTCGAATTTCTTCTTGTACTCTAACATAGGAAAACCATCCTTAATATTTCCTTTTCTCTAACACCAATAACATGTGATATAATTTAATTTTTAATCACTCTTCCAGTTGTTTTTTCAAATCCCTCTACAATTATAAATTCCGTTATATCATGGTTTTCTGATGACTTTCTTCTTGTTGTAAAATTTGTAAAACCTTCAAGCCAAATGGGTCATTTCCCTATCACATTTATCTTGTGATTAATCATCACTGGAGCTTGTAGTTTGTAATTATTATTTCTCCCTTTTTAAATAAGTAATCTTGAATGAAAGTTATTTTCTCATATGTTAATCCTTATCTTCATGATTAACCTCCTGATATTATTCATATGTCATAAAATTACAAATTAATTCACTGATTGGTTGTTTACATTTGTTATAGGATTACCAAATTCAAAAAAATGTCCCTCTACATCTCTATTGAAGAAATCTTAGTAGTCTCATAATTTGATATCTATGTGATAGCAGATTCCACAAAAAACACAAAATTCTAACAATTTCATTGAACAATAGATACATATCCTAAATCACTTCATCAAAATTGATTTTTAATGTATCATATTTATCAGTTTGACTATTCATCCTCATATCCATAACATAAGTAGTTCTTTCATGTTAAGTATCTAATGTATCATAAATTTTAAAGGACGTTTCAAAAGAAGACATCCTAATAAATTATTTATTTCTTAAGGCATAGTAAAAATCATTCAAAGTATTACAGATGTTATTATGAGAAATTTTAGTTACATCATCCCATGTATCTCTAGTAGTGGCAATTAATTCATATTTCTCTTCTATAGAATACCCAATTTCAAAACCCATAATTTCAATATGCATTTTTATTTTTATTTTATATTTAGAATAGTTATTTCCATTAAATAATTGTGTAATGTTAGTAACAGAACCTTCTTATTTATCATACATTTAATGAAATATATTTATAGTTGACATATATTTAATATCTATAAAACAAAACTAAAATCACAGTTGAAGTTTTTTAAACCTTTGATAGAAAATGTTGGTATGAGTGAGTACCTAAAAGGGGGGGGGGATAGAATTTGAGTACCTAATAAAAATATCTACCTAAAATATAATTAAATAATATATCACAATTTAATTAGGATAACCCACTTAATCAAAATAAATGATCAATATAAGTCTAGATATTTTAAAAGAGTTCACAAACTTTGACTAATAATCTGTTAAAATAATCGTGAAACATAATTTAACTTTTAAAATCAATTTAGGTAATAAAAATCATATAAAAAACAATTTAATACTAACTAAAAAAGTATTGGTTTTTTTTTATATTTTATAAATTATTAATTTTATGGAATTAAAATTAAATAAAAACACACTACAGAATAAATACAAGAGGATTAGTCTCACACTGAGACTTCAACCTCTACCCATGGAAATCACCCATGGCCAAGAATATTATGTAAAAAAATCTTTTAACTGCATCATGTATCAGGTATAAAACATCAAACCAACTATCTTGGTGACACAATACCACTACCATAATAAAATTGGGAATAAGAAAAACACATGCCTCATAGGGACATCTTCCAAAACACATTGGATAATAGGTGTAAAGGGAGTAAAGAATATACTGGGTATCATCCAATTAAATTATAGTAGAGATAGACTTTGTGCTTAAAATAAAAAGTGATAACACATTTCTCATAATGTAAATATAATTAATATACAAAGAAACTAAATGATATAAATAAGATATTGTTGAGCAGTCTAATTTTCATTGAATCTTGTGACTCCACATATGAGGCTTGAATCGAGGCTCGAGTAGTGTTATTGATAATGGTATTGGAAAAAAGTGTCATGAAATATTATGTTCATAATTTTAGAAGGAACCAGATAATTGATGTGCTCCACTTTCTAACAATCGAGTGTACGAAATATGAAACATGTATGCAAAAAAGTAGGAAACTCTCTAGGTTCATGCATTGTATTTTATATTCACTTCGACATTACATCATTTTCATTATATCCACAAGGGATTCTGATATTTAATTTAATTTTAGCACGAAATGAGAATCATCTCGATCCTCATATCCTCATACTGAATGAATGAAAAAAAACATTAATGAATCACTAAAAAATAATTAAAAACAACCATAAAAAACATTTTCATATTAAATTCAATAATATAGCAATTAGAAATAATTAATTCAAAATAAAGCAGAAATTGTGATGGTGAATATTTTAGATGGTGAGAAAAACATTAGCAGTGACTTAGGTTGGCATTGACTAATGACAATGGTGAGTCATCTTAGTGGTAGGTCATTCAAATAATTTCAAATTTTCATTCTGACATTAGGTCATATTCAATGTTTTGTACTATGATGGTAGTTAATTTTCATAATTAGATAAATTTACATTGTTATGGTGACTCATTAGCAACTATTTTTGTTTTTAGCACATTTTTCAAATTTATCAGTTCAACGACGATTCATCCTCTAGCTATAGGTTATATCAATGATTTTCCAAACTTGGAGGTGACTATGTTCTGAAAGTGAGTCATCCTATGGTGGTGAGTCATTCCAACAGATACCCAATTTTCTATACTAATGGTTACTCATTATTAAATGTGGGTATTTCCCATAAATTTCATATTATTCAATTCGGCATCATCTTTATTGTTGAGTAATGTATGAAAGTGAATTTGTTGAACAATTTTCCAATTTTTTCACCTATATTCATTATATTATAAAATGATCTCAAAACAAAAAAACACTTTAAAAGCTTAATAACATGATTTGGATTTAATTGAAACAAGGGTTCCAACAACCATTCCCCTGAAGAATTATAGTGGAGGGCGATAAATTAGCTTCAGAGTATTCAAGTAGGTGAAGCATTATGACAAGAATGAGGTTGACACCCAATCCATTATCAATGAATTGTTGGTGAATTCCAATTTCATATAATATTTTGGATATGTACATGGGCATGTTACCTCCTTTTATGAAATCATATCTATCTTATTTGGTGTAAGAGATAACAAAATAACATTATTTATGTTCATCCTCAACATGATACACCGTAGTGGTAGTGACATGAGCATTGAATTGTCGAGTGAATAGTGGAGCCTCTAAAATTGCTTCCACCAAATACTTGAATGATTGAGGGAATCCATAATTTATATCTCTTCTAGATATATGGAAAAATTATTCATGATTTTATACTTCTGGGTTAAAGGTCATTATTTCCAAATAAGGATTAGTTTTCTAGGATGCATTTTTTGAGTTGACATTGCTAGGGAAAATTTTCTGTAGGTTGAGAAGACAAGGAAGTCCTTTCACAATCTATTGTTTCGACTGATATTGGATGTCCCATTTTATTAATATGGTCATGTTTTTTCCAATTCATTAATCTATTTTATAAAATGATCAATTCCAACTGATTTGTCTCATATGTGAAGGCATTTTCATTCAACTATTTGACTTTTTAAAGGTATTATCCATGAGTTTTAGATTTATATATAGTTCTAAAAGGATTTAACTGGTATTTAATTTTTCATACACAATTCTTCCTTCCTCTACTTCCTTGGATTTTGTACCTCTATCCATGTGTCCTCAATTTTTCATCATAATCTCAAATTCATAATAACTCTCATCATCACACAAAGGTTCCATTAATTGAATGAAATTAATGGATATAAATATGAATGTTTCATCTAACAAGGACTCCTTTTAATGGGTCAATACCCATTTTACCATTTGGTGGGTTAGTGTCCATTCTCTTGGGTCTGGAGGAAAGAATTCTGAGAGATTCGAGGATAAATTTGCCCTTTTGAAGGCTCATATGCCTATTTTTACCAACCATTTAAAGATTTCATCTCTTAAAATATTGGAATTTATAGGAATGTGGTGATTTTGGAGTTTTTTGTTATATAGTTGATGTGGATGAGGGTAATATAAATTGTTTTAATAATTCTTTAATAGTTTCATGTGCTTGGTTGATCATCATTTGATTCATCTAGTCATTAATATTTTTTTCATTCTTGTTTATGACTTCCTTCTATTCTACATCCTCTTCTAGAATTGTAGTGGAGGAAAATTCTACATGTTTTTGTAGTTTTCCAACATTCACTTACCTAGAATAATTCATATTATTCATGATATATTTAAAAATAAAGCAGTTCTAGATGTTCGTCCCTATCATTCTGTGAAAGGAGTGATAATTTCAGTGACCTTGTAGACCAACATGATTGGTACGTCTATGATCTTGTAGAGTTAGAAGTTGGTTTCTAAGGATCATATGAAATGTATATAAACATGCTCATCTGGTCAGGATTAGGCTATATTCAATCATTAATAGAACTAAGAGTTCTTTGAAACACTTTATTTATCCCAACAAGGTTGGTGTTTGTATTGCTTCCATCCTGGAGCAGGAGCTACAAGATAAGGTGCATGATTTAGAGAATGAACCATTATAGGATTTGGTTTCAATGTGATGTATGTTTTTTCATATTTTTTGAGTCACATTCCTGGGGATACCAGTACTGGTCCAAATTTGGCTCTTGCTCATAAGATGGAGTCTTCTGATCTTTTTTAAACAATAGAAAGTTCTTGTAATACCACCCTTGTACCTTATTATAATGAGGGGTGTTCAAAATAATTATGGATTTTTTCTATGAATATTTATAACAAATAATATTGTGGAAATTATAAATTGATGGAGTCAGTTAGAACCAAACCCTTGGTAATGAAATATGAGACACCCTCTTATTCTCACTATTTGATGTTTGAGAGATCCATGACCATTTTATTTCATTGATTTGGGATTAACATTAAATAATTTATTAGTTGAGTTCTTCCCACACTTTGACTGATTCTGTAAGTAAATTAGTGTACCATACCAAGGTTATTCTGTAGAGGGTGTATAAAAAACACTGATGTTTGGTGGAATATTTTTGAAAAATATTTCCCATAATTGGGCCACACTAAGATTTTTAATGCTTCATATCTTGGTTCGGATCCCTTGAACTGTCAAATGTTGGAAATATAATATTTTCAAAATTATATAGCGGGAGTGTTTCATCTACCTATTTGGGGTAGTGTTTTAATAATATATTCAATGGTTCATGTTTCCCCTCAGTAGCTTTAATCTAGGTTGTCAACAAATCAATTGTTTCCGCAATTATAAAGGGAGTGGAAAACTATGTTATAGATGAGGCAGCTGACACAACAAGCTGACCCAAATGTGTTTGTCACATATGAACTTGTGCATAAACTCGCAGTCATAACTTTACTAACTTTGGTTCGATAATTTGGTAAATGGAGATTAATATAGGCACTTAGAGTCACTACATACAAATATATTGTTTTTCTTGATCATATACTATGAGGACATTGTGAATATATTTTTATAAGAAAATATATTCTTGATTAGAGACTTTAGTTTTATGAGTGAAATGAGGTTCTATTGGAAGGAAATTACTATCAGGAATATGGACCATGAGTAGTTCGGTGTTAGGACTCTCCAATTTTCTCATCTATATCTCATACTAATCCATCATCTCATTAATGGTGAGGTGTTATAATACCTTAGTTAATAACTGGGAATAAACCAAATCATTACAATTTTCTTTCATTGATATTAGTTAAGAAATATGAAGTAGAGGATTCGGAGGAATTTTAATTTTTTTTGGTAATCCACAATTATTTGTTATCCATAGCTTCTTCTATTGTTTCTATGTTGACCAAACATTGAATATATATAAGATCCTATTGTTCTCCCACATTAGACTAATTCCCATTCGTATTATCATAAGTTTTAATTATGTTTACTGATGTGAACTATATTGAGACCACTTCATAATATTTAGAATAGTGGTAGAGTGGGTTGATTAGAGACCATATACTAGAATACCTATGAATTCATTGATTGGTTTCTCACATAATATGTAGTTTCTTCCTCTGTCCAAAAAGGGAGCCTATCCTTTCGTTTTGGGATACCATAAATGCCATCAATAAAAGGGTAACCTGAAGGGAACCTCCAAATAGTTTATTTTTCTATATCAGTTAAGAAGAAATGGTATCATGGGATGGAGTGATCCCAAAGGATTTATTTTTTTGAACTTCCCCCATATAATAAAATATACAATTTTTCTAAGCATTGGGTAAAAATTCACCCATCCCTATGGGGTAAGGTTGTATTTCTCCATTATCACTACATTCCATCACCAATTTTTTTGTCTTATGGGTTTATGTAAAATTCCCCTCGACCTTTCATGATGGGGTTACACCTATTCTACCATATGAATAACTACCATAGTGGATATTCAGAAATTAGGGAGCTTTGTTCTAATATGGGATGGTTGAATCATATAAGTTCAAATTGAGATGACTTCTTATAATAGAATTTGTTACATTTCAGTTATCTCACAGTTGAATTTCCTTTTGCGGGAGGCATTCTCGATATTCTCAGATGTTTGAAGGAAGATTCATTTAGTGGATCCCTCTCTTGTTGCTCGATTTCTTTGAGTTATTTTGTGGTCTAGTTCTTACTGATCAAACCATCTGTAGTGATTAGTGTTTGTTTCTTGAATCCATCATGGGGTAATGATATTACATGATGTCACTATTTCCCGCATTTTTTGATCAAGGAGTAATGTGAAGTGAAACAAACAATGGTAGCCCCATCATCTGATATGGAAACCACTTTGGATATTAGCAATCAGCAGGACAAGTACTTTTAACATTTTGAGATATTCACATTATTCCACTCTTGGAATAATTTATACTTTCATGTGTCAAGAAGATAAGAGGTCCGATAAGTAAAATTGATAGTATATTTATTCTATTTTCTTATCACGATTTAGGTAGTCAGTATCATTATTTTTTTTAATAAATTTTATTAGTCCATATGTGTAGGCGGATATCGTGCACACAATCATTTGATAAGTCCACTAGAATGCTTAATTGAAGAGTGGTTAATGGCCAGACGATTACTTGTATATTGTCCATTTACAATTTTATCCTCATGATAAATATTTATCCTTCATATTTTTCAATTGGTTCCTCCTCTAAATATTAAGAAAATTTATGTTTCCCTAGTTCTTTGTTATAAACCCTGGGATTGTTATGGATATCCTCAATTGCATTAGAATGTAGTGGATCAAAGGAGGGTTCAAAGAATAATTTATTCCATGGTATATCTTATAGTTGATAAAGATTATTTCTTTCCATTGGTGAGACATAATAGATGAATGAACTCGTTTTTCCAAGAACCTCATTGTAGGAGGACTTATTCACAATTTATTCATTGAGGGGAGCACCATCAAAATGAAGTGATGTTTCATTATAGGGAGGACCTTCGCAATGAATGTCATCAGAGGGAGGACTACCATCATGGATCAATATATAACAACAATGAGATATTATATATAGTTTATAACATGGGTAGTACCACCATGGTGGTCAATATTAATTGGAGGTTCATTGTAACACTTTGATATTTATGATCTATTTCTCCTTAGTTTATTTTCTTTGGTGTCTTATGTTTCATGCAACATCAGACGTAAATGAACAACTAAATATTATTATTTAAATGTTACCAAAATATCATAGTTTTTATAATGGTTGGTATGAATAGGATTATCTAATTTATGAAAAATTTATTACACATTTGACCAATAATTTATAAATTAAAATAAAACTCTTTTGAAATAAAATCTTTTTAAGAAAAAAACTTTAAAATGTGAAGAAGTATTTTTATTCAAATAAAATATAAAACAAAATAATTTTTTTGTTATGTTAACTAAATCTATATATTAAATTAAATATAATATTTAACATTAGTCCTATATATATTTCTAGATATGATATGAAAATAAATCAAATCGTACGTTTAAAAAGGTGTACTTCTCTAAAGGCATGTTTTTCACATTTTCATAGAGTAACCATTCTAAATATATATTTTCACACATTTATATATTTTCTATGATATGATAAATAATAATTTTTAAATTTTAATGTCAAAATTATTTTAGGATTGGTTTTTTGTATTTTTCTGATAAGTTTCAGCTTTAATAGTGAAATTAATAAAAAAATTATTAATAACTGATTTTTTATTAAATTTTTTAAAAGGTAAAATAATTATTTTATTTAGTTTTAGATACCAATTAGTTAAATATTATTTAAAATAATAAAATTATGGTTTTATAAATGGATTTAATACTTAAAATAGTATAAAAACATTTAATGTTTTAATATGACTTTGGTTTTCCATACACGATTCTTCATTGCACTTTTCCAATATAAATTTAATTTTAATTATGAAAATTTTGTGTTTTGAATTTTTAAAAATTCATTCAAATTTTGGAATCATGTGGTAAATTTTTTTTACATTTACTCCTCTTAGTTTTTTCCAGTAATAATTGTTTCATTGGTAAATTTTGTTACAATAGTTAAGGGTAAATTTGGTAATTAAAGGTAAACAAATAATATGATACGAACTATAAAATTACCTTAATACTTTTCAAATCATTATTTTATTAAAAAAATTAGACCCTTAATACATGTATTTTGAAATTTCACCATTTAATTGACACAGTTTTATTAAAATGTCAAAGATATTATTAAAATCATTGAAAGTGGAAAAATATCAAACTATTATTTATTATGAATTTAATAATTTTTATACAGGTTCAATGAGTAGATATTCTAGATCATAAGTACTATATGTAAATATAATTTTATTATTTACGTCATGGTAATTTAATTATAATTTTTTGGATGAAATAGTTACCATAAATTCTGACACAACACTGATTCAATATTTGTTTTACTAATATAAATATCAAATAAGTGATAGTAAAAATATTAAAAGAAATATGATTTAAATTAATTAAGGTACTAAAATAATTTTATAGGTGAATAGGATATATTATGTGTTTATTACATGATTTTTTATATGTTATCTTTCCGTATTTATTTTATAAAAAGTCAAAGTAATGAATAGTTTCAAAATTCACACTATTGATAATATATGAAAATAATATTATATTAAATTATATAAATTTTTTAAAAAAATAAAAAATAAAAAATGATTATGATAATATATAAAATTTATTTTGAATTCCATTTATGGGAAAATTATATCCCAAAAGTGAAAAATATAACTTTTAAATATTTAAAAGTTGTTACCGTGATTAAAATTTAAATTCGTTAATTACAGTTCACCAAAATGAAATAGTTTAAAATAAATAAAAAATGTATAAATTTTATTTGTACATGATATGAATACACTCTCTTATCTTATATTATATTCCAAGTCCATTTTATTTTATTTGGAATAAAAATTTAATTTTTTATAATTTTTTATTTTTTGAAATTTTTAAAAACACCCATATCCTCCCTTATAAATACCAACCCTTACAAACCCATACCCTCAAACCTTATAAGAAATTATTCTCTCCAAAATATTAGAAAAATAATCTCATTATAACAATATACCCATCCTTGTACTTTTTTCTCCCCTAAAGTCCAATTCCAAGCTCCTCGTGTGGTCTTTCAAGGATAGGATATTCCATAGGTACAATTCTCAAACCATTTCTTTTAATTTCATCTCATATTCAACTTTATCCTCACCTACTTCATCCATAAGAAACTAATAAATATAGTATCATATATATACTAGAATTTTATATTTATAATGTAATATCTTTGGTTCACCTCCTTTCTTAGGTCCTCATATTTAGAGAAATGATACCATTGTCCGAATTATGGGGATTTACTATCTCTGTGGATAATGATCTATTTTTCATCATTTCCTACTTCATGGATTGTACTAAATTCATAGAGAAATTAAAATAGAACCACTAAACCATTAAAAAACACTCTAGGAACAACTGAATTTATCATTATAACTCATAAAAATGTTTATAATTATTTTAATAAATTATAATAACCCATATAAATGATGAACCAGTTCTTAATTATTTAATTAATCAATCTAATGTTATTGTATAAAATTGTAAGTTTAAGTGAATAACATTTCAGATATAATGTAAGGGATCAATTCAAACATCAACTTTACCATTGTGTTAAGTTTTCTCTATCATTACCATATTTATTTATTAACTATTATTATATAAATCATCTATTTTATTTTCTTATAAATGAATAATTTGTATGTATCTCTGTTAATATCTCTTTTTTGGGGAATTATATGTTTTTAAAATAATCCCTTCACAGTTCCCTTTGGTAATCTAACCGTGTTAATGGAAACTTCTTCTCTTCATACTCATTTTCAAGTACACTAAATAAACTATTTTATGACACCAATATTTTTTATAAAATTTGTAATTTTATCACGGAAAAGTATATCTTTCCATTTTTGGTCTTATTATATAAATTATTTCTTTATACTCATTAAAGAAACATTATTGTTTTCTTTTAAGGAGCACTAATGTTGCTAATTTATAATGTTTCTTGAAAACAATTTTTCATTAATTCACTTCATTTTTCCATAATTATTCATGATTATACTTATTTTTCTATTATTATCGTATATAATGATTTAAATCCCATGTTTCCGGGATTCCATGGTTACACAGCAGTTGGTTATTGATTATGACATGATTATGATAATCATTTCGATCAATGGGTAATACTTCTTTTTATTCTTGTTGATTGATTATTTATGTGAACACATATTCATAAACTTGTTGTGATGGGTGAAACCAGATAAATCTTTAATGCATTAGGGGATGTTTAGTCTCAAAAGACATCATTTTTAGGATAGGGATAAAACAAAATTCTATTTGGGGACTCTGTTCACCATGTGATATATTCTTGGTTGTTAGTATTAACACATTTTTATGTCACGTTATATGTTTTTTCCAATTTTAAATATTTCCATGGTCAAAAGATTCCATGTTCTTTGTTTCATTATTTCTCATTTCCATTAACGATTCATGCCTTTTATGTTATCATGGTATTCCACCTTACACAACTTCTATTCTCTACTCCCATGTTTATTCCCTTACTATTATTTTAAGAACATCCCTTTTGTATATGTATTCCCCATTTTATCTTATGTAGATATAGGAGCTCCAAGGAAGTGAGGAGATCTTTATGGAAGAATAATAAATAGATTTTTTTATTCTAGTCTCATTTTTTTTAATTATGTACCTAGTCTCCCAAAGACACCTGAAATTACAATCCATGGTTTGTAATTAAATATAAATATGCTTAAAATCATGTAATAGATACTGTGAAACAGTATTGGGTCTCTATAATTGGTATCCTAGCATGGTCAAGTTTCTTTTGGGTATTTAGACTACAAAAATATGGCTGGACACAAGGGATAACACTATCCCCAAGGATAAACTGGGATGGATCATAAGTTAACACAAGTTATGAAATACTTTTCATCAACAAGTTTAACATTCAATGTTTATAGTTCCCTTTTTTGTCTTATCGGCATTTTTTTCAAGCCCCGTAAATTTATTGATATTTTTTATATAATGCCTTGAAACAGAAACACCCAACCCAACAAAAAATGTGAAAGGAAATTCTAATATCTCTTTCATTATGTTGAAACATGAGGTAAAAGGTATCTTATATCTTTAGGATAGTATTATATCATATGGATCAATCTATGAATAATACATTAAATCATGTGGAATGAACTCCTTCTCAAAAGGAAGATCGATTTGTGGTTATATCCTTTATGAGAAAAATAACATTTTACATTAGTGGGTCTTCATGTTCCCTATTTCTGGAAAAATGTATTTACTCCATTGAGAACATTTTTTATATCCTCCAATGTTCAGAAGATGATAATGTCGTGTTAGTTGTCTATCATTATGAAGGGGATGCTGATTATTAGAGGACACTAAAACAGAACATAAAGATTAAAGTAAAAAATGAATTCCAAGGAATGGGATTCATTTAAGAAATTATTTTAAAATGAATATTTTCCCCAAACTATATACTTTAAGATGGAGAAAGAGTTCCTCAATTTGATGGAAAATGAAGTTGAGTAAGTCAGATCACGTGAAGAACACATCACAACACATTTACTAGTTTGTTCCATAATCATCATCAGTACATAATTTAATGTATATTCATTCTTTGGTTGTTTGAATCCATATATTTGAAAATACATATAAATTAGATACATTAATAGTTTATAGTAGAGTTTTAGCTATTCCTATAAATTTGAGATCGATATCGATGATTATTACTGGTCTCATGGGACTAGAGACAATAATATTAATATATAATTCTCATCAGGTGGTAAAACATAAAAATATCATAAAGGAATGAAATATCACAATCAGACTTATTAAAAGTGTGGAAAGTAGCATTCGAAAAACTACCACAGTGGGACCAAAAGGTGCTTTAAGTGTGGAAAAGGGGCTCACCATGATAAAAAGTTCCATAGTGAAATGATAAAACTCACTAATCAAGAAGTTTAAAAGATGGTTAAGATGAATTATATGACTACTAGACAATGCTTTTACGTCATTGATATCAATAATTATGTGATACAATTCACTAATCCAAGGGTTGTCATTGAGAATCAATAAAAACCACTTCTAAAAAAGAAAATAATGGAATATTATTTCACAAATTCTAATTTGGAAATCGAAAATGATGTAGTGATGGGTATGATGATTATTCATTCAATAATAGATAATGTACTATTTTCTTATAGTTCAATTAATTGTTACATATCTTTGAATATTTGTAGAACTATTCAATCACCACCTCAAAAAAGTAGGTTGAGTTATTTGTGAGAAAACAAATTGGTTAATTTATTGCATCAAAAGAGAATAGCTCCTCCCTAGTTAATTTTCGTGGACTAAATATTCCATTAAATATCATTTTACTTCATTTTGTGGAGTTTGATTCTATATTTGGCATGGATTTTAAATCATTACACTAAGGCAAGGTAAACTGTTGTGAGAGGGATATAACTCTTCACATTAAGAGGCATCCTCTAATTCAGTGAACATGTAATAAAGAGGATGAATCTTCTTCAGAATAATAAAATTATATGTAGATATTTTTTTATGAGTAAAAATATCTACCTCAAATGATTGAGACAAAGGAGAGGATCATTCTTGGTGACATGCACATTGTGAGGGACTTCACAGATGTGTTTCCTAAATAAATGTACGGTCTTCCACCAGATAGAGTTGTTGAGTTCTCAAATGACCTTATACCTAGATATAAACCATATCAGATTAACCTAATACAATTTAAACTATAGAGTTAGAATAATTGAAGACGTTATAACAATTGAATCTGAACATAGGTTTTATTTGCACTAGTGCTTCACCATGTGGTGCACTCGTCCTTTTCATCAAGAAGATTGATAGATTCTTCCACCTATGCATTGATTATCACGAGCTTTAAAAAATAAGTGTAATGAACAATTATCCCCTAACTCAGATAAATGCCTTGTTTGATCAACTCCATGGGGTTAAGTACTTATCTATGGTGGACCTTCGTTCAGGATATCTCCAATTGTTGGTGAAGAAGGAAGATATTCCCAAGACTACATTTAAAACAAGGTATGAACACTATCAGTTAATATTGATTTATTTTGGAAGTCTTTATTTATACATTAATATATATGTACTTAATTAATAGAGTCTTTGTATATTAAATAAATAAAATATTTGGAAATATTTTTCGATGACATTATGAAATTATCTATGATCAAGATGGAATATGAATAGTATTTGAATACTATTCTAAAGACTTTGTGAAGGGTAAACTATTGGTATGGTATTGTAAATTTGATTTATAGATGAAGGAAGTATCATTATTGGGACATTTTAGCACCAGAAATTGGATATCCATGGAACCATCTAAGACAAAGATAATTATGAACTGTCCCTAAACAATATCTGTAAAAGATATCTGTTGTTTCCCTCTTCTCTATAGGTATTAATAAAGATTTTTTAATAAATTATTATGATTTTCAATCCCACTAAACTACCTAAATCATATTCTAGTAATGTTTTTATGGACCATTGAAAGTAAAAAATGCTTCAAAGAGATAATCAAGTGGCTTATAATAACACTATACTTACACTACCCACATGGGGAGAACTCTTTATAGTATAAAGTTATTCTTTAAAGAAGGTATTATGATTTTTTCTGATTAAAAATGATAAATAGGTAACCTAAATCTCAAGGAAGCTAAAGGATCATGAGAGAAACTTTCCCATAGATGATCTAGAGTTGGCTATTGGGATATGTCCATCGAAAGTATAGCGGATTTATCTCTATGGGTATATATGTGAGTTATATACTGATAAAAAAATCACATATAAATATTCACTTAGAAGGATCTTAACCGGATAAAAGTGGATGGTTAGAGATAATTATGGACTATGATTTCACTCTTCACTACCATCTGGGAAAGATAAATGGGTTGCTAATTCTCTTAGCCTAAAAGAAACTGCAACTCTATCGATGATGTGGACTGAGAAATACCCTCTATTAATGTATAGTCAAATAATGTATTTGGAAATCATAATGTAAATGAATACATCCTAGCATGACCAAATGATTTACCAAACATCATTCAATGATATGATTAACGAGGAACAAAGGGATGATTTTTCGATACAGAAGAAAGTGAAAGATGTAATGGAAAGGAAGCAACATAAGATCCACATCAATGATTTTGTGATCTCATTAGAAAGAGACTTTGTGTGTATTCATCACCTGAGATATGTAATTAAGTTTTGAATAATGAAAATAGATCACCCTTCTATATCAATATTGGATGTACTAAAATGTACAGGGAAATTCAAGATAAATTTTTGTGGGAAAACTTTAAGTAGGATATTGTAGAAAATATATTACAGTGTTTAATATGTCAACATGTTAAACCGGATTGATGGATGTTAAAAAGGGATGATATAACCAATACCTATACCCATAAGGAAATTAGATAATGTCGCTATATGCTTTTTTACTGGTCTTCCAAAGGCATGCTAAGGAAATAATACTATATGGGTTGTGGTAGATCGACTCACCAAGACTAACCACATCATTGAAAATCGAGAAGAATTATCACTAGAAAAACATTTCAAGATATATGTGAAGGATGTAGTGAGTATGCATGGTGTTATTCTTTTGGAAATATCCGGATATGACCTAAGGTTCACATCAATAATCTAGATAAGTCACCAACATTCATTGAGTACTGAATTAATTTCATCATGAACTATCACCCCAAAACTTATGGCTAGTCTGAAAGGAATATTCAGAATATGAGGACATTATAAGATCCTCCACAATGGAATTAAAAGGTGGATGATATCAAAATATTCCAATGGTGAGTTCATATATAACAATATATTTCACTCAAGTATTCTCATGGCCCCATATGAAGCTCTATATGGGATGTGTTTTGGAACACAAATTCGTTGAGATGAAGTTACAAAAAAAAATCTACATAGTCATGATCATGTCCAATAGATGATAGAGAAGTTTTAGGCCATACAATAACAAATTAAATCTAATCAGAGTTGGAAAAAGAGTTAGGCTAACAACTGTTGAGGGGACTTGGAGTTCACTATTTGAGATAATGTTTTTCATTAAATATCATTATGGAAGAGATTCATGTTATTTTTTAAAAAATGGAATCTTAGACAAAGGTTTCTTGGACCCTTTGAGATCCTTGATCACATGGGAGAATTGGGAATTTTTTTGATTCTCCACCCAGTACAGATCACATTTATGACAAGTTCCATATATCACTCCAGAAGAAGTAAATACCTGATCCCTCACCTTTAATGAATCTATTTGATGTGAAACAATAGAATGATATATTTTATGATGAGAAATAAGTGAAGATAATGGATGTTATAGATAACATTCTACCCAAAATGACCTCTCATATGGTTAAAGAACTACTCTGGAAAAAAATTATTAATAGGCCACATGGGAACTGGAGGATGTAATGAAAGAGAAGTACCCTCACATTTTGAGGGTGAAATTGCATAAGGGGGAATAATGTAAAACCCCTTTCTTTTATTAAATATTAATCTTTACATAGTATAATTTCTTATAAAGCTTGTGTTTTACCTAATATCAAACTTAAATGAACAACTAAAAAATTATCTAAATGTTACAGTTATAACCTAGCCAATATAATGGTTTATATGAATAGAATTAACTAAATTATAAAAATATGTATTACACATGTGACCAGTTAATTATGAAAGAAAATAAATAGAAATATTTTTATGAAAAACAATTTAAATGTGAATATGTGTTTCTTATACCAATAAAATGAACTGATTATTATTTTTTGATTATATTAATTATTTATAAATTTAATATATTCTATATAATATTTAACATTCATACTATCTGTGCTAAATACATGATATGAAAATAAATTCAATATTACATATAAATTGTTTATTTTTTTATTAGATGCTTTTCAACCATTTGATAACACACTCATTTTGTAACTAAATTTTGACTTTTATATATATTTTATTTGAAAAAATGAACTTCAATTTTTTATTTTGAAAGGAGTTTTTTTCATAGGCTATATTTTTCTTATTTTCTGGATATGTTTCATTTTAATAGTGAAAATAGTTAATTTTATTTAAAAAGAAAATTTATTTTTATTGTTTTTGAAATATAAAATTATTCATTGAATTGATTTTAAAATTTAATTCTATTAATTTTATTTAAAATTATCTAGTCCTAGTATTTTAAATATATTTAATACTTAAATATAGAATAAAAACATGATATCTTTAATAATGACTTTTTATTTCTGGAAAACTATTTTTCATTTACCATTTTTGATTTTAATATAATTTATATTTTATTTATTATGTGATTTTAATTTTAAAAAATATATTCCATATTTTGGAATTTGGAGGTCCAAATTTAGTAAATCTACCCCTTTTATTATTTTCAATATGAATAGTATCCTTGATAAATTTTGTTACTGTGGTTAATGGTAAACCGGGTAATGGGGGGAAAATTACTATGATATAAACTATAAAATTACACTAAAACATTCCCAATACATATTATATGAATCAAATTTGAATCTTAAAATATAATATTTGAAATGTAATCATCTAATGGTGACTCATTAATCTAAATAAAATAGATATTGTTGAATTAAATGAATGTGAAAAAATATAACACCCATATGTTTTATATGTATAGTGATTTTAATATAGTGTTAACCAAGAGAAATATTAGGTAATAAATATTATCTATAATGAAAAAATAATTATATACATCATGGTAATTTCCTTATAATTTTTTGGGATGGAATTATTACCATCAATGCTGAAACAACACTGATGGAGTAATTATTTTATTAATATAAATATAAAATAAATTATATTCAAAATATTTTAAAAAATAACATGGATTAATTAATGTTCTATATAAATTTTCTTGTTGATTATTACATAATATAGTTTTATTAAATGATTTTTTTGAAGTGATCTTACAATCATGATTTTATTAAAATTCAATGTAATGAATAGTGTAAAAATTGTCATTAGTTATAATTTCTGAAAATAATATTTTATTAAATTATTTATAAATCATAAATATCATAAAAAAATATAGACTTATTATGATAAGGTTTATAATGTCATTAATTGTTCATTTATAAAAAAAATTCACAATATAAGTAAAAATATTGTAACCTTTTAACGTTAAAAAGTGGTTACCACAATTAAATTTATTGTTGGTTAATTAAGGATTAATAAAATTGATACGTTTTAAAATAAAACCAAATCAGGAATCAATTTTACTTATTTATGTGATTATAACACTATATTAGCTTATCATTGAACCAATATCGATTTTGTGGTTTTTTTTTGAAAATTTATTTATTATAATTTATTCTTTAGATAAATCCCCAAAACACCCCTCTCTTCACATATAAATACAACCCCTTAAAAAAACCACCCCTAACACCTTCCCAGACTTTAATATCTCAAAAATATATGAGAAATAATTTACTAAAAACTACAGCCACATAATTTTTGGTTTTTTTCTCAGTTAAATACCAAAACATTGATCCCCACGTGAACTTTTCAAGGTGGTGATATTAATGAGGTTCCTTTTCTCAAACCATCTCTTATTATTTCATTTATTCCTCTACCTTCTCTTCAAATAATTCATCCTTTAGAGATTAATAATTAAATTATAATTTATATACATGAATATTATATATATAATGGATTATAATCTATCCTCCTACTTTTTCATATCTTCATATTCAATATAACAAAACTATTGTAAAATTATGGAGGATTAGCATCTTCGTGGATAATGAGTTTTTTTTCTATTACATACTTCATGGTTGGAAATAAAACTATAATTATGGTTAAATCATATTGTAAAAATCATATTATAACTTATTTCATGTTCTATATATACTATTTATACATAATAATAAATAATGAAACAATACTAGTTCATGATGATAAAAAAAGTGCCAAAATAAACTAAGTATTTATCATTAATGTCTCATCTAATGAATCATACAAATGTCAGAATAAAAAATGACACATGGAACCAATTATAAATATGGATGTTAATTAGTACAATTTAATTTCACTTATGGGGTCTTATTCCCATTCTACAATAACTTTTATAATTTTACACAAGTTATCCAATCATGAAATCATGAAATGAACACTCTTAAAAAGAATAAATGATCATTATAACTCATAAAAATGGTCATAGATTAGCTTAATAATATTATAATAAACCATATACATTTTGAAGTGGTTATAAATTAATTATTTAATCTATCTAATTTTATTATATAGTATATTAATAAAAAGTGTAGACTGCTTTTGGACGTAATGTAGGGGTTCTCTCATAACCTTAATATTACCTTTAGCTTACACTTTCTCTCTATTTACCTTATTTATTTATTCATTGTTATTATATAATTATACAAATTAATTTTTTTATGTACCAAATAAATTTATGTATCTCAATAAATTTTTTTTGAATTTAGAATTATATGTTTTTATAACATTCCCTTCTCAATTCAACTTGATAAGTAAACCCGAATAAAGGGAACATCTTCATTTCATATCCATTTTCATGTACACTACAAAAACTATTTTCAGCCAAATATATCTATTTAAATCAATACTTTTATCATAAAAATTAATCTTATATCATTTTTTGTTTTAGGAAATAAATTATTCTTTTATACTCTTAAAAGACACATTATTCTTTTCTATTAATCCATTCTATAGTGGATCTTTTCTAAAGATTGTTAAAAAATAATTTTAAGGTTCTCACATCAGTCAAAAAAAGTTCATTATATATATTTATTTCTATTTATTGATTTTCTAGAAGTGATTTCAATCCCTTATTTCTTTGATACCATTGTTACACACCCTTTTGTTATGACTTTTGACATGATTATGATACACATTTCTCTATATGGGTAACCATTACATTTATTCCTTATGTTTTATTGTTTTTATGGAACACATTTGAATGAAAATTTTATTATGGGAGCACTAAAATAGAGATGTTATTAAATGGTTAATTTTTAGTCTCATAAGATTTCATGTTTATCATAGGGAGTAGACCAAATTCCATTATGAGACTCCATTTACCATGTGATATAGTATTTGTAGTCAGTCTTGACTCATGTACATGTCATTTTATATGTTCCCTTAACATTCTTATATTTACATGTACATAATATTAAATGCTCTTTATTTCATTCTTCCTTATGTTAATTCTTTATAAATTACTTTTATCTTAACATGTTATGCCTCCTAACACATGTTCCATGCTTTATTCCAATGTTTATTCCCTTCCTGAATATTTTTTCTCATCACTTTTGTCTATGTGTTCCCTAAGTTATCCTATGCAGACTAGGGAGATCAAATGAATTTAAGAGATTATTATATTAGATTAATAAATAGATTTTTTATTATATCCTCGGGTTTTCTAATTATGTACATAGTCTAACAAAGACACTTGAGATTATGATCCTTGATTTTTAGATAAGGATAATTTTGATTAAAATAATGTAATTATATTTGAAATATGACTGGGTAACTATAACCATTTTTTTTTGATATTCAAACAACATTGAGGGATATCATGAAACACTTCTAGATATAGGATCTCAAGATCTATTAGATTATGAACATGATGTAACACTTCATAGTCAGCTGTCCAAAGAAGTCCTCCATAATTTTTGGAATCCCATTTGTGAGGAGTAGCATTGCAACTTACCGTACTATCCATGTATTATTTTAATAGAGTAATAGGATCTTTTGAATCCATAGATTAACATCTCAGGTCTTCAAGTATGCTAGTATTCAATACAGTAGGGTCAAGGTATGTCTCTTAATTTCTAAATAATCTATGATGATGGTTCATAATTAAAAGTATTCCACTGAGGAATTGGAGCCACTGAATGTGGGTTTTGGATTTGATATATAGAACTTTTTTACTAGTTTCTATATTTCTGGTACAAATTTTCTAATAAGTTTTTGTAATTTGGGAAGATATATTTACATTCACTATATAGGACACTAAATTAGACTAATTACCTCAACTTAGAACACTGTTATTGGGCCAATCCAATTATCCATTTATCATGGGATGGCCAAAACCCTCCCAAAAGGGATCAGGAATATACATATACTCCATAGTGACTCTCGAATTATGCTATAGAGTCACATGAAATGCGGAGGTGGGGTTGTGTGTGAGAATCCTAGTCACTATTGATGTTATCATTATGACCTCAAAAACATATAGGATATGGATATGAATTGATTCGTATCCCGCCATCATTACCTGTATATTAAGAGTGACTTATTAAATATGAAAAGGAATATAAACCAATTTTGTACCAGATCAGGGATTTATTAAAACTCATGTCCTCCACTAATTGTCGAGATATGCCAATAAAAAACAGGTGTAGAGGATGATATACAGGCCATCCACCTTTTTCTATCACGAACCTACTATCTTTCTCCACTATGTACAAATAGACTGTCCTATAGGTCTTTATGGATAAGGGTATGTGTGTATTCAGAGCCACTATTTTTTATAAAAATTTGATTTTGGAATTCTTTGAATGTTTTTTAACAAGGACAGTAGGGTTGAATGGTGTGCTAAAGTGTTTATGACTACCCACGATTTCCCTCCAAATTATTCTGGTAGGATTATTTAGAGGGAATATATCTATGGTATCACTCCCTAATAACTGGTTAATGACCTTGAAAAATAGTCATGGGTTCATGGGACCAAGTGGCTTTTTTAATCTCCTAAGAGAATCCCCCCCATCATGTTAAGGTTTTGTTTAAGTGTAGTGTTAGTTGTGGTGGATGATGGTAGAAGCCCATTGGTGGGACCCCTAAATATTCTATATGAGACTGTTAGATATATCGTGATCATCCTTCATGATACGAGGGATTAATTATTTACAACATTATTGTGATAAAATCTTGAAATGATTTGACATGGAAACTGGTTCCCTATTCTTTTGGACCACCAATCATCATTGACTGCATGGATGGTGGGGATTCATGTGTGGGAGGTATTTTTGGGCTACCTCCAATGCTGTTATAGTACCATTTTGTTGGTACCACCTAATTATCATGTTTTAGACCTATAATTGGAGGGAATGGGTTAGTGACAGTATCATTTGATTGATTAAGGACCCATTAGTAGATTCAAATGATTGAATTGGTTGAATGGAAACTGTTTGATTGGATTAAAGGGATTTCTTGAGAAAATTTCTTATATACAGATGAGTAACCAAAAAATAGAATACCCCATAAATTTTTAATCTCAATAAATAAGAACATGAATAATTAATTTATTTCTATCTATGTTTTTGGCCCACTTTAAGTTCATTCATGAAGGGGCATGACATGTGATTGACACAGTCAAATACTACTTGAGAAATAATGTCACATTCATGTTTTTTTGTTTGAGTGAGTTATGAAAAACCAAAATGGAACACTTTTTATGGTGAGAAAAGTATATGTGTTGGGTTGACAATTTTCTTCACCTAACACACTCCATGCCAACACTTGTTTGGAGCTGACAAGGACATTATTTATGAAGGCATGTGATCACATGTATTTGTCTAATGAGAACGCAAAAGATGAGTGGTCTGGTAGGTGTAGAATTATACCTCATATAACCCTTGGGGGGGGGGTTACAATTTCCAACTCTAGTACTCTCCTAAATATTTAATTCATAATTGTGAATACATTATTAAATTCCCAAATATCAAATGGGACTCCCTTTTATCGAAAATTAATTACTTTGGAATGTGTTTATTTAAGAATTATTTCAATGTATATATTGTTCTTCAACTCTAGAAACATTTGTATGTGTCCAAGGATCTATATCGACTTCACCCTCTTGTAAGTGGGTTGGAGAATCGTATATCATTTATAATCAAGATTCTAGTTTTAAGCCACACAGTTGGATTCTATGGAATTTATCATCCTCCGGAAAGATGATAGATATATATATATATATATGATAGGATCAATCTGATGAGGAGGTCTTCCTTCATATCATTGTGAATGGAATCAAAACTGATGGAGTTCTATGATGACTGATGGGACATATCATACATTTTAAGTTCATGTGATGAGGACTAATCTATAGAGTTTAATTCCATGTAGTAGGGATGTCAACATGAAAATTTTCCTAGTCAATGGATAGTGTGGTGCTTATTCTTAAGGGGACCAAAAGAACTAAGAATGAATGTATCCTCCTACACCAGAGAATGATCTTATAGAGAATATATTCCAGTAAGGATGGTGATGATAGAGACTTTAATGGAATCTAGAACCAAAGATATATATGTTCCTACAGGGGATGTATCCCAGGTAACATTACAGAGAATCGTGGGTGTTCGGTATAGACCATAGAGATTCTTCCTACATATCCCACTTATTCTAGAATTCAATCCCACAAAGTTCATAGCTATAGGGATTAAAACTTAATATGATGCAGATATGGTTTATGTGGTTAAGAATAATATCGAATCGGAGGCCCATAGAGTGGGGCCCTATGGATTTCAATATCCCTACTAACCACTATGACCATGTGAGTCATGATTGGTATGATAAATACAAGGAATTGTTAGTTCTAAAAAATACACAATCCCCTTCATCTGCTAGATGATGAGGCCAATGAAACAGGAGAGGGAGATGACAATAAGGTACCTATCTCATATTTTATGTTCCTAGCCAAGATAGTCACATCCGGCTACCCATTTGGTTATCACCCAATAAGAAAAGTGATGAATTACTCCAATTGGGATTTGTAAAGACCCGTAAAATTCAAGGGAATTTTTTTTTTCTTAATTTTCTTTAGAATTTTACAAGAGCGCGGTTTCAGACGGCACCTGATTCCGAGGCCCGGAGTGCCCGGAATTAATTTCCGAAGTTTGGCTCGGGTACGTTCAGTGAACGAACGAGCGGGAATTTCTAACTTTTGATACGGTGCTCGGAATTGAAATCCGAGGGCACCGATGAACTCACAGCGCCGATATTCGCTTAAAGAGTCCTTTTCGGGAGTTGCGTTTGTTGCGAGTTGAAAGTTAGTTTTGGGGTTTTCAGTTGAGTTAAATAAAATTTGTGTAAGACAAATTTTATTATAACTTCTTAAAACCTATCAAAGGAGGTTGGAAGTGGGACCCACACCCACTTAACCTCCCTTGGGAGGATTAAGTGTGGTGGGGCCCACACGAACCCCCACCTTTTCAACTCCCCTCTCTTCCTCTTAATGGCTTGACAAGTTAACTTCTATTTAATTATACAATTCATGTATATTAAATAAGTGAGTTAATTTTGGAGTTATCCATTTTGAATTTCAAACCTTTGAAATTCTAGTGTGTTATGTGATAATAAAATAAGATGTTGTCTTATTTTATTTTGGTTCATTGGTTTGTCTTCTTGAGAGGTGGAGAGCATCATTTTCTTCTTCTTCATCATCTCTGACGAAGATCACGAAGAACGCTCAACCTCAACGAAGAACGCGAAGAACGCCGTTCTTCAACGAAGAACTTCTTCGCCGAAGAACACGGTCTTTCCGCGACGCCATATCCGTGACGTGACGTTCTTCTTCCACATCATCTTTTCCGCGACGAACGCCATCGACAACGACTCTTCCTCCGACATCAAAGGAATCGACATCGATATTTCACGACTACGTCAACGTGCGTCTATCGAGGTAGAGGTCCTTGAGTTCGTTGTTTTCTTTATAATTTGACTTTCCTCAAGACTTGACGTAGAACGCTCAAGTTCCGACGAAGAACGCCGCTCCTCTCTTCTTCGTCTTCGGTGTCAACGAGAGAGAACACCGCACCTTCCTCGGACAACCTTCGTCGGCGTACAAGGATTCGCCAACGACGTGCCTCTTCGGACGCGTCTCTTCGTCAACGGATTTGACGAACGACGACCGCGACGCCCGACCTCCGCGACGCCGTCTTCCGCGGAACGTAGACGATTCTTCGAATCTTAAACCCGAGGTAGGGGATGTTGGTTTAATATTTAATTATCTCATTCTTGCTCGTGGTTCGTATGACTAACGTGAGGATGTTGATTATTTAAAGTTGCGTTATTATTTTAACGTGAGGGGGTCGGACCGCACGAACACGGCCGAACCCCCTCCAACGTTCTTGTTTGTTTTTGCGGAGGAAAGCAAGTGGCGTGGTGCCGTCGCACCACGCAGATGATTGTTCGTTTATTTTACGCAACGCCGTCGCACTACGCCGAGGAGAGTCTTCAAGAACGCGACGCCGTCGCGCCGCGTTGGAAGGATTCATGGCACGGCGAGAGGGGCGCGGTGCCGTCACACCGCGCCGGACGACGAACACCGCGGCCGGTTCCGGGCCGCGGCGGGACGAGAAGACCGCGGCCGGTTCCGGGCCGCGGCGGGACGAGGAGACCGCAGCCGGTTCCGGGCCGCGGCGGAAGAGCAGACCGGCGGCCGGGCCGCCGGCATCGGAAGCCGAAGAGGGGACCGGATTTTTCCGGTCCCGTTGGAGAAAACCGGCCGGCCAGCTGGCCGGCCGGATGCCATTAAACCGGGGGAATTAATCCCCCGGCCACTTCATGAAACCCCCTCTTAAAGAGGGGGCGGTTATCTTGTGGGGTGCAAAGCCCCCCGTTTCTGCCAATCAAAGCCCCCCACTTGAAGGGGGCGGTTCTTGAGGGAAGGGGGCAGCCAGCCCCCTTGGATCGGCGCCAGCAGGCCCCCCCACGTGAGGGGGGGGCGGTTTTAATAAAACCGGCGCGGCACATAGGCCGCGCCAGTTGAAGAAGGGCGGGGGCTTAGCCCCCCGCGTGTGCCGCGGCCCGCCGCCGCCACCGCGGCCCGCCGCCGCCGCCACCGCGGCCCGCCGCCGCCGCCGCGCCGCCGCGCCACCGCCGCCGCGCCGCCGTCGCCGCCGGCCGCCCCCGGGGGGGAGGGGTCGGGCCGGGTCGGCCCGGACCCGGACCCCCCCGTTTCGAACCAGAATTGGTTTATGGCTCATAACATGAGCCTCGGACCTCCGAATGACGAACCGTCTGCGGCAACGCGATCCTTGGATCAAGACGGTCGTTTCGGTATATCTCACTCAAGGTTTCGGGTTACTTTGAGTTCGGCCGGGTTGGTTCGTTCACGAAACCAACCGGGCCTTCGGAGCGGAAACGCTCATATCTTGAGCCACGAACGTCCGATTGACGCGTCGTCAGTCGCGTTGCGTTTCTCTTAATGAGAAGGATCTTTTGGCATACTCCGCCCGAGGTTTGGACGCAGGTGGAGTATGGTCGGGTTGGTTTTGCCTTAGAAACCAACCGGGCCCCGGAGACAAAAAAGCCAATAACTCACAGACCGGGCGTCCGATTGACGCGCCGTCTGTTTCGTTGACTTCCTCTTGATGAGACGGAACTTTTGACATACTCCGCCCGAGTTTTGGATGCAGTCGGAGTATGGCCGGGTTGGATTGTACCCGAAATCCAACCGGGCCCCTGGAACGGGAAAGCTGATATCTTTCAGACAGGACGCCCGTTTGACGAACCGTCAGCGGCGTTGGTGGTTACGTTGAGTAACGGTCCCTTTGAGTATACCCTATGGGAGTTCAGGGAACAGTTGTGATACGGCCGGGATTGGTTCGCACACGAAACCAACCGGGCTCCTGGGACGATAAGGCTAATAACTCACAGACCGGGCGTCCGATCGACGCGCCGTCTGTTGCGTTGAGACCCCAGTGACGAGACAGTCTTTGGAGATACTTCTTTGTGGGACTTTGTGATACTTGGAGTATCGACCAGTAGCTCGTGGAGCGGACCCTCCCGGAGACGAGCGTGCAGAGTACGGAGACCGTGTAGCCGGCTGAGACCTGACGACTGCTTGACCGACTCGACTTGGAGTGAGTCGACTAGCCCAGTGGACGGAGCGCCCAGTAGTTGGTAGCAGATCCACGGCGGACGGAGCGCCTGTTAGTTGGCAGCAAACCCGCGGTACTCGACAGGAGGAGTACCTCAGTAGGCTATTTGGGCGAGCGCCCGGTATTTGGCGACAGACCCTCAGCGGACGGAGCGCCAGGTAGTTGGCCGCAAACCCGCAGTACTCGACAGGAGGAGTACCTCAGCAGTCTTAGGTTAGTGAGCGGCGGCCTCGGAGTCGTGACAGGACCACTGTACACTCTAGAGACGGAGCTCTTCAGCAGTTACGGTTTCGATAATGAAAATCCTGGTTTGAGCTGAGACTTTTGACCTTGTGTTTACTTCATGATTGAGATGGGTCACTTGCTAACTTTGGTATATGTATGGGAATATACCCGGGTTGTGGTTATCCGTCGTTTTCTCAATCCTTGTGTTTCCTCATGATTGAGATGGGTTACTTGATAACTTAGGTATATGTATAGGCATATACCTAAGTAGGGTTTATCTGTTGAGATCTTCTTGTGTTTGTCCTTGTTGGTTTTAGTGAGACCTTGAGGGTCTCGGGGTCCCTACTGAGTATCGTTATACTCACCCCTGCACGGGCTATGCCCGCACCTCGTTGTGTTGGTTGCAGACGACGGACAGTGCTGACAGAAGCCGAAGGTTCAAGGACTTGACGGTACCTGGAGGTGGACTATACGACGAGGCGGTACCCGGAGGTGGACCACTGGGCGGGACATACTCGGAGCGGATGGCGGGACCCGGAGAGCAGAGGAGCTATCTGTACCCACCCTTCAGGTGGGATTTCCAGTGGACATCTCAGCGTAGCAGCTTTACTTTTCAGTCGCTGTTTTCCCTTTCGAGTTGTACTTTACAGTTGGGATTGTATTTCCGGCCCCTTTTTACTTTTCAGCTCTTCTTTTTGTACTTAGTGTTTTACTTCCGCTTGTACTCTGTGGTGCTTGTTTTCTTTATAAAGGCAATGCCTTCCCAGTTATCGGGATTTTACGCCTTTGGTGCTAGTCGCCAGCCCCTGGCCTATGGAAGGCGGGCTTGGGGTAGTCACGGCACGGGCCCCGAGGACGGGTCGTGACAAATTGGTATCAGAGGAGTTCGGTTCTACCGTAGAACTTATAACTCTGATCTTTCTTTCTGTGAAGCAATAGTGTTAAGGGTGCCGAGTGTGGTTTTCAGTTCAGGGAGTCCAGTGTTGGTGCGGGCGGCCGACGTATCCATACACCAGGACCCGGACAACTGATTTCCGACTTTGTGCACGAAAACACTGATTGCGTGTGTGTTTTCAAAAGTTTTTCCCCTTAAAACAGCTCAAATCAGGTCAGCTCACCAGGTATAATCGTTTGATCGTGTTACGTTGTTTCTTTCAGGATGGCCCCACGACGGCAGCCAGTTAGGGTTCCGAGAATCGAACGTGACGACAGCCCACCGAGCGACGAGGCCTCGGTGCAGGGCCCTTTGTCAGAAGTGGCACCGGCGGTAGCTCTACCCGCCGAGCCCCCGATGCTTCCAGCAGCAGCCGCTGACGATGCACGTCGCCTCAGCGCACTGCATGAGTTTCAGCGCCAGCGACCGCCCAGGTTTCGCGGGGAGACGGATCCCCAGGCTGCAGAGGACTGGCTGGAGGCAGTGATACGAGTGTTTAGGCTAGTGAGGACACCAGCAGACCTCATGGTGATCCTCGCTGCGAGCCTACTACACGCAGCAGCAGGTAGGTGGTGGAGCCACTTGTTTCAGTTTTGCGATGAGATGAACTTCGCATGGGAAGACTTCGAGACCTTCTTCAGGGTGGAGTTTGTGCCAGTATCTCTACACCCCGAGCGTGTACAGGAGATTCTGCCTTTGCCGCGTGTTTTTCGATCAGAAGCCGAGTCATCTGTGGGCAGTAGACAGATGATGCAGAGGTCCAGGAGGACCAGACCAGCAGTTGGGCGATCTCGGGTTTTAGGACCAGTGGTGCAGGGCACCCGGAGTGGGAACAGAGCTAGCCGTGCAAGGAGCAGGTTATGTTACTCCTGTGGCGGAAAGGGTCACCTAGCACGTGACTGTCCGACTCCTCGATCCGCAGGCTTGGAGGGAGCCACCGAGGTTGAAGCAGCGACAAATGCTGGAGCTCTGGGAACAGGTGGACAGGGGAGGAACTAGTGGATACGTCTTTTGTACTTCTAGTTCCATGTTGATGTTGCTTTTGTGTAGCGTCTTGTAATATGAGCTGCAATAATAAAAAACGCATACCTTTGTGATGTTTTCTTTCTTGTCCTCTTTTGTGATGTTACTAAGAGGTTCCATTTGACTGTTGACTTGACCCTCACTTGTGAGACATCTACTGGAGGAGACCGGTTACCACACACTGATGCCGACAGTGTGGCTCAACCCTTGGAGGCGAGAGTAACGGTTGGATCTCTTAGTAGTAGCGTCGAGGCCTTACGACGTCATCCTTGGTATGGATTAGTATTATCCATGTTAGGATTGACTGTTTTAGGCAAAGAATGTGGTTCATCCAGGGGATGAGACCAGGTTTCTCTTATCGGCAAAGAAGAAATCTTGCAGCTCTTGTGGGACCAGAGATGGTCCGGGCCACGTCAGAGGAGGTCCATGTCATCCAGGAGCGGATGAGGACAGCACAGAGCCGGCAGAATTCATACGCTGACAGGAGGCGGAGGCCACTAGAGTTTGAGGATGGTGACCACATCTTCTTGCGGGTCTCAGCTCGACGTGGTATTTGGAGATTTGGCCGAGGCGACAAGTTATCTCCGCGCTTCATCGGACCCTTCCAGGTCCTCAGCAGGGTTGGCGAGGTGGATTATCGCCTGGCTCTACCACCTCAGATACACCGGGTGCACGACGTCTTCCACGTGTCTCAACTGAGGAGATACGTGCACGACCCGACGCACATCTTTGACCATGGGGAACTTGACGTTGACGATGGGGCGACTTTTACGGAGGTCCCGGAAAAAGATAGAGGATCGACAGGAGCGGGTCCTACATGGGCGATCGATTCCTCTTGTGCGCAACAGATGGCGGCACGGGAACCTCTAGGAGAGCACATGGGAGCGGGAGGCTCAGATGCGTGCTCAGTACCCTCTTTTGTTTCCCTAGTTTTTGATGTAGCTTTACGGGGACGTAAAGCCCTGAGGTGGGAGTAATGTAAAGACCCGTAAAATTCAAGGGAAATTTTTTTTTCTTAATTTTCTTTAGAATTTTACAAGAGCGCGGTTTCAGACGGCACCTGATTCCGAGGCCCGGAGTGCCCGGAATTAATTTCCGAAGTTTGGCTCGGGTACGTTCAGTGAACGAACGAGCGGGAATTTCTAACTTTTGATACGGTGCTCGGAATTGAAATCCGAGGGCACCGATGAACTCGCAGCGCCGATATTCGCTTAAAGAGTCCTTTTCGGGAGTTGCGTTTGTTGCGAGTTGAAAGTTAGTTTTGGGGTTTTCAGTTGAGTTAAATAAAATTTGTGTAAGACAAATTTTATTATAACTTCTTAAAACCTATCAAAGGAGGTTGGAAGTGGGACCCACACCCACTTAACCTCCCTTGGGAGGATTAAGTGTGGTGGGGCCCACACGAACCCCCACCTTTTCAACTCCCCTCTCTTCCTCTTAATGGCTTGACAAGTTAACTTCTATTTAATTATACAATTCATGTATATTAAATAAGTGAGTTAATTTTGGAGTTATCCATTTTGAATTTCAAACCTTTGAAATTCTAGTGTGTTATGTGATAATAAAATAAGATGTTGTCTTATTTTATTTTGGTTGATTGGTTTGTCTTCTTGAGAGGTGGAGAGCATCATTTTCTTCTTCTTCTTCATCTCTGACGAAGATCACGAAGAACGCTCAACCTCAACGAAGAACGCGAAGAACGCCGTTCTTCAACGAAGAACTTCTTCGCCGAAGAACACGTTCTTTCCGCGACGCCATATCCGCGACGTGACGTTCTTCTTCCACATCATCTTTTCCGCGACGAACGCCATCGACAACGACTCTTCCTCCGACGTCAAAGGAATCGACACCGATATTTCACGACTACGTCAACGTGCGTCTATCGAGGTAGAGGTCCTTGAGTTCGTTGTTTTCTTTATAATTTGACTTTCCTCAAGACTTGACGTAGAACGCTCAAGTTCCGACGAATAACGCCGCTCCGCTCTTCTTCGTCTTCGGTGTCAACGAGAGAGAACACCGCACCTTCCTCGGACAACCTTCGTCGGCGTACAAGGATTCGCCAACGACGTGCCTCTTCGGACGCGTCTCTTCGTCAACGGATTTGACGAACGACGACCGCGATGCCCGACCTCCGCGACGCCGTCTTCCGCGGAACGTAGACGATTCTTCGAATCTTAAACCCGAGGTAGGGGATGTTGGATTAATATTTAATTATCTGATTCTTGCTCGTGGTTCGTATGACTAACGTGAGGATGTTGATTATTTAAAGTTGCGTTATTATTTTAACGTGAGGGGGCCGGACCGCACGAACACGGCCGAACCCCCTCCAACGTTCTTTTTTGTTTTTGCGGAGGAAAGCAAGTGGCGTGGTGCCGTCGCACCACGCAGATGATTGTTCGTTTATTTTACGCAACGCTGTCGCGCTACGCCGAGGAGAGTCTTCAAGAACGCGACGTCGTCGCGCCGCGTTGGAAGGATTCATGGCACGGCGAGAGGGGCGCGGTGCCGTCACACCGCGCCGGACGACGAACACCGCGGCCGGTTCCGGGCCGCGGCGGGACGAGAAGACCGCGGCCGGTTCCGGGCCACGGCGGGACGAGGAGACCGCGGCCGGTTCCGGGCCGCGGCGGAAGAGCAGACCGGCGGCCGGGCCGCCGGTGTCGGAAGCCGAAGAGGGGACCGGATTTTTCCGGTCCCGTTGGAGAAAACCGGCCGGCCAGCTGGCCGGCCGGATGCCATTAAACCGGGGGAATTAATCCCCCGGCCACTTCATGAAACCCCCTCTTAAAGAGGGGGCGGTTATCTTGTGGGGGGCAAAGCCCCCCGTTTCTGCCAATCAAAGCCCCCCACTTGAAGGGGGGCGGTTCTTGAGGGAAGGGGGCAGCCAGCCCCCTTGGTTCGGCGCCAGCAGGCCCCCCCACGTGAGGGGGGGGGGGGCGGTTTTAATAAAACCGGCGCGGCACCTAGGCCGCGCCACTTGAAGAAGGGCGGGGGCTTAGCCCCCCGCGTGTGCCGCGGCCCGCCGCCGCCACCGCGGCCCGCCGCCGCCGCCACCGCGGCCCGCCGCCGCCGCCCCCGCGGCCCGCCGCCGCCGCCGCGCCGCCGTCGCCGCCGCCGCCGGCCGCCGCGCCGCCCCCGAGGGGGGTCGGGCCGGGTCGGCCCGGACCCGGACCCCCCCGTTTCGAACCAGAATTGGTTTTTGGCACATAACTTGAGCCTCGGACCTCCGAATGACGAACCATCTGCGGCAACGCGATCCTCGGATCAAGACGGTCGTTTCGGTATATCGCACTCAAGGTTTCGGGTTACTTTTAGTTCGGCCGGGTTGGTTCGTTCACGAAACCAACCGGGCCTTCGGAGCGGAAACGCTCATATCTTGAGCCACGAATGTCCGATTGACGTGCCGTCAGTCGCGTTGTGTTTCTCTTAATGAGACGGATCTTTTGGCATACTCCGCCCGAGGTTTGGACGCAGGTGGAGTACGGTCGGGTTGGTTTTGCCTTAGAAACCAACCGGGCCCCGGAGACGAAAAAGCCAATAACTCACAGACCGGGCGTCCGATTGACGCGCCGTCTGTTTCGTTGACTTCTTCTTGATGAGACGGATCTTTTGACATACTCCGCCCGAGTTTTGGATGCAGTCGGAGTATGGCCGGGTTGGATTGTACCCGAAATCCAACCGGGCCCCTGGAACGGGAAAGCTGATATCTTTCAGACAGGACGTCCGTTTGACGAACCGTCAGCGGCGTTGGTGGTTACGTTGAGTAACGGTCCCTTTGAGTATACCCTATGGGAGTTCAGGGTACAGTTGTGATACTTCCGGGATTGGTTTGCACACGAAACCAACCGGGCCCCTGGGACGATAAGGCTAATAACTCACAGACCGGGTGTCCGATCGACGCGCCGTCTGTTGCGTTGAGACCCCTGTGACGAGACGGTCTTTGGAGATACTTCTTTGTGGGACTTTGTGATACTTTGAGTATCGACCAGTAGCTCGTGGAGCGGACCCTCCCGGAGACGAGCGTGCAGAGTACGGAGACCGTGTAGCCGGCTGAGACCTGACGACTGCTTGACCGACTCGACTTGGAGTGAGTCGACTAGCCCAGTGGACGGAGCGCCCAGTAGTTGGTAGCAGACCCACGGCGGACGGAGCGCCTGTTAGTTGGCAGCAAACCCGCGGTACTCGACAGGAGGAGTACCTCAGTAGGCTATTTGGGCGAGCGCCCGGTATTTGGCGACAGACCCTCAGCGGACGGAGCTCCAGGTAGTTGGACGCAAACCCGCAGTACTCGACAGGAGGAGTACCTCAGCAGTCTTAGGTTAGTGAGCGGCGGCCTCGGAGTCGTGACAGGACCACTGTACACTCTAGAGACGGAGCTCTTCAGCAGTTACGGTTTCGATAATGAAAATCCTGGTTTGAGCTGAGACTTTTGACCTTGTGTTTACTTCATGATTGAGATGGGTCACTTGCTAACTTTGGTATATGTATGGGCATATACCCGGGTAGTGGTTATCCGTCGTTTTCTCAATCCTTGTGTTTCCTCATGATTGAGATGGGTTACTTGATAACTTAGGTATATGTATAGGCATATACCTAAGTAGGGTTTATCTGTTGAGATCTTCTTGTGTTTGTCCTTGTTGGTTTTAGTGAGACCTTGAGGGTCTCGGGGTCCCTACTGAGTATCGTTATACTCACCCCTGCACGGGCTATGCCCGCACCTCGTTGTGTTGGTTGCAGACGACGGACAGTGCTGACAGAAGCCGAAGGTTCAAGGACTTGACAGTACCTGGAGGTGGACTATACGACGAGGCGGTACCCGGAGGTGGACCACTGGGCGGGACATACTCGGAGCGGATGGCGGGACCCGGAGAGCAGAGGAGCTATCTGTACCCACCCTTCAGGTGGGATTTCCAGTGGACATCTCAGCGTAGCAGCTTTACTTTTCAGTCGCTGTTTTCCCTTTCGAGTTGTACTTTACAGTTGGGATTGTATTTCCGGCCCCTTTTTACTTTTCAGCTCTTCTTTTTGTACTTAGTGTTTTACTTCCGCTTGTACTCTGTGGTGCTTTTTTTCTTTATAAAGGCAATGCCTTCCTAGTTATCGGGATTTTACGCCTTTGGTGCTAGTCGCCAGCCCCTGGCCTATGGAAGGCGGGCTTGGGGTAGTCACGGCACGGGCCCCGAGGACGGGTCGTGACAAATTGGTATCAGAGGAGTTCGGTTCTACCGTAGAACTTATAACTCTGATCTTTCTTTCTGTGAAGCAATAGTGTTAAGGGTACCGAGTGTGGTTTTCAGTTCAGGGAGTCCAGTGTTGGTGCGGGCGGCCGACGTATCCATACACCAGGACCCGGACAACTGATTTCTGACTTTGTGCATGAAAACACTGATTGCGTGTGTGTTTTCAAAAGTTTTTCCCCTTAAAACAGCTCAAACCAGGTCAGCTCACCAGGTATAATCGTTTGATCGTGTTACGTTGTTTCTTTCAGGATGGCCCCACGACGGAAGCCAGTTAGGGTTCCGAGAATCGAACGTGACGACAGCCCACCGAGCGACGAGGCCTCGGTGCAGGGCCCTTTGTCAGCAGTGGCACCGGCGGTAGCTCTACCCGCCGAGCCCCCGATGCTTCCAGCAGCAGCCGCTGACGATGCACGTCGCCTCAGCGCACTGCATGAGTTTCAGCGCCAGCGACCGCCCAGGTTTCGCGGGGAGACGGATCCCCAGGCTGCAGAGGACTGGCTGGAGGCAGTGATACGAGTGTTTAGGCTAGTGAGGACACCAGCTGACCTCATGGTGATCCTCGCTGCGAGCCTACTACACGCAGCAGCAGGTAGGTGGTGGAGCCATTTGTTTCAGTTTTGCGATGATATGAACTTCGCATGGGAAGACTTCGAGACCTTCTTCAGGGTGGAGTTTGTGCCAGTATCTCTACACCCCGAGCGTGTACAGGAGATTCTGCCTTTGCCGCGTGTTTTTCGATCAGAAGCCGAGTCATCTGTGGGCAGTAGACAGATGATGCAGAGGTCCAGGAGGACCAGAACAGCAGTTGGGCGATCTCGGGTTTTAGGACCAGTGGTGCAGGGCACCCGGAGTGGGAACAGAGCTAGCCGTGCAAGGAGCAGGTTATGTTACTCCTGTGGCGGAAAGGGTCACCTGGCACGTGACTGTCCGACTCCTCGATCCGCAGGCTTGGAGGGAGCCACCGAGGTTGAAGCAGCGACAAATGCTGGAGCTCTGGGAACAGGTGGACAGGGGAGGAACTAGTGGATACGTCTTTTGTACTTCTAGTTCCATGTTGATGTTGCTTTTGTGTAGCGTCTTGTAATATGAGCTGCAATAATAAAAGACGCATACCTTTGTGATGTTTTCTTTCCTGTCCTCTTTTGTGATGTTACTAAGAGGTTCCAGTTGACTGTTGACTTGACCCTCACTTGTGAGACATCTACTGGAGGAGACCGGTTACCACACACTGATGCCGACAGTGTGACTCAACCCTTGGAGGCGAGAGTAACGGTTGGATCTCTTAGTAGTAGCATCGAGGCCTTACGACGTCATCCTTGGTATGGATTAGTATTATCCATGTTAGGATTGACTGTTTTAGGCAAAGAATGTGGTTCATCCAGGGGATGAGACCAGGTTTCTCTTATCGGCAAAGAAGAAATCTTGCAGCTCTTGTGGGACCAGAGATGGTCCGGGCCACGTCAGAGGAGGTCCATGTCATCCAGGAGCGGATGAGGACAGCACAGAGCCGGCAGAATTCATACGCTGACAGGAGGCGGAGGCCACTAGAGGTCGAGGATGGTGACCACGTCTTCTTGCGGGTCTCACCTCGACGTGGTATTCGGAGATTTGGCCGAGGCGACAAGTTATCTCCGCGCTTCATCGGACCCTTCCAGGTCCTCAGCAGGGTTGGCGAGGTGGCTTATCGCCTGGCTCTACCACCTCAGATACACCGGGTGCACGACGTCTTCCACGTGTCTCAACTGAGGAGATACGTGCACGACCCGACGCACATCTTTGACCATGGGGAGCTTGACGTTGACGATGGGGCGACTTTTACGGAGGTCCCGGAGAAGATAGAGGATCGACAGGAGCGGGTCCTACATGGGCGATCGATTCCTCTTGTGCGCAACAGATGGCGGCACGGGAACCTCCAGGAGAGCACATGGGAGCGGGAGGCTCAGATGCGTGCTCAGTACCCTCTTTTGTTTCCCTAGTTTTTGATGTAGCTTTACGGGGACGCAAAGCCCTGAGGTGGGAGTAATGTAAAGACCCGTAAAATTCAAGGGAAATTTTTTTTTCTTAATTTTCTTTAGAATTTTACAAGAGCGCGGTTTCAGACGGCACCTGATTCCGAGGCCCGGAGTGCCCGGAATTAATTTCCGAAGTTTGGCTCGGGTAAGTTCAGTGAACGAACGAGCGGGAATTTCTAACTTTTGATACGGTGCTCGGAATTGAAATCCGAGGGCACCGATGAACTCGCAGCGCCGATATTCGCTTAAAGAGTCCTTTTCGGGAGTTGCGTTTGTTGCGAGTTGAAAGTTAGTTTTGGGGTTTTCAGTTGAGTTAAATAAAATTTGTGTAAGACAAATTTTATTATAACTTCTTAAAACCTATCAAAGGAGGTTGGAAGTGGGACCCACACCCACTTAACCTCCCTTGGGAGGATTAAGTGTGGTGGGGCCCACACGAACCCCCACCTTTTCAACTCCCCTCTCTTCCTCTTAATGGCTTGACAAGTTAACTTCTATTTAATTATACAATTCATGTATATTAAATAAGTGAGTTAATTTTGGAGTTATCCATTTTGAATTTCAAACCTTTGAAATTCTAGTGTGTTATGTGATAATAAAATAAGATGTTGTCTTATTTTATTTTGGTTGATTGGTTTGTCTTCTTGAGAGGTGGAGAGCATCATTTTCTTCTTCTTCTTCATCTCTGACGAAGATCACGAAGAACGCTCAACCTCAACGAAGAACGCGAAGAACGCCGTTCTTCAACGAAGAACTTCTTCGCCGAAGAACACGGTCTTTCCGCGACGCCATATCCGCGACGTGACGTTCTTCTTCCACATCATCTTTTCCGCGACGAACGCCATCGACAACGACTCTTCCTCCGACGTCAAAGGAATCGACACCGATATTTCACGACTACGTCAACGTGCGTCTATCGAGGTAGAGGTCCTTGAGTTCGTTGTTTTCTTTATAATTTGACTTTCCTCAAGACTTGACGTAGAACGCTCAAGTTCCGACGAATAACGCCGCTCCGCTCTTCTTCGTCTTCGGTGTCAACGAGAGAGAACACCGCACCTTCCTCGGACAACCTTCGTCGGCATACAAGGATTCGCCAACGACGTGCCTCTTCGGACGCGTCTCTTCGTCAACGGATTTGACGAACGACGACCGCGACGCCCGACCTCCGCGACGCCGTCTTCCGCGGAACGTAGACGATTCTTCGAATCTTAAACCCGAGGTAGGGGATGTTGGTTTAATATTTAATTATCTCATTCTTGCTCGTGGTTCGTATGACTAACGTGAGGATGTTGATTATTTAAAGTTGCGTTATTATTTTAACGTGAGGGGGCCGGACCGCACGAACACGGCCGAACCCCCTCCAACGTTCTTGTTTGTTTTTGCGGAGGAAAGCAAGTGGCGTGGTGCCGTCGCACCACGCAGATGATTGTTCGTTTATTTTACGCAACGCCGTCGCGCTACGCCGAGGAGAGTCTTCAAGAACGCGACGTCGTCGCGCCGCGTTGGAAGGATTCATGGCACGACGAGAGGGGCGCAGTGCCGTCACACCGCGCCGGACGACGAACACCGCGGCCGGTTCCGGGCCGCGGCGGGACGAGAAGACCGCGGCCGGTTCCGGGCCACGGCGGGACGAGGAGACCGCGGCCGGTTCCGGGCCGCGGCGGAAGAGCAGACCGGCGGCCGGGCCGCCGGTGTCGGAAGCCGAAGAGGGGACCGGATTTTTCCGGTCCCGTTGGAGAAAACCGGCCGGCCAGCTGGCCGGCCGGATGCCATTAAACCGGGGGAATTAATCCCCCGGCCACTTCATGAAACCCCCTCTTAAAGAGGGGGCGGTTATCTTGTGGGGGGCAAAGCCCCCCGTTTCTGCCAATCAAAGCCCCCCACTTGAAGGGGGGCGGTTCTTGAGGGAAGGGGGCAGCCAGCCCCCTTGGTTCGGCGCCAGCAGGCCCCCCACGTGAGGGGGGGGGGGGGGGGGGGGGCGGTTTTAATAAAACCGGCGCGGCACATAGGCCGCGCCACTTGAAGAAGGGCGGGGGCTTAGCCCCCCGCGAGTGCCGCGGCCCGCCGCCGCCACCGCGGCCCGCCGCCGCCGCCACTGCGGCCCGCCGCCGCCGCCCCCGCGGCCCGCCGCGCCGCCGCGCCGCCCCCGAGGGGGGTCGGGCCGGGTCGGCCCGGACCCGGACCCCCCCGTTTCGAACCAGAATTGGTTTTTGGCTCATAACTTGAGCCTCGGACCTCCGAATGACGAACCATCTGTGGCAACGCGATCCTTGGATCAAGACGGTCGTTTCGGTATATCGCACTCAAGGTTTCGGGTTACTTTGAGTTCGGCCGGGTTGGTTCGTTCACGAAACCAACCGGGCCTTCGGAGCGGAAACGCTCATATCTTGAGCCACGAACGTCCGATTGACGCGCCGTCAGTCGCGTTGCGTTTCTCTTAATGAGACGGATCTTTTGGCATACTCCGCCCGAGGTTTGGACGCAGGTGGAGTACGGTCGGGTTGGTTTTGCCTTAGAAACCAACCGGGCCCCGGAGACGAAAAAGCCAATAACTCACAGACCGGGCGTCCGATTGACGCGCCGTCTGTTTCGTTGACTTCCTCTTGATGAGACGGAACTTTTGACATACTCCGCCCGAGTTTTGGATGCAGTCGGAGTATGGCCGGGTTGGATTGTACCCGAAATCCAACCGGGCCCCTGGAACGGGAAAACTGATATCTTTCAGACAGGACGTCCGTTTGACGAACCGTCAGCGGCGTTGGTGGTTACGTTGAGTAACAGTCCCTTTGAGTATACCCTATGGGAGTTCAGGGTACAGTTGTGATACTTCCGGGATTGGTTCGCACACGAAACCAACCGGGCCCCTGGGACGATGAGGCTAATAACTCACAGACCGGGCGTCCGATCGACGCGCCGTCTGTTGCGTTGAGACCCCTGTGACGAGACGGTCTTTGGAGATACTTCTTTGTGGGACTTTGTGATACTTGGAGTATCGACCAGTAGCTCGTGGAGCGGACCCTCCCGGAGACGAGCGTGCAGAGTACGGAGACCGTGTAGCCGGCTGAGACCTGACGACTGCTTGACCGACTCGACTTGGAGTGAGTCGACTAGCCCAGTGGACGGAGCGCCCAGTAGTTGGTAGCAGACCCACGGCGGACGGAGCGCATGTTAGTTGGCAGCAAACCCGCGGTACTCGACAGGAGGAGTACCTCAGTAGGCTATTTGGGCGAGCGCCCGGTATTTGGCGACAGACCCTCAGCGGACGGAGCGCCAGGTAGTTGGCCGCAAACCCGCAGTACTCGACAGGAGGAGTACCTCAGCAGTCTTAGGTTAGTGAGCGGCGGCCTCGGAGTCGTGACAGGACCACTGTACACTCTAGAGACGGAGCTCTTCAGCAGTTACGGTTTCGATAATGAAAATCCTGGTTTGAGCTGAGACTTTTGACCTTGTGTTTACTTCATGATTGAGATGGGTCACTTGCTAACTTTGGTATATGTATGGGCATATACCCGGGTAGTGGTTATCCGTCGTTTTCTCAATCCTTGTGTTTCCTCATGATTGAGATAGGTTACTTGATAACTTAGGTATATGTATAGGCATATACCTAAGTAGGGTTTATCTGTTGAGATCTTCTTGTGTTTGTCCTTGTTGGTTTTAGTGAGACCTTGAGGGTCTCGGGGTCCCTACTGAGTATCGTTATACTCACCCCTGCACGGGCTATGCCCGCACCTCGTTGTGTTGGTTGCAGACGACGGACAGTGCTGACAGAAGCCGAAGGTTCAAGGACTTGACGGTACCTGGAGGTGGACTATACGACGAGGCGGTACCCGGAGGTGGACCACTGGGCGGGACATACTCGGAGCGGATGGCGGGACCCGGAGAGCAGAGGAGCTATCTGTACCCACCCTTCAGGTGGGATTTCCAGTGGACATCTCAGCGTAGCAGCTTTACTTTTCAGTCGCTGTTTTCCCTTTTGAGTTGTACTTTACAGTTGGGCTTGTATTTCCGGACCCTTTTTACTTTTCAGCTCTTCTTTTTGTACTTAGTGTTTTACTTCCGCTTGTACTCTGTGGTTCTTGTTTTCTTTATAAAGGCAATGCCTTCCCAGTTATCGGGATTTTACGCCTTTGGTGCTAGTCGCCAGCCCCTGGCCTATGGAAGGCGGGCTTGGGGTAGTCACGGCACGGGCCCCGAGGACGGGTCGTGACAGGATTCCCAAATCCAAATTTTCCCTTTCATCTTCTTCAAAACAGTGGTTGTGGGGAAAAGGGAGGTGTGATGAAAAATGGATATCATCGCCCATCTCGAGGAACATACTACCACCATACATAAGACTAAGATTCTAATTTTCATGTGAGTGTATGATCAGTAACATTATGAGGGTCCACATTATTAAGAAGTTATACAATAAGACATAATTTACAAAATGACGGTATGGTGGAGAGGGATGACTAGTGTTCCCTTTGGCTTGATCACACATATCATGTTTTCTTTAGAGAGGCCTTCGAAGGTTTGTTCACAATGGAGACACATTAGTCCTTAGTTAGTCACGAAAAAGGTTGAAGGATAAGGTTTCATGGCTAGATTGTGAAGTGTCCAGTATGAGGCTGAAAACTATATAAAAGGTCTCTAAAGTAGAAATATCTCATCCCATATATTGTATTAAGTGTGGGAGGCTTCCCTAAAATTATTTCATCCTCATACAGTTCATGGGATGGTGGTCCTCAAAGGGGTTCCCTATGTGTATTTTTGGTCCATGAACGATAATTTTCTTGTTCAAAACACTACTTACTATATGTAGACCGATTTTAAAATTTGATATGAATTAAAAGATTACCTACTTAAATCAATCATTTATAATATCTCTCACACGTTGTCTCTTGTACCCAAGTTTCTCCACTAGAAAATCCTCACCTTATCAATCCATGATCGAGGGTTTTTATAGGGATATTGATGTATCTACTTAACCTCCACCCATATAAAATTTTGTTTTGTGGGTGTACTACGTAGCCGATAAAGGGAAAATTATTTTGTGGGGTTAAAAGGGGGGATGCCTCAACATTAAAATTAATTTTTATTTACAGAGGTTGGAAAAATACACCTCTCCCTTCAAACTAAATTCATATGTGGGGGTGAGGGATGATCTCTATCCCCAAAAATGAAAATCCATTTAAGGATGATATGATAATAAACCTCTACGAACATAAAAAATTCATTTTTGGGGGTTCTATGTAGAGCCGCTATGAAGAGGAACTATTTATAGTAGTGATTCTCATAGTGAATGTGCTTTATCGAAGGAGGTTTTCATTAGCAGATCCACTATGGATCATGGTAATTTAAAATTTTTAATGCCCAAAAAATTGTTTGGATTGATTTTAATATAAACATTTCAAAAAGGATAAAAAAAATCTAATCATCCATGTGATCTTTTCTGGTCCCAGTTGTAACAATGCCACTTGATGCTCAGAGTCAGCACCATTTGATTCTTAGAGTCACCAGGACCAAGCTATTTTTAAAATTATATGGATGAAAAGAGATCTATTAATTATGAATTTTTGGAGTATGGTCCTTGAAATCATGTGGGAATAAGAGATATCATTTCTTTTTCTAATGTGACTATTAAACCACCAATATATGTGAGGGAGAAAGGTGCATAAAAGTATGATGTAAAACTATTAAAGAATATATGGAATATATAAAAAATAGATATTTCCCATGATGAGTTAGTAATATTATAGAATTGAATATGTGTCCCTTCAAAACCAAAAATAGAGAATGATCTATTAGAAAAAAGATATAGCTCACTTTTCTCTATCCATGTGGGAATCCCTAGGATGTACATTGTTCTCAATGGGAATTTGTTTTGATGAAACATGAAACTGATAATATGGAGTATTTATCATTATGCATGGTTTATTAGCGAGTTGAGGCTTAATTTAGTAATTATAATGGTTTGAGGAAATCAATCCACATATGATATGTGAATTGGAAAAAAATACCATGTATTTTTTTATTGGACTCCTCAAGACATATAATAACAATAAATCTATTTCGGATATAGTAAATAACCTTATAAAGTGGTATCATATTATTACTATTGGGGAAAACTTTTTATGGATCAAAATTCCATGATATAAATTATGGAAATTACAAGGTTATAAGTAGTGCGACCTTCAATTGTATTAGATTATATATGAATATTACCTATATGTTCTACTGAGGACTTCAAAAATCATTGAATACAGAGTTGGAATTCCGCACTGTATGTCATTTTCAAATAGATAGTCAATCTAAGAGGAAAATATAAACCCCAAAATATATTATTTTTTTATTTATATTGATAAAATGTTTTATAATGTTCTTCAGGAATATTTTTTAACTAAGTGAAGTACATGGGAATACCAAAGTCATTTTCTGGAGGATATTTTGTGGTCAAGCACTCACTAAATTTAATTTACATTTTTATATATATTAATAATGGAAATAAATAATAATTTAGAATAAAGACATAATAAATGAAAGATAAATAAAAAATTTCCAATTCATAATGCATACAACATGATTGATATCAGAATGAAAGGAGATCCTCTTCTGATAACACATAGAAAGAACATTCATTGTCACTAAATTAGAAACATATTTTGTCAACAAACACTATACATCATATGAAGAAACATCCCAATCCACCTATGGTTGTGAATATAAAATACACTCAATGATATTTAGAATACCACACATCATCCTCCTTGGTTGAGGTAGAATATTGCAGATGTTAATGTTAAGCTTCATGTGTCAAGTTGAGACAAAAATGCACTTTTCCAACTAAGATTCCCTTCATCCTAATTATATGTAAATTAGAAACATAAAACACAAATGCGAAATGGATCTTTTTCATCACTGGACTACTTCCCTAAGAAATTATTCTGGCTATCTACTCAAAATCATGATCATAAGAGTTCATGGGGATAAAGAAAAGAACGAAGTGGTAAACACAAAAGATAAAAACATGTGAGACTGAGAGGAATAATAATAATAATATATAATAAAACATAATAATTCTATTAAAATAAAATATAAAATAAATCACTACAAACAATTTCGACCAATGTATACCCCTATGTATCAAAAAACTTATAATGAAGAAGAAACACACTTTAAAAGACAAAAGAGGTGAAATTTTGGGCTCCAAAAAGTATCTCCAAAATATGCCGCATGGTAGACATAATAATTGAACAATGTTTGGATGTTTTACTTCTTAAAATATGGTAATAAATCACTAATATTTCTACTGAAAAATACTGAGCATAATGAGACAACTTTGGGGAGAGATATGGCTAATTTACTTATAGAATTTATTCTGCACACCTGACTATTCAAATTCCTATACATCTGAGCACCGATGAATTTATTTCCTTGATAGTGAATTAATATCACCTTGAAACCCTGATAAAGTTTTTTGTCCATATGTATTCTTTATCCATTTCGAATATAAGCGCGTTTGGGCCATCCATTTATGAGATATCCAGTCAACAATAATGGTTTCCAGATCAATGTACCGTTTTCATGGCCTATATTGGAAGATGGATTTGGGCATTTAATGGTGGATTGATATTGAGGTTAAGAAAAATTAAATGAATACCAATGAACATAGAAATATTATGAATAATAATTTTTTAATTTATTTCATTTAAGAAGATGTTATTCCAAATAACAAAATCTAAAATAGTCTATTTTTCAAATTAATCTAAAAATGCTTAAAAACGCATATTGTGAAATTTATTATTAAATAAAACATTGATGTGTTTAAAAATAATGAAATTCTCAAAAAATATTTAAAATTTTTTTTCATCAATTCTCCCACACTTAAAAATTTCACTCAAGGGAAATCATCTTATATCATGATCAAAATAAACATCCCAAAGTATAAATGTATACGCATATCCATTATAATATCAAAGAAAATATCATTTCTACTACATGGATAAATATTCCCTGACTCCTAAAAAATCATAGAAACCCATTCAATATTAGGTTAACCCTAACATTAATTTTGTATATACCTTCTTAGAAAAATATTTCTCTTTTAAATCAATGATTTTAAATGTTATGTTTTTATCATTCCCCAAAAAAGTGTCATATTAATATTATTTTTATAATCATAGTATCTCAACTTCAAAGAGTCACGAATTTATCAATAATGAAGTATTTTTCATTGGTTTTTCAAAGGATGAGTGTTTAATGTTTTTATTTGTTAAAACATTTAAGGTAGAATGAGGAGGGATAAGATTTAATATGATGTAAATGCATGGAAACTATTTTTCTCAAGAATGGAGTGTTGCTAAATCATCTCTAGAATGAATCACCTCCAAAAAACTCATTATTTATTTTCGAATATCACGCATTGAATTTCAGCATCAATGATAAATTTCAAAACTCCTTTCCCAAATTTAAGCATTGTTTTATCTTAAATTCAAATCTAGATTTCTTTTAAAAATCATATTTTTTGGAATAGAATGGAATCTTTTGTTCTTCAAGTATTTTTGTACACATGTACCATATTTCAAAAGATATATTTGGCCACACATACATCTTAAAATCTGGAAATTTAATCCACCCAAGTAGTATTAAATATATAAACACTTTAAATTCATCCCAACCTGATTCTTTAGAATGAAAAACACAGCTCATAATCTCTCTACCTCACACTTGAGTTCAATAATAATTATGAATTTAACTTCTCAATCAGGTTGGAAAGGGATAAATGAATTGTAATGAGGATTGATAACAAGGTATTTCTTAAATTCTAGAGGATTAAATGATTTTAGTTGAAATGGTAGGCCAAAATTAGATATCAATGTGAAAGGATTCTTCAATGTGTTTCCACAATAATACTTGAAAAAATCCATGAACACTAATAACTTTGAAGAAGAAAAAAAATTGTTTTGGAATAAAAATAATTTAAAAATAATCTTTAGAAAAATATAAATTTAAATAAGATGTAAAAAATGTATAGAAAACTCTCAAGTTTGGGAATTATTTACAATTTGGACAATACTAGTGAATATGAGTTCACAATCAATTAAACATCATCATATGAATATATCATAAATCTGAAAATTAATTAGACCAAAAATATTTTAAAAATCATAAATTCATATAAATAAATTTTTCAAAAACATAAACATGGATTTCATTTCTTAGCTTTATCGATTCATCTCAAGAGTCCAAAAAACTCTCCAAAAATGAAAAATGAAAATAAGAAAAATTCATAAAAAGATAAGAAAAAAAGAAGCAAACACAAAGTCCCAAAAATATCTTAAAATACCTCCCCCATACTTATTCAATTTAATAGACTATTTTAATATTAAATTATATCACTAGTGATATTCACTTAGAATATATATTGGGAATGACATAAAATAAACAATATAAATGAGACAAATCAATTTATTTTGCAGTTGCATCTAAGAGGCAAGCTGCTATCTACAACCACTTTAAAACAAAAAAAAAGAATGAAAGTAAGAAACATAAGAAAAATAAGAAAAATAGAACGAGGAAAGTGAAGGGATTATTCTTGTTTTAGACACCCCAATTAATAACTAGGTTTTTACAGCCCCTTGTCAGGTATTTGTAGTGGATTTTCCCTAATCAGAAGGTGGGTGATGTTACATGAGGTGAACAACCACATGTGACTTTTCCCAGTGTCCATGAGAAGTCACTATTACCGGAGAACCCCAAAAAAGATAATAAAATTCCCAACCCCAATAAATCATAAGGATAATATATGAGTTTAAGAGTGGGAGGGAATGGAAGATAGAGGATGTCCCTATTTACTTTTGTGGTGTCCTCCTCTATATGGTATGAGAAATTTTTTTATTGTTGTAATCATTCCCCAAAATGATTTTACATTAATTAATCATTGGTAACCACCACATGGGTGCTATATTACTCAATGTACAAGTACTCTTGAAGTTTTTATGTATCATAATTTTCAAAAAAAGATATTTCAAAAAATATTTTTACTTGAATAATATTAAAACATGATGAATCAATAAATAAATCTTCTCTTTCAACTATGTCAGCATGGAAATTGATATCTTCAAGAAAGATAATTGGAAAATCGATCTTAGTAGGAGATTATTTTTATAATATTGCAATGTATGAGTGATGTAGGGTGGTACTAATTTTTATTTATCAAGGATGAGAAAATCAAGATTCATGTTATCCTTAACAAAGTGATTTCACGATCCATCAAAACAATATTGTGTCATATAAGTATATCAAATATCATGTTTTCTTCTAGGACCTCCTCAAGAAATGTTTGAGTGAGATATGATGTTATTAAATCATTTAGAACTCTTTCACACCTTACTTAAGTTCATTATCATAAAAAATGATCACTGAAATCTCTTGCACTACTCATTTAGTTCTGGTTCTTGTTCAGGTTCCAGCTCAGGTTGCTCTTGACATGCATGCTCGTAATCAGTAATCCAATCTATCTGGATCACCAAAAATTTAATTTTATAACTAATACCTTGAAAAATAACATTATTATAATTGTAAAATTATTCTATAACTGGAGATTTTTCTGTCTATGCATAATAATACTAATAGAAAGACATTATAAGCAAAGAGATGGTTTGACTTTTTTGGAATTTTTTTATTTTCTGTTTTTAATGAAAAAAAATATTAACAAAACGTAAATAAAAATAATTAGTGAAGACAACGTGGAACCAAATAATGTGATCCAATTTTATGATGTGTTTTCATACATTCCTTTAAATATATTTATCAACATATTGTAACATATGGGCTAACCAAGGTCATTCTCCTAATGAGATTTTCTGGTCAAGCGTTCAATACTTATAATTGAATTTTTATGTTGTATTATTTATGAAATTAAAAAAATACAACATTATAATTGAAAAATAATTAATTAATGATAAATAAAAGTGAACATACAGTGCATAATGCAGAACCAATGATTTATTTCAGAAAGAATTAAGATCCACCTAGTAGAACACTCATAGTGAAACTTCAACATCGCTTAATTAGATTCAAATTTACTTTATGAATATTCTCTATAGATTGAATGAACATACACTTCTACCTATGGTTTTTAATATATAGTACAGTCAATAAAAACTAATGAACTTCACATCCACCTCCTCGATTGATGGAGAATTTTACAATAGTTAAAGTTAAGACTTAGGTGGCTTGTAGAAACACAATGAAGCATTTCCCACTAAGACCCCCATTCGGCCTAACTATAAGAAATTTAGAAACCAAAAAAATATAAATTTAAAAATATATGGAATAAATAATTGATTATTCCCTAGGAACATCCTTAGGTTATCTACTCAAAATAATGAGCATAAGAGTTCATAGTGATGAAGAAAATAATGATGTGGATAACATAAAAGATAAAATTTTGAGAGAATGAGGGGAATAATAATAATAATAAATAATAAAAATTAATAATACTATTAAGGAAAAATATAAACTAAAAAAATACTGAAAATGTCCAATAATTTATACCTTAAAATTTCTAGAAAAATAGAATGAAGAATAAAGGCTCTAGTATAGACAAAAGCGGTGTAATTTTTTTCTCCAAAAAAATCCACTAACATATACCACATTATAGACATAATAAATGACCTAATTAAGGAAATATTTCTTTTTTATGGTTGTTCTTATATCATTCCACTTTCAACCAATAAATATTGATCTTTATTGGACACATATGAAGATAGATATATCCAATTCACTTCGAGAATGTATTCTGGACAACTAACTGTTCAAATTGCAATTCATCTGAATACCAATTAATTTATTAACTTGAAAATAAATGAATATCCCTTGTAATCCTTAACAAAATTTTTTCCTCCAGAACCTTTTTTATCCTTTCTAAATTTTTTCTCATTTAGGCCATCCAATTATGAGATATCAGCCAAAAATAGATTTCTCGAGATCTGTGCACATTTTTCAAGGAATGTCTTATGAGTTTTATCGGGGCCTCCAAATAGAGGATTTAGATTTAGGTCTATAATAATTATATTAATAATATTATACATAGAATCATACATAAGAATAAATTTTAATTTGGTATAGTTACTAAATAGTTATGGTCGAAACAGAGAAATTAATTAGAACATATCAAATCCAAAATATGCCAATTTTCAAATTAAGCTAAACAATTATTAAAAAAATATAATGTGAAAATTTGAATTAAAATAGAACATTATTGGGTGTAAGTAAAATTAAATTCTGAATAAAATAATTTAAAATATTTTTTCTTTCAAATTTCAATGTTCTTTGGAATCAACACCTTCTCATAGTCCAATTTTATTACAAAAATGTATTTAAATTTAGCATGTAATGGATCCTTTTCAAGAAATATTTCGATATAAGGTTTGAAAAAAATTATATTTTGATTAATTTGGATAAATAAAGATATTGGGCATAATATAGCTAAATAAATGAAAGAAAATATTTGATCCATTCAGCAGCACATCATGGCATCTTAATAGTGATAAAAGGGTTGATCCTAAAATCATCGATGATATTTTTAATTAAAAAGAGGTGATAAGGTATTACATAAAATATATCCATATAAAATGATATGAGATTTGGATGGAAGAGGATGATGATACCAAGACATTTCATTCCCTTTAATATTCTTAATTGTATAGGTATGGTAGCCTGTTTTCCAGTGCATCACTCAAACCACTCCCTGGATCAAGAGGTGTTCCTTATATTTAATTTAAATTAATATATACCTACATATATATATATTATACACCATGGTTACGGAACTAAAAGTTTATATATGTGGAGAATGATCATTTATATAATGAACAATCGATGGGGATATTTGATCAAACAGATAAAGTGTTATGGAACAAGACCACTCACATGGTCATGGTTTTTTTGAAAAACAATAAATTTGAGGAGACTACATGTTAAACTGAGGATGAAATGAGGAAAATTTATCCACATTTGTTTCCATGAGGGAAATGGAATACAGTGGGGTTCAATCTTATAATGATGGTAGAATATTGCGCCACATAATTTTAGAATGTAATTTCAAATAAAAGAAATTTCATAAGTTTGATGGATTATAATTCATGTACCTCTAAGGATAAGTGAATAATGATTTAACAAGATAAAATATTTATTATATTATAGTTATATGAAATTATTAAAATAAATGACATTGTAAAATTATAATATTAACTAAAGAAAAAATATTGTAGTTTTGAAAGAGTATTTTAAGGAATTTTGTTAAATTATGTGCTTTTGATACATTTAATAATTCATAAGTGTGATGAATTTTTTTTTATAAAATTGAATTAATAAATAATAAATTAACTCATTAATTACATAAAATAGTTATTTAATTATAAGTAATATCAGTACAATAATTTATGGCTAAATGGAATTTTTTTGTTTAAAACCCTTCTTTGTTTAATGTACAAAACATAATTTCTATTACTTTCCATACTAAAAATATGGAATATTATTTTTTACAAATTCATTAAATATTAATTGTGAATAATAAATTTTTTATAAATTGGGTAGAAATGAATCTAAAATCATTGATGATAAAATGAGATATTTTAACCCTATTTAATGACGATTTTAATGAAATATGAATATAATACACTCCATATTTCAAAATATTGTTATTTTTATATTTATTAATGATTATGTAATAGAAATATAATTATATTGGCATTAAGATATAATATTTATAAAAATGGTTTTGGGACTTTTTATCCATGGATAGAATAAATAATATCTACCACCTAGAGAATATGAATATGATAAAATGGATACTATAATTTTAATTATCAATTTTAAAAAAAACATTTTCAATTTCATTTATGGGCATAACATTAAGTTACCCTGGTAGAAATTAGGTATTTCTTTTAAAGGATAAAATTCATCATACTATGTGATTATCTTGTAAATATAAAAATATAATTATCTTTATTTGATTGGTAACGTGTATCTCGACCACCCCTAACTTTATATTTTAAAAATTATAGTTTTGGTTACATTTGTCAGTGAAAATGACATCACATTATTTTAATTTTATAGGTATTTACAATGGTGACACTCTTCTCCCTTATAAAAGGGGACCTCATCACATCACTTAAACACAAACTTTAAATCTTTTATCTCAAACAAGATCTACCATAATCACATATAAACTGATAGCACATTTTGGAGGTCTTATTCTCACTATAAGACATAATTAAATCGAATATGTTTTAATCCAATTAAGTTCATCGAATGAAGTGTTAATTAAATTAACTGTGTTACTTAATGTTTTCTATCATCATATATCAATTAAAAATATTCCTTATATATCAAAACATGGTTATATAATTATAATCATTATTGATAAATTTTATTAAATGTATAGATAAAACATTATCTAATTTCTTTTAATCTAATGTAAAATGAAAGTGGCACTCATGTGTCCATCCACACTACCGCCTCTATGATGAAATGTATTTAATTATTCAAAACCAAATATAATAGATAGTTATATAGTTGTAAATCGAAATATATTATATATTTTATAAAATTATTATTATTTATAGAAATATTATTATTTACCTTCCATTCATTCCATCCTTTGAAAAAAACTGAAACATCCCACAGTTTTTTGAGAAGTCTACCGCCTCTATAAAGTGATGTAATTAAATTTTCATCATCAAATCACATATATAGTTATATAAGTATATATAATGAACAAGTATTATGATTATAAAATTATTATAATTATATTTATCCTGAAAACATGAACTTGATATTATGACCATAATTTCCTAACATAAACATGTGTGAACAATAGAACAGCTGGAAATTGAAAATGGATTTTAAAGAATAATGGATAATAAATTGGTAATTTAAAATTATAATGGAATGATATATTGTAATAGAAATATGAATACTATTTTATATATATTTATAATAAGATTAAATTTATTATTGTGGAGTTTATTGTGTTCATGAATCCTTTTGGGACATAAGGTAGGGGTTTATATTATAATTAGTATTTTTACCATGAATGATAATATTTTAATTTTTATTGGGAGAATTATTTATTCACTATCTCTTAAAATTAATCTATTTTATTCTTATATAGTGATTTTTAGGTTTTCAAGTAATTTTTTTCTTTTTATCCACTCTCCGGTTGTTGGTAATAAACAACAACATTATTCCTTCTTTTTAGTTGGGAATCATTCTCTTCCGTATCAATTCTATTCAAAAAAATATTTGAAGTTATTATATACTTATAAATAAGTCCTAAATGGTTTTTATAATTTTTCTAAATTTCATTACAAATGATTAAAATGAATAATCAATCTGTCTTCCAAACATGTTATTTTTGACTTTCATTAAAAAAGTGTCAGAAGAATATTTTTAAATGATTAGTACAGAACAAATATTTTTTTATGTCATTTAATTTTTTCATCATGGGTCTTCCATTATAGGGTTCAATGGATTTAATAGAAGAATTATATTCCCATTTTTAATAGAATTTTTATTCTTTTGAAGTTTAAAAAATAAAAATATTTTTCTCTTGTTTTTTCAAATTATATTTCCTATGCTTCTAAAAATGAAATTTTCATCTATATAAACACACAATAAAGAATTTTATTATTCATTGGGGATATTATATAATGATACCTTGGAATTTATTTCACTGGATGACCTGTGTAATGGTATTCTAAGGTTGTATTTTTGAAACACATTACTTTACTATTGGGGATATATTATATAATAAAATAAAGAATAAATTATTAATCTTATTGATAATCTATAAAAGGTTTTAAATATGTGACGAGAGGGTCCTTATTTATATATCCCTCCAATTATATTGGAAAATATCAATATCCAATGAGAAACTATGTATGGGAAGAAGGTGTGAACCTGATTCACTATGAGACTTTTTACATTAAGATTATGGAAATTGGGAGTGAGCTTAATTAATTAACATACTCTATCCACTATGAGTGTCTTCACAGTGACCCTTGACAAAGGAAATGATTTATTTTTCTTATATGTATGCTGAAAACTTATGTCATATGCTTATAATATGCTATCATGTATAATAATTTATTATTTATGCTCATGTACTCTTATAACTCATGAATTTTATTTTGAAGTATCCTTGTTCCAGGACTAATGATTTATAGTCAATGACATGTTGGGTTTTTTTCTTAAGTTATGGTCATGTTCTCATTCCCATATTATTATCTTAATTTAAAATGATGTATTTGATTTTTATCTCCCACGTTCACCCAAATTGAGAATCCAAGATCATCATTTCCTATTTTTAATTTACCCCTAGTTATATAGAATTATTTTTAGTAAGATATATATAATAAGGCCACTATAATTGAAGATCATTATGAGTTATTTTGAATATATTTTAAAAAATACTTTCATTATATATCAATTCATAAAAAAAACAATAATGGTTATTGGGTGTCTATTATTATGATATTTATTGATAACTCATTTGAAATGGAGTAATGTTTATGTTTTTTGTGGTGAGGATATTATAAATATAGTAATTATATAACCATTATAAAAGTGTATATAGTTATTAAGGTATAATTATAATAAAAATCTAACCATATTAGAATAACTAATATGTAGTTAAAATACATGAAGATTCTTTACATATCAAAAAGCATAATTTTTTTATTACAAATAATTTACTCTAAACAAACTAAAAGACTTTTTAATATAATAAAAAGGTATAAATCCATATTTAGAAAATACACCCATTCAAAATAAATACTTATTTTAAAATATTCATTTTTGTTAATCTTATAATAATAAAATTATGATTTCAATAAAATGGATTAATAAAAATTAATGATTAGTGATATAAATAAAAAATTTGATGAAATATTTAATGAAATATAATAAATAATAGTGTAACTATTTATTCCCAATAAAGTATGATTTATTTATGAAAACATTATTTTATTATATATTATATTTTTTTCTCATATTATAATTTATAATATTTAGAGTAAAAAAATATTGTATTATATGGATATTATGTATGTAAAATTTAAATAAAATTCAATAAATTATTATTAATTAGAATAAAATGATAATAATATCATTTAAAATTAAATAGTGTTATTTATCAAAGAAACCATTTTTCTTTGTATTTTGTATTTTTATCTTAATATTCTAAATTATAAACATTTAAATGATGAATATAATGGAATGATTCATTATTGAAAAATTTATAAACAACAATTTAATTAATAATTGATATTAAATAATACTAATAACACTTAATGTTTTAAAATTCAAAATTATATAATGATATTTTTTTAATATACATTATTATTTTATTTAAATTTATATTTAATGTATTTATAAATTTAAATACATTAAATAGGGTCTTATTTTTTAATAGGAGTATAAAAATTAGTTAATAATGTTAATTTGATTTGAAGCATGATGATAATGTACTATGGTAAAAAATTAATTACCATGGTGATGGTAATATAATGTAAATGGGTTAAACAATGTAAAAAATACGTCAAAATTAAGGAAACTATATCTTCTTATTGTGTCCATGTAGGGTCCTGAAAATTCCTCAAAGGGGAAATCCAATAACCCCATGACTTGGAAAAGGACCGAACCGGGCCGTGCACCGGATCCCAGCAACAGTACGCGGCCAGTTCGGCAGACCGCCCTCCCGCAATTTCGCGGACCAGTGACGTCCGCGACGCGGAGGATGAACTCTTCTACGGGCGCGAAGCAGGATGGACACCAAGATGATCCACCGCCGTGAACCGCGACAACCTTCCCATGCCGCGTGTGTTGTCATTCGCTAAATGGAGGCAGAAGACATATGGGGCCGTGAACCTCATTGTTTTCGGAATAGAGGCAGAGTGGTGCACGGCCGCAGAGAAATTCTGCGAATCTCTGATTAAAAAATCCATGGTTGACCTAGTCATCAGCGGGTGGGGGATTCCTTCATGGGCTTCTGCAAGAGGTGTCTTGTTCCCATCAAAACGGCCTCATTGTGACTCTATATATATTTGCCGAGGGGCACCAGAAAAAAGGAAAAAGAGAAGGAGGGGAAGGATGGGTGAAAACCCATGGGGAGACTCTGGAGGAATCACTCCCAGTTGTGGTCCGCTGCCATCCGCAGACCCCATATCATCCACGGATGAACTCTTCCGTTGAGAGGAGAAACCAGTCCACAAACCACATGCGGCCAGCTCCTCCGCATCCAGCCCATAGCGGCCATTTCCTTCATGGATAGTCCCTCCACGGGCACCCATTCCATGGACTAGTGTCGTTCACGAAATGGTGGCGGAACCCCTCCATGGGAGAGAAGTAGGACGGGCGCTATCCCCTTTGTAGACTCCCTTCGCGGACTGTCATCTCATCTGCAGAAAACCTCTTTCGCGGAAAGCCTCCTCTGTGGAAATCATCCTTCCCGGAGAGCCACCTTCACGGACAGCTTCCTTTGTGGCTATCTAATCTTCAGAAACCCTTCTCGGACAACCAAACCGTGAAACCACTGCGGACAGCTCCTCCATGACTAGTCCTTCGCGGCCGGCTCCTCGTGGCCGTCTCTTCGCGGACGGCTCCTACGCGGCCCGCCCCATGCGAAAAACACCATGCACTCGTTGGTCCATACCGCGGGGGCGCAGTCCCCATGCCCCTAAATGCAGACAGGTCCGGGCTCCAGTCCCGGCCTTCCGGGTCGGTCCCTTCGCTACCGTCACTGACCCCCATGAAAAAATGGAGTGTCGCACCATGAAATTTTCTGGCTGGGTCAACAGTATTCCACATTTCACCCTTGCGCCGCCCCAACATTCATCCTATACATGTCATGAGTCGAGTTACTCTTCATGAGTTTCTTATAACCCCATTACCTATCTCCTTTTTCTGGGTCCATCCAGAGTGGGCCGCCCATTGCGTAAGTCCCACACCAACCATTTCATGGTATCTCCTACCTATTCATCCTGACCACATGATGTTAAACTGAATGGTACTCGTCCGGACCACATGAAATTAAACTATATGGAAACAGTCCTCTCTAGATGTCTATACACTGTATCATTCCCTCTAATTCAATAATTTGATGCCTCCTCCTCCATGAAAGATATGCCTTATGCTCCAAGCATAAGATGCCTCATACCATGTTTGCAGTGGCATAATTTCAAGAGCGTTGGAATCCATTCAAACATTCCATCTCTCCACCCCACGCTTTATGTGTCTTTAATTTGGATCTCCATCCTCTTTCATGTCTGAAGGGACCCCCTAATGACATGTCCTCATGCCGCATCGACTCACCAACCATCCTGGGCCAATGCCCTGGAAGACTTTGGACAACACTTCGAGATAGGTCCTGTGTTTCGAACATGGTCAGCAGTCGACCCTCATTTTTTCGTCACCATTTCAGGATAACATGATGTGAATGCTGTGTTTCTAACATGGTCAATAATTATCCTCTTTTTCTATTCCACCCTCATTCTGTTCTGAATGTTGGGCATGTAATTAACGCTTTTCATCTCCCTTTGTTTGGACTGATTCCAACACCCTTGGTGTTATCCCGCTTGTGCACTTGCGCATAGGCGGTGGCCTGCATTATATTCCTCAACCCACCAATGGGTTGGAATGTCCTCATGGCCAAACATGAGGAAGACACCATGGGCGTCCTCCTAGGAGTAAGCCCCGACCTTCTGGGCCTCCTCAGAGTGTAAGCCTTATTCTATCATTATGGGACGCTCCATGCGTAAGCCCCACTCCACTTCATACAAATGCACCTTTTGTGACGTAATCATCTGGTCCTTGGTGCCTCTTGTTTCTCACACCGAGCATGACTCACGTGGTCTTAGAGTAAGCATCGACCATGACATCCTCTTATGGGCCTCCTCAGAGTGTAAGCCCCAATCCATCACTATGAGCCTCCTCAGAGTGTAAGCCCCACTGAGAAAACAACGGGTACTTTGATTCATTCCAAAGCATGGAATGTAGGAAGCCTCCACAAGGTTCAAGACCACCACTTAGCCGTTTATTCACGTCATGTTCCACCCTTGTCAATCATGATGTTAAATTATATATGCAAACTACGCGGACTTTGATCCTTTCCTCCTAGGAAGGGTACGTAGGAAGCCTCCATGAGGTTCAATCCCACCACCCATTAGCCCTCTCAGTCTCTCTTCACGTAGGTTCCCCGACACCAATGTGAACTACGTGGACTTTGATACCTTCCTCCTAGACATGGTACGTAGAAAGACTCCATGAGGTTCAAGACCAACCGCCAGTTGATCCGACTATTCTCCCTGTCAGTTCACCACGCCACTCCTAGTACTTCCTTAAGAAAGTGCTGACTCTTTGGGGTCATTAATCCAACGAGGGATGGTAAACCTTGGGAATAAGTGATTCCAAAACCCTGTGTCTAGTTGAGCATTGCCAACCAGGGTTGAATCTGGGGATACTTCGTTTGGTTATAAACGAAAGATTCGAGAACATATGAATATGTCTTAAATCTATAAGAGAGACCCAGAACATGCAATAATTCCCCCCAAAAATGGTTTGATAAGCCCGACTTCCCATCCTCTCGACCAATGTGAGTTCTTAAGAGTCGCTGGTCAGACCATCCGACGAACGCCTGCCCTTGGAAAGCAGGTCCATCAATCATTGGATACGGAGCCGTTGGGCGTTTCAAGGCCAAAAACCAAAACAAAACAATCCATAATGGGATTCATGACACATATCCATTAGTTTTAGCTTTTTATCCACTTAAATTTTATAATTACTATAATATACATTAAAGAATGAATATTTGTGGAAATACCCCTAGAGGTAAACCTATAAGAGGAACCATGCTCCTCCCATCCCAAAAAACTATTTATATTTATTTATATATTAAATCAAAGAAACATTTGACAATAAAAAATGATTCTTATACATTTTCAAACCTCTATTTCCCAAAAGTAATCTTAAATCCAATATTTTGATATAATTCATTACTAAAAGGATAGAATTCATCAATTTAATAAGTTCTTCACCATAGTTTTTCAATGACCATCTCATTTACTCTTTTTCAAACTCACATTATAAACTATTATGATGTTATATTAACATTATTATCCATCATATAAAAGGATATTATTATTTATGACTAAGATATTACTCAATGATTAGAATAACAAGTTATTGTTTGCATTATTTCAATCACAAACATTATTTATGTCACAATATCTTTTATGTTTCCCACATGAATGAGTGTAATGACAAAAATACTGGTAATATAAGATATTAAGAAGTAATTTTCATGAATATTATTTGTTATGGATAAAAAACGAATAAGTGGATACCATATTTTAACTTTTTGTTGTTGTTGGAAAATTACTATAAAATTCCTTATTATGGATTCCATTCTCTCTGAACATTCCCATACCATCTATTAAATAATCATTAGTATAATGAAATAATTTTTACATAATTATTTCACCACCTATACTAATATTTGAATAATGATCACGAAGTGATATATTTGGGATCATCATCCCTTATAGCATCCAACCATCACAGACCACTAATTGGTATATGGACCAATTGTTGCTATTATACCATAGGTGTACATCCCTGTTCTCTAGAGCCTTCGAACAACAATTAGGGAACTAGGTTGGTAGTATAAGTAAAATATACTCTCATTTCACCGTACACAATAAAAATACAATAATAATGAATCAGGCACATCAGATTATATCTAATCACCTCATTATTATCATGAAAATCATAATAACTAACTGTGGGGTACCTCGGTATATAGTGATAATGAAATATGGAATACAGTTACCCCAGTATAGTATGATGACCCGATAAATTATCCATCCTAGTATCACATCCCAAGGAATTATTTTCTCCAAATATACAATGGTTCTCGGATTCTAATCCCTAGTAGTGCGGGAGACTCGACCACACCCTCTAAAAGCCCAAAAAGCCAAGAAACAATGCACATGGATGGACATGTCCCCTACCTGAAAATAATATAAACTAGTCTCTAAATCCTTAGTATCCCCACCAAAGAGAATCTCTTAGCTCCCTACTATGTTATTTATGATTATTATCAAAAAATACCCAATCATGGGAGTCATCCATAATAAAAACATGAAACACCTCCCATCAGTAGTTATTCATTAAAAACTAAAAATCATGAGGTACTATCCCATATCATATCATAACCTCCCATATAGAGTACGTCAATACATTCATCATTGCCTCATAATAAATTTTAATATAATTTATAAATATAATCATATAATGGAATGGTCAAATGCCAGAACATGTCCTCAATATCCACAACCCATTGGCTAATATGCATAGAATTGGTGCTAAGGAGACACCAATAAATATCTCTACATATGGAAAACAAGTCTACTAATAGTCAATCCATTAACATAAACTCAATTGGTGGGTTTATATTAAAAATGTTTGAGGCACCCCACTTGGGTTACATGGACTTATTAAATCCTAGACTCAATACTTGCCTCTCAGAGGACATCATGATTCTTGTGAAAATCGTAAGTAGAAGATGGACTTTTCGACTGCATGGGGTATGCCACATGAAAAATAGTCTTGGGTGATAGCTCCCAACCCACATCAATGTACATGGTTATGTATGTCTAGTCAATAGAATTAACCCATCATCAAAATACACTAGGACTACCCATATAAGTGATCAATCATCAAAGGGGAGAGAAACTTAGTCACACTTACATCAGTCATTCTCATCATGGTGTCCAACATCCATATACTACCCTAATAAGATATATAGCCTCAATATATGGTATATGGGGAATCAAGACAATGTACTAGTTATATGGTTTCCTAGAAATAATTTTTTTTATTCAGTAGTTCAGTTTAAATTGAACATTTTTATTTAAATATGAAAATACATATTATTAATAAAATGGGGAAACACCATTAGTAGAGGGTCCACATATTCATGAGAACATAAATTTAAAGAAAAAAGTTATTGGGAACATTCTCAGACCACATACCACTTATGAAACTTTCCCACTCTTTAATTCACTTCTTGGTAGATCCAGATTGGATTTTCATTCATGCTAAGTCGATTTGGTCATTTCCACTCCATGGGATACCCTTAAAAACAATAATTTTAAAAAAATAATTATAATCAATGTTATAATTAATTGAACCAATTTCTAATTAAATTTATAATTTAATTTAATTAGTAACAATTTCCTAATAACTCATTGGTTCCTCTCACCATATCGGAATAGAAACAGACTTCTATGAAGGCTCCCCTACATCCTCCCATCATCATTATAGGACAAATACCCTAACCCATGAAATAAATAAAAATAATCATTTAATTTAATTTTTCTTTAGAATAATAGGAAAACCACCACAGTAATATATCACAAAAATGATCATGTGAGAACATGATCACAACCACTTTGGACGTCCTTTAGCTAGCATATAAAAAAATCCCTTCAAATCAGGATGATTCCACCATGATATATTGATACTATCTATGATACCTATCCTATAGATAACCAAAAATTACAAAGAAATATGCAAAAAGATAAAGGATGCCATCAGATAAAGAGGCTTACCAACACTCTTTAAAAATCCCCAAGAAATTAACTTTCAAATGAAGGTGGTAGATATAGATTAAAATCGGGAGGGGAGGGGGTTGAATGCATTCATAAAAATGGGAAGAAGGGGAGGATCTACCTATTAATGTATTATGAGAAATTATTGGTAAATTATACAAAAAAATACTCAAGTAGACAGTTATAACACCCCATGATTTTGTAAAAAAATATTTTATATTAATCTATTATTTTCAATATTTTCTATTTCATGCAACACTATATATATATATATTGTGTTATATGAAATCACAAAGGTATTTTTTTCATAGGAAAAACCAAATTGAAATTGCACTAACTGTAAAAAATAGATAACCTTACGGTACATGCAAAAATAAGTTCAGCATGTGCTAAATACAATGTTGAGTTCCTTCACTAGATTTCGTCACAAGATATGAGATTTTACCAAACTACAATATATTATTAACATGATTATTAAAATAATATTATAGCTACAACTTATCCGTTAGAATATAATTCATGAATTATAATAATGAAATTATAAAAATATTGTTTTTAAATGTCTATAAAATGAATCATTTTTATATAAATACGTTGAAGTGAATGAAAGAACTAATTGAAAATAAATAAATTACTTTTCTAGGAACACTATTTTTCTATGTAAAACCACACTTTTATCTAAAAATTTTAAATACCCCCACTTCTCATAAAAATTTTCAATAAAATTTATATTTTATATATTCATTAAAACACATAAAATATATTTAATATGTATAATATAAGAATGACTCTATCATTATAATTTTTTTTTAATTTTTTTAAAAGATAATTTTACAGCCCTCTAGTAGAGAACATATTTTTAAAATGTGTTTTGAAAATTTTATAATTTTTAATAGAAAAAATAAAATACATTTATGAAATAGGATTATCAAAAAAATTGTGTGAAATTTTGGTGTTTTTATAAACACATTCATTTCATTGATGATTGCAGAAAGACATTGAATTTTAATTTTAAACTTATTTTTCGATGATTTATTTACACAGTTATAATATGTTAAAATTTGGTTTTAAATTTTAATTAGGTAATTTTTATATAAATTAATCCAATTCAGTTCATTTGAATCAATTTTACATTGAAATTTGATACGAAATTATTTTAACCTTGTGACCATTTTTTCATTAAAACCCCACTATGTCAACCTATATACTGGATTATGTTTAAATTTATTTATTCCACTAATATGTTTTAAATTGGGACAAATTTATACCTTGTTTAAAATAGTTACAATTTTTAATTTTTAATAAGGCCATGTTTTTTTGACAAAAAATGAATACTGAATATGATTAAAATTAATTACAATGATTAAGAGAAAAGTTATCTTTACCAAAGAATAAACCTTAAACATAAGGGCCATTAGGATTTAAAATCATTTCCAAAAACCATTTTAGTTACACATTTTGACCCTATCGTCACATGGATATAATTTGGATCATTATTTTAACAACATTTCATAGAAAAAATGTAGTTGTAATTTCTTTTTCAAAAATTTACAAGAATGTCACTCCTCCCCCACTATAAAAAGGAGCTCTCCCCTTGATATTTCTCACACCTCTCAAGCTATTTGGAATGGAAAAATCTTAACAAATATCCTCTAGAAATACCTCTCTTACTCATTGAATCAAATTTTTTTGAAAAACGATGAACATGGAATCCCTTTTTGCAAACCAGAAGGAGTTGTCGAAAGAAGAGGTAACATCCTTCCTCAAGATCCTTTCATTTATTTTTTACTCCACCACCTAAAACATTCTAATTCCATGATTATATAATAACTCCAATATCATAATGGTTGGGAATTATTATGAAGTTTTTTATGACATATATGATATTAATTATATATTTATTATTGTGGAATAGTTATATAAACCAGACCTTCCTTCTTTCCATATTATAGATACACGATAACATCGTTTGCAGATAGGTGGACAACCGCCTCCTCAAAGATATGTGATTCATTCCATATTTACATGGAATGAACTAATCATAGTTTTATTTAACATATATGATAAATATAATACTCTAATTATATTATAAATATATATAAATGTAAATTTTATTTATATTCTTTCTTTCAATATGACAATAAAATAGAAATAACGTTCATGCATACATACGACCTACCATATCCATGAACAGTGATATTAAAATAATTTATTGATTATTATAATTAAATATGTACATAATATATATTTAATAAATATCATTCCTTATATTAATTAAATAATTAAATAAAGATCTAAAAAACAGGGCCCCAAATAATAAGCCAAAACATGTATGAAAAACATTGATATTATCACCAGAAAAAAAAATTACATGGAGATATTGATAAAAACTTAATAAAAATTATTTTTTACATAATATATGGTATTATATTTAATAATTTTCTTCTGGGTAATATTTATAATAAAATTATACTTATTATATAGGGTTCTTGAATGAGTACGATGAGAGTCAAGAAACATGGTAATGGTTTTCCCGATTGACATTTATTTTCCATGACACACAAGCCATGTTCACGTCATATTTATTGTATATGGTGTGTATACTAACCATGTATGTACTATATGATTCTTATACCTATATATATAGGTATTTAATTATCAATTTTAGTATCTTTGTTTCATGGGGTTTATGTTTCAAAAGTTACCAAACTGGTAATGTAATTTTTTTCATAATTTTCCCTCTATGAGATACATGACATATTATATACCAATATTTTTCTATGAGTTGGATATACTTCCTTTGATATTTTGTTTCTTTAATATCCATCATTTCATGATATTTTATGTTTCATTTAATTTTATTACTTCCAATGTATTATGATTCATAGTTACCAAAGTGGTAATAGTTTATTACTAAAATACATCGTTTATTTAGATTGTTTTGGATTATGATTCCATTGATTAAATATTATGATACATATGTCAAGAACACTTATGAAATTTCATAAAATCTAGTTATTCATGATATATACAATTATGGGTACCATATTTATTATCTTTAGAACTTACGATAATTTATAAATTTTTTTCAAGGAAATCTATCTTTATTTCTCCTTTCAGTTAGAAATCAATGTTATTTAAAAACATTGATTTCTAAAAATGTTTTTTAAAAAATTATGTTTAAAAAGTGTTTTAAATGTATTCAATATTGATATATATATTTAATTAATTTTCAGTGAATCTTGGTTTCCAAATTAATTTTATTCTTCTTTTATAAGTTTTCAATGAATAATGTATTTAAAAATTCTCTAAAGATTCTTTTATATGTTTTCAAAGAAAACGAGTATCAATTTTTTTAAATCATCCATGAATGTTTTTCAGTGAAAATTGCTATCAATATGTTTTCATGATTCTTTTACAATATTATAAAGTTATTATCAATGAAATAGGTTTTTAAAATGACTTATATTTTAAAAAACGTATTTTCAAATTGGTAATGATATTTTCCTCAAAAATTATTTTAGAAATATTTCAATGAATCCATTATAAATTCTCAAAGTGGATTCAATGAAAAGGATTTATAAAATGTTATGTGTATTAAAAAGTGATTTTCCATATTATCTTTCAAACTTCTTCTCTATTTAAGATGAAATCCTTGGTTATATTTTATGCATTACTAGGGATATGATCCATGTACCCTATTCATATTATTTTTACGAATGTTTTTTTGAAATTATATTTATGAAACTCATTTCTCTAGAAATTCTTATTCCACGATAAATGCTTATGAGATATTCCTCTTTTCACGGACTAATTTAAGTTGAAATTACAATCAAACCTATATATTTACCACATGTTATCATATGGTTAAATTTTTATAATACCCATTTCATTTCATGGGTTATGAAATGATGTTTTTGGAACCCATATATTATAATGGTCCATGATAAGATTGTTGTTTTATAGAATACATATGTTTTATTTCATAATGTGTTGGGTAGGACCTATATATCCATCTAATTAAATGGTTAAGGATTTGTATCTCAATATTATGATTGTGATTGAATGAGAGGAGATATCTATTCATTAATATAGGGATGTAATGAAGAGGTAACTCGGTTTAGTAGAACATGTCTAGAATAGGAAGTGAAAATGTTTTAGTAATACATGGATGGAATGGGAAGTGATCCTAGTTCAGTAATACTGGGCTAGACTAGGGAGTGAAACTGATTCATTAATGAAAATTGTCCAATATGATTGTCTAGATATTGAACCTAGAAAACTAAGATGGTTTTGTGATTGAACCCATTCCACTAATAAAGACTTGGAATTAACCCATTGACTATTATCTAAATCGTTTATGTTGCTCAAGTGTTTCCCAAAAATTATATGTCTTATTCTTATGTTATCCTTTCATGGATTATTCTTTTTATTCTCTTATAATTCATGTCTTATAAATTTCCAATTTTTATGAAATTACACATGTATATTGTCTTTGATATGTAGGGTATGATGGTAAAATGTTATTTTTATATTCCCATACCATTATTCTCATGTTATTATTATTTGTCTCTTTTGTTACCCTTTCTTATCATCTGATATCACACTATTCTAATGTTTCCTTTCCCCATTTTTTAAAAGAACGGGTTTTTGTAGAAGTTTAAAGAGATAGGATATTTATGGATAAAATTGAAGATATTTAAAAAATTTAGAAGATTTTGTTCCATTTTTATAAAGACACTAAACAATTATATTCCTCAAGAATTTATTTGAGCTATTTGATGAATATTCATCTGAAATGATATAATATCTAGGTATGTTAATCCTAGGTTTCTATAGTTGGTAAAAAAGGAATGTTTTATTCAACCATTTTAAAATGAGATGTTAATATTTTATTGATATCCCTTTGGATATTTCTAAGAAAATGTCTAGGGATTTCTATAAGGATAAGTCTAATGATAAGGAAATTTATTTGAAAATGTTCTCTAATTTTGGTAATTGATCGAGTGAGTGGTTTATTAAATATAAATTAATGTATGGATACTAAAATTGTATGTGCCACTTTTACATATGTACCCTGGTTTAACAACTCTAAAAAGGTGAATCAATCCTGACCCAAATGTAACCTAGTACATGAAATCATGCCTTTTTCACACTTCTTTTGACACTCTCAGGGGATTTGATTTGGGGATTTCCAAAAATCATTATGTACCATCATGAAATATTTAAATATATTCTTACTATAAATAAATTGTGATAAACATAATGTGACATAGATTAATAAAGTTGAAATATTGATTTAAAAAAAATATAAGTAATTTTTTTCATGATTTTTTGGTTTTCTAATATGATATGTGTTACCCACACTATGATTTATGGTGTTAGTTAGCTACATAAACTAGAAGTAACTAAGACAACACTTAATGACTCATATATGGAATGTATAGGAATTGTAAAAATTGATGTCTAAAGTGGATATCCCATGAATAGAACTAGTAAGGTGGAACAATAATTATTTAAACATATAAAGATAAAGAGACGCAAATTGATATGTGAAAGGTATTTGATGTTCTAATGGTATTTTATTATATTAAATATAAGAATTGTCACTAGATTTAGCCTAAGTAACCTTAAAAAATGATTCATATTTCATATTTTAGGACAAGGGGAATTATTAAATTAGATGATGACTCCCAGTTAATGGTTTAAGAATAATGTTTGATGATTAAAGGCTATATGTTTTGGAATTTAACGATTATGTTATATGAATCATGAAATATATAATTATTTTTGGTATTTTTTTTAAAGAAAAAAAAGGACATGTTGAATGGAGATAAATACATTGAAATGTTATTTAATTGAAATGTGATATTTTCTTTTATTGGAAGGTAACCATTAATGTGTTCAAGATGTTTGATAAAATTGTTTTTAGGATGTATTATGAGATGATTGATTTGGATAAAGTAAATTCGATAGTATTTATTACCTCAGAAAAAAAGTAATTTATTAAAAAATTTGTCTATGTTACCATGGATGAAGATTAAAAATTATTGTATTTATAGAATATATCAAGTAATCTTTAAAATACAGAAGGATTCATGTTTTCCAATAGGATTTATGGTAATGCATGTCATGACAATATTTCAAGATAAAATACAATGAGGGTATTCAAATGTTTGGAATTTTAAAACCAATAGAACCTTTATGATATATATAGGATCAATGCAAAGCTTTTTTTGTGACCATTTTCGAATGTTTTTTATTTTCACTTTTTTAACTATTACATGGTTAAGCATTTATATACATGATTATGTTAAAAATTTTATGATGTTTTCGATATTAATGTATCACCTCTCCGTGTGAGGATATATGAATATTAGATTACCTATTCTAAGAGGTTTTCTTTGATGCTATCTAAAGGTATATTGGATTAATTATGTTTCTATATCATGTTCTATTAGTACAAAAGGGATTTGAAATTCCCCATCCTCCTTTTGGAGTTAGAGGTGATGAGGAGATTGATAAAGATATGACCAAAGGGTGAGATTTTTCTTATGAAAGTGAATAAAATCAAGAATGTATATCCTTTATGGAATAAAATTTATCCACATTAGGATAAGGGCGATGACATAAAACTTTGTCTTGTTATCATCATATTGATGATATTAATGACCATTTTCAACCCCCCTTGGGTTTTGTCATTGTGATTGTTAACATTATCCTTATCATGTTCTATATCACATTCTATCAGAACTCAATATTTAAATTTCAATTTATTTTACATGTTTTCACTAGGAAACTATGGTATACTTTTTGGAAACCATGTTATGTGTTAATTTTTGTAACTATTAGGGTTCAAACTATCTTTTATCAAAATGATTTTTTAGTATTTATTTTTATGATGTCGGTTTATATGAAAAACATTCCAGTATTAAATCTTATATATCATAGATATATACTGAGGGAGAAATTAATTTTGAGGGGTATAGTATAATGTACCAATATGCTATTTTGTGAAATATTTTTTTAATTAATTTAATCTTTTTGTTATTTTTCATTTCACTCGACATTGTATATAGCTTGTGTTCTACGAAGGCACCAATATATTATTATTTTTTATGAAATACCAATTAGAACATGTGCTACATGTAACACATAACGAAGCTTGTGTTATAAGAAACACTATGTTTGGATTGTATTATACACAATGTCGAGTTCCTTTGATATCTTGATTAACACGGAATGTCATGTTTTTTCGAACTATAATATATTATTAACCTGATTATTAAATTATTGTTATAGCTATCACTTATCCATTGGATTGGAAGTCACATATAAGAGTAAATAAATTTAAAGAAATATTACTTATACATTTATATAAAATGAATTGTTAGGTTATAAATATGTACAATTCAATGAATGAATGAACTATATAAAAATAAATTAATTAATTTTCTAAGAAAAATATTTTTCTATATACAAACACTGTTTTATCTTAATTAATTAATCAAACAACAGGTGATTAAATTTTTTAACCAAAATTTTTGTGTTAAATATTCAATCAATTCTTTCTATACTCATCTTATTTATTTTACAGGGATAAATAAGAATAAATCCAATTTTATGATTAAAAATATTTATTTTTAATAAAGGAAATTTAACCGCCTTTCAATGGAGAACCCATATTAAATCCTATTTTTGATACCGTAATAATTTTAATTTGATGAAACAAATTTTATTTATTAAATTAATATATAATAATGTGTTTTCAGTGAATGTGTGGTGTTTTTCTTAGATGTTTCATTTTTTGATGAATAGTGAAACAATTAATTTTAAATCAAAACAAATTTTTATACTAATTTATTTATATAGTTAAATTATTTTTAGATTTGGTTATAATGTTTAAATTGATAAATGATACATCAATTAATCCAATTTATGTCATTTTAATCATTTTCAATCTGAAATTGGATATCAAAATATTTCAATCATTTTATCATTTTTACATTAAAAGATCGCTTTGTCATCCCATCTACGAGACTGTGTTTACATTAATTTCTAAAACTTATATATTTTTTAATTTGGAAAAATGGTTTTAAAATTTTTAATATTAATAAATTTTAATATATAATAATGTCAAATTTTTTTAATAAAAATATTAGTGATGGTGATTAAAATTAATTAAGATGATTAAGATAAAAAAGTGCTTAAAGAAGGACTGAACCTTAATCTTAATGGGCTATAATATCCTTGAAATTTGACCAAAATCCATTAGAATGAAATATTTAAACCCTATAATCATGTTTAACTAATTTTTACCATTATTGGAGCCACATTACATAGTAAAAAACATGGGTGTAATTCCCTTTTCAAAATTTTACAAGAATACCCCTCCACCTCCACCATAAAAATGAACTCACCCCTACCACTTCCTAACACATATCATGACCATTTTATTGAAGACATATTCTCCATTATAATTCCCACATTACTAAATTTATTCATTAATCCTCTTTTTTGGTAGATATCCAACCATGGAATCCCTTTGGTGCAGACCACAAAAGTTACCAAAAGATGAGATAACATCCTTCCTCAAGATATTTTCATATATTTTCATTATACCCCACCTAAAAAATTATTATTCAATTATAATAAAATAAAATTAGTATCCTAAATATATTTATATGTTTCTATTCTATGTATTTTCCTCTTATTACACTCCACTTCCATCTAATGGGTAATAAACATTCAATTCTTGTGTTTGGAGAACTACCGCCTCAAAAAATGATGTTGTCCATTTCTCAATTACTATCTTTCAAGGGTTGGGATTATAATGGAAACTATTTTTTATATGATATATATGATATTTTTATGTATTTTTTATTTTTTTAATTTTTATATTAAATACACCTTCATGCATTCCATAATGTGGACACATGATAACTTAGTTTGTGGATTGAGGGATTACCACATCCTCAAAGTGATGTGATTTGTTTGTACTTTAAATGGAATTTATAAATTATGGTTTTAGTGAAAATATATGACATATATTCTTTTTTAATGATATTATATATACACACACAGACATAAATTTCATTTACTTTCATTTTATCAATATGAATATAAAACAGAAATAACATTCATGTGTACGTATGGGATGTTGTCCCAATGAATAATGTAATTCATTTAACATTATATATCTAATGGATTAATAAAAATTAATTTATAAGGAATATATATTAAATTTTTATCATTTTTGAATTTTGTAAATAATTAAATAATGATCTAGTTAAGTGGACCAAGAACAATAAGTCAAAACATGTACAGAAAAGAAGGCAGTTATCACCCAAAAGGTAACTTTAACATGGAGTTATTAATAAACAAATAATATAATTCCTTAATTAAATAATATGTGGTATTATATATTCATATATATGAATATGGTTCTTTTTTATACATATTAAAAATTAATACTCATTATAAATGAGGTTGGAATTTGTATGATGAGATTTAATACAAAAATTAAGGGTTTTCTCATATCAATTTTATTTTCCATGAGACACAAAACATTTTCACATCCTATTAGTTTTATGTGGTCTATAAAATAACCATTTATTTATTATATTATTCACAAACTTATATTTCTGGGAATTTACATATATATTTTATAATCAATCTTTCAAGGTTTTAATGTTTCAAAAGATACCATATTTTTAATGTCAATTTTCTCAATTTCCTTCTTTGAGACACATGCAATATTATACACTGAAATTTTTCTATAAGGTGTATATTATAAATTTTACAAATTATATCATGAATATCCATCATTTCATGATATTTTAATCATCATTTAAGGTTATTATTTCCATTTTATTATTATTCAATGGTATCAAAGTGGTAATGATTTATTCCCACAGTGTCATCATTTATCGATATTGTTTATGATTATGATTTTATGGATGAAATCTTATGATCAATCCCTCACTAAATTTGAGGAATATTTTTACGTGTTGGTAATTTATTTAATCTAAAATTAATGGTAAAAAATACCACTCTTTGGTACTTAATATAATTAAGAATTGTTTTTGGAAAATATAACTTTGTTTCTTCTTTCAGTAAAAAGTCTATGTTATTTAAACAACATGTTATTTAAAAAGGTGTTAGAAAATATTATATTTTTAAAAATAGTTTTAAATGCATAAAAGTTATTATTATTATTTTCAATTTTTTGTCCAGGAATAATGTTTGTAAATTTATTTTCAAAATTATTTTATAAGTTCCCTTGGAAAATTTCATTAAAAAGGTTTTCAAGACTCTTTTTTTATGTTATCAAGGATTTTTTAAAAAAAATATGCCAAGAATATTTTATTAGTTTTAAGGGAAAAATATTTTCAAGAAGTTTTCCATCATCCTTTATATGTTTTTAAATATATTTTCAGATAAACATCTTTTCAAAATGATTTATGTTTTAAAGAGCTTTTTTAAACCAGAAAATATATTTTCATCATGAGATGTTATATGGAATTTTTGATGATTCCATTATATTTTTTCAAAGTGTATTAAAAGAATTTTTTTTGAAAAAGATATATGTTTTAAAAAGTGATGTTTCAAGTGATATTCCAAAATAACTCCCCATATAAGATTAAATATTTTAGTATAGTTTATTCTTTAAAAGGGAAATGATACATGGAAACCATTCATATTATTTCCTTGAACGGTTTATGTTTTGAAAGATTTAAGTTTATGAAACCCCTTTCCCCCAAACTAGTTATTCAATGATAAATACGCTTGAATCTTGCATTCCTTTCATGATTAATTATATGATTAAATTTTTAGTAAACCTATCAATTTTCCATTGGTTATGATATGTTTAAATGTTTATGAATCCCATTTCATTTATTTAGTTCTAATATGATGTTTATGAAACCCATAACTTTTTATGGGTTATGAAAAGATGAGTGTAGTATAGAAAACATGTGTATGATCTCAAAATGATATAGTTGGGGCCTTCAATGAATTGGGTTGATATTATTATCTTATGTGTATGATTGGGATGGAATGGTAATTGAACTCGGTTCATTAATAATGGACTAAAAAGATATGTGAACAAAATTTTGTAATACATGGATAGAATAGGATGTGAACTAACTTTAGTAATACATGTATGGAATGGTAAGTGAACCTGGTTCAACTATACTAGGCTGGAACGGGGAGTGAACTCAGTTTATTAGAGGATTTTTTCCACTAAGAAGGTATTATGGGTGAACCTTGACTACTAAGATGGTTTGTGGAGTGAACCAACTTGACTAAGATGGCCATGGAATTATTCCTTGACTACTATAGAAATCATTTTAAAATCTTATTTTTGAACAATATTTTTTTTCATAATTCAATGTTATCCATTCATGGATTATGTTCTTCATTAAATTATGATTAATCTACTATGAGGTTACAATATTTCTTCTATGAAACATTTATATGATCATTGATATGCATAGAATGTTCTTCAAATGATATTCTCATATTACTATACCGATATGATTATGTTATTCTTATGTATCTCTTTGGGTCAAATTTATTGACCATCTATACTCACCCTTTTTTTATATTTTTTCCTAACATATAAAAATGTTTTATGTTGATGTTATATGTTGGATGATATTTGTGGGAACCATTCGAGATATTTCACTAGGATTGAAGATTTTGTTCCATGTTTCCAAAGACACTATACTATTATGGTCCTTCGGCATGTGTTTTTCTAATGTGTTGAATATTTATCTAAAATGATTAAATATCAATGTACTTTAAACATGTTTTACTTTACTGGTTGGTGATCCTAGTAGTAGTGATCTATGATATATCTATTGGTTTCAGGAACCAAAACATTGGATGAATGGCCTCTAGAAAACACCTCTGATAAACACATACTCCCCTATTCCACCTTTCCCCTCCATTTCAAGTCCAAAAACACCAACATGATGTGACTAACCTCTCAAATTTCAATTCAGAACCCTGATTATTAAAACCCACTTCAACTAATTTTAAAATTTAAACACCAATAAATTTCACCCATAGAATTCGTGTCATTTTTACAACATCCCAAGAATAATACTTCTCATACCTAATAATTCTTAGTGGCCATCAAGCCAAATCACTAAAACTATGCCAGTCATCACTTCAAATCCAAACTAAATCATTGATTAAATTTTTACCAAATGTCCCCCTTCATATAATTCCTATAATACTCACTCATTTATCAAAAAAAAAATTCACCACTTAAATTCATCACCAAAATAGAGAAATGCCTCTTTATCAGGCCCAACAATCCCATATTACCCATGGTGTATCCATATGTTTGCTCCTCCAGCCCATGGTTCTCCCTATTATAAGTCTTAACTCATAAAAACAATTCCAATCCATTGTTCCTCCACAACATAAGAATTATCTTTTGATGAACCTAATAGGAATACCAATGAAACTCTAATAATGATTCAAATAACATTGCACCTTAGCACATGTGAAGCACCAATCAAATAATGTTTTTTGTTTTTCATTTGAAAACACCATACCAAAATGGATGCAATCCCACCATCTATGAAAAACAAATATATTTTGGCTTCCCATGAAATTTTATCCAAAAAAAAATATTAACCATAGTGACATGTTTTATTTATTTTCAACCCCACATCATCTAATTACATGTGAAATTGACAATAGAAGCTTATCTAGTCCACATGTTCCAAAAAAATAATTGGTTGCACCCAATAATTCATCATTAAACACCTGCCAAATTTTAATTAACTCATAAAAGAATACTGTTATCATTCAAATGTATTCTATGAACCCATACCCCACATTCTGTATAAATTAATGGTTATAACATCAACTAAACATACTCCCCATTATGATATTCCACACCATGATCACCTATGTTCTACCTAGTTGACCATGCACAGATCATTTTAAATCACTATGAGTCAGAAACCAATTCTTAGGCCTTGTTAAATATCTTATATGAACATAAAAATTACATTTATTGGGGAATCTATATTAATTTTAATCCACTGTCTCATAGAAATCAAAATTCCACAACAACCATCCAACGATATGACTCCCCTAAACATGCCCCTTACCACACAAGGTACACAAATGCAAGAACTTTGTGATGTGCCCCACCATATAAGATTATTTATCATTACCCCACTTGATCAATATTCATTATTCACAACCCATATTTTGACCTCCTTTGAAAAAAATGGTTGGATAGAAAAAAACACTCTTATAACCAAGAACCACCCAAAACATCAAATGATGTATGTTCTCAACAATTGGAAGTGTCAACATATGTAATTTTTGAAATCCATTCATTATAACAGGCCATGCCATCCAAGGAAAATGGTGTTCTTCTAACGATCCATATCACTCTATATAACTCCTCATGTAGAAATTTGACAACTCTATTATACATGTTTCTCTCATCTTGAGACATATTCCTCAAATACCCATGCTGCATGGATTGTACACATTCAATTAAAAGAATAATCTCTTGGAATCCACATGGTATCTCAATGGTGTAAACTAAATAGTACCATGAATCTCCAGTATAAAATATCTAGACCTCTTCTAAATCATATAGGTATATGCTCTCATACAACTCAGAATCTGAATTCAACTCACACTTTAATGAGTCGTACATTTCTATATCAAGACTCAAGCACTAAACTACTGACCATTATCCTCAAGAATGTTACTCAAATCAAGCTAGGATTTCCATTGTCATGAATCTTGAAAATAAATATCTTTAATTATTTTATTTTATATCAAATGATCACTCAAAAACTCATGTATAATTTTTAAATTGAATGTATTTCTCTATGTTGTGAAGAAAAACCACATGAAAATTAATTAAAAAATAGCAGGACTAGGCATCTTGTTGATTTTTCCCACATAATATCACCTTTATACCAGGGAACTCCTTGTGTATCACATTCCAAATGACTAACACTCATGGAATTGTTCCCTTGGAACCCATATAAGAATTATCATGGCTTCACCACAAACTTGATTAAATGTAACATGCATCAATCTTAATGCAAGAACATTACCATTATTTTCATCTCAAAGGGAACTCATAGCATCATTCCAAGCCCTCTCATAGGTTACCCTCACATCTCAAAAGGTTTGAGCACATAAAGAGAACTATGTTCATATCTCAAGGGTCACTAGGATTTCCATCCTATCCTAAAAATCCATACCACAAAAGGAAATAAATCACAGAGAATATTTTGTTCCCATATTAAAACCCAAGGAAACATAAATTCAAATTAAAACCGATGGGTCACATATAAACATAACCACCACTATATTCACACAAATAATGACCAATAAAGTTCCAATAATCCACCAACTATGGTACTAATTTATAGAAGAACCCACATAGAAGGATTCCCCCTATTCAATCATATTCATAGGCAGGTACTCACTATGTCTCTATAAATTGAGTAACTCCCTAGAGTATCAAATTATCATAAGAAAAAATATATATACATATATTTATATATTTTACAATATCACCCTAGATGAATTTTATCAAGGAGAACATGTTCAATATCTCGGTTAAATAGAATTTCCTTACTATCTATATGGGAAAATTCCATATAATGTTTAAATAACACATTCAATTATAGATCCTATAAAGGAATCAAAAAGAAGGTGGATGATCACTTGGGAATCTAATTACAAAACTGACCAACTAGGGTCATCTGACATCATATTCTCATTTAATAGTATTTTGAGTATTTTTATGGAACATATCACTATAGAAACACATGATATTCTATTAGAATAAAATATTTTCATGTCAATATAGATGATTAGAATGACTCTAATAACTGATATGATTTTTTTTGAGTGAGTTTCTATTGACAAATTAAGTAGAATGGTTTTTTTAATGGTAAAATCACACAGAAAAATTATAAGATTGTCATGTGAATCCTATATGTCAAGAACAATGCATTGTAAACCTAATTACACTATAGTATATGTTATAAATCCATAAAAAATCCAAATATTATGTACAAAACATCAGGTGATAATCATATATTACTATCATGTTAAGCCATTGATAACAATTTTCTCTTTGGTAATCAAGAATTCCCATAATAAATTGTGTCCTTGATGTTCCATTCCAAGGTATATGGAATGACCTGATTCATTACTATATAACATTTCTACCACATAAAAAATTGTTTTATAAATAAACCCCCCTAAAATACATTACAATTCACCTCTATCAGGGACCTTTAATCGGTTATTAAACTTGTGGTAACCCAAATAACCTAGCTATGCCTCCTCCTATGCCAGGGGGTTATTAATTGTAGCATGAAATAAACGTAACACGTTAGAGAGACTATACCTGCATATGAAAAGAAAAATAATAATAAAATAACTATTCAACTAAAAAATAGATTAATCATAAATAATATATAACTAAAATGCAATATTAATACGAGATTGATAATATAGTAATAGAAGTTATATTTACAACATGTATGGTTAAATATATACTATAACAAAATAATAAAATAAAATATAAATGAGATTTTCTACATAACAAATCCACACTATATCAAATCTTTATTCCCCCACATGTTACTCCAACTCAATAATGAAAAACATGGGCCACAACCCAACTTGTCTGAAAAACAATGTGAGAGTCTACATGGTAACCGAAGTGTAATATAGTCCAAATCATGATGTGAGTAAAAAAATAAGTACATATCCAAAAATTTTGTCATTTAAATAAAAATAAATGTATTTATATGTCCATGTGATGTGACCAGAATAAATGATAGGGAAAAAAATAAATAACCCAAGAATAAACCATTATAAATCACCTAGTTTTTGAAACTATTTAATTATACATTTTCCATCCAATTTAGTAGAGTCTCAGAGCACATAGTGTTAAACTTTTAAACCATAAAAATTAATCAAAATACCATTCTATGAGACCCTAATTCTCTTGGACATTTTTTTCAAATAAATTATATTTTCATTTCTTTCTTAAAATGAACCAAGTAAAACATTCCTTTTTTACATGGAACTAACAAGGAATAAGTTACACAACACAAATAGAGAATATGATATAAGGAACATCTATTCACTACAAATTACATAGAACACCTACATGGTGTCTATTACACGTAACATCGTCGTGGGGTACATTATATGTAACACCTATGTTTTAATGAATCACCATTGAATTGTAAAATTCATTTAAATTAGATAATTATGAACTTTTCATCAAAGAGGGTCACATGAATATTAATAACCACAATTAAAATATTTTTATCATAGTTTTATATAAATAAAAATACTGATCATGAATGATATGATTTTTGGTGATTTTGTTTTATGCTTAAATATACCATTTTCTCGAATAATTTTTTTAATGTCATATGAAAAATAATAAAAATTAATTTTAGGATAATTTATAGAAAAATTTATTAAAAAGTTTCATTTTTAATATATACATTTCATATTTTATTAGGGTGAATTTTTGGGACTTTCCAAAGAATCTTAATTTTTGGATGAATAGTGAAAATATTTTGTTTATATTCAAAACTTATTTTTCATCTAATTTATAAATATGTGTAAATTATATTTTCATTTGGTTAAAAAAATTTCTGGATTATATTTTTCTCAATTAATCCATTTTGTGTAATTAGAACAAATTTCACATTAAAATTGGATATAAAAACATAGCAGACTTTTGCTCATTTTTACCGTAAAACCCTTCATTGTTGACCCAAATGTGGGTTGAATTTTAAATTAATTTCTACCAGTACTATGCTTGTTATTTGAAAATATGCATTCCATTTTTGGAATCATAAACATTTTTAAAATTTAATAAGGTCACCTAATTATTTTTACCAAATATATTAGTGAAATTAATCAAAATTAATTATAACGATTAAGGTAAAATTAAAATTAACTAAGGGCTAAACCATAAATTTAAGACCCAAAAAACATAGAAATTTTCTAACAATAGTTTAATTGACATTATTAATCCATTATCATTACAATATTAATTTATTTTGGGTTTTTTGACTTTTTTTATGTAAAACAATGTTACAAATAACTTGATTTCAATAATACCAAGTGAGTCCTTTCCCTTCCCCATAAAGGTTGTCACCTATCTCTATTCATCACAACTATAAAACCACTTCAGATGAGAATCTATCTAACCAATAAACTTCAAAAATTCCTCCCTTCCTCCTAGAATCCACCCTTGGGGCATAATGTCTTCTAAGTAATCCTTTTGTCACATACCAAATGAAGTTACCCGATTAAGAGATAATGTCTTCTCTCAAGATAATTTCTTGTATTTTCCTTCTACACCCCCTCCAAAGTCATTATTCCATGATTGAATAAAAATGATAGTATCTTCAATATACTAGTAATTTTTAATTTTATAGCTTCAACACACACATAAACAAACCTCCATCTAGTGGGTAATATATTTACTCTTTACAGGTACGATGAACTACCACCTCACTAAATGATGATTTATAAATTTTTACTTTACCACCCATCATGGTTGAAATAGTGAGGGAAAATACATATATATAATATATATAATATATTTATTATGTCTGTGATATTTTCTTTTCCTATTACAACACATATCCTTTTTTACTTTCTATTTTGTGTGAATATGATAAATTTGTTTGAGAATGTGTGGACTACTACCCCCTTATAGCTGTGTGATTCGTTCACACACAACATGAAACGTATTAAGAATGAATTTAGATAAATTATATATATATATATATATATAAGAAAACATAATTTTTTTATGATATTATATAATTATATACATACATGTCATTTTCTTTCTTTCATTCAATATGATAAAAAAGGGAAACAACGTTTATGCGTATGTTCGTCTTATCATCTCAATAAAAAATGTATTCCATTTCATAATTATATATTTTATATCTAATTATAAGGGGAATATATTTATTTTTAAATATATTTATTTCATGTTTTCCATTCTGGATTCTTTATATGCGTATAATTTTTAAAGATATAACAAATTATGACACATGTGAAGAATAAAGAGAATATTATCTGAAGTGAAAACATAACATAGGATAGTTAATAAGAGGGTAATATATGGTCATTATCAAACCATATATGGAATTATATATAATAATATGGTTCTATAAATATTTATAATAAATTAATATTTAATATAAATGTGGTTGCAATGAGTCTGACATGAGTCAAGACACAAGGATAAGGTATTTAATATCCCTTTTTATTACCATGAGATTCATGCTTTATTCTCCTTACATTAAATTTTTATAGTTTATTAGTTGGAAATTAATGTTTTATTACAATATTATACATAAATGTATGGGTATTGACATATCCATTTTATGAACATTCCTTCATGAGTTTTACGTTTCAATAGTTAACAAACCGGTAAAATAGTTTTATATCAAATTTTCTTTCTTTGAGACTCATGTTTTTTTATGAACATAAATTCTTTTGGAGATATATCTACATCCATTTTTCAGGATATATCACAAATCTCCATATTTTCATGACAGTATAAGCTTCATGTACTTCCCTTTTCTTACATGGAGAGTATGACCCAAAGTTACCATGTGATAAGAGCTTATTGAATCAATCTCATTACTTTTCAAGATTGTTTATGTTTCATCTTCCTTTAATGAAATTGTGAGTTACATATTTCAAAAATGATCATTTTTTTCCTTATCCACTATTTATTCAAGATATATCTATTTATTAGTACCATTTTTCCACACTTTCATACTTAAGATAATGTTTTTAACTAAAATCTTAGTATCCCTCTCTCTATTAGGAAATCTATTGTATTGAAAAAACATATTTTAAAAATTAATTTCGAAAAATGTTTTAAAAGGTTATTTTAATAAATTTTTCATGGAAAAATAATTGAATTTTTTTATTGTCTTTAATGATTCATATATAATTTTTCAAATCTATTTTCAAAGAAAAAGGATTTCAAGAAAGATTTATATTTAAAAAAAACAAATGCAGAAAGGATACTTTCCTCAAGAAATGTTTTTAAAATATTTTTTACAATTATTTACCATATAAGATTACATTCATTTCAATTACTCAAGCCTTTATGGGAAAATTATTCAATATTTCCATTCATAATATTTCAATTAATGGAGTGTGTTTAATGTCATGATGTTTATGAAACATGTTTTTCTTTCATGGTTTATATGATTTTGAAACCCATATTTTTTCATCTATTATTTTAATAATGAAAGTATTATAAAACCTATTTTTTCATAGGTTATGTGTTGTTTAAATGATTATAATACCCATTCTATTTCATGGGTTATGATAAGATTAGTTATGATCTCATGAAACATGTATGTATGATTTCATTATGTGATGGGTATCCCTATATCCCCCTCTAATGAAATTGGTAATGATTTATATCACACGAGATAGACTAATTTGATCTTGGTAATAAAATTTGACTACTATGATGGCCATGGCAGTGAGCCACGACTACAAAGATGGTATAAAGAGAGAACTAAGGGTACTAATATGGTCATGGGAGTAAACCATGAGTACTAAGATGTAATGGGGATTGAACCGATACTACTAAGATGGTCATGGAAGTAATTCCTTGGTTACTATGGAAATCATATTATAAAAACTAATGTTTCCTCCAACCATCCCTATTTCATTCCTATGATATTATTTCATGGTTAATGTTATTTATTTACTTATTATTCATGTCTTATGAACAAAATAGAATTAATCCATGTCTCGTGGATACTATTATTGATATGTAGGGTCTGATCTTATATTTTCATGATCATGTTCTCACACCCTTATGCTCATGATTGTGCTTACATATCTCCTTTTTTACCCTTAACGAGCATTTGTTCTCACACATTTTTTATTTCCTTCCCCAGTTTATTAAGTTGTGTATTATGTTTGATGTGTCCATTATGGGTGATATTGAAGAATAACCTAGTGAGAGATAATATATATCACTTATAAATCAATTTTTATGATTCCATATTTCTGAAGCCACTAGAACAGTCCAATATTTGTGAATCTATATATATAATGCTTTTCTTATTCTAAATCTATTATGTAATATTAATGTATGAAAATTGAGTGGTGATATAGTTGGTATCATAGAAATGGTTTAGTATAAAATTGGATGATATGATGAAAAAACCTTAGTGAGAACCCTAATGACAAGTCTAGTGATATGTATAAGGAAATGGAAAAGTATAAGAAAATATCCTTTAGTTTTGGTAAATTATATATTGGGTGGTTTTCTAGAAATACATTTTTATCTGGATACTAAAAGTGGATGTGGTTCTCAAACATATGTACATGGGGGTAACAACTCCGAAAAGATGTTCCAGTCCCATCTTGAGGTAACCTGGTACACGATGACGGGCCTTACTGCACACCTGGGTTGACACTGTCTTGTGATATGATTGGGAAATTCACAAACACATCACGAACAATCCTGATAGAATAAAATTTAATTTTCCTATGAATAACCCCATACAAAAGTAAGGTGTCATAGATTAAATAACGTGTCTTGATATAGACATCATATAAGTAAATTTTCATGATTAGGTGGTTCCTCACAATGATAACTATTTATTACTCTATGATTTTTGGTTTTAGTCAATGGATGTAATATGAAGGAACCATGTTAGTGGTTATAGAGATATAAAATGTAATTATTTTCCTCTATAGGATCCCAATTCTATGCGGTCTATAATGAAAAACCTCTATTATATCATCGCAAAACGTTCTTAATCTATTATTCATGGTGGAATTCCAAATGAACAATTTCAGGAATAACCTTCTGTTGATTCATTCATGAGATAACGTCCACCTTATTTTAGAGAGTCTTCTGCTCCTCTAGTTTCTAAATAATGGACCAGTACTTCTGAATCTATATTATCTATTCTATAGTTATCATAGAATGATAAAGCTATTCTGTAAATTGATCAGATATAATGTGATACAGATCATTAGTGGAATATAATCAGGAATATAAGGAAACAAGATTATATTGATTCAATAGATTGGGATGATTTCAGTAATTTGTTCTTCAATAACTTCTTTAATCAGGTTATCCATACCAAGAGGGAGAAATAGATCCTTGAGTTGATGTAAAGGGATGATGAATCTATTTGTACGTATGAGACTAATTTATTGAAACTTTTGAGTTATTCTTCAGGAATACTCATCCATTAAGAGAGAGAAGTTGATAGGTTCTTTAGTGGCTTAAATACAAGTCTCATAAGGGTTTTATCTAAAAGGGACATTAGCAGCTATGAATAGATTGTGTGATGTGAAATCAAGGGTGAAATTTAGGTTGGATTTGCCTATCAATCCCATTGTTTTGATAAGAAGAGGAATATTTAGTATAAATGAAAATATAAAAATCAAAAATAGAAGAATTTCAACTTCCTGTTATTCTCATTGAGTAGGAAGAAACTTGGAGGAAATTTATTAAAGGGGTTCAATAAATGTTTTATGTGTGCATAGGAATGTCATTGGAAATATAATTTCCGAAGTGATGGGGATATTTCAACAAATGATATGAATGAGGAAAAGCAACAAATAGTGAGCCTCCCACGATTCAGTTCTAAAAGTGTAAGGAGAATGTGGATTATGTTAACCACTACCCAAACCAACGTTTTTGTGATGATGATTGACATTAGTAAGAAATTAATCCAAGGTAAAGGGGGAAATCTAATGGAATCTATATTTTTTAAAAAGTGTGTGATAACAACATGATGAAAGGTACACATAACATATAATATAGAGAAGTTGGTGTCATATTTGACTCTGAATCATTAAACAATTTCTTATCTATAAAATTTGATAAGGTTATTAAAATTACACCAAAACAATCAGATATACAATTATAAATGCAAACCCCAAATGGTAATATGTTTTCATATAAAGACTATAATTCCTATCCGATTGATGTTTGGGGGAATGTGCTACTAGAAAATATTATCATTCGTACATTGGTTGAAATTGATGTCATCATAGGCATGGATTGGATTTATCTGCATAATTCCCACATCAGTTTTCAAGGATTTGAAGTTATATTTTATTAGTCAAACCCTCTAATTATCTTCCATCTATATGAAGATAAGTTTGAACATACAATGGATATTACATCATGTATATGTGTCTTAATTAACATTCAAATTGGTGGTTTATCTCAAATGGTTGAGGAGAAAAAGGATACTGATGATATGCCTAATGTTCATGATATTCTGGATGTATTTCTCAATTTTTTTTCTTTCCTAACACCAAAATGAAATTTTTATTTGTAAATATAACTCATACATGTTTCCACAACAATTTTGAATACTCCACATAGAATGGATCCAATTGAGATTAAGGAATTGATGAAGAAACTCAAAGGAAACCTTGATAAAGGGCCCTTTAATCCAAGTGTGTCGGGTTGGGGTGTAATTATTTATTTTTTTAATAATAAGTAAGGAATATTGTATATTTTTATTGATTATCATTAGTTGAACAATATCATGATCATGAATATGTGTCATATCCCCAGTATTGATGAATTGTTTGATCATCTACAAAGAGCTCAATACATTCCCATGATTGACCTTCATTCTAAATATCATCAATTGAGGTTTAAGAATGATAATATACCAAAAAAGGTATTACCTACATGGTATGGACACTATGAATATATAGTGATTGATTTTGGTCTTACTAATTTCCATACTCTATTTATGGGTTTATGAATAGAGTCTTTGGAGATTATTTCGACCAGTTTTGGTTAATATTTATATATAATATTATTATCTATTCAAAGATAATGCATGATCGTGATGATTACTTGAGAATAGTACAAATGACCCTATATAATGAGAATCTATATGAAAAATTTACATAGTGTGAATTTTGGATAAAAAGTGTTTCATTTTTTGGTCACATAATCTCAAGATATGGTATGGTAGATGATCAAATGTTGTCCTAGAACAACCATGGTGAATGAGATATGTAAATTTAATAGTTTAGAAAGATATAATTTATGGTTTTTAGAGAATTTATTATGATTATATAATCCTCTGACCATGATAACTTGAAAGGGTATGAGCTTCCTCTGGATAAATGAATGTGAAGAAAATTTCATGGAAATAATGGGATGGTTAGTCAGTGCACCTCTACTTACATTACACTATGGTGGAGAAGGGATTTTAATCTATAATGATGCCTCAAATAATGGGTTAGGATGCATTCTTATGAAAAATAATATGGTTATCACTTATTCAATGTGGCCTTTGATGATTCATGAGAAAAATTACCCAATCCTGATTTGGATCTAGCAACGGTAATTTTTTCACTAATTACATGGAGGAATTATCTTTATAGGGGAAAGTGTGATATATAGAAAGATCATAGATGTATAAAATATATATTCAAATAATAGTTATTGAACATTCTCCATAGAATATGGTTAGAGATGATAAAGGAATGTGACTGATCAATACATAATATCCATGGGAATGTGGACATGGTGGTCAATGATTTGTGTTGGAAGGATCATGCCAGATTACTCATGACGAGGATCACAAAAGATCCAATATTTCTCGATTTTCAAAGTATGGATATAGAAATCATGAAGGAAGGGGAAATATTATCTTTCTCAAAATAATGTTATACCCTTAATGAATGTGAATATTAAGGGGGAACAAAATGTTGATTTAGAGCTTCAAAATAATGTTAGAAATATTCTTGAGTTTAACCTTAGTCAGGATGGAATGATAAGGTTCCAAAAACATGACATTGTTCCTTCCATAAAACATTTTAAGTTGGATTTTTAAAGGAATCTCATAGTAAGACATTCTATACTAATCTTGAAAGTACTATGATGTATGGGGACATGAAATAATACTTATGGTGGGTTGGGATGAAGAGAGATATAGCCGAGTTTGTAACTCAGTGCATGGTATGCTTAGAATTCAAGGAGGAAAGAAGGATGTAAAAGAGGATGTTTCATCCACAACACATAAACTAATAGAAGTGGGAGAAAATCACTATGGATTTTTCATTAGACAACCCAAAACCTAAAAAGAGTTTATTGCAATATCGGTTGTAGTCAATCACATTACCAAGTTAGCCAACATTATCCCTATCATAGAAGACATCCCTCCGGATTAGTTTACACGACTATATAGTGAGGAAGTGGTAAGGTTTCATGGAGTAACAAGTTCTACTATATTATATCAGGATCCAAGGATTACCTCAAAATTCAAGAAATGTATTCAGAATTAACTTGATACAAAATTTAGTTTCAGCACTTATTATCTTCCTCAAGCAATTTAGTGAGTCTGAAAGAACAATTCAAACCCTATAGGATATGTTGACATATTTTTATATATATTTCAAAGGTATTTTGGATCAAAAACATTCTCTATATTTATATTCTTATACTAATATATTTCACTCAATCATTTAGTATAAACCTTATGAAGACATTTATGGGAAAAAAATATAGAGCTCTAAAATGATAGTATGAGGTTGGATAAATAATGCTATTGGGACCTTATGTTGATGATGAAATGTTCTAGAATGATAGAACCATTTAGTATCATATCAAGGTAGCACAAAGATTGTAGAAAATTTATTTTGATAACCATTAGAATGATTTATAATTTTAAGTTGGTGAAAAAGTGTTTTGATGAATCTCACCTTAGAAATATCTTATAAGATTCAAGAATAATGGGAAACTAAGTCCTATGTATATTGGTCACTTTGATATTAATAATAGTATCGAGACAGTGGCCTATCACTTGGAACCTCTTCCAAATATATCCCATGTGCTTGATGTGTTCCATGTATCTCTCTTGAGGAAGTATATACATATCCATTCACATGTACTGAACTCAGAGGTAATACTACTAGAGAAGGATCTATATTATGAAGAACAAACTATTGAAATTCTAGTCTGATCAGAGAATGTTCTACGAAACTAAACAACACAACTAGCCAAAGTTATGTAGAGAAATTAATAGTTATAGGAAGATATGTGGGAATAAAAGGATATGATGATGTAGAATTATCCGCATTTTTTACCTGAGTAATGAATTTTGAGGGCTAAATACATTTTAGGTGGATAAAATTTAAAAATCATAGTTTTTATTGACATTTTTTGAATAAATTAAATTTTCATTTATTTTTTGAAATGATCTAATTCATGAATTAATTTTACAAGGAAATGACTTGGTGTACATTACATGGAATAAACTCAAAATATGATACATGAAAAATCAGCTTGGCATATGTTATATGCAACAATGACTTGACATATGATACACAAAACACTAACATGGCGTACATGATATGCAACACTAATGTTTCTATGAAACTACATTTTATTGTTATAGTTATTTAAAGGATATAATTATAACCTAATCATTAATCATATTTATAAGAATAATAATAATTAATTTTAAAATATTTTATATAATTTTCTCATATAAATAAAATATATTTCTAATTAATGATATGATTTTTTGTAATGACTCTATATGTATAAAAAACTATTTTATCAAATTTTCTACTTTTAATGTCATTAATTAAAAAATAAATACAATTTTAGTCATGTTGAGAAATATAATTTGATAAAATAAAAAAATAATATAGAATGTTGAAATTAACATAGAGATATATTTTTGGTTTTTCTGAGAAACTACATTTTTGGAGGAATGGTGAAATATATAAAATTTTAATTTGAAACTTCTTCTTAATCTAATTTATTATAGGGAAAAATTATATATTAAAATAATATTAAATACTAATTAGGTTATATTTTTATCAATTAATCCAATTTGTGTAAGTATCACCAATTTCACATTGAAATTGGACATAAAAACTTTGCGAGATATTCATCATTTATACACTAAAATCCCACATTATCAACCCGACTGTGGGACTAATATTAAATTTTTTTATACCACTTATTTTATTTTAATTTTAAAAAATGTATACCATATTTTGAATAATAATAATTTATATTTTATAATAAGGTCATATTAGTTTTTTTTAAATATTAATAAAAGTAATTAAAAGTCGTTACATCGATTGAGGTAAAATTAAACTTAACTAAGGACTAAACCTTAAAATTAATACACTTAATGAATTCCGAACTTGTCCAACCACCATTTTATGGTCATTATTCTCCGATAAACTTACATTATTTAGTTTCATTGGTTTTTATGCCTCTTTTATGTTAAAACATTGGTACACTACTCTTATTTTAAATAAAATGTTAGTCATTTCCCTTTACTAAAAAAGGCCACCAACTCTCCCTCTTCATCCCTACACTCATACCACTTTGGTTTAGCCAGGATCTGACAAATAAAATTTAAAAAATACCTCTCTTTCTCCTAAAATCATCCATTTGGACATAACGACTTCCAAGGAATCCTTGGGGCCCAAACTAGAAGGGTTTATCAGATTACTAGGTAACATTTTCTCTCTAGCAGCATTCTTTAATTTTCATTCTCAACCCCCTATAATCACATTATTTATTTATTTTATTACAAAATAAGTATATTCAATATAATATGTTGTTATATTCTATTTGATCAATGAAAAATTACACACACCTTCATCAAGTGGGTAATGACCATAGTATTTAAGAGTACGATGAACTGCAACCTCACTAAACAATGATTGTTCATTTTTCCTTTAATCCCTCTAATGGTGGATGTTGTGATGGAAAATGTATTTATATATGTTATATTTTATATTTTATATTTATTTAATCTTATTTATTAATTTTATAAAACATATATTTTTTACTTTCAATTTTGTATAAATATGATAATTTTGTTTGAGGAATTATGGATTACAGCCGCATTAAAATTGTCTGATTTGTTCACACATTGCATGGAATTTATTATGGATGGGTTTAGTGAAATTATATGATAAATATAAGTTATACTTATATTTTATTAATACAATATACATATATATATATATATATTTCATTTTCTTTCTTTCATTCACATAATAATATAAATGAAAACATCATTCATGTCTACATACGAATTACCTTCACAATGAATGGTGTATTCTATTTCTTAATTCTATGTTATATATTTTATTATTATACAAATATACAGAATAAATATTATATTTATGTCAGGGTTTATATTCTAGAATCATTATATAAATATAAGGACCAAATTCATAACAAATTAAGACACAGTCGAAGAACAAAGTGAATATTATCTGAAGTGAAACCTTAACATGGGATGGTTATCAATAAAATAAAATAAGATCATAAAAAAATATAATTAGATAAAATAATATTCGTTTTTAAAATAATAATAATAAATTTATATTTATTAAACATGTGTTTTGAATGAGTATGATGAGAGTCAAGACACAAGGTAAGGGGATTATCTCATTTTTTATTTCTATTAGATACATGATTTATTCACCACCAAATTCACATTGAATGGTGTATTTACTGGAAAATAATTGATTTTATCTCTATTATAAATAATATAAGGGTATTAATATATCCATTTTATGATCATTCATTCAGGGGGTTTATGTTTCAAAAGATACTATATTTGTAAAATAGTTTATTATGGATATTCCTTCTTTGAGATTCATGTTTTTTATGAACCTAAATTATTTTTTAGGATTATATGATTATATATTAAATGTTATGTCCTAAAATCTCATTATTCTTATGATATTATATTCTTATGTTAATTTATATTTCTTACCTGGATAGTACAATCCCAATGTACCAATTGATAAGAGATTATTAAAACAATATTGTAACATTTCTGCATTGTTTATGTTTATGCTTTCTTAGATGAAGTCTTGTGATCAATCTCTCATGAATTATCATAAGTTTACTCCTCCTATATTTATTAAATATATATCCATATATTAGTAAAATTTGTTAACTTATTGGTTCTTAAGAAAATATCTTTATGTAAAATTTGATCATTCCACTCTTTGAGAAGAAATCTATTGTAATAAAAAAACCATGTTTCAAAAAAAAATAAAAAATTGTTTTCAAAATATATTTGAAACCCTTTTTATGGAAAAAACTATTTTTTAATATGTTTAATGGGTTTAAATGATTCTTTTATATGTTTTAAAATTTCTATTCAAATAAAAATGTTTTTTAAAAGGTTTTACGTTATAAAAATAATTTTTTAATGGAGAATGGATTATTTCATCAAGAAATGTTTTTAAACAATTTTTTAAAATTATTTCCCATCTAAGATATAGTCACTTATGTTACCCACTCTTTATGAGGAAATTATTAAAATTTAAAATTCATATTCATTCTATGAATGAATTATGTATTTATGGCATGATGCTGATGAAACACATTTCTCTTTCATGGGTTATATGCATTTGAAACCCATTTCTTTTCATGGGATATGTTTATGAAGGAATGATTATGAGACCTATTATCTTTCATAGGTTATGATATGATTACATGTTTATAAAACCCATTTTATTTCATGGGTTATGATATGATTATACATGATTTGTTGAACATGTATGTATAATTTTATTATGAGATTATTGGGACCTATATCCCCCACCACTTCAGTTGGTATAAATTTATATATCATGTGATAGAGTAATATGGTCTTGGGAATGAACCATGAACACTATCATAACCATGGGAGTTAACCATGACTACCCAGATATTTTGAGGAGTGGACTCGTGCTACTATGATGACCATGTGAGTAAACCAAGACCACCAAGATGTTATAGGGAGTGAACCAATAATACAAAGATGGTCATTGCAGTGATGCCTTTGATACTATGGAAATCATATTTTATATGCTTATGTGTTTACAACAACTCCATTTTTTATTCACGTGTTAAAATTTTATGGCATATGTTATTTATTTACTTATGAATCATGTCTAATGAATTACGATCTTTATTCCATGATTCGTGTATATGATCTTTATTATGCAATTTATGATATTCTATTTTCACGATCATGTTCTCATATCATTATTATTTTGATTATGATTATATATCAACCTTTTTTTACCCATAATGATCATTTTAGATCACCCCTTTTATGTTTACTTACCCATTTTATGAAGATATGTATTATGTTTGAGGTGTCTAATAAGGTTACTAGTCAAGAAGAACCTTGTTATGTCTTAGTGTTTATGTTTCCATGATTCCATAGGAACTAGACAAGTACGGTCTTTGGGTATCTTTTGGTAAAATGATTTATGTTTTCTGAAAATGCTTTTTAATGTTAATGTACAAAAAGCGAGGGTCTCTATACATTATCTGTGGAATACAGTGACAATGATCTTGGGGTTACACTCATAGTAGTATATATTAAAATGAGCAAGGTAATGATCCATCATGGTATAAAAACAATGTAGTGCTACATCACAATATATAATGGTTTGTTGATGATGATCCCTACCTGTGTGAGAGACCTAACCATGCTCATAAAATTTCCCAAAATCCCTAGAAACTCACATTTGGTAGGACATAGCCTCTGCTTAGAACAAATATAAACATGGATCCAAATCAAGGTAGGCCAAATAATAGTATATTAGTCCATCCTATTAATGGGGGTTAATATAGTAATAAATAAATAACCACTATGGGAGTTTTACATATAAAATAATAAACACAACCTTAAGGGCATTTTCCGCACATATCACATCCTCCACAGGGATGAATTTTTTACTGATATTCATATTACTATCCATTCAAATCATATCACCTTTATTCTAAGAACTGCATATGATGAACTTGTAGAGACCCAAAGCTTGACGTACATGGATATTACATTACTTTAGCGGAATACTTAATACATAACAATAAAATACACACAAGGATCGTAGTAGTTTAGTGTCTTTGGAAACTTGGAACGTAATCTTCTAATCGTGGTGAACGATCTTCAACATCTCCCATAAAGATCTTACCCTTTTTTTCTTACCTAAAACCTTTCTTCATATCCTTGGGAAAAGAAAACATAAAAAGGGTGAGCTCAAATGCTCAGTATGGGTAAGCATGGATAAAATAAAACATACCAAATACATTTGAACTTAAAAGCATGAACATAATGTTTAAACCTGAAAAGCTTGAGCAATGACATAAAACATGGAAGAACGTAAGGAATAGATCATAAAGAAACATTAAGAATGATAAAATAGAATGGGAATAAAACATTTAATTGTGGAAACCATTAATAACATGATATGATTTCCATTGTAGCCAAGGCATTGCTGCCAAGACCATCTTAGTGGACAAAGTCCCTTTTCTGAATCGAGTTCACTCCTCGTTCCAGTCCTGTATTACTGAACCGGTTTAACTTGTCGTTCCAGCCATGTCTATCTCATGAAATATAAATATTTACCCAATTCATTGGAGGGAGATATAGGTCCCACCCATCTCATAATGAAATCATTCTTTCGTGTGCCACAAAATCTAAAATCATACATCATAGCAAAACCCATGAAATAAAATGGGATTCTTAAACATCCTGCCATCATAACATAATCCATAATCAATTGATATCATTTCATCATAAGAAAATTGAAACCATTTAAATCATAGAGACATTTTACTTGAATCATACACATATGAAATAATGTCATCATAAATGGAAAATAGTTTTGACAAAACACTTGAAATGAATTCTTAAAGAAAATATCCTTTCTTCTTTAAAATCATTTTCCTTTCACAAAATTCCATGAAATTTTAAAACATAAGGGTTTATTTTAAAATAATCATACAATCTTGTAGAGGAATATTTTTTAAAATGAGGCATTATGAAACCGTAAAAATCAGTTCTCGCCGTATAAGTTAAAAATAACATTCTCCTCATACTTTTGTCAGAAAAGTCAAAACGTACCTTATATGGTAACCAAAGGAATGATTCCATTAATTCAATGTGGTAAAAAGTCAATAATGGGTAAAAATGACTTTAAACATCCATAGAATAATGGTAAACATTTTATGAAAGCATTTTTAGAAAACATGGTCATGGATGATAAACGTAACCCCAGTAAATATTTACGTATAAGCAATCTCGGATAAAAATGAGATTGAAAATTTATCCCTTACCTTAGGTCCGATATGATTCGTACGTATCCAAACCTCCTGTATAATGATTTAAATAATGTTATTGAATTATGACAGAATCATATTCATTGTTATGATATCATATATGTTTCACTTATGACTTTATATTACCCGTTCTTTTGTAAATTCCATGTTAAAGCAGCGTTTTGGGTAAAATCATTTCATGTATGTGTTTCAACTTGTCATTCTTGATATTATTACTTATATCCTGATTTAAATAATTTCATAATGTAAAACATGATTTAAATATATTCATCATATACATATATATAATATAGGTCGATAAAAGGAATGAAATACACCGTTCTTGCAGACGGTAGGTTGTACGTACGCATGAACGCTGTTTTCGTTTCCTTATTGAATTGAATGAAACTAAATAGAAGACATACATACATATATATACATAAATCCAGTAGCATTAGTATTTCATATATTTCATTATTATTCATTAAATAAACTTTATTATCATTCATGTATGGTTAACATGGAGAATGAATCTCATCGCGTTGTGGAGACGGTAGTCCATACATACGCACGAGCGATGATATAATTTCCATAATCATTGAATTGAATTGGAGTGGATGATAAAATATATCAGAATCCGTATGATGTTATAATAACTTTGTATAGTTATTATTTACACCATTATACCCATCCAAGTAAGGTGGTGTTGGAAAAACAAATTACACCACGGCGTGGAGACGGTATTCCGTACGTACGCACGCGTGATGATTTCGTTTTCCGTAGGATGGATAGATGGTGAAATAGGGTTGTTTCATACTTATAATAACATATCATTATATTAGTGATACTTATGTTATTACTTCATTATTAAACAACTAATGAAGAATAAGTGGAAGAAGAGATAAAGTTGAAAGAATCGGTAACGGACATTACATCTTCTTTGAAGCGCCTCTTTGAGACCTCCTTTTAGGGCACTGAAATTGGTCTTTTAAGATGACCATGACTTCTAGGATGTTTCTAGGGAAGTGTAGAAGAGAATTTGGCAGGGTTTGGCCGAGCGTGAAGGCTCAAAGTGGTGTGAGGAAGAGAGGGAGGAGGTGCCCTTTTATAAGGGAGGAGAGGGGCACCATTGGAATATCTAAAAATATTATTTTATTATAAATCCAAATTCGATTTTAATAGCGCCAAATTGATTTCTTTAGAAGATAAGGTGGGGATGGGTCGCAATACTCTCATCCAATTGAATTTAGACAAGTTTAGGTTCCTATTTTAACCTTATCATTAAGATTTAACATTAAGTTAGATAATTTTACTTTTACCGTGTCTTTTTGTGTTCTTACAATATAAGGTTAATAAACGTACTATAAGAAGCCAAACGAACCCCAAGTTGTTTATTATTAATATATATTACCTTATCTAAGTCATTTGGCCGAACCATATATTTTTAGGAATAAAATAACAATTAATAATATAATATTTTGTTTAAAACCTATTTTATGTCAATTTTGACACTATTTAGTAATTGATTTTTGAGAAAATCATAAAAGAATGATTAGTTCGAAATAAGATACTTATATAAATAATAACATATCATATTAACCTAAAAAATTAGTTTAATTCATAAAAAGTATCAAATTACATTTATTTTGTTATTTATAAAATCAATTATGTCAATATTTCATTAATAAGATAATTACTGCATCATTTTTGTGTCATAAATAAATTAAATTATTTAATGTCTAAAAATTACAAATAAACTACCATTATGTAGGAAATCTTTTTATCTTTCTAATTAATATTTATTGTCGAATTTATATTATGTATAACCCTAAATTAAAAATGATATAATTATTAAACATTGATATTAACTATTTTAACCCTTCTTTAAATAAATTAATAATAAATGTCCTAATCTAATCCAAGTGGGCCTAAATTGTCATATTTTATTCCTAAGGTTGTTTCTGGTAAAATTAAACTTATCGAATAGAATTATGACATGCGTTAGGGTAATAATAATATAATTTTTATACTTAATTACCCTATTTACTATTAAATGTGGTAAAAAAAAGTAAAAAGTTAATATTCACAAAAAATTATTTTCATCTCATTGAACCACATTTTACTTACTGACATCAACCATGTCTTTCAGATTTTTGAAATTCCACTCATAGAAGCGGTAAAATTAATTTTTATGAAAAATTTATTTTTTAACTACCACTTAGTGGTTTCACTATTCATCAAAAAATGAAAGTTTCCAGAAAAATACCAAAATTTAGGCCTAAGCTATATTTAATATTATGAACTGAAAAATGATGTCTATTTTACCAACTTAAAAACATATCAATTGCATTACTTAATTTAAAAATTAATTTCCGTTGTCAAAACAAATACCGTGTTCTTAAGAGATAATAACTATCAAAAGATTGACATTTGTTTATGTCTGGTTTAAATGTGAAATTACATCCAATGACCGACATTGTGTTTAATTGTAAAAATATATTCTAAATATGCGTTAATACCACTCAAATTAATAATTTATCACTATTAGTTATTTCGATTAAAAAGGTTGTTTTTAATTAAAATTTAGTAATTTTCACTATTCATCAGAAAATTAAAGTTATCCGAAAAGTACCAAAATTTCACCCTAAGCTAATTTCGATATTCTGAATCCAAAAATGAAGTCCATTTTGAAAAATAAAATTTCAAAAATTTAAAAAATTGGTTATTACTATTCATAACGGCTAGTTTTAATAATATTTTAATAACATATCATTGTTTAGCGAAACTCGGTATTGCGTACAACACACGCTATTGCGGAAGGTCGCGCTTGCGTGTAATTCAAGCCCAGTCAGGGTTGCGTGTTGTGAAAGAATCCTTCGTTGTTTCGTATAACATAATCCAACCATATTTCATTTATACATTGAATACATATATATTTATACTCAATGTTGCGTAGAATAACTATTATCAAAATTGTGTGTAACACGATCAAAGAATAGTGTTGCGTATACTGCAAGCTAATACGGTGTTGCATATAGCGCAAGTTAATCATGGTGTAGCATACAACACAAGACATTAATGAAATTAAAAGAATATTTTTAATAAAATATCGGGGTGTTACATTCTACCCCCCTTAAAATGAATTTCGCCCTCGAAATTCTTCGGGGTTATAAATGGTTTACTACTCAAAAGTTTTTTTAATAGAAACCCACATCGTAAAAAGGAATACCCAAACATGGCTTCAAAAACAAAAGTATGAAATGTAACGGTTACCCAAATTAACTCATCATTGGGTTTCCGCATAGGAGAACATAGGTGAAAATATGGATATGGAAGAAAAATCTAACCATCATGTTCGGATGGAGAGTGGTAGAGAGCATGGCTATGAAATAGCCAAAAATCACAAATCCATAGATATGCGATGATCTAAGGTACCATCTGATTCATCAGATATAGGGGCACTAGGACAACATTTTTGGATTTCAAGATCATTTCCCTAAATTTGGTGAATTAAAAGAAATACTTACATTATTTTGGTACAATTTCACTGTTGTTTGTGAATTGAACAATTTCCCCTTCATCCCTTAAAGAAATGAAGTTGAATTTTTTATTCGTGATGTGTTATCAGATCATGTGATAGAATGATGGGTCATTCCATCTGTTTGAAACAAAAGGTTATCAAAAGTTATAAGTCCATCTTAAGGTTAGATTAATCGTATATGGTTCCAAAAATGAACTTATAGTTCATATATCATACCGCGTAATAAAATAAAACTAGTTTCTACTAACCAGTGACTTCCTGTAGGCCAGTGGTAGGCGATAAAGGCTAATCGCACTTTGGTTGTGGGTACAATTCCCACATCCTTGTCTGACGTGATGGGCTATCACCCGTCCTGATGGTTGTCCTTTTTTCTAAAACTACATTACTATAACATCCCATCAATAATATCAAAAAAAATCTATCTTTAAACAATACTAACTTATTTCCAACATAATCCATTCCAATATTTAGGCTTATCCATAATACTGAAGTCCACTCTCATAATATAGTGAAAACGATTACCAAGGATTTCATATAACAAGCATGTTAATACCATCGTTGATCCCCATATATCATAAGATATGTCTTGTTGGTCACATTACAAATATTCTAAGGCCATAATCATTTATTCTCTTGAAAAATGAATACCCATTGAATCTTAGAAAAAATATGAGTGCTGTCAAAAGTTAACTCATTCAACATACCAAAAACCCAAAATTCAATATACTCAAACCATGATATAACTATTTCCTTATATCAGTCATGAGCTCATGAATACTATCAAACATTTAATTTTCTCCTTATCCCTTCATTATGCGCATATCATCTACATTCCAAAAATATCTGAATAACCTTTCCTGGATACTAGTACCATTAATCATACACTTTCAAAACTCAAGAAAAGGCAATAGTGTAACAATCCTTAGATATCACTTTATTCCATAGTTCCATGAGATTACTTATACAACATTACACATGATAAACATGTAATCATTCCACTACATTCTTAAACCATTGACCGAGCTTCAGCAATTCTTTCATCTCAAATATCATTTGTAGTCTCTTCATCATCATCAACATAAATACTACCCATACGACCATACTGATTCGCTTCATGATACTTTCCCTTAGGGAATTGGATTGCATAATGCCCGTACATTCCACATTTAAAACATTTAACCATTGTTGATGTCGTAGCAATACCATTATCCTCATCCCTGGTGTTAACTGAACCTTTTCCTTTTCACTTACTGGCTTTGTGTCCTTCTTTTACACACCCAAAGCATCTTCCAGTTCCTTTGAAACATTCTCCTTGATGCCTCTTCCCACATGATTTACATGGGGGAAATTGAACTTTCTTTTCTCTATGATCATCATGAAACTCCATCTTTCTCTTATTAGCCGAGTCAGGAAACATACCAAATTTTACTTTATTGATCATATTATGAGATTTCTGATTCGACATAATAATGATCTTTGGACATCCAAATCCCATTTCATTTGGTTTCTCATGGAGAATATCATTCCATTGTCCATCATATCCTCCATTATCGTGAATCATCTTGTTTTCATCCATTTTATAAAACCCAAAAAGAATAGTGTGAGAGGAAAAAATCATAAAAATGGAGGAGTAACTTCAATATATATAATCTTTTGTTTAATCTAATATCGTTACCATATTTCTAGGACTATATCCTATACGTATACTTATCCTTAGGGACATCCCTAGACATACCTTAGAAATATCTCTAGGGATATCACTAACATTTTTGCATCCTAGTTTCCAAAGGATGACTAAACCTTTTCTCTGATAGGAACTGTAGAGACCCAAAGCTTGACGTACAAGGATATTACATTACTTTAGAGGAATACTTAATACATAACAATAACAGACACACAAGGATCGAAATAGTTTAGTGTCTTTGGATACATGGAGCGTAATCTTCTAATCGTGGTGAAAGATCTTCAACATCTCCCATAAAGATCTTCCCCTTTTGTTTCTTACCTAAAACCTTTTTTTATATCCTGGGGAAAAGAAAACATAAAATGGGTAAGCTCAAATGCTCAGTAAGGGTATTCATGGATAAAATAAAACATACCATATACACTTGACTTAAAAACATGAACATAATGTTTAAACCTCAAAATCTTGAGCAATGGAATAAAACATGGAAGTACATAAGGCATAGATCATAAAGAAACATTAAGAATGATAAAATAGCATGGGAATAAAACATGTAATTTTGGAAACCATTAATCACATGATATTATTTCCATAATAGCCAAGGCATTTCTTCCAAGACCATCACATGAAATCATTCTTTCTTGTGCCACAAAATCATAAATCATACATCATAGCATAACCCATGAAATAAAATGGGATTCTTAAACATCATGCCATCATAACATAATCCATAATCAATTGATATCATTTCATCATAAGAAAATTGAAACCATTTAAATCATAGAGAAATTTTACTTGAAACATAGACATATGAAATAATGTCATCTTAGATGGAAAATAGTTTTGACAAAACACTTGAAATGAATTCTTGAGGAAAATATCCTTTCTTCTTTAAAATCTTTTTCTTTTCAAAAAATTACATGCAATTTTAAAAGATAAGGGTTTTGTTGAAAATAATCATGAAATCTTGTAGAGTATGCTCCTTTAAAATGAGGCGTTATGAAACTGTAAAAATCCATTCACGCCGTATATGTTAAAAATAACATTCTTCTCGTACTTTTGTCGAAAAAGTCAAAAAGTACCTTATATGGTAACCAAAGAAAAGATTCCATTAATACAATGTTGTAAAAAGTCAATAAAGTGTAAATATGACTTTAAAAATCCATGGAATAATGGTAAACATTTTATGAAAACATTTTTAGAAAACATGGTCATGGATGATAAAAGTAACCCCAGTAAAAACTTACGTATAGCAATCTCAGATAAAAATGAGATTGAAAATTTATCCCTTACCTTAGGTCCAATATGCTTCGTATGTATCCGAACCTCCTGTATAATGATTTAAATAATTTCATTGACTTATTAGAGAATCATATTCATTGTTATGATATCATATATGTTTCACTTATGACATTATATTACACGTTCTTTTGTAAATTCCATGTTAAAGCAACGTTTTGGGTAAAATCATTTCATGTATGTGTTTCGACTTGTCGTTCTTGATATTATTACTTATATCCTGATTTACATAATTTCAGAATGTAAAACATGATTTAAATATATTCATCATATACATATATATATTCTAGGTCGATAAATGGAATGAAATACATCGTTCATGGAGACGGTAGGTCGTACGTACGCATGAAAGATGTTTTCGTTTCCTTATTGAATTGAATGAAACTAAATAGACGGAATACATATATATATATATATACATAAATCAAGTAGCATTATTATTTCATATATTTTATTATTATTCATTAAATAAACTTTATGATCATTCATGTATGGTTAACATGGAGAATGAATCTCATCGCGTCCTGGAGATGGTAGTCTGTACGTACGCACGAGCGATGATATCATTTTCATAATAATTGAATTGAATTTGAGTGGATGATAAAATATATCAGAATCAGTATGATGTTATAATAACTATGTATAGTTATTATTTACACCATTATACTCATCCAAGTAAGGTGGTGTTGGAAAAACAGATTACACCACGGCGTGGAGACGGTATTCCTTACGTACTCACACGCAGTGATTTCATTTTCCATAGGATGGATAGATGGTGAAATAGGTTTGTTTAATACTTATAATAACATATCAGTATATGAGTGATACTGATGTTATTACTTCATAATGAAACAACTAATGAAGAATAAGTGGAAGAAGAAATAAAGTTGAAAGAATCGGTAACGGACATTACCTCTTCTTTGAAGCGCCCCTTTGAGACCTCCTTTTAGGGCACGGAAATTGATCTTTGAAGAAGACCAGGACCTCTAGGATGTTTCTAGGTAAGTGGAGAAGAGAATTTGGTAGGGGTTGGACGATCTTGAAGGCTCAATGTGGTGTGAGGAAGAGAGGGAGGAGGTTCTCTTTTATAAGGGAGGAGAGGGGCACCATTGGAATAACAGAAAATATTATTTTATTATAAAGCCAAATTCGGTTTTAAATAGCTCAAAATTGATTTATTTAGAGGATAAGGTGGGTATGGGTCTAAATACACTCATCCAATAGAATTTAGACAAGTTTAGGTTCCAATTTAACTTTATTATTCAGATTTAACATTAAGTTAGATAATTTTACTTTTACCGTGTCTTTTTGTGTTCTTACACTATAAGGTTAATAAACTTACTATAAGAAGCCAAATGAACCCCAAGTTGTTTATTATTAATATATATAACCTTATCTATGTCATTTGGACTATCCGTATATTTTTATGAATAAGATAAAAATTAATAATATAATATATTTTTTAAAACTATTTTATGTCAATTTTGACACTATTTAGTAATTGATTTTTGTGAAACTCATAACAGACTTATTAGTTCAAAAAAAGTTAATTATATCAATAATTACATGTCATATTAACATATAAAATTAGTGGAGTTCATAAAAAGTCTCAAATTACATATATTTTGGTATTTATAACATCAATTATGTCAATATTTCATCAATAAGATAATTACTGCATGATCTTTGTGTCATACATAAATTAAATTATTTAATGTATAAAAATTACAAATAAACTACCATTATGTAGGAAATATTTTTATCTTTCTAATGAATATTTATAGTCTAATTTATCATATGTATAACCCTATATTAAAAATGATATACATATTAAACTTTGATTTTAACTATTTTAACCCTTCTTTAAATAAATTAATAATAAATGTCCTAATCTAATCCAAGTGGGCCTAAATGGTCATATATTATTCATAAGGTTGTTTTTGGTCGAATTACACTTATCCAATAGAATTAATACATGTTTTAGGGTAATAATAATATCATTTTTACCCTTAATTACCCTATTTACTATTAATCGTGGTAAAACAAAGTAAAAAGTTACTATTCACCAAAAATTATTTTCATCTCATTGAACCTCATTTTACTTACTGACATCAACCATGTCTCTCGGATTTTTGAAATTCCACTCACATAAGCGGTAAAATTAAGCTTTATGAAAAATTCATTTTTTTAACTACCACTTAGTGGTTTCACTATTCATCAAAAAATGAAAGTTTCCAGAAAAATACCAAAAATTAGGCCTATGCTATATTTTATATTATGAACTGAAAAATGATGTCTATTTTACCAAATTCAAAACATATCAGTTTCATTACTTAATTAAAAAATTAATTCCCATCGTCAAAACAAATAGCGTGTTCTTAAGAGATATTAACTATCAAAAGATTGACATTTGTTTATGTCTGGTTTAAATGTGAAATTACATCCAATGACCATGATTGTATTAAATTGTAAAAATATATTCTAAATATACTTTAAAACCACTCAAATTAATAATTTATCACTATTAATTATTTTCATTAAAAAGGTTGTTTTTTATTTAAAATTTAATAATTTTCACTATTAATCAGAAAATGAAAGTTATCCGAAAAGTACCAAAATTTCACCCTAAGATAATTTCGATATTCCGAATCCAAAAATGAAGTCCATTTTGAAAAATAAAATTTAAAAAATTTCAAAAAGTGGGTATTACTATTCATAACGGCTACTTTTGATAATATTTTAATAGCATATCATTGTTTAGCGAAACTCGGTATTGCGTACAACACACGCTGTCGCGGAAGGTCGCGCTTGTGTGTAATGCAAGCCAAGTCAGGGTTTCATGTTGTGCAAGAATCCTTCATTTTTTCATATAACATAATCCAACCATATTTCATTTATACATTGAATATGTATATATTTATACTCAATGTTGCGTAGAATAACTATTATCAAAATTGTTTGTAACACGATCCAAGAATAGTGTTGCGTATACTGCAAGATAATACGGTGTTGCATATAGCGCAAGGTAATCTTGGTGTAGCATACAACACAAGACATCAATGAAATTAAAACAATATTTTTCATAAAATCTCGGGGTGTTACAGAACTGGTCCACCTCATCTGGAGAAACAAAAACACATCCATCCACTGTGGGGAACAACTCAATGTTGATCATGCCATGGGACTCATCAATGCATAAGTGTAGTTTGAAACAACCTGAACTCTAAATCTTGTAGAAATTGGATCACTGAACACTTGATTCTCATAATTCTTCAGCTCACGAGAACATTACCCAAGCACCGTGGTACTATGGATGTTTTTTTAAACATCTCCTGTTTCTGCTTGGATGAAATGAAACACATACGGGACCTCGAGGGGTAAATGAGGTCCTTTATGATATGGTTAAATCATCAATGATGAAAACTGAGTTGTGATTGAATATTTTCATGTTCCTTGTGGTAATTAAACAACATTGTAAGTGGAGATGATTGGCATGATCATGGAAGTTGACCATGTCCACAAATTATCGTGGAGCTGTATTTGGTTTGAATGTGACTCCCCCACTCTTGTGCAAGCAGTAAGAGGAGGCCAAGTACACCAATCATGGAAGCTAACTTCAAAATGGTTAATATTCATAGAAAACACTCTCACGTGAATCATATTAAAAATAAATATTTTACAGAATCCAACTATTTTGCTGATGGGCTTGCAAATAAAGGGGTCACTACAGAAAGATGCCTTTTCTCATCTATCCTGCCAGAAGACATATTTTTAATTTTCATCCATGACAAATTTAAATTACCCTCTTTTTGACTTGTGTAATATTTTTTGAACTTATACAAGACTCTATGTTCTCACATTTATATAAAAAATGAAGTAATGGTTAGTTGAATTTCTATACCCATCATCAATATAAACAATCCATCAACTAACATGAATAGTACATGTTCTAAGGGGATTTATTTTTTCATCTCAACAAATGGAAAATTCACCCAATTATGGTTGACCTATTACATAGAACCAAATATGGTGCCCTATGAGAATCATGATAGAGTCATCGAACATTGTGTCCTTGGTCTCTATTAATGATTGGGTTGATCCTCATCATATGGAAGATATCACTATACATAGAAAAATTATATGTATTTGTTGGGATTGTATGGAACACAAGGTATGTTATAGAATAAATTGTCTAGAGAGGTATCTCGTGGCCCACCTTATTGTGCATGGATATGCTAGGTATGTCCACACATCCATCCAATAAAAAATTTACCCATGGTCTATCCATAAAGCTGCTCATAGTACAAGGGGGAGGTATAGTCTATTACATTGTCTCTTGTCACACCCATAAAGGGTTATGCATGCCACTAAGAACCATAACAATAGTCACGGACTCAACCATCAGTGGTAGAGGCATCATACTAAAGCACTAGGATTTTAGAGTACTAGTGCTTTGTTTGTCGTTATGGGAATTGTTAGGAAAGAATCTCTCATGGCATCATTGAAGCATTTTTGAGATGATTGTGTTTGTTGAAAAAGTTGACATCTGGGTTGTGATTGTTGAAAAAGAAAACCATGACATACAAATTTGTTGAAAAAGGGGATTTCATGGTGGCATGTTGAGTTCAAGGGCTATGGTTAATGATCCATGTTTTATTTAAGAACTTTGAAAAAGGAATGGATGATCTAGAGGTAGTACAAAAAGAACAGATACAAGGTGTCATCATTTTCTAGTGTTTGCCAAATGTTTGGGCTTGAAAATCGATAAATGAAGAAATTTGGTTTTTGGTGAAGGTACTTGCACGCCGTGTACTTGAAGGCTTAGAAACTTGTGCGCCATATGTTTTTCAAAATCAGAACATCAAAATAAGGAAAAGGAAAGTTGGTCACACAAGTATTGGGTTTGTCGTGCAAGTGACTTGTGTGCCATGAAGAGACTTGCGCGTCGATGCCTGGGAGGCTTGGGAACGTGCGCGCCTGTTGTTTTTCAAGATCAGAACATGAAAACATGGAATTGGGAGAAGGGAGGCCAAGTTTAGAAGTGGTTCGTGCAAGTGACTTGCAGGGGAAGAGACTTGTGCGCTGAAAATTGCATGTCGTGGGGAGTCTTGTGTGTCATCGCGTTGGGTGTACAAATGCCTATAAATACAGGTCAACCCCTCCTCATTCCGTATGATCTCAACACTTGGAGAAAATTAGAGCTCTCATGGTACAGGTGTGGTGGTCACGCAAGTCGTGTGTGGTCGTGAATGTGAAGGTTGTGTGCCATGTGTTTAGTTGCGCACCGATTGTTAGTTGTGCGCCAAAATTAGTTTGGGTGTAAAAGGAGGTGTGTTAAGAAACTTTGGAGTTGAAGAATTTTGTGTCGCACAAGTGTTTGAGGTGGAATTGCGAGCCCATTTTGACTTGCACGCTGAAGACTTGCTCACCATCTTGGGACTTACGCGCCGGGTTTGTAGAAGAGCGCCCGGTGTTGTTGGAGCATGCTCATCTTTCTGGGGTTGCGCAAAAGCTGGAAGATTTCCCGATACCTTAGGTGAAAATAGAAATTCATCTATGGCTGAATGTTGAACTTCAATACAGAATCTACATACAATAGAGGATGCATTCATTAGTGATAATGAAGAGACCTACGTGTCTATAATTTGTGAGTGGATTCCTTCCAGAGCAGTGAGCAAAGGAAGAGGAAGAAGGTGATCCTCTCCATCGGTAGTGAGCCAGAGAGAGAGAAACAAGGAGTGACCTTGGGAAAGTAGTGAGTTGACCACAATATTTGTAAAGGCATTGATCCTGGGAATAGAAGTGATCTATCTTGAACTTTGTAAGAAGAAGTGAAATTTTAGTGGATTTTATACATCGGCGCATTGTTTGTGTGTGCTCCTTGGACGTAGCCTAGTGAGGGTGAACCAAGTAAAATTATTTGTGTCATGTGCATTCTTTTCGTTCTGTTTATATTGCGAAATGACAAGGAGAGAGAAGAGTGTTTTTCTTAACAGTGAAACAAGATCATAACGGGCATTAATTTTAAATTTTTCATACCCTAATTCACCCCCTCTCTCAGGGTATTCAGCCTTGTGGACCAAACAATTGGTATCATAGGGAAATATTGATTTTAGTTCTTCTCTCAATAGAGGTCACTAATCATAAAGGGATTCTGATCATCGATAGAAACAATTTTCAGATATGGAAGAATCTGATTCAACAATACTTCCGATCATTGGAAATAGATGTATTCACAATAGCAATGCATGACATAGAACTGATATTAATAGTGGTGAATTATCATAAGCTGAGCATAGAGAGTTGGATGTTGATGCCCATGAAATAAATTCCTTTGAAGGATCCCTATCCAATCCTATATATACAAATGTGATGTCTTGCAAAACATCACATGCCATGTGAGAAAAGTTATTGAATATATATGAAGGGGATACAAAGGTCAGAGAGAAAAAGCTGCAAGTGTTGTTGAAAAAGTATGAAGATCTGAGAATGAACCTGAATGAATCTGTTGATGCATTTTTTGACATGGTATATATTTTAGTGGACAAAATGAGAGGTCTTGGAGAATTTATTGAAGATATAAATATTGTGAATCGCATATTGAGAAAACAACCACCTCGGTTCAATCCGAAAGTTTCTATTTTTGAAGATAAAGACCCGAAAGAGCTCACATTGGATAACCTACACAACACCCTTGTTGCATATGAAATGAGAAATGATGATAATGAAACTATGGAAAAGGATGAAGAAACAGATGAGGTAATGTCATTCCTCTCCTCAAATCTTCTAAGAGGAAAATGAATTTTCAAAGGGAAACTTCCACTTGCTTGCTTTAGATATGGAAATATTGGTCATCTTTCTGCAAGGTTCCCCAAAAAGTTTCAAGAAGAAAATGATGAAGATGAAGTTGAAATTCCAAAGAAGATATCTTCAGCCTATGTGAAAGGGAAGAAGCGGTTCAAGAGAAATTTCATCAAGAAGAATAATCTTCATTCACAAGAGATAGATAGATAAAATAATTTTGAGGCTGAAGAGGTTGAGGAAAAAGAGAACTAAAAAGATTGATGAGAAAATGCTATGGTGGCGGTCGTCGGTAGTTCTCAGGAAAATAATGAAACTGACACTACAGAAGAAGAAGAAGAAGCTGAAATAAGAGTTGATATAGAAGCTGAATTGGAAGAAGCTCCTGAGGATATAGATGTTTGGAGAGCAAAAATGAATAAATCTAATAAAGTGGATTATGATGACAAACTCTATATGCAACAACAAGATGATGAAATTTATGAGCTGTTAGAAGAAATTGAAAGACTAAAATCCTCAATGCCAAAGAGCTCAGAAAATATCATTGAGTATAAGATAAAATTTGAGGAACAAAAGAATGAAATCGATTGATTGAATAACACAGGAAAGGATCAGGTCAAACGTATCAAAGAGCTTGAAGAAGATGTGGTCAGTCTACGATGAAAAATGATGGATCATGAAAAAATCTTGACCTCCAATGTGATATCTATAAAGAAGGTCATTCTAAAAACATAAAAGATGAAAGATGAGCCTAGAAGTTTAGCAGGAAAGAAGAAGCAAATGAACTCATACGTTATGGCTGATTCAGGGCTCGATCAGAAGCAAAAAATTTGTGGCAATTGAAGTTAGACCGCAAGCACCCGTACCGAGATTGAAGGTTGATTTGGGAACAAAGAAGAATTAGAATATTTTGAGACCCCAAGGGGAAACACATTGGGATGAAGTAACACGAAGGAATGAACCATATATCAGGTGTTTTTATTGTGGAAATATGGGACAATCACAGTATGTGTGTTCCATAGCCGCGATATATCGAAGGGAACAACAACAGAGGTTGCAGCCAAATAGATAATGGTTTTCCAAAACATATTTTGAAGGACACTATTTTTGGTGTGGAGGATTTGGGCACATGGCTAGGTAATATACTTCGACCATACAGAGAAATGTTCCTATGAAAAATAAAATTGTTCGCAAGAAGCATAGCAATAAACCAACAGGTGAGATAAAAATGCAGAATAAATTTGCAGCTTTGCAAGATGAAGCTGGTCCATCATACTTAGAGAAAGAACCAAAGTCTCAATCCATGCCGAGTGTGAAGGAAAAATTGTGGACCAAGAAGTAGAAAAATAAGAAGGCATTGGTGGCAGAAATTTCCCTTAAGGCATCAGATCGCTCTGGTGTATGGATCCTTGGTAGTGGTTGCACATCTCACATGAAACGTAATAAGGATCTTGTTACAGGCATAAAATATGACAAATAAGGAGTTTTTAAATTTGGAAATGATGAAGGCCTAAAGATTTTTGCCTCTTGAAAATCCATGTTTGGTGGATATGAAATGAGACGTGTTGATGTCTTGGTAGTAGAGGGTATTAGTCATAACTTGCTCAGTGCCAGTCAACTATGTGACTATGGGCACTCTATCCGATTTACCAAGAAGATGTGTGTTGTGAAAAGAAAAAAATAGAGTACTTGGTCTTGAGGGAAAAAGGAAAAAGGGAAATATTTACCCTATAGGTGGGGAAGAAGATACGTGCCTTTTAACTATAGAGGAAGAAAACGGGCTCTGGAATAAGCAACTTGGTCATCTATCCAACCATCCATGGATGATCTGGTAAAGTGTGATGCTGCTAGAGACCTTCCCAAACTATCACATGATCACACTCATATGTGTGATGCCTTCCAACAAGGGAAGATCTTCATAAAGAAATGTAGGCCAAAGGAACAGAAATCAACAAGAGTGCATGAATTGGTGCATACTGATGTGTGTGGACATATCTCACCACTAGCTATAAATGGGAAAATGTACTATGTTCTTTTCATTGGTGATTATAGTAGAATGGCATGGGTATTTTTCCTTACCCCTAAGACATAGGTGTTCAGTTGCATAATGTAGTATGGGAGGGAATTAGAATGGATTCTTGGCCAGAAAATTCTGAAGTATCGTAAAGATAATGGTACGTAATTCACAAACAGTCAACTTGAAGACTATCTCGAGAAACACGGGATAAGGAATCAAGTTTCATCAGTGATAACTCCCCAACAAAATTGAGTGTTTGAGAGGAGAAATTGAATCATCAACAACATGGACAGAATGATGATTGTTGAAAAAGGAACTACCAGATAAATTTTGGAAGGAATCTGTTTTGACATCGGTCAATATTTCAAACAGGTCTCTATTGTGTCTGACGGAAGGTAAGACTCTATATAAAATGTGGTTAGAAAAGAATAAAACGTGGAAATACTTTCGAATCTTTGGGAGTAAGTGTTTAATTCTCAAAAAATAAAATCACTTTATGTTTGAATCACGAGGAGATGAGGGGATTTCCCTTGGATACTCAGGGAAAAGAAAAGCATATAGACGATTCAACAAAAGGATGGGAAAAATTGTTGATACCAATGATTTCACTATAGTTGAAAATGAACAGAATACTCAATGACCCAGTGAATAGTTTTTGTATGAAAGTGATGATGAGGTAAGTAACACAGGGGGGGTAAAAGTGATAGAGGCTAACTCAGGAGAAGATACTGATGATAAACAAGAAAGTGTCAAGTCTGTGTATGCAAGAAAGTCAAGGATTCGTGCTGAAATTGAAATGCAAAATATCATTGGTGATCAGACAGCTCCAGATCAGACTCGAAGAATGAAATCATTACAACAAACATCATTTTTATCCTAGGTGGAGCCGAAATGTTTTTCCAATGCAGTAGAGGATTAAAATGGGGTTCAGGATATTAATGAATAATTTGATGGGATTGAGAAAAATCAGACATGGGAGATTGTTTCGAGGCCAGCAGATAAGAACGTCATCGAGAATAAATGGGTCTTTCGCAAAAATATGAATTAATATGGAACAGTGATTCGAAACAAATCATGACTGGTGTGAAAATGATACTCCCAAATAGAGGGTATTGATGTTGATGAGACATTTTCACTAGTTTCTAGGTAGGAGACAATTAGATTATTTTTTGCTATAGTAGTACAAAGAAAGATCAAAGTGTTCTATATGGATGTCAAATATGCATTCATGAATGGGGTTCTAGAAGAGGAGGTTTATATTGAGCAGCCAGATGGTTTTCTCATTCATGAGGATGAGAACAAAGTTTACAAGCTGAAGAGGGTATTTTATGGGCTGAAACAAGCACCAAGATCATGGTACTCAAATCCTGATCAGTACGTAAAGAATCTTGGTTTCCAGCCTGGGTGAGTTGATTACAATCTCTATATTAGTAATGATAGAATTCAAAGGATGATGGTGTTGGTTTATGTTGATGACATAATATTTGGGGGATCAGATGAAGCTCATTGCAGACAGTTTTATGAATTCATGAAAAATGTGTTTGAAATGCCAATTATTGGAGAGCTAACATTATTACTTGGTCTACAGGTGACACAAGGAAGGAATGGAACATTAATTTGTCTATCCAAATATGACAAGAAGGTTTTAAGATGGTTTGGAATGGAAAATTCCAAAGAGATGAAGACTCCAGTTTCTACCTGGATGAAATTATCAAAAGATGAGGATGGAGACACAGTTAAAATCACTGAATACAGGAAAATTGTTGTAAGTCTCTTGTACATGACCACAATGAGGCCTAGTATTGTTTTTGCCACATGCCAAGTAGCGAGATTTCTGAGTAATCCCAAGGAAAGCCACATGCTTGCAGTGAAATTAATACATCAGTATATCAATGGCACCATGGCATTTAGTCTGATGTATAATGACAAATTTCAATCAGTGTTATTGGATTACACAGATGCAGATTGGGCCGGATCAACAGATGACAGAAAATAAACATCAGGAGGTGCATTCTATCTTAGTGGATTGTGAAATTCTAGGATAATCAAGAAGCAAGATTGCATTTAATTGATCACCGCAGAGGCTGAGTATATTGCGGCCACTCAAGCATGCACACAGTTATTATGGATGAAGCAGCAGCTTGAAGACTTGGGATTTGAAGTGAAGTCTCCGATCAGAATCCAGTGTGATAACTCAAGTGCTATAAATCTCAGAAAAAATCTCATCCATCACTCAATGACAATTAAAATTGATATAAAGTATCATTTTATCAAGGAGAAGGTTGAACAGGGAATCGTGAAGTTGGATTATGTGCCTACAGAGCTATAGGTTGTAGAAATTCTGAAAAAGGCCATAACCAAGGATGGTTTTGAGAGATATTAACTGGCTCTGGGAGTTCAGTCAACATACCAAACTTAAAAGAGTGTGTATGTGGAACCACCCCCTCTCCCCGAGGTGTGATGTGTTTTTCCCTAATGTGATGTTATGTGTTCTCTACTCGGTTATAGACTTCAAAGGAGTGACCATTGGTTTCATTGAAAAAGGGGGAGAAAATAGTGGTTGTTCAAGGGGGAGACAATGTGGCTATTTGAGAAATCATGACAGATATGGGGAGAAGCTGATAGGTGGAGCAGGTATATAGTGGGAGTTGAAGTTGGTTCAATGTTCTTAGCCAAAGGATAGCTTGGAAAACATAGGCAATAGTGCTGAAGAGGATTTTCAGCTGACAAGAGTTAAATTTGTGAGCAGATTGGGGGAGCGTGTTAAATCTGATGATGATAGAAGTCATCAATCTAAGTATAGATATAACGGCAGCTTATGATTGTGATAAAAGCAGAAGAGTGGTGTTGGAATGCGGTAATATTTTTTTCAAAAATTGGTATCAGTTTGGTGTCAACAGTGGATGTTAGAGTTGAAGTGATTCGTTGATGAAAATATCATTTATTCTTGTTTCTCACTCCAGGCATTTATCATGTGGGCATAGAGTATGTGCTGACTAAATCATTGATTGCAATCAAAAGAGAAATAGGTGAATGGATGCTGAAGAATTAATGATGTATTTTATTATGGAAGAGTTGTCAACAAACCCAAAGGGGGAGATTATTAGAAAAAAATCTGTCAAGGAATCATTGAGGCATTTTTGAGGTGATCGTGTTTGTTGACAAAGTGGACAACTGTGTTGTGATTATTGACAAAGAAAACTATGACATTAAAATTTTTTGACAAAGGGGATTTCATAGTGGCATGTCGAGTTCAAGAGTTATGGTTAACGATCCATGTTTGATTTAAGAACATTGAAAAAGGAATGGATGATCTGGAGGAGGTACAAAAAGAACATATACAAGGTGGTGCTGTTTTCCAGTGTTTTCCAAATTATTGGGCCTGAAAATCGAGAAATAAAGACAAGTGGTTTTTCGCAAAGGGACTTGCACGCCGTGTACTTGAAGGCTTGGATACTTGTACGCCATATGTTTTTTAAGATCAGAACATCAATTTATGGCTATGGAAAGAGGGTCGCACAAGTATTGGGTTGGGCACACAAGTGACTTGCGCGGAATGAAGATACTTTCACGCGGATGCCTAGGAGGTTTGGGAACTTGCGCACCTATTGTTTTTCAATATCAGAACATGAAAACAAGGAAAAGGGAGAAGGGAACCCGTGTTTGGAAGTGGGTTGTGAATCTGACATGCATGGGAAGAGACCTTTGTGATTAAACTTGTGTGCCCAGGGGAGTCTTGCGCATTGTCGCGCAGGGTGTCCAAATGCCTATAAATACGTGTTTACCCCACCTCAATCTGTACAAGCTCAACACTTGGAGAAAATCAGAGCTCCCTTCATGTAGGTGTGGTGGTCGCGCAAGTGAAGGTTTCACGCCAGGTGGTTAGTTCCACGTCGGTTGTTAGTTGTGCGCCAAAATCAATTTGGGCATAAAAGGAGGTGTGTCGCGAAACATTGGATTTGAAGAAGGTTGTGTCACACAAGTGGGTGAGGTGGACTTGCATGCACATTTTGAATTGCATGTCGGGGACTTACACACTGGCTTGGGACTTGCACACCAGGTTTGGAGAAGTGTGCCAGGTGTTGTTGGAGCACCCCCGTCTTTCTGGGGCTGCACAAAAGCTGGAAGATTGTCTGATACCTTCGGTGCAAAGAGAAATTCATCTATAGGTGAAAGTTGAACATCAACACAACATCTACATACAATAGAGGGTGCATTCATTAGTGATAATTAAGAGACCTAAAAATCTATAAACTGTGAGTGGATTCCTTCCAGAGCAGTGAGCAAAGGAAGAGGAAAAAGGTGATCATCTCCACCGGCAGTAAGCCAGAGAGAGAGAGAAACATGGAGTGACCATTGGGAAAGCAGTGATCTGACCCCAAACATTGTAAAGGCAATGATCTTGGGAATAGAAGTGATATATCCCGAACTTTGTAAATAGCAGTTCACTTTTAGTGGATTTGGTACATCGGCACATTGCCGGTGTATGCTCCTTGGACGTAGCCCAGTGAGGGTGAACCAAGTAAAAATTGATGTGTCTTGTGCATGATTTACTTTCTGTTTATATTGTGCAATGGGATAGAGAGAGAAGAGTGATTTGCGTAATAGTGAAAAAATATCAGAACATGCTTTAATCATAAATTTTTCATACCCTGATTCACCCCCCTCTCAAAGTATCCAGCCTTCTGGACGTTACAATTGGTATCAGAGGGAAAGGATGATCTAAGTTCATCTCTCAATGGAGGTCACTAATCATAAAGGGATTCCATTCTTCGACGGAATAAATTTTCAACTATGGAAGAATCAAATGGAGCACTACTTCTGATCTTTGAGAAAGGATGTATTCGCAGCAGCAATGCATGGCATAACATCTGATATTAATAATGGTGCATTATCAGAAGCTGAGCGTAGAGAGTTGGATGCTGATGCCAAAGCAATAAATTCCTTAGGGGGAGCCCAATTCCATCCTATATATACAATGATGATGTCTTCCAAAACGTCACATGCCAAGTGGGAAATGTTATTGAATATATATGAAGAGGATACAAATGTCAGAGAGGCAAAGCTGCAAGTGTTGTGGAACAAGTATGAAGATATGAGAATGATCCCGAATGAATCTGTTGATGCATTTTTTGATAGGGTAAATATTGTAGTGGAGTACATGAGAGGTCTTGGAGAAGTTATTGAAGATATAAAGATTGTGAAGCGCATCCTGGGAAAACTTCCACCTCGGTTCAATCCAAAAGTTTCTTATTTGAAAGATAATGACCCGAATGAGATGACATTGGATAACCTACACAGCACCCTTGTTTCATATCAAATGATAAATGATGATAACGACGCTATGTAAAATGGGAAATCCAACGATGTGGCATTTAATTCCATGAAGAAGCTAACCATTGAAGATTCTCTGGAGGATGAAGAAACAGATGAGGTAATGTCATTCCTCTCCTCAAATCTTCAAAGAGGAAAAGGAAATTCAAATGGGACACATCCACTTGCTTGCTTTAGATGTGGAAAAGTTGGTCATATTACTGAAAGGTTCACCAAAAATATTCAAGAATAAAATGATGAAGATGAAGTTGAAATTCCTAAGAATATAACTTCAGCCTATGTGAAACGGAAGAAATAGTTCAAGAGAAATTTCTTCATGAAGAATAATCTTCTTTCACAAAAGATATATAGTTCAAATGAGTCTGAGGCTGAAGAGGTTAAGGAAATAGATATCTGCAACGATCGAGGATAAAATTATATTATGGAGGACGTCGGTAGTTCTTAGGAAAAGGATAAAACTGATGCTGGAGAAGAAGGAGAATCTGAAGGAAGAGTTGATATGGATGCTGAATTAGAAGTTTCTCTTGAGGAGATAGTCATTCGGAGAGCCAAAACGAAGAAATCCAATAAAGTGGTTCGTGATGCCAAACTCTATATGCAACAACCGGATGAATAAAATTCTGATCTGTTAGAAGAAATTGAAAGACTAAAATCCTCAACATGGGAGAGCTCAGAAAATATCATTGAGTATAAGCTTAAAATTGAGTAACAAAAGAATGAAATTTATTGTATGACTAACATAGGAAAAGAGCAAGTCAAACATATCAAAGAGCTTGAAGAAGAAGTTGTAAGTCTGCGATGAAAAATGAAGTATCAAGAAAAAATCTTGACCTCCAATGTCATATCAGGAAAGCAGGTCATTATGAAAACTGAAAAGATAAAAGAGGAGCCTAGAAGTTCAGCAGGAAAGAAGCAGCAATTGATCTCAGATGTTAAGGACGATTCAGGGCTTAATCAAAAGAAAAAATGTATAGCAATTTAAGTCAAACCGCAAGAACCCGTCCTGAGATTGAAGGTTGATTTGGGCACAATGCAGAATAAGAATATTCAGAGATACCAAGGGGAAACTCATTGTGCTGAAGTAACACAAAGGACTGAATTATTTATCAGGTGTTATTGTTGTGGAAAGATGAGACATTCACATTATGTGTGTTCCAAATCCAATAGATATCGAAGGGAACAAGAACAGAGGTGGAATCTTAACAGAGAATGGTTTTCCAGAACATATTTCAAAGGACACTGTTTTTGGTGTGGAGGATTTGGGAACATGTCTAGGTACTGTACTTCGACCATACAGAGAAATGTGCCAAATAAAAATCAAAACATTCGCAAGCAGAAGATCAATAACCAATAGGTGAGTTAAAAATGAAGAATAGATTTGTGGCTTTGAAAGATGAAGCTGGTCCATCATACTTTGAGAAAGAACAGAAGTCTCAATCCATGCCGAGTGTGAAGCCAAAAGTATGGACCAAGAAGAAGGAAAATGAAAAGGCTATGGTGGTAGAAATTTCCCATAAGGCATCAGATCTCTCTCATGTATGGATCCTTGATAGTGGTTGCGCATGTCACATGACAGGTAATAAGGATCTTGTTACATTAATAAAATATGACAAAGATGGAGTTGTAAAATTTGGAAATTATGAATCCTTGAAGATTTTTGGCTATGGAAAATCCATGTTTGGGAGAAAAGAAATGAGACGTGATGATGTCTTAGTAGTAGAGGGTCTTAGTCATAACTTGCTCAGAGTTAGTCAACTATGTGACTCTGGTCACTCTATCCAATTTACCAAGAAGATATGTGTTGTGAGAGGAAAATATGGAGGAGTTGTTCTACAGTGAAAAAGGAAAAAGGGAAATCTTTACCTTGTAGGTGTGGATGAGGATACATACCTTTTATCCAGAGAGGAAGAAAACCGGCTTTGGCATAAGCAACTTGGTCATCTATGCCAACCATCCATGGAAGATTTGTAATGTGTGATGCTGCTACAGACCTTACCAAACAATCACATGATTACACTCATACGTGTGATGCTTGCCAATAAGGGAAGATCATCAAAAAGACATACAGGACAATGGAACAGAAATCATCTAGAGTGCTCAAATTGGTTTATGCTGATGTTTGTGGACATATCTCACCATGAGATATAAATTTTCTATGGTACTATATTCTTTTCATTAATTATTATAGCATAATGGCATGGGTATTTTTCATTACCCAGACGATAGAGGTGTTAAGTTGCATAAAGCAGTATATGAGGGAATCAGAAAGGATCCTTGGGCAGAAAATTATGACATTTTTTACTGATAAAAATACGGAATTCACAAACAGTAAAGTCAAAAACTACCTCCAGAAACACGGGATAAGGCATCAAGTTTCATCAATGAGAACTCCCCAATAGAATGAAGTGGTTGAGAGGATAAATCGAATCATCAAAAACATGTCCAGAACGATGTATATTGAAAAGGACCTACCAGAGAAATTTGGGAAGAAAGCAGTTTTGACATCGGTCTATATTTCGAACAGGTATCTGTTGTGTCCGAAGGAAGGGAAGACTCCGTATGAAATGTGGTCTGGAAATAATCCAACATTGAAATAATTTCTAATATTTGGGAGTGAGTGTTTCATTCTCAACAACGAAAAACACTATATGTTTGGGTCACGAGGAGATGAGAGGATATTCCTTAGCTACTCAGGGAAAGGAAAGGCATATAAATTCTTCAACAAAAGGCTGAGAAATGTTTTTGAGAGAAATGATGTCACTATAGTTGGAAATGAAAAGAATACTCAAGGACCCAGTGACTAGTTTCTAGATGAATGTGATGATGAGGTAAGAAACATCGGGGGAGTAGAAGTGGCAGAGGCTGACTCTGAAGAAGACACTGATGATGAACAAGAAATTTTCAAATTTTTGTCTGTAATGAAGCCAAATAATTAAGCTGAAATTGATAGGAAAAATATCATTGGTGATCAGACAGCCCCGGTTTAGACTCGAAGATTGAAATCATTACAGCGAACATCTTTTTTATCCAAGGTGGAGCCGTAATGTTTTTCCGATGTAGCTGGAGATGAAAACTGGGTTCATGCTATGAATGAAGAACTTGATCAGATTGAAAATAACCAGACATGGGAGATTGTTTCGAGCCCAGCAGCTAATAACATAATTGGGACTAAATGGGTCTTTTGCAACAAGATGAATGAATATGGTAGAGTAATTCGAAAAAAAGAACGAATGATGTGAAAAGGAAAATCCCAAATAGAGGGTATTGATGTTGATGAGACATTTTCACCAGTTTCTAGGCTGGAAAAAATCAGGTAATTGTTGGTTGTAGTAGTGCAACGACAATTCAAATTGTTCCAGCTGGATGTCAAATCTAATTTATTGAATGGAGATCTAGAAGAAGAGGTTTATATTGAGAATACAGAGGGTTTTCTCATTCATGAGGATGAGAGAAAAGTTTGCAGGCTGAAGAAGGCATTGTATGGGCTGAAACAAGCACCAATAGCATGTTACTCATGGTTTGATCAGTACTTGAAGAAGCTTGGTTTCCAGCGTGGGGGAGTTGATTACAATCTCTATTTCAGCAACGATAGTAATCAAATTATGATGATGTTTATTTATGTTGATGACATAATATTTGTGGGATCAGATAATGCTCAGTGTAGATAGAGTCCTTGAATTCATTATAATGAGTTTTAAATTTCAATGATTGGAGAGATAATGTTTTTCCTTGGTCTACAGGTCACACAAGGAAGGAATGAAAAATTCATTTGTCAATCAAAATATTCCAAGGAAGTTTTAAGAAGGATTGGAATAAAAAATTACAAGTAGATGAAGACTCTGGTATCTACCTGGATGAAATAATCAAAAGATGAGTATGGAAAGACAGTTAATATCACAATATACATGAAAATTATTTGAAGTTTGTTGTACTTGACCGTAACAAGTCCGGATATTGTTTTTTCCACATGCCAAGCAGAAAGATATCAGAGTGATCCAAGGAAAGAAACATGCTTTTAGTGAAAAGAATACTTCGGTATATCAAAGGCACTGTGTATTTCGGTCTGATGTATAATGAAAAATCTCAATCAGTGTTATTGCGTTACACAGATGCAGATTGGGCCAGATCAGTAGATGGTAGAAAATCAATATCAAGAGTTGCATTATTTCTTGGTGGATTGTGTATTTCTTGGCTACGAAAGAAGTAAGATTTCAATTCATTGAGCTCCACAGAGGCTGAGTATATTGCGACCACTCAAGCATGCACACAGTTATTGTGGATGAAGCATCATCTTGAAGACATGGGAGTTTAAGTGAAGTCTCCAACCGGAATCTAGTGTGATAACTCATTTGCTATAAATCTCAGCAAAATTACTGTCCATCACTCAAAGACAATGAAAATTGGGATAAAGTATCATTTTATCAAGGAGAAGTCTGAACGGGGAATCGTGAAGTTGGAGTATGTGCCTACAAAGCTACAGGTTGTAGACATTCATACAAAGGCCTTACCCAAGGATGCTTTTGAGAGACATTGACAAGCTCTGGGAGTTCAGTCGACTCCCCACACTTAAAAGAGTGTGGATGTGGAACCACCCACTCTGCCCGAGGTATGATGTGTTTTTACCTAATTTGATGATATGTGTTCTCTATTCTGTTACAGACTGCAAAAGAGTGACCTTTGGGTTCGTTGACAAAAGGGGAGAAAATAGCGATTGTTCAAGGGGGAGACAGTGTGGCTTTTTGAGAAATCATGACAGATATAGGGAGAAGCTAACTGGTGGAGCAGCCAGATAGGGGGAGTTGAAGCTAGTTCAAAGTTCTTATCCAAAGCTTAGCTTGGACAACACAGGAAATAGTGTTGTAGAGTATTTTCAGCTGACAAGAGTTAATGTTGTGAGCAGATTGGGGGAGTGTTTTAAATCTGACGGTGCTAGAAGTGATTGATAAAAATAATGGATATCACGAAAACTGAGGATCGTGATAAAAGCAGAAGAGTGGTGTTGGAATGCGGTAATATTTTTTTCAAAAAATTGGTATTATTTGGTTGTCAACAGTGGATGTCAGAGTTAAAGTGATTCATTGATGAACTTTTCATTTACACTTGTTTCTCACGTCGAGCATTTCTCATGTGGGATTAGAGTATGTGTTGAGTAAATCATTGATTTCTATCATAAGAACAATAGGTGAATAGTGGATGAAGAATTATCGATTAATATTTTTATAGAAGAGTTGTCAAAAAACCCAAAGTGGAAGATTGTTGGGCCTAAATCCCTCAAGGCATCATTGAAGTATTTTTGAGGGGATTGTGTTTGTTGGAAAAGAGGACATCTGTGTTGTGATTTTTGAAAAAGAAAAACATGACATACAAATTTGTTGACAAAGGGGATTTCATGCTGGCATGTCGAGTTCAAGGGCTATGGTTAACGATCCATGTTTGATTTAAGAACGTCGACAACGGAATGGATGATCTGGAGGCTGTACAAAAATAATAGATACAATGTGTCTTGGGAACTTGCGCGCCTGTGGTTTTCCAATATCATAACATGAAAACATGGAAAAGGTATAAGGGCACCCAAGTTTGGATGTGGTTCGCGCAAGTGAATTGCAGGGGAAGAGACCTGTGCGGCGAAACTTTTGTGCCGATGGGAGTCTTGTGCACCATCGCGTAGGGTGTCCACATGCCTATAAATACAGGTCGACCCCTCTTCATTCTGTATGATCTCAACACTTGGAGAAAATCAGTGCTTTTATCACGTATGTGTGGTGGTCATGTAAGTGGTGTGTGGTCACGCAAGTGAAGGTTGCATGCCGGGTGGTTAGTTGCGTGCCGGTTGTTAGTTGCACACCAAAATCAGTTTGGGCATAAAAGGAGGTGTGTCACGCATGTTTGGAGTAGAAGAAGGTTGTGTCACGCAAGTGGTTGAGGTGGACATGCGCCCCCATTTTGACTTGTGCAGCAAAGACTTGCACGCCGTCTTGGGACTTGCGCATTGGGTTTGGAGAAGAGCGCAAGGTGTTATTGGGCGACACCTATCTTTCCGGGGCTACGCAAAAGTTGGATGATTTCCCTATACCTTTTGTGCAAAGAGAAATTAATCTATGAGTGAAAGTTGAACTTCAACAGAGAATCTACATACAACACAGGATGAATTCATTAGTGATAATGAAGAGACCTACAAGTCTATAAACTGTGAGTGGATTCCTTCCAGAGTAGTGAGTAAAGGAAGAGGAAGAAGGTGATCCTCTCCACCGGTAGTGAGCCAGAGTTAGAGAAATAGGGAGTGACCCTTGGGAAAGCGGTGAGCTGACCCCAAACATTGTATAGGCAGTGAGCCTAAGAATAGAAGTGATCCATCCTGAAATTTGTAAACATCAGTGTGCTTTTAGTGGATTTGGTATATCGGTACATTGCTGGTGTATGCTCCTTGGACGTAGCCCAGTGGGGGTGAACCAAGTAAATATGTTTGTGCCCTGTGCATGCTTGACATTCTGTTTATATTGTGAAATGGGAAGGAGAGAGAAGAGTGTTTCTCTTAACAGTGAGACTTGATCTGGACGAGTTTTAATTTTAAATTTTTCATACCCGGATTCACCCCCCTCTCAGGGTATTCAGCCTTGTGGACCTAACAAGAATTTAGTTCAACTTTGATATTAAAATATATATTATGTGATGAATTAAATTAATAAAAAGTATTAAATCCCTCATTGAATATCCCAAACATTATGAACAATATAAAATAACTTCATAAATTCTATAGGGAAAGAACTCAGACCACAAACCTCAAATGATTATTTTCCATTCATTAATTCGCTATTCGGAAGCTCCTCCCATGCTCTTCAATAACCCCACCTTTTCCATCCCACCATTTCCCATTCATGTGAGACCCTAAATCATTAAATGAATCTCTACATAATCAATAATATTCATGGATATAATTAATTTAAATAATTTACAATTATTTTTCAACTGATTTGAATTATGATTAATTTTTTAATAACACATTGAATCCTCCAACCACACTAGTAATCAAAAAACCACATACAAAAGGTCTAAAACATGATTATGGTATCATCTCTCACCAAATACCCTAACATAAAACACCAATCCAATTATCAATTTCAATTAATTATAATTAATAATCTTAAAAAATCATAATTGTTCAATCCCTTATCAAATCATTGGGTATACTCATGGAGATGGAATCTTGAGAAATACATTAGCTATGATTCATGAATCATCCATAATATAAATATTATTATACAATGATATGGAAAAATAATCCATGAGACATAACATGAAGACAAAAAAAATTATAGTGAATAATAGAGGAGGATAAAGGAGTCCACTTAAGGGATATAAATAGTAATAATTGCTAACAAACCTAAATAAATCCACCAATGAATTGCGGTGGGCGATAAATAAGAAGTGGGGGGAAGGTTGTCCACATTAAAAATTATTTGAATAAGAAGATTCTATTATAATAAATTATTTAGTATCAATTTAAAAGATTTTCTCAACCTAAAAAGACTCCACTAGAATGTTGTTTCCCCTCACCAGCTACATGATGGCTCATTGGATGGCCAGTATAGGGGCAAAGGTTCAGTGTAAATATAGAAACTGGATTAATGGAACTTTTTAGTCCATCGGATATATTGTGGTGTTTGGCATTTGATAATACTTTTTTTCCACATGACCCTTACTCTAGTAATCACTCACTAATACTGGCCAGCTTCAAGGCCCCATTCCATTTCTAAAAAACACAGTTCTGAGGAGATTAATCACTCATAATTATATTATGAACCGTAATTCATATTATTACTCATAAAAAAATTGATATATTATCAGACCCGTTAAATTTCACACAATATAATTGGTAGGGGATTCCCATTTCTATTATGAATCGTGTAATAAAACAATCAAAATTACAAACTTCTTCTAATGAAAATAAGAAGTAATTGAATAATATATGTGTAATGATTATGATGATTGATTAGTATAAAAGGTAAAAGAAATTAAAATGTTTCTAAAACAAATTATTATGATGATTATGTTTGTTATACTGGTGTATAAAATTCATCCATGAACATTGGAAGTAAATTAAAGTTTTTCTCATCTAAATTTCCCTTTCATTGATATTTGACCCATATTCATGAATTATCATCTTTTGTATAGATTTTATTCCTCCCCTTGTATATATTTTTGCATTATTTTTTATTTCTAATGATTTAAAAATATAGCTTAGGTTCTCCTTATTAGGGGATTTTGATTCAAATGTTATTAAATCCATAGGTTTTTACATTCTAAGCGCACCTTAAAGATGAGATTATCAATTTTTAATTTCATATTTTTTTAAATATGTGATTCTTCTCCCAAGAATCTATACTTTTTTTCCTATAGTTATTTATAGGTTTTATATATATTAATACAATTTTACATCCCTTTGGTTCAAAATTTGACAGAATGTCTATTTATAATTAGAGCTGACAGTAAGCATTCTTTTAGTCATGTATAATTATCCTCTATGCACATTGTATTTATATTGAATTATTTAAGTCCAAATTTATAATTCAATAATTTATTATTATAATTTTTTTGATATAATTGATTTAAGAAAACTAATTATAGAAGTCATATCTCAACTTTTTCTCCATGGGATATTTATTTTTATTCCTTTGGATTTCTTCATAAAAACTATAATGGAATATTTTTTATAAACCACTTCTGCATGAAATAATTTCCCTATTTTCTTCATATGTTTTATTCAGGAAAATACATCCCCAAGTATTACTAGTTTTCCAAAGTGATTTATAATCCCATTATATTTAAATTATTGGATTTTAAAATAAAAATTATCAAATGTAAAGGATATTTATTTTTATTTATGAACAGAATTTTCAAATGATCTTATAAAATGTGTTTTATATCATTTCCAACATCAATTAATTATTCTTATACTATATTGGGAATATACTCTAATAATAAAATCAATATTGTTTCTATGTATGTTTTATGATAATAACTTATGAATGTTTTCATGAATCCCATATATTTCTCATGGGTTTCTCAGATTGTGACATGATTATGTATTTATTCTTTTAAAAATGGAAGACATATGTTTGGATTATTATTATAAGATGAGTGGGCCTAGTATTTACCCAAATGAATTTTTATAATTCATTATATCTCATGAGGTAATGATGGTATGCATGGAATTTACTAATATATTCACAAAACATTGAATGGACCTTATTGATATCTTCCAAGCTATATGCATGGACCTTAGCAATATACTCACAATTTTCTAGTTATACCAAATTGATATGTTCAAAAATATTTTCACGGGATTAATTATGATTAAATACATTAAAAAATTTATGGGTTACCTATGATTTTGTTTTTGGTACATTTCTATGTTGTTATCCACAGATCCTGGTTATTTTTTCATGATTCCATATTCTTATTCCAGTGTATAGTAATTTTTTCAAGACGATCCTTTGGAGGTTTTATAACCTTATTTTATGACCTATGGCTAACTAATATGAATTCATATTAATTTTAATAATATATTTATCCCATGTTTATATCTTATCATATTCTTATGTACATCCCCATTATGTCTCATTGACAATGTATTCCATTACTATGCATTTGAGGTCACCCCATTCAAATGTTTACATTGCTTAAATTATGATGAAAAGTGATGAGTATAATTTTTCAGGAATGATAAAATAAGAATTTATTGTGGGATAGGATTAATAGATATTTTTTAATAATACATTAATATCTCCAATCTCAAATGGAAATATATTTATAAATTATATTTGTAATTTATTATGAGATATAATAAATATTAATGAAAAAAATGAAATTTTTTTATATTATTTTGGAATCCAATTTTTTATTATAACTCATTTAATTTAGCACTAAATCTATAATTATAGGTATAGGGTGATTTAATTGTTATAAGAAAATGTATTAGTTATTCATTGGGAATATGTTTTGAGGAATAAGAAAAGAGAACCTAAAACAACCTATGATGAATCAATTGTGATGTTGGAAAAACCAAAAAAATAGTAGGTTTTATAATTTAACACATATTTGGATAAAATTACTTTAAAATTTGATATATTAATTTGACTATAGTTTCATAATAATAAATCTAACAATTTTTTCAACTAATGTTGGAAGTAAAATAAATTTATTTACTATTTACTCTATTAGATAGTACAATAACTATCCAAATTAAGAATCAATTTGGATTGGATTAGAAGAAAAAACATTAATTGAAATGATATATTAGGTTATAAAAAATAACCTAAACCATATTTAACATATTAATGACAATAATAATAATATACATACTATTGAGTCTTTCAAGTATCAACATTCACCCAACATCGGTGGATCTTCCAACCAGCCAATTTAGGAAAAATGAACCAATACAACAAGACAAGTATTTTTCATTTTTTTCTAATTAAAGAATAAAATGGTTGTATTATTAACTAATAATTTGGAAGGTGAGTAAGGAAAATAGTGGAATGTAATCAATAAAACACTGATAAATTAATAATCCAACTTCAGTGAATAGAGTGAGTTTTTTATAATTTTGTTGAATAGATTTCCCCAAAAAACATTTCACTAAAATATATTTAATTCATCGTTTTAAAGAGAGAAGATGATAAATACATTTCAAAATATTATCTAAACATCAAAGAATTTTTGGGGTATTTTTTGGTTTTATCATTGACCCAGAAAGTAATAATATTAATTTATTTGGTGGATCAAAACTGATAATAAAATATTCTAACAATAAATGAAATTTGTAGTTAAGATGAAAATTTATAATGTTCTCGCATCGTTGAAAAATGAACCAGAGACTCACATTATTACCATGGTTTTAAGGAAATGAAGATAACATTTGAGTTATGAGTAAAATAAAATGATAAACCCCATTCAGAAAACAAAATTAAATATTCTATAGGGTAAATATGTTGTAATAAAAAGGGTAAATTACCTCATATAAATAGTTAAAGGATACAACTATGTAGGAGAAGGCCATCAAGATCATGAAGTTTTAAGGGGTATTAATAATGTAAATAAAGGTCAACTTAATTTTCCACCAAAAATACAAATAATTAAACGTATGATGTATGAAAATTAATTAAATAAGTAAAGTAATTCAAGGTTTAATAATGAATGTTGGTATTATTTGCCTTTAATTTCATGGGTCAAAGTGATGAATTATTAATTGACAACTATTTATGTGGGTTATGAAATTATGTTTCGTAAGGTAAACTCATTATCAACTTATGAAATTCAAATGTGTAATTCTATTCTAGTCATACATGCTTTTATATATTAGGAATTATTTTAATATGTATCAAATCACCAAAAAATTATCATTAGATATTGAATTATTGTTTAAATAAACTAGTGGGGTGATTATTCTATATCATATATTTAGCTTATATCTAATATAATTTTGTGTAAATTTTATTCTAAATAAAATTATTCTCCCTTTTGTTTTATTTGAAATCATTTTGGGGAGGGATTGTTTCTATCATTAGAGTTCATATATTAATTTTTGTGGTATGGTAGTCAAATTTTATATCCCAAATCCACCGATGATTTTATATCATTATAAGGAAAACTATGAATTCCCTATTGAAATTATGTCTATTATAGGGGTCTTAATACTCGACGAGGAGTTGAATTTTGTTGGAATAGTTATAGAGAAACTCAATTTTCGAGATATTCCAGTTACGTTTGAAAATTTTATTTTCCTAGCCTTTACTATGATAGCGAGGATTATAACTAATTAGAGAGTATATCTTTATCTATTTCTATCTTATGGATGTGCTCACCTATCTTCCTTAGGGACAGATAAATAAAATTATGATGATGGAGTTTATTGAAGGGTGAAAAATCGAACACACTAGGTTCTAGGAAAATATTTATTTCTCTAAACTATGTGACTATCATTTTAATTTTTTTTAAATACTACAAATATAGTTGAAATATACTCATAAATTGTTCATATAAAATTTGAATCAAACAAAAATTACATTTTTCATTCTTAATTGAACATTATAGAAAGGGTTTGTAAAACTAAGTATTATGTAATGATGGATATTTTCCTTGTATTATTTAGGGGAATTGTATAAAATATTTTTATTACCTTGTGCTCAGATGGCATGTGATTCTGACACCATATAATCAGCGAATAAATGTTTGAAATATATTTAATACATTAAATACTAGGTTATCATAGTTTTCCTAAAAAATTAAATAACTTATGTGTAGATGCTCGGATAAAAAATTTGAGGGAACTATTAGATTTAAAATATGGGTTTCACACTAGTCATGACTTTACCACCGGTCGGTGTGAGGCATTTGTAGAAAATAAATTGGGGGCATAAAATTAATAATAGAAATAAAATTTTTATTTACTTCTTCATAGATGAAATTACCTATTTTCTTCTATAAATACATGCTTATGGATATTTTTCAGTGTTATCTGTGTAACAATAAAATTCATTAGAGATCCCTTGGATCCATTGGAGGAAATACCATTGGAATTTGATGACCGAATCATGTATCAATGATCGAAACACTATATAATCGAAGGATCACAATAACGAAAATGATACCACATTTTGGTTTGTCAGTGATTAATATAAATCAATGTACGGAGGTTGTTAGATTTTATTCTTCCTCCATACATAATTACTATGATGAACATGAATCAACTAATGAATTGATTGATTCATGGACTGACTGTCATGTGGGATTGTTAGGTTAATCATGTTTGGGATAATTTATTCACAACTAAACTATTTTTTTTTATTTTTTTTAATAGAAATGAACTGAGATCAACATGAAAATTGATTGGGTATTGTTTCTCATGAAATTTATTTTTTGTTTCTCCATTGAAATATCCATTCATCTTTGGACCATGGTTTTGCATATCCAAATAAATTGATCTTTTCACAATATTTTCTTGTCACAATGATATGATATCATAGATCTGGGATCTAAACAACATGATGGTGGTGATAAAATGAAAGTTGTGAATAGTCGGACAAAGATAGAAACCCAAATTCGAATTCTTTACTATTATTCAATGCATAATGAATAAATATTATGATTCTATTTCATAAGTATAGTTAATTGTTGGAAGTGATTATTTATCAAAGGAAATTATCTGATAAGATGAGTTCTTCAATTTCTCGACATGTCGAGGCCTGATCGGAGGCCAAAGATATGATAGAGTTGACTGGAGTACAGATATGGGTTTCTGGAAAATCCCATGCTTTATGGTGTGAAAACCATATTTATATGTCTTCTAGGGCCCCCGAAGCACTGGTTATAGTTTGGGGTTGACATTGAGGATCACACAGTGTGTGACCCTATCACACGAAGTAAGTCCTCTCCATGGAGACTCGACATGTACCTTTGAGGGAACACAGACAAGGGTTGGATTACACGGATTGGTAGCATATTGTGAACACTCCTACATGACATAGACGGACCAGAGTGTCTGGTCCTTGAACACTAGTAGACTCCACAGGAAGCCTAAATGCCATGTTCTTCTACACAAACATGGATTGAGACATGGTATATTTCCATGGGAAGGAATAGAGGTCATGGGATATATATTGTGACCCATACTACAATCCATGTACTATTTTATACATGGATTATATATATTACCCTCTGTATCCGGTAAGCCCAATTTTTGGATGTGTTCTCCATTTCTATTCCCTAAGGATTATTATAGTATTGTCTCCTACTTCTAGTATAAAGATCCATTAAGCATTAATTCTTATATAGATTCATTGTAATCACTTTGTATTTCTTGGAGTGAGATAATCTATTCATCTTCATTCCCATGGTAGGGTTCTTTCTATCATCATGATAAATAGTACTCAGCTGTCGATCTTATACATAATGGGTTAAACCACATATATTTTTTTGGTATCACCTGACGGCCATGGGAGTGATACTCATCTATCTATAATATATTATCTGATGTCATCAGTGCTATCAGAATCCAACATGTGTTCTCTAGGAAATGTTCTTTGTGTAATCTTTTATCTATAATCCTAGGCTGGCATACTATAGTTGTTACTTACCATTAGAATATGTGTCATTGTTGTGTATATTTGGATATTCTTATTACATGTGGTATATAAATATACTTGTGTAGAGAAGACATTATTTGCTATTATTATATTATTTTTTAGGGTTTCCTATTGAGAATTGTTATACTCACCCCTACACGTGATTTTCCAACATGCTACATGTCTTCTGAAGACGATCAATCCTTTGATAGAGTCCATGATGGACAGGGACCAGAAAGTGCCTTGTGAGACGGGAAGGACTAAGGTGTGATCTGATGATATTAAAATAGTAGTCACTTCACTTTTATGATGGACATGGGATTAAATCATTTTTTGTGGGATTGTATTTGTCCCTATTTACATTCTATTAATTTATATTATACTATGGTTGTAGTATTTAGATGAATTCATTAATGGTTGTTTAGTTGTTTTGACATTTCCACTCTGTATATGAATGTAAATGTGTGTTTGTGTATAGGTACTTATGCTATGGTCTCACTTGTTACTGATATGCCTTCTCGGTGAAAATAAATTTCCCCAAACCCCTAGGAGGCAGGCTTGGAGAGTCGTGGTATAGTCCCTGCTGAAACGGGTTCTGAAATATTGGTATTGAAGCAGTTGGTTCTACCTTAGGACCAAGAGACCGTGATATTGGTTTGTGGAAATAGTGTAATTTGGTTTGAGTGTGGCATTTGTTTGGACCACTTTGTGTATAAGGTTGTATTCGTTTTCAATATTATTCAATGAAGATCAAAATGAAGGGGATCAAGAAATACTCCAATGAAATGGAGGAAATGAAATTCAGAAGATTGTTGTACTGATCATAAGATCAAATAACATGTGTGAAAGGTGACATATTGTTTACAACAGTGAAGAAGATGATTTTTGTACTGAACATATGTTCAAAGAACATGTGTCAAAGGTGACACATTGTTTACAGTAGTGAAGAATGGTGCGGTATAATCCATATAAGGATGATTAATGAATAATGGGGATTTGATGAAGACCACAAAATTCATCATGATTTCATGAGAACCATGCAACATACTTCTTGAAGAATAGAATCGTAGGATTTGCATGAAGTACAGAATGACGGTTGAAGAAGAAGACAGTGTGGAAGGGATTGGAATTTTGAGATGGTCATGCACTTCACAATGTCTCAAAATATGATGTTGCTATAGCTGATTTATCAAAGGATATATATTGTTTTAGTGGATTTTGTGTTGAAATAAGAAGAGTTGTTGAAGGAGGGAAATCACAAAAAAGAAGTGTTTTTGAGGTGATTGTGCTTGTTGAAAAAGAAAACAATGACATAAAAATTTGTTGACAAAATAGATTTCATGGTGGCCTGTTGAGTTCAAGGGATGTGGTTAATGATCCATATTTGAATCAAGAACATCGAAAAAGGAATGGATGATCTGGAGATGGTACAAAAAGAGAAGAAACAAGGTGGTGTAGTTTTCTCGTGTTTGCCAAATTTTTGTGCCTCAAAATTGAAAAATGATGAAATTTGGTTTTTGGTAAAGGGACTTGCACGTAGTGTATTTGAAGGAGAGGAAACTTGCGCACCATATGTTTTTCAAGATCAGAACTTCAAAATATGGAAAAGGAATGAGGGTTGTAAAAGTATTGGTTTGGTCGCGTAAGTGACTAGCGCGCCGTGAAACGACTTGCGCGCCGATTAGTTGGAGGCTTGGGAATTTTTGAACCTGTTTTATTTCAATATCATAACATGGAAAAATGGAAAATGGAGTAGGGAACCCATGATTGGAAATTGGTCGCGCAAGTGACTTGCAGGTGCAGAGACTTGTGTGCCGAAACATGCGCACCGAGGGGAGACTTGTGCGCTGTCGTGCAGGGTGTCCAAATGCCTATAAATACAGGTTGACCCCTACTCATTCAGTATGAGCTCTACACATAGAGAAAATCAGAGCTCCAGCCGTGCTAGTGTGGTGGTTTTGTAAGTGGTGGGTGGTCGCACAAGTTCTATGTGGTTGTGCAAGTATATGTTGCATGCCAGTCATTTTTTGGGTGCCCAAGGCGGTTTAGGCGAGAAGAAAGCGAGTCGCGCATGTTTGAAGTTGAATAAGGTGGTGTCGCGCAGGTGGTGTGGTGATACTTGCGTGCCGATTTGGACTTTATACTAAGACTTGCACGCCGTCTTGAGGATTGCGTGATGGGCTTGGAAAAGTGCGCCAGGTCTGGTTGAAGTTCTCCGGTCTTCTTAGAGATGCACGAAATCTGGAAGATAGATCGATAGCTTCTGTGAAAAGTGAGATCAGCCTACGGGTGAAGATTGGACTTCAACATAGCATCTACATACAAAAAAGGATGTATTCATTTGCGAAGATAGAAGAATAGCGAAAATTTTGGTTTTACGAAGGGAAGTTGTACCGCACACACATGACTGGTGTTTAACAAACTCGTTGTGCATTGCGAAGAGAAGAAGAAAGATTCATGCAACTAAAATCATATTTTCAAAGAATGAGGGAAATATATCAGTACACTCAGGTGTAGTTATTTGGAATTAATGGAAGGGAAGAATAAGATTTAGTGCATTCCATTATTGCACTAAAGTAAAAGATCGAATACAAAAGAGTATCAACTCAGGACTCTAATGAAAGAATTTTCTCATGCTGAACAGGAGTCAAAGACTTCAATACAAATCTATTGAAGAGACCTTCACATCTAGAAACTAAGTGTGACTTCACCAAAGGGAGTGAGCCAGGGGGAGTCAGTGGGAGTGACCAGAGGGAAGTAGTGAGCTATCCTTGAACCTTTGTAAAGGCAGTGACCCAGGGATAGAGTGACTATTCCTGAACGTTTGTAATCCACAGCTAGTGATGTCTAGTGGAATTTGGTATGACCGACAACTTTTTGGCATATGCTCCTTGGATGTAGCCCTTAGTGGTGAAACAAGTAAATATTTTTGTTTCATTTCTTTGCATGTGAATGTTTCATTGATGATCATATCCATAATACAGGTTTAACTAGTTTCTACCAATGTGGGAACAAGATCCTTGTTTTTAGAAGAAAACTTTGACACCCTGATTTACCCCTCCCCTCTCAGGGTGTCTCGGGGTCCTTCAGCATTATTGTCAGGGGCTCTAGTGTTATTTTGAAAACCATCATATCCATTCATCTAGACTCTGATCACCCTGTTTTCTAATATGTACATGAGGGCCCAATATGCATGGTAAACAATGGAACATTCATCATATATGAATGATTTGTGGTTTTCTTGTCCTTCTTGATTCATCTCTCCAAATATTCTCATAGTATGTGGTACATCATGTTTATTTTTGGATTCCTCTAGGATGTATTTTAGATTGGTCTCATCATCCTAGTCAAGAGGATGATCCACTTGATGATGAGGCATCAATTCAAGGACCAGTTCCTATGGTTTTACCTCTTGGTGGGGCACCAGCTATACCTCCACCTGTGGACCATTTTGAGGTACCCATAGTACCAGCTGATGAGTTGCACATGATGATCACACTAAATGCGTTTTAGTGGTATAGAACACTCAAATTACGTGGATATACCAACCCAAAAGTAGTTGAGGATTGGTTTAAGGTGGTTACGTAATATTTTTGTCAGTTTAGAACACCAACAGAGCAGATGGTGGTCCTAGTAGAGTGTTTACTTCACCACTCATTAGGGAAATGGTGGGGTTTACTAAACCAGACATAAGAAGAGGAAACTCTACCCAGGTTACTGTTTGAGTGTATCTTTATATATGTGTTTTCTCTAGCTATGCTGATGGATATACATATCTATGAGATTCATTATCTCCAATATGAAAGCATAACAATAGATGAGTATTCATCAATGTTTTCCCATCTATCTAGGTACTCTATAGATATGGTTCATGGATACTTCTTCAGGGATCATACTTTTGAGTGTGATTTGTATAGAGAAATATGATCCATTGTTACCCCTTTATGCATTCCTACCAATTTATGGATTCTAGATTGATCTTTGTTAGTTTACAGTATCTTGGATGATCATATACAACTAGTGGTTGCTAATGGTGAGAATATAGAAGCAGAGACTTCAGAACCATAGAGGTAAATTCAGTCTTAGGGACCTGGGTATGTGAGATGTTTCAAGAGGATGTTTCCGGATGGAATATATGTGTCTCAAGTATCACAGGGTTGGTCTAATCATCTCAGAGTGATGCATTTCTACTCATGCGAAGTCATAGTACAACTTGCACAAGATTGTATGACCCACTATAGAACTAATAGGGAACCAATGTATGGAATTTCAAGGTATATGTAGTGGAATGATCATCTAGGTCTATAGGATAGAAAATATGGAAGGGGATTCAAGAGAGTAGTAGGAGGTGATATATTCCTTGACTTATTAACACCACCACCACAAGAGGTCCATTATAGGCTCAGGGAGTTGGATGATATGGGTGGGGACAACTGAAGGTGGTAAAAGTGTACGACCCAGATGCTCTAGGAATGATTTGAGGTATGACATGTGTATTTTCTACCATAGTATTAGTTCGGATTGACATAGGTTCTAGTCATTCCATTCTTTTCACATATCCTTTATGAAACTTTCAAATTCTGATTGATCCCCTAACCCATACATTGTTCTTGGAGACACCTACAGGAGATGACTCAGTGATCACATGCTGGTGTCGATAGTGCGACTTGACTCATGGATATGAGAGTTTCTATTATAATATCTCAGTAGAAGAATCAAGGCCTTATGAAATCATTCTTAATATTGAATTTTTATCTAAATTTCATGAATAGGTTGTCTGTTTTAGGTGATGGGTGTCAAGTGTACGCAATGATGAAACATTTTTATCCTTTTTCAGTGAAAATGAATCTTAGGCTACAAAGGATAGACTCATGCATAAGACAGTGCCATATATTACCCACTTATTGGAAAACCTAAACATTGGTTTAGTGGATGTTATGAGTTTATAGCATCCTACAGTGGTGGTGTGGTATGAGTAAATAATCCCATGTAATGTAATGGGTTTACCTCCCCACTAAGAGATAGAATTATACTTTGATCTACACCCTGAATGACATTTATATCAATGCTAGAATATCAGTCGGCTTATAAATAGCTTTACAATCTGAGAGTGCAGTTGAAGGTATTAAAAAAGGAATGTCTCTGTCATACCTAGTGTTTCACCCTTGCATCCCCAGTGTTTTCCTCCATGAATGTGGATAGGAGAATGAGGTTTTTTGTGAACAACCACAAAATGAATATGGGTACCATCAACAAAAAGTATCCACTACATAGAATCGATGACCTCTTTTCTTTGTTTAGAGGGGAGTGATGTTTGTATTAGGTTTACCTCATGTTAAGCTGTCACTAGTTGTGAGTATGAGACATGGATATACCAAAGATGGAATTTAGACGATTCTATAGTAACTATGAGTACATGGTGATTATGTTGGGCTTGACAAACACCCATGTAATGTTCATGGGACATGTTAATAGGATCATTTAGCATTTCTTAGATAGGTTCTTGGTGGTCTTCATTGATGACATCATCATGTACTAGAAATCCAAGGAAGAGCACATAAGATTCTTGAGGATGGTTCAAGATGAACTTTGAGATCAAAAAATTTATGGAAATATCTAGAAGTGTCAGTTTTGGATACAAGTATACCACTTTCTGGGATATGTTATCTTAGTAGATAGTGTCATACTGGTCCTCAAAAAAGGATGAGGTAGTGTTATCTTGGGAGATAAAAATGGGAGTGATGGGTTTTCAGATCTTACTTGCGTTGGTAGGCTATTTCCAAGGATTAAAACAAGATTATATTTATGATATAAGAATCCATGGTAGCTTCTAATTGAATATGGAATCCATTACCATGGAAGGAGAGGTTACAATAGGTATTTCAGTTGTTTAGGTTGAGTTTGAAGAGCAATCCTGTCTTGATATTTTTTAGTAGGGGTTCATGCATGAAATTTTCTATGATGCATCAGAAGCCAAGATTTATGGAATTCTAATGAAGAGGAAGACATTGATTTCCTATGTTTTATGTCATTTGAGATCACATGAGAATTATTACACAACCCACAAATCATGAGTATGAAGTGCTAGGTTTCACAATAAATATGGGGGGACAGTACATAAAGGGTGATTGGATAATTGTCTACCCTGATCACCAGAGTCTCTAGTATATATTCAACAAAAAGGATCTTAACATGAGATATATGTAATGGATAGACTTCCTCCCGGATTATTTCTTAAAAATTTTCTATACTCCAAGGTAGTGTAATGTGGTATCATATTCTCTCAGCCGGAGATATTATTTGAAGTTTCTGAACAAGCCATCAGTATAGTTGTCCAAATTGTAGTTATGCTTTATGGATGGAGAGAGAGTATCATACCTCCAGTTTATGGTTGTTACCCCTCCACTTTGGCAGTGATTTTTATTGGAATATCCAGGAGATGACTCATATGAGACTTTATGTACTCATATTTCCACTGTACGTCTTCTTGGTGGTTTTTCAGAATGAGGGGAGCATATAAATCTTCGCAGAGGTTGCAACATAGTGTCGGTGACATTGTGGGAGGAGGTTCTTAGAGAGTTTAACATATCTCCCATGGTAGTACATCTAGTTTTGGGAATTATTTACCTTGACCTCTCACATTAGTTTTGGAGGATAGGGATGAACAAGAGAGTTATAGATTCTGCCTCTTGATGTCACAATCTTCCAAAAGTGAGGGTTCAACCCCAAGATTCAGTGGGTTTAAAACAATCCATTAAACGATCCACAGGGGATTATGGAAATGATATCCATAGAATTCAATATGGTCTTACCACATATTTAATGGGAAATGATTACATCTAGATAATCATAGAATGTCTCACCAATTCATCTCACTTATTATCAATTAGGGATGATACATTAGTAGAGAGATTATAGTGACATTACATTCTAGAGAGAGTTCAACTACATGGAGTTCCATAGATGATATTTTTTGACTATGATTCTCACTTCACATACCAGTTTTTTAATGGATTATAGGAGCCTTTAGGGACTCAGTTACCCATTATCACAACGTTTCACTTCATAAGTGATAGTTAGAATATGAGAACCATTTATGTTCTAGAGTACATGATAAAATATTTATTTTTTTCATTTGGATTTATATTGTAGGATCACCTATAATTGGTTGATTTTTAATACAACAAAAACTACCATTCCACCATGGGTATGAAGCCATTCGATGCTTTGTAAGGGTGAACCAGTAGGAAACCACTTTATGGGACTGATCCATGAGAGTCGGCACTCATGGGCACAACGTTCATTTGAGAAACTACTGAGAAGGTTCATACAGTTAATGATAGGATTACTAATGAATATAACTATCTTATGACTTACAAGGATATATGATGGAGTCTTATATAGATCGATTAAGGGGAACGTGTATTGTTATTATTTTCATCTTGACATGGTTTAAAAAGATTTGGTTGGGCTGACAAGCCATCTCTAAGATTCAAAAGCACTTTCCAGATGCATTCTAGAGTGGGTGTGGTGGCACATAGCTAATATCTACCTCCACAGTTAGATCTGGAAGAAGATGTCTTCCACGTGTCGTGGTAGGGGAGGTTCATTCATGACCCAATACATGTTATTGAATAGGGAGAGATGGAAATCAAGAATGGACATAACTTTGCTGAGAACTTAGTATATATTGAAGAGAAGCAAGAGAGTATCCTTTATTGGACATTTATTCTGTTAGTGAATTTTTGGTGGTATCATGGGAATCATTAGGAGAGCACTTCGGAGTGGGATGGTCAGATTCACGCTCAATACAAACATCTCTTTGTGTGACCCTTATTTTGGATTTTCCCAACGTAAATCCCCAAGGCAGGGAGAATTTAATGATTTTTATTTTACATTTATTATTTTTAGATGTTGTATAGACTACATTAGAGACTAGAAACTAGGATGGTATGTGATTCCGAGGACAGATGTTCCCAAAATAAATGTTTGAAATATATTAAATATATTAAATATAACTCATGTGTGGATTTCCTGAAAAAGTGGAATAACATCTGATTGGATGCATGAATCAAAAATTGGAGGACACCATTTTATTAAAAATGTATGTTTTATCCTAGGAACTACTTAATCATTGTTAGTGTGGGGATTTGGATGTAATGTCATCAAATGCATAAAATAAATAAATTAAAATAAATAAATTTATTTATTTATTTATTGACATAACAAACTAGTTTCTTCCTTTAATATATGATTATGGTAATTTTTTAGGGGTTTCCACATAAACTTTGAAATCATTAGAGAGCCATTGGTGCTATCAGAGGAAATCTTAATTGTAAACGATGGTATGATCATGGATTGGTGATCAACATGCAACAAAATCGAAGGATCTTACCATCAACACTGAATGTGCATCTTTATTCTTAAGTGATTGATCCAAATTAATGTAGGTTAGTTGTTTGAATTGATTCTTTAACCATTATTTATTAATATTATTAATGTGAATCAATTAACGAATATATAGATTCATGGATAGGTCCTCTAGTTGGATGAGTTAAATTAGTTTGGGATGGGAGAAATTCTTCGTGATAACTTTTTGATTTTTGATTTTTGTTCTAATATAAAAAAACCAAGATCGACACAAACATTTATTGATGGTCATTCCTCTTGAATGTTCTTCTTCTTTTCAACCTTGAAGTCTTAGTTAATAATTGGAGTTCTTCATTCGTCCAAATGTTCTACGTATCTTGATCAATCGATCATTGTGAACTCATTTCTTGGCATAAAAATATGACATTGTTCATTTGTGATCAATATGACACCAAAGTTGTGAGAAAGTGAATGAAGTGATGAATTGGATGATGGTTGATACCTAAATTATCTATACATGGTGTTCCTTGTCATGAAATCAAGAAGAAAAAAAATTACATTTCCTAAATAGATTTTATTACTGGAATTTGATGTTTAACAAAGGAATGAAATTTTTGAAATAAGATATTCTATTTCCCACGATGGTGTGGCGGGATCAGAGGCCCTAGTGATGGAGGAGATGATCAGAGAACATATCACGATATTTAGAAATCATACACTGAACGATGTGTAATTCAGAACAATATATCATTTGGGTTTCCTTGAGCAGCATCTAGGGTTTCCGGTTGAAGTCAAGTATCACATTTAATGTGAACCTATCACATGGTGTGTGCCCTCTCCTAGGAGACTTATTTCGTACCCCAAAGGGTACAAGGACACAAGGTTGATTTGACGATTTGGGAGAACACTGTGTACTCCACTACATGAAACAGATTGACCATAATACAAAGTCTTGGCACACAAGTAGACTAAATGGTATGCCAACACATTTTATTATTCTTCACAGAAATGTTATGAGACATAGTCTATTTACACGAGAATAACCTAGGGTCTAGGGACATGTCATGTGACCCCTACAACACTCTATCTTCTATTTCATACATGGTTTGGAGCTCTTTTCCTCTATATCTGGGACAAATTTTATTAGGGTGTGTTCCACTTATTCTTTCCATAAATAATATTATGGTTTCATCTCCTACTCACATAAAAATTATAAATTCAGAAATACTTCTTAGTTAGAGTCTATTGATTCCCTTTCTAAGTGATCGATTATAAATATCATGATATATAAAGATCATAACAATCATGGGTTATGAAAATCTTATTTTCTACAATATCTATGGTAAAATAATACATCTTAGTGTGTAACTCCGATAATTTCCAGTCCCTATATTCTAATACCTTGGATATTTTCTTGATTGACTGTACTAGATATTTCATATCATGAAATATTCACAAGTCCATTTCATTTATCAATAATTTTTGTTGATATGGGAAAATCTACATAACAATATAATATAATTTTTTTATAGTAAATGCCACTAGCTCCAAAATCACAAAATATCTAGAGAAGACATTCATATTGGTCACATATTTTCCCCAAAGGAGTCTCAATGATCAATTCATGGATTTACATTAAAATTAACCTTTTGTTTCTCATCTCTTCATGACTATTTGAGGGAGCACATTAGATTGAATAATTCTTGATGGGATATAATCAGATATCGAGTTAATTAAACGACGGATAAATTGTGTTAATGAGGGAAAAATAAAATAAGTGTTGTGTGTTCTCCCCCTAACCGGTGCATCGTCTGTCACTTATGTAAGAGGGATAGATTCCTCAAAAAATCATTCACTGCTAATAGGAGGCTCGTTAATATGACAAGAGTTCTTCCTTGCAGGCTCCCCTGAGTCAAGAATCAACACCATACTAAAATAGAGAGGGTCCTTAGAAAAGAACATGAATTTATTACTTGATAAACTAAATTATTTATTATACCAACAATGTAAAATTTTACCCATGCTTGTGAATAGCCTTGAGACACGTAGATAGGGGAATCAGTATGTACATGATTGATTTTTGAATTTTTATATTCGCATTCTAGTATAGGAAAGAATTTATGAACGAGTATATAATGTTATTTTCCTTATATTGAACATAAGGGAAGATGGAAAACCCATTGAGTGTAGCAAAAATGTTGAAAAAAATGCTAGGCGTAATTGGATCATAGATGAAAATATCAGGTATAAGATTTGGAAGACCCCCATCCAAAAGTGAGATTTTTTATTAACTATTAGAATGCGAACCAATGTCGTTTTCAATAATCATCCCAGTATTTGTGGGGTATGATATATAATCTAATATTTAAAATCTCCATATTAAGGACCTCACCATAACCCAATTGAATCGTATCAACCCCAAGGATGGTTAGTATCCTGTGACGAAATAGTATTTGATGATTTTTATGGACATTATCATATCTCAAAAACAATATTCTATCAAAAAAAATAACAATTTAAGGGGATTAGAATCTGATAAGGGATACTACCTTATGGAACATGGTTAAAAGGATGATAATGGATGGAAAGGGTTGGAACAACATATTTAAGGATTTTTCCATATAATAATTTTTCATACATCTCAAATGTCCTAAATAGGATTCCAAACTATTTATCCACAATAGGGAATATCCTTCAATTTTATAAACCATGGAAATTATTACCATAATAAAAGACAATGGGGTACATCTGATCTCACCTAGTAGACCCATTTGGAATATTCCACACCATCCAGAATAGACCAATAAGAAAATATGTTACCCCAATCATGCTGACAAGAGAAATGATGAGGGTTTATGGAAGATATAAATGTATCACTTTTACAAAGGAATACATTAACTCAATCATTGAGTGAAGTAATAAAGGACCCCACAACACTCTATGATGGGGTAGTTAAATCGGTATGTCATCTTTTTATTTTAATGTGATGGAACTTGTTCCAATGTTGGAAAGAACATATAAAACATGATTTAAGGAATAATGTAGTTATAAAAAATTTATATACAAAGACACAAATCAACTATTTTACTTGGTTCACCACTAAGGGGTAGTCCAAGGAGCATACACTGAGAGTGTTTTGGTTATACCAAAATCCAATAAAATTCACCTTGTATTTTAGATTACATTATTTTCACACGATAACTCTATTCCAAGAAAAAAACCTTTATAAGACTTTGAGGGAAGTCACATTTCCTCCCCTAGATCACTTTCATCGAATAACCTTTTCTTACTACCTTGGGAGAAGGTTTACGTAGTTTATCGACATGAAGCTCTCTTCAATAGATTAGGAAGTTATGTTATTGTTCCTAATTGGGAAGAGACTATTCTTGAAACACAGTCCTAAATTGATTCACTTGGAATAAAAGTTCACTAATACTAGATGTTCAATGCTTTTGATCATAAATCTATCTACTTTTATGAAATACCCTTCTTATAGAAATGAAATAACAATTTTTGTGAAACCATAGACTTCTTTTAATCTCCCAGCATTAATGAATCTCCCAACCATCATTAAACAAATTTTTTTCAAATGTATTGAATCGATTGATTCTTTACTTGAATTTTCGTATTTCTAATTCTTATAAATTGTCCCTAATTCATGAATTTAACAGCCTTCAAGAATTTAGAGTGATTCACACTTTTCTGAAATTATATCTAAATCTAAAAAGTGGGGAAACATTATATTTATTGAAATATCCCTTAAAATATCCTAATCCACTAAAGAAAATTTCACGACCCTCTTCATATATGCTCATGAATTTCCTTTATTCATGAATCTCTTGTGAAATTTTCTAATTAGCATAGCTTCTCATAGTCATGATGATCACCATCATTTAATCATGTGTCTGCAAATCTCCATAACTTCGTAAAAATCCATCTTTCTTGAAATAAACGCTTCACAAAACTAATTCCTTCATAAGAACATGAGGAGTCAAATATTAAACTTTAGCTTTCACGAGGATCTACATCTTTATGAAATTCCAAAATTCAAAAAATAGATACCTTCTAAATATATTTATAGAGTCAGTTCTAGAAAACCAAATTTCATGAAGATTTTCCCACACACTATATTTTGATTTACATAAATTCTAAAAACACAGGAAATTGATGCCAACTTTAACATTAAATCCATCTCCACTGTAATATCACATGTATTTCAAATTACATGACCAACTAGTGAGTATTGACAAGAAAAAAAAATAATTTTTTATATTAGTATAATTCCATGGTTCCCTTAATCTCCCTCTATAGGTTTATTGGAAATCTACAGATAAATTCTATAAAGCACCAACATAGAACAATGAAATTATATAAATGAAATTACTCATCCATCACTCTAAGTCTATGTGTAGAATCTCAAGGTTAAAAAAAATATATGAAAATAGAATTTCATTCCACCAATGACAAAAAAATAATCCTAAAATTTATAAATCATTGAATACCACTAATCAACTATAAATAAATCCCAAGAACCATTATTTGTATTTTTTGTTCACAAAAAAACATTTCATTCAATCATAGATCACTTTAATGAATATATTAAAATAGTTAAAAAAATTGTAATATGGGAGAAACTAGTACCTCCTCTTATAATGGGAGGTGACTATACACTGAGGTTCAACTGATGTTTCCATAATATTTCTTCAACTAGTGGATTCGTTATACTGTTATACACTTGATCATTAGTACCAACATGCTCCTATGGAATTATTCTTTGTTCAAATTTTTCCCTAATGAAGTGATATTTAATCTTAATATATTTTGTGAGAGAGTGTTGAACTAGATTTTTTGTAAGACCAATCAGGCCCTTGTTGACAGAAGGTAGCATCGTCAGTTGTTTCACCTCGCATCCAATTTGAATATGTTGTTTCATAATCCATAATATATGAGTGAAATTATTCTTCATGGAGATATACCCTGCTTTATCAATACTAAGTGAACTTCATTCCAATATCATTATCAACCATCCCACACACTTGTTTACTATGAGGAATGCACCACCACATGTGTAATTTTGATCCATTACATCTGTGTCCCAGTCCACATCCGACTATTTGGATAAATCATTATCTATTCCTTGTACAATGAATGTGATAATACTGATAGTACCTTGTATATACCTCATTATTATTTTAATGGTTTCAAAAATTCCCTTTCTTCAGATTAAATTTGATGTGTTCCACTAAGCATGTCGAATAAACAATATTTTTCCATGTATTAGTCAAGTATAACGATCTTCCAATGATCCTACTATATAGGGTGTGATCCATATTTTTCCCATCCTTGTGATTTCTATGTTTAGTGCCAACATTAATCTTATTCAACATTGTTCTAGAGTCATTCTTGTTTAATTTCTTACAAATCTCTCTTGAATATTTTTTTAATAAATTAATTGGTAACACTTCTTTTGAATCACAGAAATTTTAAAAATTTATTTAATTTTTCTAATAACGGACATTTAGAATTCTAATTTCATGTTATTAAAAATTTAACAACAAATTCAATCATGCTTTGTCAAAAAATAATATCATCCAAATACCCAATAACTATAAATTGATCTTCTTTTGAATTCATCACATAGATTTTATGGTTGATTCTTCCCATTTAATGTTTTATCTTTTTTAGATAATCATATAATTGAGAATACCATCCTTATGATGTCTTATTTAGACAATATAGAGCCTTATTTATTATAAAATCAATTGCTTCATCATTTATAATCAACAATACCATTGTTTGTTCACTGTATACTAATTAATTAAGAAAACTATTTAATAATGTCATTGGACATCCATATGATAAAGTTTGTATCTTATTTGAATTTTATTATCTTATAAGAGACAAATCAACTCCATTCACGCTAATGGTAAAAACATTTCATCAAAATCAATGCTTTAAATATGTACATTGAATTTACACACTAATAATTCTAGGTTTCTAATCACAATTCCATTCTAATAATTTTCTTATCATCAGATCCATTCAAATCACTTTGTTATTTTTTTAGATTAACAAGATCCCACATCTATTCCATTTCATTCTTATCCAGTTATTCATTCATGTACTTTACCCATGATTCATCCTTTACAACATATTCAAATGTGGTTGGTTGCACAATGTGTAGGAAGGCATATTGTGCTACATTCTTCATTCTCTTTATATGTGTATGTGTGATCTAATTCCAAATGACGATTGATTGATCAACATTCCTTCTTAAATTTCTCTTAAGAGGTTTGAAAACATGTATTCATAAATTCTTTCCTTTTATAACGATTCTTTTGAACTATCATCATTTGGAGGGCCTCTAATGTTTTATAAGCATATCGTTATTTCTGTGTTTGAATATATCCCTTATTGACTTTAATCTACCTCTTTAGTTATATTAACATATGAGATCCTTGTGGTATTTATGTTTTTATCCTCAATTACCTTGATATAATTTCATTGAACAATAATTCAAAGATGATTATTGATACAATTTTAGGCTTTACTCTTAATTGAATATCCAAAGAACAATCCATCATCTTTTGGATCACAATACTTGATTTCCTTCATTTTTTTAAATGAAACATTTACTTAAAATAAACGAAGAATATTTTAGAGACGACTTCCTTCCATTCCATTTCTAATATGGTATCCTCTTCTTTCCTGTAGAATGATTTGTTCAATTTTCAATGTACACCACTACTTGAACAACCTCCACCGAGTAATATTGAGAAACAAAACACACAATCATCATAGTTATAACCATATTATGAACCTATAAATTTATGTGTTCAAAAAAACCATTTTGTTGAGGGGTTAAAATTGACAAAACCTCATGCTTTATTCCATTTTTATGTAATTTTGAAATTTAATGGATGTGTATGTTGTTCCATTTTCATATCATGACATATTTATTGTATGACTATTTTCTTTCTCTACTCATTGAAAATATCTCTTTGGGAAAGCAAGAACATGGAATTTATTTTTAATAAAAATAACCAAAGAAACTATACTATAATCAAATATAAAAAAAATTAAGTAACACTATCCATATGTCCAAGGCACATTTATTTGACCCCACATGACTATGTGGATGAGGTCAATCTGATTTTTTTACCTTTTATTCTTCTTCCAATATGAACTCTAAATCATCTTTCCTCTTATTTAATTATCACATGTATTTTATAAATCACCCTTCATATTTGTGATTTTGAGAATAATTATTATATTGGATAAGTATTACATGCCCTGTTGATTAATGTGACCCAACCTCCAGTTCCACTTGTTTTTTTATTCTTCAATATTTAATAAAAAATGTTATCTTTACTGTCAACTTGGTAGAAATTTTCATTTGGCATGTATCGTTTTTTGAGATAATTTCATGTATTTATTTTGATATTAAACACCTAATGATTAAACATCAATACCAGTCCCTAGTAATAGAGTTGACTCACACCCAAGAGATTTTGACACAAACCATTCAATAAATAACTTTTGTTTTCACTAATTCTTCATTTAATAGTATTATATTTTAACTGCCTTTGATCTTAAGGTTCTATCATCATTGAATCCCATTTTCCATCAAAAAATTTCAGAAATTTATAAAACAATTTTTCATTTCCTATCTTATGTGATGAACATTTTTTTATCAAGAATCCAAGTGCTATTGTTCATTGTTGTTTTGATAGCAATTTCTACAAGACTGTATTTCTCGATCTTATTCTTTTCCATCCTTGAGATACCTGGTTCAGTGGAGGAAAAAGATACAATTTCTAAAATATTTTAAATATACATGGGTTCATCATAATAATATTATTCTTAATCAAGAGGTGTTTACATATTTCCAAGAGTAATTATAATTTTTATGGGTATTAACTTGTCTCAGAGTTTAGTAGTTATTGTTCCCACAATTATCCTTACTACAAAAAATATCTTTATGTACATAGTTAGAAAACTGAAAACAATAACATAGAAACTATTTATTGTACATAATTAGTGACATTGTCTAATTATAATTTTTTAATTATATTTACTTAACAATTTAGATTGCTGCTTGACACATAACAGTAAGTTATGGTGTGGCTCTGAAATCCATAAAGTTGACATTTAATAAGGAGAAATATCTTCTGACATACATTTATACAAATATAATATTCATTTTAAATGTTATTTTTTGAGATAATCTATGGATACATGAAGATTATTTTTAGCTCTTTTATCTTTTTGTTTAGTGTTGTCTCCTTTAAGACATCAGGAAGACTTTGTGATATGTCCCACTTTCTACTTCACTTAACTTTTTCCATACTGTTTCCATCAAATGATGTTTCTATATCACTTCATCTTTTCCCCATAAACGTCAATCTAAGATCAATCAAGGAATTATATACTCATCTAGACCATGTTAACCACATTCCAATAGCTCTACATCTAAAAATGTTCTAATCTTTAATTTATTCTTTGTTTCACTTTATTTTTTATTTTCTATTTTACCATTTAAAGTAAAAAATTATTATTAAAGTACCTCGAATATCATATACTTCTACTATACTATCAACATAAAGTGGTTGATGACTTTATACTACTATTAAATAGTAATTTTAAACTTCACAACCTATACTGATCTTTTATGAGTTGTTAAATTTTTTTCTGAATCTCTTTCTAGTCAATAAGTTATTACTTCAAGGGGATCTATATGCTCTATTGATTCTTTTAATATGGCTCTTACCTTTTTTGTTTTTCATTGTTTGTATAGATGTTTCATAACTATATCCCATAAGTTCCACCTAGAGATCAAAAAAAGATCAAATGATTATATTAATATTTTATATGTTATAAAATTTTAACATCATCCATCATGGGTGATTTAGGATCAGGTTTAAACTATGGTTCTAGATCACCAAAAAAGTCAACACCAACATGTTCCTAATTTCAGATGAAGCTCTATCTCTATAATTTTATTCAGGAGTTAATTTCTCAATTTTAAGGGAACCTTTTCTATGAATTTTTCATTATTTTTTTCTTCTCATTATACACCACTGAATTTTCATGATCATCATGTGTCAATGTTTTGTACTCAACTACATCAAAAACAAGACAACAAAAGATTTCCATCAAATGTATCATTTCCTCTCATAATGATTTTGGAAAAAATAGAACTAATTTAATCATCCATATCATATCCATTATCATTATCTTTGATGATTTCTTGTTTCATCATTTATTTGTATTCCATTTCATGTCTTACTCGAATTCTTGCATCATTTTTGTTAGAATATGATTTCATATGCCACCATAATGCATAGTAAATCATCCATAGTAATGTTGGACAAATATATTTCCTCAAGGGGTGACATGTTTGGGCTATATATTGATGGAAGGCATCTGAATATATTTTTTCACAATGTGTGAATCCTTAATTTATTCATCATGTCCTTTAAAAGATACAAAACATCATTAATGTGATTATAGAAATGAACTACAATTTCTCTTGATGCATTTTAAGATCATCTAACTAATTTTCAAATGCTTGATGTTGGTCTCCATGACATTGTTATTGAGTTCATATATATTTTCCAATTTCTCCCACAAGTCCTTGAATTTAGTTTAACTAATCACCTAAATATAGATTTCAAATGACATTGTAGTGGTAAGATCATTTTGTTCATTGTAATCTAAATCCATCATTCTATTGTCTATTTCCATCATAGAGAGAATTTTCATATCAATGTCCAGAATCCCTTGTGTTTTGGAAAAGAGAACATTTATCCCATGGGACTGTATATTATATCTCATTATATTCATCGAAATCTAGATGTTGATTCCATCAAATAATGGAACTCCCTAAAAATTCTGTTAATTCTCCATGAACACATCAGATGATAGATTTAACAATTAAAACATGTTCATTCAGAATCCAACTGTATTACCCAAAACCCCCATGATATGGTTGGGGTGAATCATGGTGTCCACTTTTTATTTTAATGATTTTGATCTTGTTCCAAAATTGTCAATAACTTGTTCAAATTTATTGATAGAATCATGATGTTATTAAACTACTATATATAGAGACACAATATAACAATTTCACTTGGTTCGGCACTCGGGGAAAATATGAGGATCATTTACCAAAAATGTTTCAATCTTACCTGAATCAACTAAAATTCTATTGGTATTGTGGATTAAAATTTTCCACACATGGTTAGTTCATTCCAGACACACTTCCTTTACAATATTTTTATGGATAACACGCTACCTCCCTCATATCACTTTTATCAACTCTGCATTGATCATTAACTTGGGTGAAGTCTTACTCAAATTATCGAACTAAGGGTCACTAAAATAGATTGGGTATTTAATTCATTGTCTGGATTACTACTAGAATTTTCTTTCAACATAGTCTTTAATTGAAGAACATATAAAAACTCTTAACTAAAAAAATTGTTCAATACTAATGTTAATTAAGATCCCATCATTTTTAAAACCCCATTCTTGAATCAATTAAATATCATTGTTCATGAATTCAAACACTTTTGTAATGCTCTGTATCTTTACTAAACTAAAATTTCAAAAAATCCTTAGCATGATTTAAATCATAACCATACTTTTCATAAGGTTTATTCTCATAATGATTTATTGATTAAAAAATATCCCAACCTTCATGAATTTTCATGGATTCCCCCTTTTGTCAAATTATATCTATATCTCCAAGGAGGGGTGGATACCTAATTATTTACATAGCCCTTCATAAATATCACAATCTCTCTGAATTATTTTCATGAACCTCTTTATACATGGTCATTCAGAATCATTATACATGATTCTCTAGTGAAATTTTCCCATTCATGATGCTTCACTTTTTCTTGAATATCTTCGTTTATACACTATTTATTGGTGAATCTCCACCCATAAATTTTCATGAATATTAAATTTTAAACCCATTTTTGATTGAAATAAAACACAAAATACAACAAATTTCCATTAGTAAAAGTCATTATTTCCAACAAATAATTAAGCTTTGCTTAATATCTTTCATCATCCTCTCCTCTGAAAGGATTAGAATGTTTCATTCCATGGTTTAATTATAATAAGACTCAACAAATGAATTTATCTTAAATTTACCTAAGGGTATGTAGTCTCATAAGATGATAAACATACCATAGGCTGATTCACACATCCCCATGGGTAAAATATAATTATTTAGTGTGAAGACACTAGTGCTTGATCATATCTTATAGGATTATTATTTATGATACATGAATAACTATGAAATATAAGTCACCACGTAAATATGTATATCATGTAATTGATTAGAAAATTCTATGAAACCTTTCTTATCCCAAAATAACCATACCAATTCATTAATAAAGATACCACATGGGTATCAATTCCACTTTCAACCACATCCACATTTTCGGTTTTCCTAATTGAAGATAAGTATACTCGATTAATTATCAGAAATAATTTGATGAGAAATATCATGATCATCTAGCATGACTGTGAAATTTTTCAAAATATATGGTATCCCATAGAACAGTTCAATAATAATGTGGCTGTCCTTCAAAACTGTCATATGAATATAGTCACTAGATGGTGACATCCAGTGAGATGAATGATTATATTAAGGTAATTTAATGGTTGTTTAATCTAGTATTCCTAATCCTTATAATTGTAGTATTTCTGAGAGATAAGTTTTTTTAAGCTTAGTTTGAAGAAAACTCATTAAAATTTAATTATTGGAAAATAGCATTTACCAACTACTTGTATTAAGGTCCCTGAAAATAATAGATCTTCAGTCATCCGTATCTGGAGAAATCTACAAACATTAATCCATATTCACAGAGTATGAAGTATATTTTAGAATACATGTATTATTAGTGAAAACATTAATAGATTTAATCAAATAAAGGAAGCCTGTATGACATGGGAGATATTAGGAAAATCATGTGACCATTGGAAGCTCACATGACTTGAATAAATCTCACACACATCACATGAATCAATAAAAATAATTTAGAGTGCATGACACATTTTTAGTCATGTGATTGTGTGACCATGTGAAGGTTAGGTGAATCACAAAATTTTTTGAAAATTATTTGAAAGCTCCATTAGATCATGTGAGGCATGAAAGACAGTCTCATAAAGAATGGTATACACCATAACTAATTGTTTTTTATTTGTATAAATATTGATTAAGGGAGATATCGAGACATGTAAATCATGAAAATGTCACAGGTGATGGAATAAAATGATCAAGTCGCACAAATGGTTCTCTCAATGGGATTACATGACATATTCATACAAATTAGTCATGTGATAGAGGGTGTTCTAATAACATTGGATATATAAGTCATAAGAGAAATGAGAGGCCTCCATCAACCTTATTTATAGAGAATCTCAAAGAATGTGAAAGGACTCCCATACGACCAAAATTTTCCTATAATACTATGTATTGAAAGTCTAATTTGCTTAAGAAGGCATTTACTTTCATAGAATCAAGTCCTTGTTTCTTCATAATTCACTACTAAGGGGGGGGGTATTTATTGATTCCTTTCAAATGAGGATAAAACAATATTCGATATGAGAAGTAACTGAATAAAATTTATTATTTTCTATATGAATAGAGGATAATATAATCATTTATACGTGGTTATATGGAACCTAGATCATTTTATTCACATTATTATTTGAACACCACACAATGTGGTTAGGAACATCACTTGATCTACTCATGACCATGTGAAACCCCATCAAAAAACCTCAAAGTAATGTGATGCCCCATTAGATAGCTACCTTTTCCATGATAAATCCCTAGATCACTATATATGTTCATGAAACATTATAGCTCACAATTTCATAGAAATCACCTAATCTATTCAAAAAATTAAAAGTGAAAAAACAGAATCTTCATGAAAGACACGGTATGTTGATTTTAATGGGAAGTGTTTATGAGATTCGTGAAGTTATTTAAGGAGCACACTAAATCCCTAGTGATATTTCACCCTCATCACATGATGTCCTCTATATATTTCACCTCCTTCATAAAGAGGATTAGAGACATGTCAGTTCGATCATGTGACACCCTAATAGACAATGGATGGGAGAACACCATAGGATTCATAAACTAAAATCTAAAAAATATGCCTTAGATAAGAAAATAAGAGTAACATAGAATTTCATGAGAATGGGGTACATTATTTATTTAATCAAAATATACATCTAAAAAAGGCCCTTTAATATGTCGGCTTTATCTCCTGAATATCCCTATATACACTATCCTGATATCATAAAGGGACTTTTACACACTCTATTGACATTATGAATGAATCTATACATATTTTTGAATCATATGTAATCACCTTGAAAATACATGGGTTAATGGATATAATAATAAAGGATTAATCATGAGATCTCTATTTATTGTGTGATACAAAAATGATGTCTTGGGGTGTCTGTGGCTGGATCATGTTAAATGTATGATATTATACTACCTCCACTAATAGAAGATGAAATATTCAATTTATTCACCTTGAAATATTACATGGATTCATGTATGTTAAGAATGTAACCCCACTCTCCAGAATAGAAAAAACATAAAGAAGGTCACAAATTCTGGAGAAAACTTTCCAAAGTAGAGAAATTTGAAATTGAAAGTGTCTTCCAACAGATAATCCTAGGGAATGACATAAGGGATTACATGGTTTGTTTATATGATTCATGTAATCACCCCATTGATCATGTATTTTACTCATGTTATACTAAATGGATCATGAATATATTTTTCTACACACAAACGTCATCATGTGATACCTCGATAAGATAACACTCTAATGAAGGTTTAGTTATTTTTATGATAATGGCTTGAAATTAAAGAATCATTATATAAAGACATATTTACTAATTTTCTTGTGGGTAGATCTTACGAAGTCCTCATGAAATGTTATTTGGTTCATGAAATGGACTCTAAAAAATTATTTAGATCATGAAAATTTATATGGGAATGTTATTTTGTTCATGCATATTCATTCGTACAAATCAGTCTTTTAATGTAGGGTCTTATGAACATGTCAACTAGTTAATTCAATGTACCTCATAAATGTTGCCCAAAGCTCATGAAAACCACTAGAAATGTTATATTTTTTTATTCACAATCTTATAAAAATATACACAAGATCATGCGATTTCCTTTGGACAAGACACCATCAATCAGGTGAAGATTTTTTAAAATATTGGGAAGAATTCCATATATGTCGTGAAAACACCCTCATACATGCTAGACTTGGTGAATATGTATACTTGGAAAAGAACTATCAAACTGTGTGAAGGTTGAACCACGAGTCACTGGTTGAGAATTCCCCGTTCATATGGGATTTTTTTTTTAATTGGATATGGTTATACAGTCATGCAACCCAACTCATGTCATTATCTAGGAAGAGTGACCATGTAACATTAAACATATTCGATAGGATTTTAGTGGTTCTAATATCTTTTTATTCAGAAAAGGATATAAAATTAATATTTAATATGAGAAACCATACATGTAAAAGTACCAAACTTCCATAAACCTCATGAATGATAATAATCTCTCTGAGTGCAATCACTTATCCCATTCCATCAGTAGGATATGGACCCACTACAGTATAAAGAATATTATTCTTGTTATTTGTTTGATATAAATGATGTCTTCAAGATTTCTGAGATCCGTACCAATTATTCTTCATTGCATATGTTCAATATCCATATTGTTTGAATGCATCCACATTATGTATCTTTTTTCTCACACTGACGCTAACTCATGTGAACGTAGGGATCTTTAATGATCCCATCACTATCATTATAAAATCCCCCGACCTAGGAAACCAAATTTTTTAGCCCCCATTTAGTAACATGATATAAATTCCTCCAATCATGGGAAACCACCTTGATTTATGTCGCAAAGTTAATACAATATTAGAAAACTCTATGAAAATAACCCTCATGAGTACTTGTTTTTTTCCCTAACCATTAGTGATTTGAGGAAAATTGAAACAAGGAACAATCTGATTCCAATTAAAAGAATGATATATAGGACACATTCATAGGACTATGGATCTAGACCCAATTCTATGTTCCCTCATATATTCCATTTTAGACTGATGTTAGACTCCATGTCTTGCACCTAAATTAAATGTGTGGGATTTGATTCATGATCTTATAAGATACAATTGATTCCTAGTAGTGGTACAATCCAATTCTACAAACACCAATCACATACCTGGGTGGTATTAAGCTCTTGGTTACATGATCATATGGCTTCAAAACACAAAAAAACACCCATTTCTATGTAATGATGGGAAATAGACGGAGAAACATTTATATATATCGATGGTGAAATTAATAGAATCACCATTTCATATAGAGATGTTCAATAACAGAACATTTTTTATGGTACACGATCATTTATTAGGATTTGGGATTGATTCATAAACATATACAAAATTTATAAGGGAGTCCCTTAGTAGGAAATAATCCCCCCTACAAGGGTATGATGATCCAGACCTCACACGAAATCAACCAATGTGAGTTCCTAAGTATTGTTGGGTTTGACAGCCGAAATGATCACCTACCTTTGGGAATAGGTCCATAACATGTTACAAATGTTGGATCCCTATTTTGTATTCATCAGAAACAAAAATGGTTAATTCAATGTGAATATAGAAATAACAAAAGATAGATTTCCCAATCCCCATAGGGCTATTTTGGCCAATATTTATTGCAAAAAAAATATATGTTATATTTTTGAAATAATTAATAATATTTAATTATAATATCACATCTACCTTAAAACATTCCAATCTATTTAAAATCATAATTTCATTCATGTGTACATGCGTACTACGGCCTCAATGAAGTGATGTGATATGTTATTTATTACATGACGACATGGATCATCAAAAGGTTATATCTAATGAATATATATGATATATATGATATAAATATTATTCTACAATGTTGAATTACTATTTATCTTTCTTATATTCTATCCATCAACAAAATTGAAACATCGTTCATGAGTACGTATATCCTACTTTCTATGTGAATGGTGTAATTAATTTTCTACCAATAACTTTTAAGGATTACTATAAATACACATATAAAGTTTATAAATTATATTTACGTCATGGTTTAAATTATGGTTATATTGGAACCATTATCAATATAAAAGGACCTAAAATATCAAACCCAATCATAAATGAAAAACAAAGATGTTATTAACTAATGTAGTGATTTTAACAATGAATGGTTAATGAAATTATGATAAAAGGTTATAGAAAAATCATATATTATATTATTTATATGATTAGGTTTATGGAATAAATGTGGTTCAAATGTGTATGAGTATATTCTAGATATATAGTAAGTTATTTTTGTCTCATTTTTTTCCGTGGGAAATATGTCATATTCACCAATGTTTCTTTTTTGTAGTTTATATAATATCCATTAATTTATTCTATGATGATTCCAATTTCAATTATTGGATATAAATATCCATATAATTTTTATTCCATCACGGTGATTATTATTAAAAAATTACCAAAGTGGTAAAGGTTTTATATTATAATAAAATTGTTTATTATGATTTTTTTATGATTATGTTTCTCATGATGAAAAATGTTGATCTACTTGTCATGAATTTCATGAATTTTCTTATATACATGTTATTTTTTAGAGTTTTTTCTTTAATTTCCATTTTCTATATTTATTTTCTCATGAGACCAAAAAAAAATTTATATGCAAAATAAACATTAATTATATCTTTTCTAGAAAAAAAAATTATTTCATTTACATGATTCATAAAAAAGTTTCCATGAATGTTTTTATTATTCTACTATGAAATACTAATGAATGTTTTTGAAATATTTTAATTTTGAAATTTTTTATAGATAATCTTTATATTTTTTCTATATTAGAAATTTGGTACTTTTTATAAAAATTGTGAAAGGAATAATTATTTTAATTCATATGACAGAAATGGTATTTTCCACTATCTGGACCACAAAATGATTTAAATAATCCTTTATATGTTGACAAGTATATTTTAAGAGAATGTGTTTTATTTTTTATTTTGTAAATTATTAGATTTTAATTATGGTTTTTTAAAAATGGTAATGATATTTTCCGCATTAAATGTACTAAGTAATCAGTTGAAATAATTTTCCATCTAAGATGACATCCTTTGGTGTTACATACGCTTCCCAGGGGTTATGATCCAATGATACCATACTTATTATTTATCAACATTGTTTTTATGATTAAAATATTTTTATGAAATATGTTTATTTTTTAAAATTTATGCAATGATTAAAAAAATGCTTATAAATCCTATTTCCTTTTACATGTTTTATGCCATGATGAAATGATTATTAAATCCATTTATTATCATGTGTTATGCTATGTTGATTTCCATATGAACTTCTAGAACAAATATATATTATTTCCATTATGTTATGGATTGTAATTATATATATATATCTAATTCATTGAGTAAATATTGCTATCTCAATAGATTAATAAGACCATAATTGGGTGTGATCCTAGTTCACTAAGGGAATTTTTCAACTATGATAGTCTTGGCAGTGAAACATGATTACTCTGATAGTTTGGGAATTTGGCCCATTCCACTGTGATATACATGGAAATAAGAATTGATTACTAATTAAAATATTTTCTATTCTTATGTGTCTGACAAAAGCCATAGATTATGACTTTGTTATGACCTCATGTATCATGTTGATTGATTCATTTATGGTTAATGTCTTATAAACTCTCATGATTTATTCCATTACTCAAGGATATGATCTATGATAAATATGGAATCATTTTAAAATTTAACCCATTTTCCCATTCCATTATCTTCATGTATTACTTATTTAATCATTTTTATCTCTGTTTTATCCCTACTAGGAATCAAACCACACCAATTCTTATGTTTCCATTCCGTAGGGTATAAAGAAAATATTAATATATGATAAATCTAATAAGGTTTCTAGTTTAGAAGAACTATGTGGGAGATCATATAGAAATATTATGAACCAGTTGTTTATGAATACCTAATTATAAAATGTGATATCTATGTATGTAAAATATAGGTCACTATAGTTGGTATCAGAGAAAGGTATAGTTAACATTTGGAAACTAATATGAGAAAACATAAATGAGATCCCCAAGGAAAAGTAAAAGGACAAATCTATGAACAAGAAAATATCATAGAAATTTGGTGAAGGATGGAGTGAGTGGGTTTCAAGAAACTACATCCCCATCAAGATACTGATAGGGGATGTGTCTATAGCAAAATTTTACATAAGTGTAATAACTCTGAAATTGGTGCATTAGGATATCACTTCATCAATACCTGGTGTACAACAAAGGAAATTTTTTACACTTGGATTGACACTCTCGGGAGATATGATTGAGGAATTCAAAAACTATTTATGAACCATTATGAATTACTTGAATAGATAATTATTATTAATGACTTTAAAAAAACCTATAGTTCCATAGATTGAAAATAAGGGTTATTTGTTTTAAAACAAAATAATTTATTTTTAATGATTTTTTTGTTATGAATAATGTTTCTCAATCTATGATTTTTCGTTTTCTTCAATGGATAAAATCCAAAGAAATTGTTTCAATACTGATTTTATTGGAAAATGAAATGAATTCCAACATGAGAAACAAAATATCATCGGATCTAGAATTAAAAATATAATTTCTTTGTTTACATAACCTTCTCATGCTATGAATCATGTTGAGCATCTAAAAGTGAAACTGAGTGAACAAAATTCTATTAAGTCCTTCAAAAGGAAACAAACACCTTATTTTGGTAGGTTTATTGATCCATTAGTTACTCAGAAAAGGGTTAGTACCACTGAGAATATATTTTCAATTTTCTAGTATTAGAAAAAAGAAAAATTATTTTTTGTTATCTCTAATTTGGAAGTCAAATTAGTTCAATGGTGGACTCATATTGGGAATATGAGGTAATAATAAGAAATTGAATCTAAGGAGTAGGATTGAATTATGATTTAATTTATCAACAATTATGATCCACATATTATTTTTAAATATCAAGGAAGTAATTCAATAAGATTAATTAGAAGGATGGTGAATCTCTTAGTACATAGGATTCAGGTTTCAAAAGACTAGTGAGTTATGATTCTTTTATTTCCATCAAACATGAATGTGTTGTTAATTTATTCTTCAATGGTTTAAAACCAAGTCACTAATTGATTAAAAAAAATTTTAATTCAGTATTTATGTATAAATATATTGACGTGCTCTCATGGTGGAAATGGAGAAAGGAGTTTAGAATCAATCTATAGATTTTGACTAGAAAAGAATGATAGAATTGAAATGATATAATAAAAAACATAGAGAGTAGAATATAGTCCATCCCTTATACATCATGTGTAGAAATAAACAAGGTTGATCATTTATTAAGGGGACTCTAAAATTTCTTAATAATTGAATGAATGTTTATTAGGAAATCAAATGCTGAAGAAGTGGGAAGAATATGGATAAAGATGTTAGTAAAGTGAAATATCAACATAAGGAACCACCCAAATCCAGTGTTTCAAATTCAAGGAGTACGTGAATATTTATAACCAGTTCCCAAATCCAATGCATAATGATATGATCGATATCAAATTTCACTTATGTTTAGGGAGAAATTTAAATTCAATATAATCAAAATCTCTTATGAGGGGAAGGATAAAAACATGATGAATGGTATACTAACCATCCAATCTATATCTGCTAACGTCTTATTTTTCTCTATATCGACACATTTTATTATATATGAAAATTTTTAAGAGGTTATAAAAACTTCACCCTAATTATTTGATGTTTCATTATTAATTAAAACCAATAATGGAATAATGATCCCATCTCATGTCTATAATTCATCTCCAATGGTTATTTATGGGAATGTGAATCCTACAAATAATGTTATTCATCATCTAATTTAATTTAATTTTTATATAAAACATATATTTAAATTTAGTTCATAAATATCTCATAATGTTTAGTGGAAATTATTTCACTTACGATATTCTAAACCAACCAATGATCTCCTATCATAGATACAATAAATATAAACAAACAATAGATATCAGATTCATTTTATGGGACTTGATTCGAATTGAAAGGGTTTTTTTACCATATAGTTGGTGTGAAACTCAACATCAATGATATTCCTATTTTAAATGAGTTTTTTTTGAATTTCCATTAAAGTTACCAAGCCTTTATCCAAATAGTAAATTTGAGAACATAGTATAAATCATGTCTATTTCTAGGACTCCCTAAAGAATGTACCCAAATGAGTTGTATTAATTTAGGAATTAACTCCATGAGGACCATGAAAATGTATTAAATAGTATATTTGTTTCACCTTGTGATGAACCTATCCAATTTTTATGAAAAAAAATTCATTTATATGACTCTACAATGATTATATGGAACTGAGATAGATCAAAATCAAGAACATGTGTCCTCTACCTTGTGTTAATCATTTGTTAGAAAAGATACTTAGAGATAAATACATTTATAATATTGTCCTTAATTTTTGATATCATAAATTAAGGAATGATAAGGATAATATACCCAATATAGAATTTCAAATAGGGTATGGGCACTATGAATATATAGTGATATCATTTGGTCTTACTAATACACCACCATCACCATGGATTTATTGTATTGAGTCTTTTCATATTATCCTGATCACGTTTTGGTATTATATTTATATGATATTCATATTTATTGATAGATAATGGATGATAATGATAATCTCTTGAAAAATGTGTTGATGACCCTGAAAAATTATAAACTATATGTAATATTTATAAACTATGAATTTTATATTTATAAAGAAACAATATTGGGTCATATAATCTAAAGTTAAAATGTGTTAGTAGATACACAAAAGATGGTGGCTATTGAATATAGGGCTAGATAAACCAATATGTTAACAAGAAAGGGAGCTATATTCCTTTTGCTAAAGAACATTGAAAAAAAATTTCAAGGAACTAAAGAGATGATTAGCCAGTTCACATGTGCTTACATTACCCTATAGCCGAGAAGTTTTTTAATCTATATTGATAAATAGAATAAGGGAATGAGATTATTCCCCATGAAAAATGATATGGTGAAAGATTACACCTCCTGAAAATTGATAGTTCAGGGGAAAATTTACCCATACATGCTTTGGGGTAAGCTATGATATTTTTTTCATTAATGATTTGGATTCATTATCTTTACCTAGAAACAATATATATATATATATATATATACTAATAATAAGATTTCAATGTAAATATTCACATATAATGATTATTACATGAACTAGAGAAGATGGTAGGATCTACATAATGCTTATGACTGCTAAATACAACACCACCCTAGGGGAGTGAACATAGTGCCTGATACATTGAGTCGGATGGACCATTCTAGAATATATATGATGAGGGTAAAAAAATAACCAATATTTAGGGTTATAGAATAGATGGATCTAGAATGTGTGATGGAAGTAGGGAAATCATATAATTCTCAAATAACTATTCAACCAAAAATCCACATTAAGATTAAATATATAAAGAAGGATGTTGTTGACCTACATAATAATGGGAGAAAATTTACTATGTTTAACCTTGTATGTGATGGAATGATAAGTTTTAAGAACCTTATAAGTTTTCCATTCATAATAGATTTTCAGAAAGTGATGTTACTGGAATTTCATAGTTCTTCATTTTCTATTCATCATGGGAGTACATATATGTATAGATATTTGGAAGATTATTTCTGGTGGTTTATAATGAGGATAGGTATTTGAAGAGATTTCATCTTAGTTCATTTTATGAAAGAATGTTAAGGGTGGGAGATTAAATCTTAAAGGGATATTACAAACATTTCCTATATCAAAATGTAAATAGGAAAGCATCATCATAGATGATTTCATCAGACACCACAAAACTAAAAAAAAGAACAATATTATATGTGTTTTAGTTTACATATTTATAAAATAGAACCCTTAATTTTTGTTAGGTAATATTTCCCTATTGATCACCTTTCCATGATATACATTCGGGAATTTTTCATGTCTCATGGGATACCGATTTGAAATGTATAATATTACAATATATAGTTTACATTGATGTTTTTAAAAGCCCTTATCAACCACTTGATACATAAATGAGTTTCAACACAATATAAAATCCTTATACATATGGAAAATCTAAGATAAATACTAAAACCTTTGAGCGTATTCTGAATATTTATCTATGGATTTAAATGGTGGCTATGGAGAAAACCTTCCTATAGTCAAGTTTTCAAACAAAAAATATCATTCACTCAAAAATACACATGGCTCTTTATGAAACATTATATGGAAACAATATAGGAAATCAATGTGTTGGGATGATGTTGGGGAATTAAATTTATTGACCCTAGATTTATCTAAATAAATAGAAGATAAGGTTAGAGCCATTTAAAAACACATAAGCATAACACAAAGTCAATAGAAATCTAATGATGATTAATGTCGATGTGTTCTAGAGTTTTAAGATGGTGAAAATATTTTTCAATGAATTTCACCCTGGAAAAAGGCTATGATATTTACAAAGAAATGATATTATATCCCTAGGTATAATATCCCTTACATACGTAATCATTTATAAGTACTAAAAATAGAGGTCGTATAACTAGATAATGATCTCTCTTTTGAAGAATAACCATAGGAAATTCTAGGTCGTAGGGATACATTTCTATGAAATAAGACCTCTCACCTGGTCAAGGTTTTATTGTGAAACCACCAACTAGAAGAATCTACATGGGATCCTAAATATATGATTAGGTATAAGTATACTTTGTATCCAAATAGTAAAATATGAATTCTCTTTTAATGTAAATTTATTTTTCATTGTGTTTACAAATGTTCTGTGAGTTTTTGTTGAACCGTGAATTGGTACTACATATATATAACCATTTTATATCATAACATTGGAGTTAGTAGCGCCAACATAATACTAGTCTCCTATCATGAAAAATTAAATGGCATACGAATATTGGGTGCCAGAAATATTATATTACATTATAAATCACTTTTACTTAGAAAGATCCTATTTTACACTATAATATAATCAATCCTTGTTAATTTTTCTCGAGGGGAAGTTTTTTTAGTGTATATGATTTATTGGATATTTAAGTCATACATGGGGTGATTATTCAATAAATCCTTTGTTCAAGTAGATTTTATTGAATTGTTCTCATGATTCCATTCATTCAATGTGAATCCTCCCTCTGAAGCCCTATTATTCCTTTAGGTTTGTTGGGGGTGATTTTCCTTCATCTGTACTCCATCATTCAAAGTTCAATCATTGAAATTGTTCTAATATATATCCCTAGTAAGCAGTATTTCTTCATACTTGTTTATATTGGTCACGAGAATGGTAATGGATATGCTTTTGTAATGGATTGTTATTTTTATATGATTTCAATTGATCATTTTTAGTTCTTCCTCATGCCTTGACTTTTAGAGGCTGATATTCTTGTTTCTAGTCTCTAGTGTTGAAGGTCACAGGTTTTCCCCTATTCATGAGGTATGAATCTCTATAAAATGGGTTAATTCGTGAATTAAAAGTTGATATTGTCATTTCATTTTGTTTATTCAATAAAAAAATTCACATGATGTGTTGTATAATATGATTTTAATGGTGGATTTGTATTTGAAATGATTATAAAGCCCATAAGGGGAAAGTATGTGGTGTGAATTTTTTTTATTAAATTTTATCATGGGTTTGAAATGGATTTTGGAAAACATAGAACATTTGGTTACCTTGGGTTCATTGGGAATATAATTTTCGATCTATGAATGTTTAATTCCACAATATGTTTTATTTCACATTAGGGTGGGAAATTCCACTAGAGGTTTTATTGGTTGTATCCACCATAGGCCTAGATTAGGGAAATTATTTCATGTCTATCACTTCTATATATATGTTAGATCACAAATAGAATTCTTTTTAATTTACTATTTTTTATCACATGATGTTATATTAGTGGTTATATGGTCACATGCTTATCTTATGGCGTATCCATGGTCTGTTTACATATTCTTAACTATTTTCTTTTTTAGAAAAAAATGCTGATATTTGGTGAATATGATATGCTTTTATGAAAACCAATTTGAATATTTCTCAAAATGGTTTTAATTTTTTAAAATTATTTGTATATGAGATTAATTTTTTACAGGGTTCTAATGGATTATTGATATTATAAATTGAAAATATTATTTGATGATATCCTACCGATATTTTTTATCACACCCTATGTTTTCCATTGGGATGTTGTAAATGTTTTTTATAGTACATAGGTAATGAGAGTGGCATTTATTAGTGTTCTCATTTCAGTTTTTGGTTGTCTTTTTAAGGGAAGAATTGTTTATTAATGATGGACGGTCACATTGATATGTTTCTATTATGACCTAGTTTTATTTTTTGTGTTTAGGTTTTTTGTCTTGGTTTTGAATTTCAAATTGAAATTTTCATTTACATTTTCTTTGAACCATGTTGGTTTTTCTTATTCATGTATTACATTAGACAAGTTTATTCATTTTTTGGGAATTCCCAAATGGTGCACCACCTTAGGTGTCATATCTAGTTGACCTAGGTCAGTTTGTCAAAAAAAAATTTCCAATGTAATACCTATCTTGAATTGTTATGATGCAGTATATGTTTGGCTTTATGTCATTAGTAGACCAATGTTAGGACCTTAAAAATTATGATTGTAAGTATCAGAGGGTGTCTATTCTGCTAAATTCCATGTCTAAATCCATGTTAACATGGGTCATTAGGTTTGTTTACCAATATTTAGACTTGGTGGTTGTGGTTATTTAAATAAACTAGCTTTTCAATTAATAAAAATAGGAATAAACCTTTCTTATGAAATTTACATTTGTTCTTATAATTCATAATTTCTTCAAATTCCTGTTTTTTAATTCATTAGTATGGATTTTTGGAAGTTATAATTACAATTTGAGAATCTGATCATAAAATTATTTTTCATTATCCTGTGTTTAATATACTTTTCCCCTTAGAGGAGTTCTTCCAACTCTTAAAGAGGAAGCTGGAAGATAGGGTCCATAATATAATCCAATAATAGACTATTCTTTATTTGAATATTCAATATACACTATTTAAACACATGATAAGTACATTTCATGAACATGAGATCAGCTATGTACCACGAATCAGAATTTACTAAGCAGTATCCACCTGTCTCCCATGGTGAAAAAGGTCCCCAGGACATGAAAGTTGACATGAGAGGATTGAGAGGATCATTATCTTTATAAAAAAATTATGAATCTAAGGATCGGGAAAGATATGGTGGGACTATATTGTGTGAGCTAAGTAACATGTGGATCTTACCTGTGATTGCTTTATGAAAATATTCCACCAAAAGTTTTATCCTAATAACTTAATTGTGAAAAATATCTATGATTTTCGATCATAGAGAAAGGGGTCATATTTTTCATGATTATTCAACCCATTTCATTTAGTTGGTGCATTTAGAACTAAAGCTAGCCACAAATGGTTACCCAAAGGATTGAAGGTTTGAGTAATGATGGAGTAATATTGTTTATTCAATTATTATTCCCATATCCCGTATGATCTTTATAAAGTTATTCCATAATAAATCTTTGGAAGAGGGAGACATAGCTAGGAAACTACATTTTGGAGTAATATTAGTTGGTGCTATTGTTATCTAGGGTGAATATTCTTGCAAGAAAAAGAACTCTAAAGGTATCTATTTTTCAATAGGACTAGTTTCAGTGGATCAAATCGGATAGTAGCTGGTTCTCTATTGTCAATGTGGAAGGCATAGTAATACCAATTCTAGCTATTCTTAGGTTCCCAAGACGTTTCATCATATTAGAAAATATTTCGATCTGATTCGTTTTTTGTGAAAAGATTTCCTGAGGTGAAAAGGGTGAATCCATTCAACTGAAGGGTTCATAGGTTCATACTGATATTTTAATTAGTGATGGGTCTTATCCTTAGGATAAGGGTGATGTTTTTCTTGATAATAATTATTAGGGAGAAGCTGAGAGCAAATTAATTTAAGTAGTGTTGTATACACTTGAGTAATATAAAGCTTTTGTATATACCATTATATGTATGTTGTTTATTTTTTCTTATATGCTGCTGTCTTGGGTTTATGAAAGTGATACTCATTATTTATCATATTTTATATTAATATACATTTTGGTCTTCTATTCATAGCTCATTCACAACATTTTGGATCTTACATGTCATTGGGAAAGAGTTCCAAACAAGGTTTCATGTGTTCCGAATACCCGGTGTTGACTTCCAAACAAGAGGTGGAGTGGAACTTCTTATTGTATGATTTTGATATTTTTGAAATATTTATAGGAATGGATTGAATGTTCAATGTTATGGCCCAGACCATTCCTTTTCTCCATCATGTTTATTTTTTAAATTTATGAGGTAATCAATAATATGTTTTAAGGTGAGTGGGACTCCAAATATGGGAGGGTGGGGGATGTTGTTTCCTATGCTGGGGTGATCTCATGAAGTTGATTGAAATATACATTTGTCTCATTGATCAATATTTTAGAAATAACCATTCTATGATGGTTTTTGTGTGTTGTATACGTTATTCCTATGTTTTAATTTTAGTATTCACCATAATGAGTGGTCGATTTTACTATTGACTTTTTACCTTTTATGAATTTCATTTAAATTCTATCTTACCATATGGAACCTATTGAGTCACAAGAACACTAATTTTAGAGTGTCGACATTACTGAAAAGATATTTATCTATCCATGGGTCTCACTAAAGGATTCACCAATCCAATTTTCTATGAAGAAATATGGGAACCATAGAATTTTTATTTATTATCAAAGGATAATTTAGGAGATAGTTAAGAACAATTATCACATTCCTAGGATTGGTTATCTATTTGATCAAATATTTAGGGATCATTAGTTCACAAATACTTTTCTTCATTCAGGGTACCACCGGTTGATTGTCCAATACGAGGATATACCTAAGTCAACATTTTGATGCTGGTTTGGGAATTTTGAGTCTCTGGTCATGAAATTTGGTCTCACAAATTATCTTGTTGTATTTAGTTTTTTGATGAATTGGACCTTTTATTGGTTTTTGGACTATTCTGATGTTGTGTTGAGGGATGATATTTTACTATACTCTATTCCATTAGAGAAGCACATAGATCATTATGTTATAATCTTGGGAATATTAATGTATTATCGTCAGTATAGTATGTTTTCAAAATTTGATTTTTTGATTCAAGAAGTGAAATTTTTATTGAATGTCATACTTGAGATGTGAATCACAATGAATTCATAAAAGATATTGGTGGTTATTTCTTATGAGAATAAAAAAAAGGTGTTTCAGATATGATTCTACATGGGGTTGGCTAGTTATTATAGGTGGTTTACTTTTGAATTCCTAAGCAGCCTTCTCCGATGAAATATTTAAACTGTACAGGTGCAATGTTTGTGTGGAATAAAAAATATTAGAGAGATTTTGATGAAATTATTGTGAGGTTGAATTCATCTTTAGTTTTAATTCTTCCATAATTGTGTTTGAGATATGATTTTTTCTGTGATTCTTCTAATTTTAGTTTAGGGTGTGTCTTGATGTAGGGGGTATAGGTGGAAACCATAAACTCTCATCAGTTTGTTCCTTATAAGAAGTTATTCCATACCCACAATCGTGAGATGGTGGAAATTATTCATAAACTCAAACTGTGGAATCACTCTCTCTTTGGAAAGAACACTACGGTGTATTATTATCAATAAGGGATGAAGTATATTTAACTCATATAGATCTGAACATGCGATAATGATGTTGGGTTGAGTGCATAATGACTTGTAACATTGATGTTTCATATACTCATATGAAAGGGAACATGTTGGGGGATAAATTTATCATGAAATTACTAACTCGGTACTCGAAGGATTTAGTGGAAGATTTTTCAGTAATGAGTTATTTTTACTAAGATGAGCTTGGGGTGGAAGAAACTGGTGGGAATGTGTACTTGGATTTTATAATGTTTGACTCATCATTTGATGAATGGTTTCAATTCACGAAGGTACATGACACTATGGTCCTGTAATTTCATGAAATTCTAAAAGGAAGAGAGTCCCCATGTGAGTAGTCATGGTCTATTAGTGGTGCTTTGTGTTCATATAACAAGTTTTTCATTTCTTTTTCTCTATGTTTTGAAAAAAGTACATAAGTATAGATAGTCCACACACCTCTAGATTAACAATATATATCATGATCTGATACATTAGTATTTTTGTTTGGGGCTGAGATGGTTGATTGCTGGAAGTGTTTCATGGTGCCATACTTATCGAAGAATTAAACTAGAGAACCAAAAACCAACTTGTTTCTTACAACCCATACATATTCCTGTATGAAAATTGGATGCTATTTCTACCAAATGAATAATCATGTGTCCATGTAATCCTAGATAAGTGGATTATATTTTGGTGGTCATTAATCAACTCATGAAATCAATGCATTTCCTCTATATCATAGAGAAAACTAAGGCTGTGAAACACAATGATTTGCATGTATGAGAGAATATGATACATTAAAACATTCATTTGTGATTGTGAATGATAGAGTCCTATGATTCCCATCTATGTTCTATAGGGGTAGAAAATAGGTGATGTTTACCTATTTATATTGATCATGGAATATCATCAACAGATGGATGGAATGATAGAGAGATATATATTGGTATTTGAGGATATGTTCTTGGCATGCGTTCTTATTTTCTGTTTTTCTTGGGAAATTCATCATTTTCTTGTAATTGTTTACTACCATAATAGTTATCATGACTTGATTAATAAGACCCCAATTGAGGCATCATATGGGAGGCCTTTTAGCTATCTAATCTACTGAGCAAATTTAGGTGATGTGTATTGACTCATATTTTCACCATTAATATTTTTCTAAATTAATTTGGAGACTTCTAAGACAAGGGACTAAGACGGCGTGTGATTTAGAGGATCGGTGTGCCCGGAACAATTCATTGAAAATTTGTATGATTCTAATAGTATTCCTGAGCAGTTTTCTTAAAAAAGTTCAATAACTTCTAAACGTGTTCTGGGTTTAGAAATCAAAGGGCTCTATTGTGTTCAAAGTAGAAACATTACCTTAGGTGGGGCTTAACGTTGGTTGTCATGGTCCGTCTGTGAAAGATGTTTTTTTGACAGAAATGTCACTAAATGAATATATTGAGAATTATTTTTTATGCAACATTGGGGTACCTTTTTGATTTCCCATTTTCATGAATATAAGGTTATTACATAACCTTCGAAATCCTCTTAGGTAAGGAGAAGGATCCCTCTCTGATGAAAAATGATAAACTAGACAACCCATCAAAGATCAACATGCCAAAATGGATGGGAGATATCATCAACAATGACAAAATAAAATTCTTCATCAACAGTGTATCCAAACTTGAGAGAGGAAGTGGTTTTTGTGATCTTTCTCCATTTTTGAATTCAATGAAGAATGTGGAATAACCCACAAATAAGTTGATATGTGGTTTGATCACTCATGGGAAGGGTGCATATTTGGGGTTTGGCTTAGTGGTAAGAACCCCGTAATCCTACATGACAAATGGGGGTTCAAAACCCATGGGGCGCAGGTACTATAGGAGTACTGTAGTGGTACTGTAGCAGTAGTGGTACTATGGATCAGTGGGTACTGTAGCGGTATTAGGATTCTGTAGCTGTGGCAGGGCACTGCAGCAGCGGTGGGTACTGTAGCAGCCAGGTTACTATTAATAGAATGGGATTTAGGCAAAAAAATTTGGGCCTACGGGCTTTGTAATGGGATACATGCCCACTGGACCTTCTAGATATGTAATGGGTCTCCCCCTACCTGTTTAAAAGAGGTCTTTGATTTGCTTTAATAATAAAATGAGGCTTAGGCACTATCATTTTTTTAACTCATGGGAAGGTTGCAAGTTTTGTGGGGATTTAAATGGAGATAGATCTGTGGGATTTTTTTATTCATTTTTAATATATCTAATAATGTCTAATTGAGGTCAAAATAAAAAAAGAACATGATCCATCCTTCAGTAATTCATGTTCTTCTTCCCTCCCATGTTCTTTCCATTCTTCATTGCTTGACCCTCATGGTAATGACTCTACTTGTTGGGTGGATCTAAATGAAATCATACCTCTGGAGTGATGAAAAGATGAATAAAAACCCAAGGTAGTCACCGTAGAATCCCGAGGATCACAGAACAGATACCATTAAAAAAATTGACCATCGAAGTTCAATCGGTGGCTAGCTCAAGGTGGTGTGGTGTGCTGACACCTCATGGAGGGAGGGTCGGCTGTATCAGAGTCCACAATGGTGGAAAGGCCGTAGGGTGTCAGGGGGATATGGGTATGTGGATATGTATGTTGTGTGGATGATTAATGTGACATATATCCATGTTAGAGGATCATACGTCGACGAGGCCACGAGGAAGATGGAGTGGCGGGCCAACCACGTGGAATGCAGCATGATACCGCGTCAGCATGGGAGGAACACAGTTGGGGGAGACTGTGCCCAGCGTAGCAAGACACCCCATAACTTATGCATGACTAGAGAAGCTAGGCCAATCTAGTAGCCTGGTAGGCTAGACCTAGCTGACCGGGTTGTGTGAACCGCCGGTCAGGTGGGGTCCAGCTGTTTGAATCGCATAGGGACCAGACCCAGGCAATGCCTTTTTAATAAGAATCCATAACATTCAAACCTTGTTTCTATTTGATGAGCCTTTTGTGGAATTGGGGCACTTTGACATGACAATCCTTTTGAAATACTATAATTGAGTTTTTGTGGAATGTTGAATATGAAATAGTAGCTTGATGAGTGATTTCTCATGGAATGAGTATACTTTGTGCGGAATCCGAAGGCTATTTGAGACCACGATACTACATGAATTTCTAAGACTACATGATATAATAACTCTATGTGTCTCATTGGGGCTATGTTTCTCATCAAGGATGAGTGTCTAATCGAGATTGGTTGTCTCATCGGGACTGAGTGTCATAACAGGACTATGTGTCTCATTGAGATTGTGTGGCTTATTGATACTGGGTGATTTTTGGATTACATTAGATAATCATGTTTTGCATACTATAGACCTATACCTATGTGAGATAACTATGTATCTTATTTATAGTATATATCGTTTATTTCTTTTTGGTATAAATGTCTTATTTCATTGTGGTCATCTTCTTGAATTTTTTTGTATTATACTTCTTTTATTTAATAGTGACATTTCATTGCGGTTTCAGGGTGTCCTACTAAGTATTATTTTACTCACACCTGCATGGGATTTTCCTGCACATATCGTGACTTCTGAAAATTATTGATTCTTTAAAGGAGTGCTAGGTGGACCAGGACTAGGTGGTGATTAGAGAGACCAAACAGTCGAGGTGTGACCCTGTGGCTTTAGATAGTTTTCTTGTACCTACACTACAGGAAGTGTTTTTTGTGTATGATTTTCTGGAACGTGTGCATACACATTCCATACTCCCTTTTTGAGTGGGACTGTATTATGGCCTTGTTTGATTTCAAAATATCTACTGTTATACTATGTTTTTTGTATCTTAGAGGTATGATTTATTGTTTTTAAATTTTAATCATTTTGGTCTTGGATGTATGTGTGTTTGTATGGGTACCTAGGAAAATTCCTCTCATTGTTTGGATAAGAAAACAATGGTTAAATGAAAAACAATGGTACGTGCATCATATATGAATTGGGTATGTTCTCATGACCTACTTGAGTCAGATCGCTAGGTATACTCTATTGAATGTTGTACATGTTGTTCGATATCTAGATGCCTCTATGTAGGTAGTCAGACATGATTTAGTTCGGTGACCATGAGGATAATATTCATATTGTTGATGCATTGGTATATGGGCTTGTGTTAGAGAGAGAACCTCTATGTGGTTTAGCAGCAATACCACTAGTCGTCGATTATCAGTTTCTACTAGTGCTACTGGATGAGGATTCAGAATAGGTGAGTGCACTGAATACGTTCTAGAGGTAGAGACCTCCTAGTTTTCATGGTGAAACAGACCACGAGGTAAATCAGGATTTGTTTTTTTGTGCGTAGTTATACATTTCTTCCACCTTGTAAGAATGCCTTTTGAATCGATGAATGTCTTATCTGTGAGTATTATTTAGGGCTTAGTGGGGCAGTTATGGAGGTTAGTGACCCAAAAACATGTTTAGGTAAATAAATCTTGAGAATACATCGAGTGTCTTTTTAGAGGGGAGTTCTTTCCATCTATGATTTGATTAGTACACAACTGAGTCCTCCTACATTTATAGTAGGGAAGTCAATCTTTGGAAAAGTACAATGTGGGGTTTTCTGATCAGTCTTATTACTCCACAGATGTGGTGGGGGACCCATTCTTAAAGGATTAAACCATCGAGTAGGGATTACACTGAGAGATTCAGGCATCCCTAATTTCCCATAGCATTCCTACATATGCAAGAGAACTAGAGAGAGGTCTTCTAGTAGAGGGATTTCAGGCAGCGCAAACACCATTAGTGGGAGCTACCAGTAGGCACCGGGTAGCTGAGTCTTTGGTGGAATTTAGCTAACAAGTAGTCATAGAAACCCAAGCATATTAGGAACAATATTGGCTTACCATAGGACATAAGATTAGTTGTGAGAGGATCCTAGGGAAGAGTGAGTTTTCTGAAGGACTCCTGGTTTCACGCATGCAGCCGTGAAGGACATATATTTAGAAATTTATTTAATCATCATTCAAATGACCAGGAGACAATCAAGGGATGCTAAGGATGATGAGTTGGAATGAGAAAGATGCTCTATATGGTGGAGTACATAGAAGTGGAATAGGGATGGTAGCAGGATGAGGGATAAGGTTTGACATATTACAACCACCACCCCTGGGTGGTCCATGCCAGGCTCCGAGAGCTAGTGGTCAGGGACAAGGTCAATGGTAGTTGATGGAGTCATATGACTATGAGACTCCTGGGATGGTTAGAAATGAAATTTGTGTCTTTTAAACAATAGATAATTCTTTGACAGACACATGTTCCCGTCATTAATTTCATTATGTGAACCTCATTTGTGACTCATAGATTCTGGTGGAACTGTTGACTCGACCCATCCGCTTAAAGACTCTTATGAGAGGGAATTAGATGATTAGAGACTAGTTCTGATATTGTGACCTTAATCTTGGAGGCAATAGTTTCACTTAGGATATCTTTGTAGAAGTGTTGTGGCCTTACGAGATCATTATTGGTGTAGACTGGTTACCCACAGTCCACACTCAAATTGACTACTTTAGGAATATAGTGTGGTGTGTCCATGGTGATGGGACTGTGTTTTCCATTGATGGTGAAAAGGAAACACATGTAGTGAAGGATGGACTTCCTCAACAAAAGGATCTATCGATTACTCATCAGTTGACTAGCTAGATCCTCGATGTAGTGGATGATATGTGTCCCATGTTTCCTATAATGGTAGAGGAGTACGAGGAATTGTTTCATGGGGGTGTTCCAGTATTATCTCCTCACAATGAGGTAGAATTATTATTTATATAGACACCAATATGGAATCGATGTGTACACCTAAAAAATAGATGGCTACCTTAGAGCTTCATAAGCTGAGGGTACGATTGTAGGATTTTGAGGGGAAGTGCTTTGTGAGACCTAATATTTTACCTTATAGAGTCCCTATATTATTTTCAATGATAGAATATAGTGGATTACGGTTATGTGTTGACTTATGGTTCCTGAACTAGGTTATTAGGAAAAAAGTACCCACTTCCAAGGATTGAAGTCCTCTTTGATCTGTTGAAAGAGGTGCAGTGGTTCTTGAAGATAAACCTCATGTCGAGTTATCACCAGTTATGGGTAAAAGAAGAGGACATAATGATGATGGCATTAAGATGTATTTATGTCCTCTATGAGTACATAGTGATGTCGTTTGGCATGAAGAACACCCAAGTAGTGTTCTTGGGACTCCTGAATAGGATCCCTCTAGAATACATAGACCGATTCATGTTTGTCTTCATACATGACATCCTAGTATACTCGGAGTCCACGTAGGATCATGTGAGACACCTGAGGATGGTACTAGATATATTCTATGAGAAAAAACTATCTACGAAGCTTCATAAGTGTCATTTTTTACGAGTGGTCCATTCGATAGGACAAATCTTTTCAGAGGCCGGAGTAGTGGTAGATTCAGTAAATATTGAGGAAATTCTTTCTTGGGATCCACACAAATGTGTTACATATGTGTAGAGTTTACATGGTTTAACTATGTACTACCAGAGGCTTATAAACATATTTCCTTATTATAAGAACCCTTGATGGATTAGAAATGGAAGAAGAATCCTTTCGTGTGGAAATATATGTTCCATGACATTTTTTAGTAGTTGAGTAAGATTTTGATGAGAACTTCCATATTGTGATTTTCAGAGGAGGGCATCGAGCATGTATCATTCTACGATGCATCAGGATCATGGCTTGGTTGTGTCCTAATCTAGGGGAAAGTAGTGATTGCCAATGGTTCATGATAGTTGTGACTGCACGAGAAGAACTACACAACCCATGATCTTGAGTTATTAGTGGTGGTATTCATATTGATGATTTAGTGACACTACCTAAGGGGTGAAAAGTTTATCATTTTATATAACCACAAGATTCAAATTTATATAATATAATTTAAGGATCTTAACTTGAGATTGATGTGATGGAAAGATTTCATCCAGGACTATGAATTATAGATTGTCTATAAACCTTGGAAGGGAAATGTGGTGGAAGATTCTCTTAGTAAGAGATTTATTTTTCATCTACTGAATGAGGTTTCAATGTAATTGGCCTCATTATAGTTATCCTTTTTAGATAGGGATGGATATTCTTACCTATATATCATGTTTGTAACCCATAAACTCTTACTATTAGTTAGGGAGGCACATCTGGTGGATGAAAACTATGATACATTATGGGATCATATGTTCACAGGACATGCCCTTGATGGATATTCAAAATGTGGGGAGCACATATTTCTTTTATGAGGACACAAAGTGGTAATAGTGGAATTAAAAGAGGTGTTCTTGAGGAATTTCCATATATCCTCGTTTTGGTGGTACATCCATGTGTGTCCAAGATGTTCTAGTACCTCTGATGCCAGTTTTGGAGGCCGGTGACGAAGAAAGCAGTTGCAATGATCATCTCTTGATGCCTCACATGATATCAAGTGAAGGCAGATCACCATGATCTATTGGTTTTGACTCAACCCCTTAAGGTCCCATTGTTGAAGTGGGATTGTATATTGATGGAATTCATGATAGGGTTACCACAGACATCATGGGGGCATGATGCCGTCTAGGTAATTATTGACTGACTCACTAATTCAGCTCACATACTTGCGATTTGGGAGTGGAGTTTAGTAGAAATCATGGGCCGCCTCTAAGTACAAGAGATAGTTCGACTCCATGGAGTTCCATTACTGATAATCTCATATTGTGATTCTTTCTTTACATCCTATTTTTGGAAGGTATTATCAGAGAAGATTGGGAATAAGCTATGCTTGAGCCCAGAAATTCACCCATAGATGGATGACCAGACTAAGTGAACCATACTGGTTCTAGAGGACATGCTACGTGATTTCAAACTAGACATTTTCAACATTTTTGGGGATAAAAAAACCACAGTGGAGTTTTCATACTATAATAGCTACTGCTCCACCATTGGTATGGCACCATTCGAGGCCTTTTATAGGCGACCATGTAGGTCACCACATTGATTGATGGACCATGCGAGTCAACCCTCATGGTATCAGATTAGGTGCAGCTGATTATAGAGATGGAGTTGGTGATGAAAGAGAAAATAAAGAATTTAAAGTTCCATCAGAAGTCTTATGATGTCAATCGATTGAGGACTTTGGAGTTTAAGGATGGAGATCATGTGTTCTTTCAGATCTCTCCTCGACATGGGATATGAAGATTTGGAAGGGGTGGAATGCTATCTTTGAGTTTCATTGACCCTTTCTAGATTCTACATAGAGTTAGTGTGGTGGCATAATGATTAGCTCCATATACATAGTTTGAGTGGGAGATGAATGTCTTCTACGTGCCACAACTAAGGAGATATGTGCATGAACCATCACACATTGCTGACTACACGAGTTGTTCCTGGATGATGGGGAAAATTTAGTTGATTTCCTGTTGTAAATTGAAGATCAATAGGAAAGGATCATTCATGGGTGGTTGATTCCTCTAGTGTGTGTTATATGGTAGTAAGAAAATATCAAGGAGAAAACATGGGAGTGGGAGGCTCATATTCATGCTCATTAACCTCATTTGTTTGTATAGCCAATGTTTTGTCTTTCAGGGATGTAAATCCCTATGGTGTGGAGAATGTAATGAGGTGAATTTTCTCGGGTTTTATTTTTATAAGTTTATTTTTATAATTCTAAGACTACGCACTGAGACAGCGTGTGATTCTAAGGCCCGGTGTAACTGGAATAGTTCATTGAAATTTTTTAAGATTTTAATAGTAGTGATGAGCTGTTTTCTTAATAATGTGAAATTACATCTAAATGGTTTCTACGATCAGAAATATAATAAAACCAATGTGTTTAGAGCAGATACTTTAAACTAGGTGGTATATAACCTCAGCTGTAATGTGCAATATCTGGAAGATAGTTTTTGGAGGTAAATGTCATTAAAGTAACTTAATAAAAATAATTTTTGATGAATTGTTGGTTTCCCTTTTAATTTCCTATTATCAAGAATCCAAGGTTATGAAAAAGCATTATAAATCCCCTAAGAAAAGGAGAAGGAAATATCTCTGATGAATGATGGTGATCTGGAGAACAGATCGAAGATCGTCATAAAAATGGAGTTGGGAGATCTCTTTAATGAAGAAAACCTATCGTTCTTCATTACAATGCATCCAAAATCCATTTATGATGTTGTATTATTGGAGATAATTATTTTTTTTTGAATTCAACGATGAATGTGGTCCAACCCATGAACATGTTGATATGTAGTTTGATCATTTGTATGATGGATGTTAGGTTATTGTGGATTTAATGGAAGATAGATCTATGTGACAATTTTATTCTTTGTTAATAATTATAATACGAACAAATCGAAGCCAACACAAAAAATAGCCAATATCCATCCTTTGTGAATTCTTGGACTTCTTCCCTCCGTTTTTCATGGAATTCTTCACCATTGGACCCTCTTTGTCACGACTCGACTTTTTAGGATTCTCTAAATGTGACCAGACCCACAAAATAATGGAAAGATAAATCAAATCCCAAAGAAGTGAATATCGCTACATGAGGATCGTAGAACAAGTGCTGTTTCCAAAAAAGATCAATCAGAGAAAAACCAACGGCTGGAACTGGAGGTGGCTCAAGGTGGTGTGGTGTGTCAGTGCAGTGTGAAGGGCGGCTCAGCCACATATGAGGCTATGGTAGTGGTGATGTTATAGGTCGTGATGTGGGTGTGGTGTGGTTGTTATGTACACTGAGGGGAGGTGAAACATGGCTCAGTACCACATTATATGAGCCCATAGTGGAGAGAATGTGGGGAAGGAAGAGTGTTATACTAGATGAGTGGAATGTGGCATGACACCGCATCAACATGGGGGGTACATGGCAGGGGCAGACCACATGTAGTGCAGAATGTTGCCGTAGTGCGGGGATTAGAAGTGGGATTTAGGCCGCTCAAGTATCCAAGTGTGCCGCTCCAGTGGCCCAGTGTTCCACACTCTAGTAGGCCCAGTGGGAAAGGCCTGACTGGACCATGCTGGGTCGGGCTTCCCGGTGTGTCGTTCTGCATCCAAGAGGCCAGATCGAACTCAGACCAGACCCGGGCTGGACCTTTTTTAAAAAATAGCCATAGTGTAAAACCTATTTTCCTATTTGATGAGTGTTTTTTGGCATTATAACCCATGCTACATGTCATACCTTTTGATATACACTTAGTGATTAATTTTTAATGTTTTTATTCAACCTAATGGCATGAGTTGAGAGTAATTATAGAATTATCACACTATGAGAAGCATATTGATGATGGTTATGACCGTGAGACTACTTGTATTTCTAAGACCAAGTGTATTATCAATAATAAATATCTAATCTCAGTTGATATTCTCATCAAGAATGAGGGTCTCATTGAGACTAGGTGTATTACTGAGAAAACATTTCTCATCGACACTACATGTCTTATCGATATAGGGTGTTTTGTGGATTACATTAGATAATCCTATTTTGTGTACTATAGACCTACACCTATGTGATCTGACTAAGAATCATCTTTCTGGTATACATCATGTTTTTCATTATTCTATACGTCATTTATTTCATTGAATTCTACTTCGTGTATTTCTTTGTGGAATAATTCATATATATTTTTAGTGTTATTTATTTTCTGTTTTAGGGTGTCCTATTGTGCATTGATTCACTCACTCATGTGGGGGCTTTCCCCGCACATGGCCTGTTGTGAGAAGACGATCAATGCATTGATGGAATCTTAGGTGGACCAGAACTAGGTGGATCATAGGGAGACAACACAATTGAGGTGTTCTCATATGAATTTAGATAACTGTCAGGTAGAAACCCTTCTGGTATGGGTTTTTTTTGTATATGTTTTAGGAACATATGCATTCACTTTCTAGACTCCCATTTTTGGTGGTCTTTAATTCTGGAGCTGTATACTTTACATTTTTATACTATCGTACTCTTTTTTAGTATCATAGTGTTATACACGCTTGTTTAATATGTTTTTTTACACTTAATCATTTTTGGATAGGAGATGTGTGTGTGCGTTCATGTACAATGGAAAATGCCGCCCCATTGTGGGATATGCCTACTCAGTGCTAGTCTCCCGACCCTATCCTAATGGAGCAAGACATGGGGTATTACTCGAATGGGAACTAGTGGGATAACTCCTGATATATGGGTTCTTGGTTTGGAAGAATTTTGTTTAGGATATGAAAAAAGGGTGAAGTTGATCGATAGAAGGTTGATCATGGCACAATGTCCTTAGAAATTTTATATGGACCATAATCATCAACCATTGGAGTTTAAGGATTATGGTCAATTTTTCCTCTATGTTGCACTATTCTAGGGTTGTTGTTGGTTCATTAGGTAGGGTATATTTACACTGAGTTTTGATGGCCCATTTTATATTATAGAGCATCTTGTAAATGTGGTGTATCAGTTGAAATTAATCCTAGATTTTACATAGATCCTTGAAATGTGTCTTGTTTTCTAGATATGAAAGTATCAGTTGGATCCTTCCCTTTGGATAGAATGGGATGATATTGATCTTGATCCCAACACTTCAACCAATTTATATTATTTATCATTGAGAGAATATAATGTTTGGAAAAATAATTCGCTTGATCTGTGTAATGTGGCAGTGTGAATGGTATTACCACAAGATAAGGGATTGGAAATTATTGATGATGAATAATTAGGCTTATCTTTTTGAACTGTAAAAAAATCATTAGGAATTTATAGGTTTAGAAAGAATGTATATAGTGATAAATTATATAATTTTGGATAAAATGATATGTCCCTTTTAATATTAATATTTTGGTTCTTGTGTTCAACATTTTTCTTGTTAATTTTATAGATCATGGGTTTGTCACTACCTAAGAGGCCATTTTATGCCATATATTTGGAGTTTACTATATAAACATGGAACTGGGCACAATAAGTAGAATGGTATATAGAACAATTATATTTCTATGTGTATATTCTACTTTAACAACTTAAATTATTTTTACACCATAAGATCATATTTTACACTACAAAATAAAATATTAGGGTTAATGTAACTCGATCTGATATTTTAATTAGTTCATCTGAGTTATTGGATATATAAACAGCAAAAGATGTGTATAAATTGTTTATACTTTGGCCAATTTTATTTTATTTATATCCATGTATTGTTGAATTCATTCAATGTTCATGCCTCCCTCTTGATCCATAGGGTTCCTTTAGTTGAATTTTCGGATATTTGTATTCTTTATAACTTCCTCGTTTCATTTTTGATATCTGGAATGTTTGTTTCATATCTCTTTGGTAAGTAGAATTTGTTCTTCAATAATTATATTATTCACAACAGAAGTGATGGTGACATTTTTGAAATGGGCTGTGATCAGTTTGTGTATTCAGTGACCCATTGTATCTTTTCCTTATTCATTTTCTTTTTTGAGATGGAATTGGTTATTTGAAGTCTATATATTTGAAGGTGATTTGGTTTCCTCCATTATTAAGGTAGGTGTATCTATAAAACTAGATAATTCATGAATCTCTATATGTTCTCGTCAATTCCATTGGGTTATCCAAAGAAAATGAATGAAGTATTATTAGAATGGAATTATTGAAACTGATAAACGGTTTTATATAGGTTTTATTTAAAAAATATTTATACAATCCAAGTGTTTGGTTAAATGATTTGACGTGTAGTTTTTATTTTAAAATTGGTTTTCATGTGTTGAAGAGGAAAGGGTTTTAAGAGAAAATGTTTTATTGAATGTGATCATGGTTTTTATATTACTTTTGAAAATCAAAGAAATTTGGGTGTCCTTGGGTGAATTTGGAATATAATTTATACTCTTTGTGTTTTTAATGACACAAGTGGTTTTAGGTAACTTTAGTTTGTGTAATTCTAGTATAATAAATATTGGTTTGATTCCCCTTATACATGGATTGTTGATTTTAATTCACGTCCAGAATGTATACCCATGGGTTATAACTCAAATGGTATTCATTATCATTTATTATTGGTTTATCAAATGTTGGTATTTTATTGGATTGTTTCTCATATTATTATCTTATGAATTATCCATGGATAGATTTACAATGTTTATCTCTTAATTATAATATATCATATTATGGGATTTGGTGAATATGATTTGATTTTATGAAAAAAAGGAATATTATTTCAAAATTGTATTATTTTATGAATCTTCTTTGTAAACTGGATATGTTTTAGTGCTGGAGATATTGACTTCTTGAAATTAGATATTGTATTGATTCCTTGGTGGTATCCTACTATGAAATATTCATAAAATATAATTTTTCCACTAGGTGATTGGAGATATAGTTTTCTAGGACTCAATTAGAGGAAATGGAATTGTTAAGTGCACTGGTTCCTCCGGTTAGTGGTATCCATTTTAGTAGGATGGTTTTTCGAAAATAAATTGTGAGATAACAACATTTTTAGTCTCATATGGTTTAATTTTTGTGTATATCTAGTTTGTCTTATTTTGTAATTATTAAGTAATTTTATGTTTTATTATTTTATTTAACAACTTTTTTTTAATTGTTCAAGTTTTAGATGAGAAATGTTTCTTCCTTTTTGTATTACATTCCCTAGTTGCAGACCAACTTGGCCTGCTTGTCTAGTCGGCCTTGGTAGGTTCATTATATTCCCAATTTTTTGTATAAAAGTGACGAAATTTCAGGAGATAAATTAAATTTTAAGGGGTTTTAATGTTACAACCTGAAATTTTAAGAAATATTTTTTTCAAATAAATTTTATTTCAACAATCTCTTTTGTTACACAATACAATGGGTTTTAATTTACCGTGATATACTATTAATATTATTATTTAAACATGAATGTTAAAATGTTGTACTTAAAAATGGACGTATGAATAAGAATAATGAAATTTTTAAAATTTGATATAATTGGTTTAGATAAAAAAAATTGGTAAATATATACTTAAATTTTGGTGATGTCTTTAAAATTTTTATAACACATTTTTCTCGAAAATAAATTTGTTTTATTTTTATGAAAAGAAATATGATTAATTTTTTCCCAATTGTATAAAATTTTATTTTAAAAATACAATTAATTTATTGAATAAAAATTTTAAAAATATTTTATGTTTAATTTTTTATCATTAAATGAAAATATAATTTTTCAAATTAATAGCGAAAAATATTGATTTTTATTGAAACTGGCCAATTTTTTAAGGACATTAAAAATTATATTTTTATTTAAATTTTTTTTAAGTATCCTCAGTTAAAATATATTAATAATAATCCAATTTATATTATTACATACTATTTAATAATGGATTTTGATATAATATTTTTTATAACTATTAAAATATTATATTTTAAAAACTCTGATTTTGTCGAGTCTATAGGTTTAATATTAAATTAAAAAAGTTCACATATTTAATAGGATTTAAAATACTATATTACATATTTTAATCATAAATATTAATAGTATATAATAGTTTCATATTATGTTTTGGTCATAATTAATAGTAAAAATAATAATAAACTAATTACTAGAGTTATGGTTAAAACATGTTTACTAGGGTTTAAAACAAATTGATAAGGGCTAAAATGACCAATAAAACATGTACAATTTCAATTAGGGGGAAATATTTCTACCATATATAATCAACTTTTTTATATTGATCAATGTTTTTCCATGTTTCATATTTAAAATTTGGGTATAAATTTTTCTATTTTAATATTTTATGTGTGTTCACTCCACTATTTAAAAAAGGGAACCCCCTCCCCTATCATGATTACACTTTTGAATATTTTTTATTTATGAATTAACTATCCATATACACTTATTTCTTACCTCCAAATATCATAGAGTAATTATTTTTTAGAAAACCCTCTTAAGAAGGATTTTTCTTCTAACTAAATGAAGTTGTTCAAAGAAGAGGTATCTTTCTTTACAGATAATATTTTTTATAAAATTTCTTCTTCCAACTCCTTCAAATAATATTCAATAATAATATTTCAAATAAATTATTTTCTCCCATATAAAGTTTTTTATTATGTTAGTTTCATTACCCACTTCCATATCTTTTTTAATCAAATGGGAAACAAAACCATCGATCATGTGTACGGTGGACTACAACCTCATTAACATATGCAATTTTTCTCCATGAACCCATCTCATTGATGTATATAATGATAGATTTAATGAATATATTTCATATTTATTATATAATTATACTTTATTATATATAATATCAGATCTAACATATTGTCTTTTAATCCATTGAAAAACAATCATGTCGCTCATGTGTATGTGTCCACTACTATAAGGCCTTAGCCTTAATCCTTACTTAATCTTGATTTATTACAAGATTACACATTGAGGATATTTTTAGGTTTAGAGTTTTAGAGAATTATATCATGAAACTTGCATTACATTCCACATTTAAACAATGTGGTTACATAAAAGACAATATTCATTCTTCCCATCAACAGAAACATATTTAAAATAAAACACGGATTCTTTCTTGACACATCCTTGACACTATCATCACATCATGTACCTTTACCTTGACCTGTGAAAAACATTTCAAAAACATGGGATGAGCATAAAAAGCTCAGTAAGGGTTATAAAAATATGGATAGGTAACATGAGTTCATATATACATAAGAATGAAATCATACTTTACCCATAAAACATAGGCTCTTTAACATACCACATCAAACCATGAATAAATCATAGAAATCATAAGACATATAGGTAACTTAAGGCATTCATAACATTCTTACGTAGGGAGTAACCCTCTTGGTTACGTTTGGAATACCCATCACAGTATATTCCCTAAATCTCTTCGGAGAAAACTTAACGTTTCACTCCTTCGCGTTACCCAATGCATTGGAGAGCTATATCGGGCTCACCCGCATTTAGTTTATCACGGAACCACCCGTCTTCATGACAATTCCCAAGAACCATAACATAATCTTATCACATAAAACATGCACAAAGGAAACATAACATTTCCACCTTTCAATAATAAGATACCAATACAACACATTGATATAAATACATTATGAAAACCATTTTCAATACCAAAATAAAATAAAAGTAAATATGGTATTTATTTTTCTTTTAAAAAGAAGGTATGGCTTGTAGAGGAAGCCGAAACTCAAATAATGGTCACGGCGGCAGAGAAGTCATTGTCGCCGCATACGTACGACAAAAACATTCCCTTTTGTCGTTTAGTAAAATGCTTTGTTTAAAAAGATTCCTTTTGGATAAACGTAAAAGTAAAAGGTGTTTATACACCGTATAAAAGAAAGTTGGGTATAAAAAAAATATGCCTCAATGAAAGGAGATTGAGACGAAGTCCTATACAAAGATGGTATCCTTGGATTAAGGATAAATCAGTTACATAACTGTGTGTGACAAACGAATACACGAAATATAAGTGGGTATTAAGTGTAAAACAATCAGAGGACATTCACAAATAATCATAGAACGACATATTCAAGGTGTATAAGCTTATCCCAAAGAATCGAAATTGGGTTAAGAAGTTCCCTTGCAATAATTAGACAGCCTAACGGCGTCACTTCAAAATTCAGAAAAAAAGTTGATGAGAGATAAAAAGGGTATCTCATCACATCGACATAAAATTTACATCAATAAGGATATATAAGAACATATCCCAAAATAATATTATGTGAATTAAAATACATAACAAAATAAGTCTTTTAAAAAGAAGAGGGTGATAGGTTCCCTTACCGATATGGGAAACATTCGAAACGTACACCCCATAAAAGAAGGGTTATAAAATGAAGATGTACATACCCATAAATGAGAGTGTATTTCACAAATTTTAAAATAATGGGAAGTAACTACACCACACAAAAGAAAATAGTGTCCAATTTAGCATGAATCTTACGGGAATAAAAAGTGAGATGAAAATCCCCTTATGAAAAATCGGCAGCCTAACGGTGCCACTTAAAATTTCCAAAAATGGGGTTATGAGATCAAATAGGGTCTCTCATAACATGAAAATAAAAGTACAGTATGAGGAATATAAAATAACATCCACAAACATAAGAAAGATGACCTTAAAAGAAATGACATAAAAGAGAGTACTTAAAAAGAAAGAGAGGGGTAGGATCCCTTACCTCGGGTCCGACTTGACTCGATCATTCTTTAACGTCCTGAATAATAAACTTGAGTTAATTTCCAATTTATTAAGAACTTTTTTCTAGTTCATTATTCCTTTTAGATCACTTATTGACATGTTATAAACATTATGTAATCATTTAAGTTAATAATGTTTGTTTTGTCGATATTTGGTTCTGAAGTCGAAAGTGGACTTCTTACAATTACATGTTGTTCGTGTGGTCAAATGTTCATTATATCCAGAATTATATTCATGATTTGGATATCATATATATCATATATATCCAGAATGCACATGTATTTATAATATTACATAATCATTTAGAGGCAAGAAATGAAATGCACTGTTCATGGAGACGGTAAGCCGTACGTACGCATGAACGCTACTTTCATTTCTATGTCATATTAATGGAATTAAAACTAAATGAGAGGTATGTATTTTTTAATTCCAGAATTATATTCATCATTTACATGTATCATTCATCAAATATATCCATTATATACATGAACTTATAATAGTACATTACATTTGGGGATAAGAAATGAAATGCACCGTTCATGGAGACGGTAAGCCGTACGTACGCATGAACGCTACTTTCATTTCTATTTCATATTTTTTATGGAATGGAATAATAATGATATAGAGGTATATTATAATTCCAGTATAAAAACATATATAATAACTTTAAATCCATCCTTTATACGTCCCACATATGGCATTAACGAATCACATCACTTTGAGGGGGCAGTAGTCCACACTTCCTTAAATGAAGATATCGTGTTTACCCATAATGGAAACCATAATGGTATGCCCAAAATGAAAAATACAGAAGCATGAGGAAATAATAAACATATTATATATCATATATAAATATAGTGTCATCTTAATGGCCACCTTTGAAGGTGTTAAAATAATGTTAAACAATCATCATTTCGGGAGGCCGAAATTCGCCATCCACGGAAATAGTATGTTCTTTAACCATTAGATGTAGGTGTGTGAAATTGTAGCTCGAATCCTTCTTATAACAACATCCTAGTATATTTAAGATACTGGAGTTGTTACAAAAGAAATGAATAAAAAGAGTTTAGGGTGTTGGAGAAGAAAAATAAAACAAAAGGACTTAAGTGAAGACATTACCTTAAAATCGGGTAACTCCCTTTGGTTTGAGCTCAAAGGCTTCCTTGGGGTGACTTCTGCCCAATGTGAGGCTTCAAGGAGTAATATAGGGAAGTGTAGAGACAAAATGGGAAGAGTTTGGCCGATCCAAAGGCTTTGGGAGTGTGGGTAAGGAGGTAGAGGTGGGGGCCCTTTATAAGAGGAGAGGAGGGCACTCTTGTAATGTTACAAACTGTTACTTTATTTTCAAAAGCGTTTCGGATTTTAAAGGTCCCACATTGATGTATTTCGAGGGTAAAGTGATAAGGGTTCGAAATACACTCATCCAATAGGTTTTGGACATGTTTTGGTCTTATATATTACATTATCTTTCCATTTTATTTAAATCATTAAATAAAGAGGTCATCGTTGCATCATCATGATGTCATAAATAATTTAATTTATTTAATGTCTACAAATTATAAATAAAATACTATGATGTAGGAAATATTTTTATCTTTCCAGTTAATATTTATAGTCAAAAATCTTATTTGTATAACCCCATGTAAAATTTTTTTTAGTAAAACATTTCATGTTTGTCTCATTTTTACTTTAACTTTAAATAAAAAGATATTAATGTCATTTTCTGACCAAAGTAGCCTCATGGGGTCCCCAAGTTGACCCATGGGTTGTACTGGTCGGCCATGACACATCCAAAGAGGTTAGGATATGTGTCAAGTTCATTTCATATTATTTAAACATTATTTTTACCTTAAACTGCACTAATTACCTCTAATCGCGATTAAAAACTTGATAAGTTACTATTCACAAAAAAATTATTTTTATCCCATTGAACCACATTTTAATTCTTAATGACAACCATGTATGTCGGATTTTTGAAATTCAAAACACAAAGATGGAAAATTTTCATTTAAACGGAAACATCAGTTCTTATAAGTACCACTTAGTGGTTTCACTATTCTTCAAAAATTGAAGTTTTTCAGAAAAAACCCAAAAAATCACCCTAAGCTATATTTGATATTCCGAATTCAAAAATGAAGTCTATTTTACAAAATTCAAAACATATAAGTCACATTAATTAATTTAATAATTAATTCCCGCTGTCAGAGAAAATAGAGTGTTTTTATGAAACAATAAGTATCAAAAGATTGACACTAGTTTAAGTCTAGTTTCAAAGTGAAATTAATTCCAACGACCACTATTGGTTTTAATGGTAAAAATATATTATAATTTAACTTTAAAACAAATTAAATAGATAGCATAATCATATAAATAAATTATATTAAAAAGAGGTTTCGAATTAAAATACAACATTTTACGCTATTCATAAAAAAATGAACTTTATCAGAATGATACAAAAATTTACACAAAGTACATTATGATGTCCCAATTCTTAAGAAGAGTTTTATTTGTTCCAAAATAATTTATAAGAGTGAAAAAAACTATATTTAATGATGGTTCTCCATCAAAAGGCGATAAGTGAACCTTTAGTGAAAACTAGGGCATATACGCCTAAAATTGAATTCTTTTCGTATTTTATGCCTTTATCATTTATTGGAAAAATGTAATAACATTTAAAAACATATATAATAATATTTTTGTTATTTATATCCATTCCCGCCAATACAACGGCTACATGTTAACTACCATTTGAAATAATATTATTTTATTATTAGAGTGCAACGTAAGATTCCAAAGAAACTCGTTGTTGCATGTTGGGTACGCCATCGAGCATAGCGTCCCCTTTAAAGTCATATTAATATTTTATTCACAAATATGGATAAATATGAAAATGTCATATTCTTTATTTACCTGGGGTGTTACATCCTTCCCCCCTTTTGGGAATTGCGTCCTCGCAATTTTTAAAATTGATCTTGGAAACATCCTTGAAAGTCCCACATCAGAACAAGAGTCGGTATAAAAATCACTTTAAAAAAAAGGAAGATAAGTACAAAGGTGACCCGAGTTAACCCATATGTAGAAAAACATGGACATGGAAGAAAAAGAAAAGGTTCATGTTCTTGAGGGAGAGTGATAGTAAACATGTCTACAAGAAAGTTAACAATAAGAAAATCACAAACTTGTGATGGGTTAAACGGTATTCGATTCCCCAGTAGGAGAAGTTAATAGACAACATTTTTGTTTTAAGTTAATTATTATTGAGGAATTTATTCATAAGGAAACATAATCACTTATCATTTTGACTTTCAACTTTTACTAGATTTCTTAATCAAACTCATATTTTTTTCAAAAGACGAGTATTTAGGGAGACTTGTTCGCATTAAGAGTACTATAATAAACTTCTAGAGAATCACCTGATACACCAAAGAGAACTATATACATTCCATATCATTAGACCTTAACCAAAACAAAAACCAAAAAGGTTATTACAAGGTCAGATAATCCAGAAAAGGATAACCCTTTAAAAAGAAAATCTATGCTTAATCTCCAACATTTGTCCAACAAAACCCAAAGTTCAACGAGGAACATCCGATAAATAATTTTTCCACAAAATTATTCAATGTAAACCAATATAAGATTGAAACAAAAATATTTGAAGGATTTAGTCACATAGTCTTCCATGTTAAATCGTAACATTTATCTCCAAACAACATAAGTTGCTCCTAATGTCTCGTATTGAAAAGTACATATCCTAATAACATATCCTCCATGATAGGTTAATCATTTTCATAAATAACCCAAAATCAACTTAACTCTTAATTCATAAAATCATATATCTAAAAATAATCAGTCAAACTAACCAGGGAATTCACGTAGTCCAGTGGTAGGTGATAAATACCAGTCGCACTTTGGTTGTGGGTTCGATTACCACAGCTCTGTCCGACGCGACGGGTAGTCACATGGTCTACGTGTTGTCCTTTTTCCAAAACTATATAATTCTAAAATCATTCCCCAAAAAGGGATAAAATCATCAAAAATAATCATAACATAATTTAACCTCAATTTTATCTCATTCCTTTCACTTTAATCATAACATATAGTAACCCATAATTACCTCAAAATTAAGGATCATATAAACCCAAATGGTTTTTTATAAATATGTCCACAAAAGAAAAGATAACTATTCCTTGAATAAAATTTTCATATATTAATCATCAGGGTTACACATAATATAAAAAGTCTTCTAATGTAACCCCATCATCAATAGAGACTTAATACTCTTAAGAATTTCACCATAACTCTTGAAGCCATTATATGTTGACAACTTACTCATTCAACATTCTTCATGATCCATTAACCATTCCTTTCCAACTTATTCCGAAATACCTCTTTCCTACAAACAAAATCATGAATCATATCCTAATATTCCAAAATAGGAAAACAATAGTCATGAAATAATACATACCTTTGATTGGTCATTGTCAGTTTATTCATCCTCAATCGGAATGGCATTAGGTATTGGTAAATGAACATTTGTACGCTCTTTTTCATCCCATTCACAAAACTTATTCATAGGACATTTGTTTTCATAATGACCATGCACACCACATTTAAAACATTTAATTGCTCCCTCAGAAAGAACTTCTTTCCCTTTCCTTGAGTCAACTAGATGCTTCCTTTTTCCATGGAAGGTTCTTGCTTTACGACCTTCATTTCCACATCTATAGAATATTTATGTCCCTTTGAAACATTTTTCTAGGTGTTTCATTCCACATCTTTGACACATAGGTTTTTTAACACACATACCTTTATAATTATTACCTGTACTTCCGAAGGGATTTGTTTCTCGCATATATGATTCCTTAGACAAATCACCAAGGTTTAGGTGGTAAATCATGACTCCAGATAGTTGGTTGAGGATAATCACAAGAGTTCTCATTATAGCTCCCACATCATTCAGTTGCTTGCTCAAAAAACTATCACAGTTTCCTTCACATCCACTGTTACTTTGGTTCCTGCTAGATCCAGCCATTTACTAAAACCAAAAAGGTCATTGTGAGTATATTAAAAAAACCATATGTACTAATGAGGAAGATAAATACTATGATATACTTACTCGTTCACATTATCTAAAACTGTGACTCTTTCTGAAATCCTAACCATTATGGTAATGCCACTTATGCTTAAAGAATACCCTAACCTCTAAAGTTATCTAAACCGACCTTTGATACCAACTATAAGTCCCCAGCCTTAAACCTTACTTAATATTGAGTTATTACAAGATTACACATTGAGGATCTTTTTAGGTTTAGAGTTTTAGTGAATAAGATCATGAAACTTGCATTATATTCCACATTTAAACAAAGTGGTTACATAAAAGAAAATATTCATTCTTCCCATCAACGGAAAAATATTTAAAATAAATCACGGATTCTTTCTTGACACATCCTTGACACAATCATCACATCATGTACCATTCCCTTGACCTGTGAAAAACATTTCAAAAACTTGGGATGAGAATAAAAAGCTCAGTAAGGGTTATAAAAATAGGGAAAGGAAACATGAGTTCATATATACATAAAAATGAAATCATACATTACCCATAAAACATAGACACTTTAACATACCTCATAAAACCATGAATAAATCATAGAAATCATAAGACATAAAGGTAACTTTAGGAATTCATAACATTCTTACATAGGGAGTAACCCTATTGGTTACGTTTGGAATACCCATCACAGTATATTCCCTAAATCTCTTCGGAGAAACCTTAATGTTTCACTCCTTTGCGTTACCCAATTCATTGGAGAGCTATATCAGGCTCACCCGCATTTAGTTTATCACAGAACCACCCGTCTCCATGACAATTCCCAAGAACCATAACATAATCTTATCACATAAAACATGCATAAAGGAAACATAACATTTCCACCTTTCAATAACATGATATCAATACAAAACATTGATATAAATACATTATGAAAACCATTTTCAATACCATAATAAAAGAAAAGTAAAACATGGTATTTATTTTTCTTTTAAAAATAAGGTATGGCTTGTAGAGGAATCCGAAACTCAAATAATGGTCACGGCGGCGGAGAAGTCGTTGTCACCGCATACGTACGACAAAAACATTCCCTTTTGTCGTTTAGTAAAACGCTTCGTATAAAAAGATTCCTTTTGGATAAATGTAAAAGTCAAAGGGGTTTATACACCATATAAATGAATGATGTGTATAAAACAAAATATGCCTCAATGAAAGGAGATTGAGACGAAGTCCCATACAAAGACGGTATCCTTGGATTAAGGATAAATCAGTTACATAACTGTGTGTGACAAACGAATACACGAAATATATTGGGTCCTAAGTGTAAAACAATCATAGTAAATTCACACATAATCATAGAATGACATATTCAAGGTGTACAAGATTATCCCAATGAATCGAAATTGGGTTGAGAAGTTCCCTTGCAATAATTAGACAGCCTAACGACGTCACTTTGAAATTCATAAAAAAAGTTGATGAGAGATAAAAAGTGTATCTCATCACTTCGACATAAAATTTACATCAATAAGGATATATAAGAACATATCCCAAAATAATATTATGTGAATTAAAAGTCATAAAAAATAAGTCTTTTAAAAAGAGGAGGGTGAAAGGTTCCCTTACCGATTTGGGAAACATTCGAAACGTACACCCCTTGAAAGAAGGGTCATAAAATGAAGATGTACATACCCATAAATCAGATTGTATTTCAAAAATTTTAAAATAATGGGCAGTAACTACACCACACAAAAGGAAATTGTGTCCAATGTAGCATGAATCTTACGGGAATAAAAAGTGAGATGAAAATCCCCTTATGAATATTCGGCAGCCTAACGACGCCACTTAAAACGTCCAAAAATGGAGTTATGAGATCAAATAGGGTCTCTCATAACATGACCATAAAAGTACAGTATGAGGAATATAAAATAACATCCCCAAAAATAAGAAAGATGAGCATAAAAGAAATAACATAAAAGATAGGACTTAAAAAGAAAGAGAGGGGTAGGATCCCTTACCTCGGGTCCGACTTGACTCGATCGTTCTTTAACATCCTGAATAATAAACATGAGTTAATTTACAATTTATTAAGAACCTTTTTCTAGTTCATTATTCCTTTTAGATCACTTATTTCCATGTTATAAACATTATGTAATCATTTATGTTAATAATGTTTGTTTTGTCGATATTTGGTTCTGAAGTCGAAAGTGGACTTCTTACAATTAGATGTTGTTCATGTGGTCAAATGTTCATTATATCTAGAATTATATTCATGATTTGGATATCATATATATCCAGAATGTACATGTATTTATAATATTACATAATCATTTAGAGTTAAGAAATGAAATGCACCGTTCATGGAGACGGTAAGCCGTACGTACGCATGAACGCTACTTTCATTTCTATGTCATGTTAATGGAATTAAAACTAAATGAGAGGTATGTATATTTTAATTCCAGAATTATATTAATCATTTAGATGTATAATTAATAAAATATATCCATTATATACATGTACTTATAATAGTACATTACATTTGGGGATAAGAAATGAAATGCACCGTTCATATAGACGGAAAGCCGTACGTACGCATGAATGCTACTTTCATTTTTATTTCATATTTTTTATGGAATGGAATAATAATGATATAGAGTTATATTATAATTCCAGTATAACATCATATATAATAACTTTAAATCTATCCTTTATAATTCCCACATAAGGCATTAACGAATCACATTACTTTGAGGGGGCGGTAGTCCGCACTTCCTTAAATGAAGATATCGCGTTTACCCATAATGGAAACCATAAAGGTATTCCCAAAATGAAAAATAAAGAAGCTTAAGTAAATCATAAACATAATATATATCATATATAAATATAGTTTCATCTTAATGGACACCTTTGAAGGTGTTAAAATAATGTTAAACAATCATCATTTCGGGAGGCCGAAATTCGCCATCCACGGAAACAGTATGTTCTTTAACCATTAGATGTAGGTGTGTGAAAGTGTAGCTCTAATCCTTCTTGTAAAAACAACCTAGTATAGTTATGATACTGGATTTGTTACAAAAGAAACTAATCAAAAGAGTTTAGGGGGTTGGAGAAGCAAAATAAAACAAAAGGACTTAAGTGAAGACATTACCTTAAAATCAAGTAACTCCCTTTGGTTTGAGCTCAAAGGCTTCCTTTGGAAGACTTATGCCCAATGTGAGCTTCAAGGAGTAAGAGAGGGAAGTGGAGAAACAAAATGGGTAGAGGATGGCCGAGCCAAAGGCTTTGGGAGTGTGGGTAAGGAGGTAGAGGTGGGGGCCTTTTATAAGAGGAGAGGAGGGCACTCTTGTAAAGTTACAAAATGTCACTTTTTTTTCAAAAGCGTTTCGGATTTTAAAGGTCCCACATTGATGTATTTCGAGGATAAGGTGATAAGGGTTCTAAATCCACTCATCCAATAGGTTTTGGACATGTTTAGGTCTTATATATTACATTATCTTTCCATTTTATTTAAATCGTTAAATAATGAGGTCATCGCTGCATCATCATGATGTTATAAATAATTTAATTTATTTAATGTCTAAAAATTATTAAAAAAAACTATGATGTAGGAAATTTTTTTATCTTTACAATTAATATTTATAGTCAAAATTATGATTTGTATAACCCCATGTAAAAATTGTTTTAGTAAAACATTTCATGTTTGGCTCATTTTTACTTTAACTTTAAAAAAAAGATATTAATGTCATTTTCAGACCAAAGTAGCTTCATGGGGACCCCAAGTTGACCCATGGGTTTTATTGGTCGTCCATGACACATCCAATGAGGTTAGGACATGTTTCAAGTTCATTTCATATTATTTAAACATTATTTTTACCTTAAACTACACTAATTACCTCTAATCGTGATAAAAAACTTAATAAGTTACTATTCACCAAAAAATTATTTTTATCCCATTGAACCACATTTTACTTATTAATGACATCCATTTATGTCATATTTTTGAAATTCAAAACACAGATATGGAAAAATTTCATTTAAACGGAATAATCAGTTTTTATAAGTACCACTTAGTGGTTTCACTATTCATCAAAAATTGAAGTTTTTCAGAAAAAAACCAAAAATTTACCCTAAGATATATTTGATATTCTGAATTCAAAAATGAAGTCTATTTTACAAAATTAAAAACATATAAGTCACATTAATTAATTTAATAATTAATTCCCACTGTCAGAGAAAATAGTGTGTTTTTATGAAACAATAAGTATCAAAAGATTGGCACTAGTTTAAGTCTGATTTCAAAGTGAAATTAATACCAATTACCACTATTGGATTTAATGGTAAAAATATATTCTAATTTCACTTTAAAATCAATTCAAAAGATAATCTAATCATATATATAAATTATATTAAAAAGATTTTTTGAATTAAAATATAACATTTTACACTATTCATAAAAAAATGAACTTTATCAGAAAGATACCAAAAATTTACACAAAGTACATTATGATGTCCCAATTATTAAGAAGAGTTTTATTTGGTCCAAAAGGATGTATAAGAGTGAACAAAACTATATTTAATGACGGTTCTCCATCAAAAGGCGATAAGTGAACCTTTAGTGAAAACTAGGGCATATACGCCTAAAATTGAATGCTTTCCATATTTTATGCCTTTATCTTTTATTGGATAAATGTAAAAACATTTAAAAACATATATAATCATATTTTAGTTATTTCTATCCATTCCTGCGAATACAACGACTACATGTTAACTACCATTTAAAATAATATTATTTTATCATTAGATTGCAACGTAAGATTCCCAAGAAACTCGTTGTTGCATGTTGGGTACGCCATCGAGCATAGCATCCACTTTAAAGTCATATTAAAATTTTATTCATAAATATGGATAAATATGAAAATGTCATATTCTTTATTTACCTGGGGTGTTACAACTACATCCTCAACAGAGCGATTTGATAAGTTAATCATTTTATATTGAAATATATGGTACCAAGATTATATTTAATTAATATGTCGTGTATATATATTAAAATTTTCAAAATTGTTAATTGATATTTACCTTTCTTTTTTCTACTCATCAATAATATTGAAACTATGTTTATTCGTTCGTAGGACCTAATGTCTCTATGAACAGTGCAATTCATTTTTTCTTTATAACTTTTATAGATTACTATAAATAAATATAAAATTAATATATATGATATTTATAACATGGATAATATTATTGAAATTATGGAACCATGATTAAAAAATATTCTGAAATCTACAAACCAAAATATAAATTAAAAAAACTGTTATTACATAAAACAATGATTTTAATGAATAAATATTTATGAAATGGGGATAACAGAGACCAAGAAAATCCTACATGGTATGGTATATATGAGAATTATTATTTAATAAATTTATTATAAAACTATATTAATCAAACTTTATGTTCATATGTGTATGAAGAATGACTAGAATTGAGATAAGGGATTTTCATTTCTATTGAATTTCCACGAGAAACATTCAATATTGAAAACATATGTATTTGGTGTGGTTAATATACCACCAATGAATTTATAATAGTATTATTATCATAAAAATTATGGTATATATATCTATATAAGGTTATCTTTTTAATAGGGATTATTATTCGAAAATTACTTATTTGGTAATGGTTTTATGTAACAATCCCATTATTTGTGGGGATTGTCTGTGATTAATTTTCTAATAATGAAATACTATTATCTACCTATCAAAATATTAAATAATTATCTTGTCATATAGTTTCATCAAGATAATACATGTTTTAATTTATTTTTCATCTCATTATGTACTCATGATTATGAAAATTGTTTTTTATGGAAAATTGAAATTATTTCGCTCTTTTATCTAAACATATTTGTCTTCTAAATCCATGTTTTCTATAAAATGGTTTAAAGCATGTTTTACTATTCCCAAATGATTTCTTGAATACATTTTCACCCATATTTTAATTTTGATAAAATTGTTTAAATTGAATCTTCTTGTTATTTTCTAGAAGAATAACTCTGACATTTTACTGAAAATGATAAAGGAATCTTTGTTTTAATGAATATGAAATGAATAGTATTTTCCACCATCGAGAAAACACATTGATTTAAAGATAATTTAATGAGTCTATAAGAATAATTTCAATTAATTTTTTTATTTATTATTTAATAAATATTTAAACGTTATGTTAGTGTATTGAAAGATAAAATGATATTTTCCTCAAGAAATTTCCCAAGTGATCACTGAAAACCATTTTCTGTCTAAGATGTCATCCATTTACATTAAATAATCTTTAGTGGGTATATGATCCAATGATACCCTACATATTATTTCTCTATATCATTTCTATTTATGATTACAATATGTTTATGAAACCTATCTCATTTCCGAAAGATATACTATAATTAATATATGAAATGTTCATGAAACCAATTTCATTTCAATAGGTTATGTCATGATGAAATTATTACAAAACCCATTAAATTTAATGTTATCTAATATTATGAATATTTTATGATATTTTGTTACACATAGGTATTATATTAATTATGTAATGGGTGGGGCCTATATCTTTATCCACGTCATTAGGTAATGATTGATACCTTATGAGATAAACAGGGCTGGAATAGGGAGGGAACCCAATTTAGTAAGGGAATTTTCCCCTATTATATTCTCTGGGGTGAACCTTGACTATAATTATAGGCTGGGTAGTGATCCCATTACACAATGTTAGCCTTGTAAATGAGCCTTCAATATTAAGGAAATGAATCTATATGCTTGTGTTTAAGATAAAAAACGATTTACTGTACGTTTTTATGCCACCATGGATCATGTTATTTGATTATTTTATGACTCACATCTTATTAAGTGCACTGATTTATTCCATCACTCGTATTTATGGTATTTGATTTATAGGGTATGATTTTCAAATATTATTTTATGGTTCTCATAACCTTGTTCTCAAGTTATTATTATGTTATGATTGATATCTTCCTTGTTTACGCTTACTTAGCATCAGAGGTCATACATTCTTAGGCTTATATTCCTTATTGTATGAATAAATTTATTATTTCTAATGCATCTAAAATGACCTCTAGTTATGAATAACTAATTTGGAGTTGATGTGAAACACTTGTGAACTAGTTGATTATGTCTCCATTTTCTAAATTCTCAATACTTATGCCATTCTTGCATATACTATTTTTTATGTAATTAATATTTATTTATAACATGTGTTGTCTATATAGGAAATGTATTGATAATAATAGGAAGGAACCAAAACAACCGACCATCATAAACAATTAAAAATAGGAAAAAATGTGAATATTCATTGTGGAATTTAAATGAATATGAAAGAGTTTCCAAAATAAAAAGATAAAACTATATAAAGTCATAAAAAATTCAGAGAATCTTGGGGGTGACAATGCTGATCAAATAGAAAAGACTGTTTCATGATCACCTCTATAAAATGAACTCTACAATCATGGTTTATTGTATTTCATAACCATTAACACCATCCGAAGACACTATAGAATCCAATTCACTAGGACAATAAGCATTTTTTGTTATTGATAAACTAAAATTTGTAGATGAGGGCCACATGAAAATAGAATTAATCCAAGGTGGCCCCAAATACAAAAACCGTCATCATGGAGAATACATGTCCAAAAAAATACTGTAGGTGAGTTAATTTATAGTGGTGGTTACAAATGAAACACATTTTCCTATTAAAATGGATATATATAACGTGTAGGTAATATATTATGGGATTCATTGATTTTACATGGAATAGATGGAATTGAGGATACGACGCCATAAGAAAAATGATCTGGAAAAATAACTCCTCATTACAGAGATACACACTAATAGTGCTATAAAAATTATAAAAAGTAATAATGAATTATTATATTATAAAATAATTTATCTATGTAAATGAAATTATAAATAAAATTTGGTTCCCTTATTAAAGATATTTTGATTCAAATATTACAAAATTTATATGGGTTATACTTCATATCCAAGAGTAGAATAATTTCTATATAAGATATACATATTTGTCATTATATTATAGGTGGGTCTAATATAGATATCTAATACATTGGATAAATATGTATCTCTTATGTAGAAATTATTCTACTCTTGGACCTCAATGATTAATTAAAAGAACTATACTTAAACACTATTAATATGTTCATAACACTCTACATAAGACTTATAGATATATTCATAATTATATATGTTGTCTTAATTTATTTTTTTCACAAATATATTCATATATTTAATTTCATTTAGCTATGTTTACAAAATTTTATTTTACATATTATTATGTTTATGTCACATTTCAATGTTTTTATCCTTATCTAATGTTTTTAATATGTTTATACTTTAATAAGACATGGTATAAATTTTAATTCTTGATGATAATTTTGAGGTTCTATGTCGACATATCATTCCTTATGGAAAACTCATATCTTTCCAGGATCTTTTTAATGAAAAATTTCCCCCATATTTATACCTTATTTCATGCTTCAAGTGTCTCCCACTATATCTCGTTAAGAATTATTTACCTTATTAAGTGTTTTATATCACCCTTTTTTTGTATTAAATTACCTGAGTTATTAATAAAAGTATTATGTATGATATTCTTATAAGGATAGTGTATAATTTTTTTTGGTTATGTTGAATAAAGAATGATTAATATGAAATTTATGTCTCCAATCCCAAAAAACAGTAAAAATATATGTTTTGGGTTGTGATTTATTATTAGACATAATAAATATTCATATAAAATGCTGAAAAATATACATATGTTATTGTTAGGATAGCTCAAGAGTTTTCGAATCAAGTGCATTTTAAAGCCAGATCTTGGAGTGCGATTATGGGGTGATTTAATCCTTACACAAGAAAATATAAAATTATCAAAAAAAATTTCTATATTTCAAAATACATTTTAATTCCATTGAACTTTATATATCATCTATATGTACATTTAGGTACTCACTTGGCCAAAATAATGATGAAAAAGAGTATAATATTTCCCTATATAAACTTTATCGGTCCCTATATTAGAGAAATTACCTTGAAAACATTACTTATTCTACTAAATAAGATAAAATAGTATTTTAAATAATTTATAATTTCATTTTGAATCATAAAAAAAATTAAGTTCTAGGATTTATAGAAATAAATTTGAAACCCTTCACATTTGAGAACCTATTTAATAATTTAAATATTATATAGTGATGTTAAATATTATTCCACTGTTAAATGGAATATAAAAGTGTTCAATTTATATTTAATATGGGAAATGCATAAAGGGGAACCCCAATTTTTTTCTAGGTTATTTTCTAAAAAATATTGAACATTCTACCATTTTTTAACACTTATGGTTATTTTCAAACCTAAATGGTTACAAACATGAACTGTGAGATTATGAGTCCAGTGTTATACTTTAAAATTATATAATTCATTAAATACCATTCTCTATTGTCCCGTGTTATGTTTCCTAAATGATTTCATTACCATTACATACTCTATTACATCAATACGTGTGTGCATTGAGTTGTTAAGGATTCATATCAATGTTGGGGATTTGAAATATTTCATATTTATTTATATGTAGTTTTGGGTTAGTGATTCTTTGAATTATAATGAATAAGTGGGTGATATAATCCCAAAAATATAAAAAAACATATTATTTAAGTAATTAAAGGGGTGTGATTATATTCATGTGATGTTTTGATCATTTCAATGATATTAAATGTTTTTATTTTCATGGTATTTTTTTACAGTATTATTTAAATTTTAATAATTCAATATCACATTTAAAACTATTAATAAATTTGAAATGGAATAATACAGAATTTTGAATGATATAGAAATCACTAGACTATTTGATATGAATGATCATTTTAACTAAAATCATAATTTAGTAATTACAGCTACTACTATCATATGTTATTTTTGGTTTCATACTAGATAAAACCATCTTCTAAGGGATATAATAAATTTGTGAAATTATAAATGATTTTGAAATTAAATAATAATAGGATAGTTAAATTTAATCCTAATTCAAATTATTATTTTTACCTAAATTATAAGTCATATTTCTTATAAAAAAATAAATTTTATTGAATTATATTTTTTGCAATTTATTCATAATTATCCTTATAATGTTTTTTAAAATATAGGGTTTTGTTTTTTTAATTTTTGAGGGTTGTAAATCTTGATAATATTTTTTAATGTGTTTAAAGATAGTGAGTGTGGATAAAGGTAAATGTAAATAAAATTCTTGATGGATGGAAAAAGCTATGTTCCATTTATTATTTTCTATTCTAATTATAAGATTAACATTTACTCAAACAATGTTTCTTGTAGCTCATATACATTTTTTATTATTCTTCCATGATATTTGAATATATGTTTCTTTAGGGTCAAAATTATTGAATTGAAACAAAATGAAGATATAATGAAAATGTTATAGATTATAAAGATGATATAAAATGGTAATCATATTAATAAAAATATATTTAGTAAAACATTAAAGGATCATTTGTATGTATGAATAAAATATTTATTTTATGATCCTTGTCTTGATGATTAATTTAAATAATCTGATATTAGTGATTGAAATAATTAAATAATTTTTAATTGATTAAATCATTATGGATGAATTGAACCTTTTTTTCTTGTATTTTTATTTTCTTCCTACTCCATAGTGATCATGGTTGGGTTATCAAGTGGGGTGTTTGATGTAGAATGAGTCTAGGATTATATAGTTTCTCCTATAACAACATTGTTCGTATATGTATCATTTTTCATTTTAATTCCACACACTCTACATAAAGAAGTTGGGAGCACCTATCTGTAAGATGAAGCTGTTTTAAAAAATTATTTAATTGGAATTTTATTTTATGGTAGAGGTAATATATATATTATTTTTATAATATTTTACCTGGATCTATGTGCTATATTTTGAATGATCTATAGTGTGCATGGGAAAAGTATTACCTGAATTAGGTGATTAATTTATTTTTAAATTATTTATTGGATATTTATTATTATTCATCCATATTTTCAAGATATGTTTTTGGGTGGATCCGACTATGTATGATTTTATGCTCTCACATATATCTCTTCATGCTCATAAGAGATAGATAGGGATTGAGCTGGATAATACAAGTTTAAGGAGGAGTTATCATCTATAAGAGTTGATGTTGTAATACTGTTTGTATTCAGGTCATGAAATATCAAATTATAGTATGGTATTATTCTATTTTATTTTATTTATTTCATTTTTAGTTATTTATAATTTCATTATAATTTGAGTTTCTTTCTTCCCATATACTTAAATTTTATAATCATGGTGATAGAATACGAATCAAAACTTATTGACGGAGGGATTTGTAGTTACTCCTATATTCACAATAGTATCTGGTTGGGTATAAGTTGTGGTCGATCATGAAAATGTGGTATTAGATATTTTGGAAGATAGAAATAATAGTTCGTAGAGATAGTCACTACTGAGGATAGAATGGAATGGTATAGAAACAATATTATTTGATCATAGTATGTAATGTAATCAGGGGTGTCTATCTAACATAAATTATTTTAGGGCCCCTATGATCTAACGAAATGTTACTTTTATTAAACATACTATGTGAACCGTTTTTCTTTCAATGTGGAGACTATTTTGAGTATAATTCTTCATGATTTTCTATATATATTTTTGAAATTTGCTAATAATGGGAATTAATATGAATCTTAATTAATAAACTTTAATTAATCATTTTATAGAATTTGAATGTGCCTAAATTTATTTTCTTATGTTGGTATGGATCCAGTCTACTGAACTTGTAAGGTCCATTCTAGAGGGGATTCAAAGGATACGACTTTAGATTTTTAAATAGCTAATGATAATTAATATTAATCATTAAATAATATTATTTCACAAGTTATATATTTGTTGACTTTAATAGTAGTAAAGATCAATATCTATTCAAAAAATTATGTCATGGTTGGAAGAGATAGATAGTGATTTCCAACTAATCCAAGAGAGAAAATTGGATTCCATTGGTTGTAAGTATGTTATGGGAATCAACTAATCATTGGTGGATTCTATTCAATAAATATATTTAGGATCAATAATTATCATTGAAAAAATTCTCGAGTCCATCCTTGGTCTTATTTCTCTATCTGACCATGATAATGGGGAATCTATAATTGATTCTCTCCCTATTCTAGTGAAGTTCTAGAGTAAGATGTGTTTTTATTTTATTCATTCACCTTCTCTTTTAGTAATAATTAATGTTATAGAAAAATACCACTATAGGATGGGAGTTTTGAGGACTCACTATAGAGTAGGGTTTTGGATATAGATTCTTAGTTTCATTGTATAAATAGTTTTTATAATATAGAGATGAAGCATTATTTCTTCATCTCATTTTACCAAATTATAATGTTCTCATTAACCCTCTGAGGGATTGATGTTTATTAAATTTCATGTTGAGGTTAATTACTTTTAAATAACTAGATTGTGGGTGCTCTCATTATTCAGTGAGGAACTAGATGCTTATTTTAGATGTAGCCACTAAAGAAATTTCATCTATGATAGCTTCAGCAACAGTATATGTGTTAGGCTTGGTTCAGTAGAAATGAAATACATAGGGATGTGTAAAAACTAATTATTCCACTAAAATATTAGGATATGGAGGGGGATATATCTATGGAGGATGTATCTAATAGTTTTATATTTTTCATTGAGTAAGAAACAGTTAGATACATGCACTTTTTTCTAGCACTACTTGAGACATACATTTGGTCTTCTGTCGTCTATTTATATTCTACATAGGTGTATACAATATTTTATTTGGGAGCCATATAATCATTCATTTCACTCAACCAAGTAATACCACTTGGACATAAGGATGAGTGACTTTAGATTCAATTACTATTAACTATTTCAATTGTGGGTTTCATTATCTTCTATGATGTACATATATGTTGAGAGATAATTCTAGGAAAATAATTATCTTTTGTATATTTTCAATATTTTCAAAGATATCGAGATGATGTATTCCTAAAAATGGAGTATTTAAATTCAATGTATGATATTATATGTTGCATTAGAAAGTGAGTTATATAAAATGATGTTGGGGAAGATTTTTCCTATTCATCCGTTAGTGAGATTACCATATGGATCCGAGGTGTCTTAGTCCATATTATCCATGTCAATTGAGTTCATGTTGAGTTGATCTATTTTCCAGATAATTGAATTTAATATGGATGTGGAATTCTGTAATGATATCTATAGAAACCTACTATTCTCATTCATCAATATTACATATTTTTATATGAATATTCATTACATTACAAAACACATTCTTATAGAAAAATGTTTAGTACCTCTAATAACATGGAACACAATATTCCTAATACATGAAATATCTTTAATGTCTATAATAATTTTTTTACCCATTTACTATTACAATATAAAAACCATTATTTATGACATATGGATAGGGAAAAAATGAACTGGTGATCTTGGATGCTCGTTAAAGGTAAACAAGGGAGATACAAAATCATAACATGATCATAAGTGTATAATAACCTTAGAATAAAATTTGAAGACCATAAACTATTTATGAAATATTATAATATTGAATAATTGAATAAATATTGTTTTTTATTATACATGAATCATATGTGAATCATTGAACATGATCCATGATAGCATATCATTATAAGAAGATATGAAATTGTGGAATACTGATAGGCATAGAAAATATTTTCCATAGTAGCCAATGATAACATCTAATGATATCAAAGAAGAATGGGTTTTCTCCAAAATATATCAAAGTAGTACTAGTTTTCTATGAATACCATCATAGAAGAAAATGTTTGTAATAAGACTAGGTTCCCTCTCTATTCCAATCCTATCTATTTCATGAGATATAAATATTTACGCAATGCATTGGAGGGATATGTGGGTTCCACCCTTGTCAAAATGAAATCCATATTCATGTGTTCCACAAGATCATAAAACATTAATCATTTAATAATATAAGAAAATAAATTGGTTTCATAAAAATTTCATCATATCATAACCATTGTAAAAGGTATAATATTCATAATCATTTCATCATTTCATCAAACCATAACAAGTGAAAAAATAAGCAGGTTTCGAAACAATGTTATCATCGTATAAACCGTGGAAGAGAAGCATTTCTAATAAAAATATTGTCATCATTTACCATTTATGGATATAAAAATAACGGTATAAAAGCTTCATATACCCATTAAATGATATGTTATATCAAAGGATGTCATCTAAGATGAAAAGTTATTTTTCAAGATATATCACATGGAACGTTTCTTAAAGAAGATAATTTTTCTTAGAAAACCACCTTTAAAAAAAATTCAAAATTGTTTTATTTTAAAATAAATATTTAAACATATAAAAGACTATTTATAATTAAATTAAAACATTTCTTGAGGAAAATATTATTTCCTATTTAAAAACACTTTTCAATACAAAACATTTTCAAAATCATCTTCACTTTGAAATCCTTTCATTAAAATATTAAAAAAATACAAAAATTTAAGGAAAATATATTCTTGGGAATGATATTTGAAAAAAATTATTGGATTCTTGAAATCAATGACATATCATGGTAGTGAGAAATAATTTTCATGTCATTCATGAAAGAAATAAATATTATTTTTACATTTTTTTTTGTAAAAGAAAAAGGCCCATGTTTGAAAAAAATCATGATTCCTTTAAAAGAAGTAAAAATAAATTATTATTAATTTAATAAATCATTTTTAAAATATTTAAAATCCTTATTAAAACCATTTTATAAAACATTGTTTTGAAAGAGTAATAGTATTCTACCAAAGAGTCAAATGGAGATGATTCTTCCAAAAAAACATTTTCTCAATTATGTTAAATACCAAAGTGTGGAAAAATTATAATATTACATGAAAATATTCTAAATAACAGTAGGAGAATAAATGTAAGGATAATTAACAATTTAATAATAAAATATTTCATCATTGGAAGCATAAACATACAAAATAAAGATAAATAATGAGATTATATCATAAAACTGTTTCTACATTATTAATATTGAATTCCAATACCCATGGAAGAATAAACTTAAATAAAATATTTATTATCATTAAAATAATCAAACTCACATTATTTCATTTCAAAGGGATAGTATATACATCATGAAAAATACATGAGTGGTGTTTTTTATATCTTTCTGAAATAAAGAAGAACAACAAATCTCTTACCACAAGTATTGACTTCCTTTAAACACACTCAAAACACCTATATAGTAAATGTAATATCATTATATATATATATATATTTATATATATATATTTTATATACCCATACATAAATATTTAAAACCATACATGATATAATTATGTCATTTTATTACTGTTTCATAATAATTCCATGTTAACGTCGCGTTTTTGGTAATAACTGTTTTGTTTTTGGTATATTTATTTAGTTTTTATTCTTGTAACAATTACATTAATCATGGTTCAATAATATATAGAATAATAACAACAATAAAAAATAATTATAATATTTATACATAAATTAAAATTTAAAGACCAATCATGAATGATGGTTTTGAGAAATGAAATACATTACGATCTTGGAGATGCAAGGTCGTACATATACATTAGTAATATTTTTATTTTCCATAGATCATTATAGACTAGAGTTAAGTTATATATTATCTGTAGATAATTATAAAAATATCATAAAACAAATAATATTTTTTTATCCATGTCATCCATGTGGTGTGGTGCTGAAAATAGATTCACATCTCTTTATGATGGATGTTGTCCATACGTACTCGAATGACATTTTCATCTTTGAGTGGGTAAACAAGAAGAATATAATATAAAGTATTATCATTTATGAATAATAAATATGTTATTACAATCATAATTATTTCATTAATATCACATGTATTTATCATCACTATCTTCTATGTAAAGCAATATAGAAAAACAAATCATAACACTTCGCGAGGAGGTAGTCTGTCGTACAAACGATCGATTTGATCGTATCCTGTATAAAATGTAATGTAAAAAATTTATATATGATATAATAAATAAATAAGTTTAATTATGTTTTATATAATATATATATATACTTTAAATCCATCATCATACCTAACTATGATAGGTGGTAAAGGAAAAAACGAATGACATAGGTTCACAAGGCGGTAGACCTCTGTACAGTTGACTGGTGATTTCTTAACACATTTTTTGAAAATTGGAATTTAATAAAGTCATTAATTTAACATAAATTAATCTATTTATATGTAATATACATATTTTATTTTGTAATCATTTCTCAGTAGATATTTAAGGAGGTGTATAAAGAAATAAAATAAAAATAATACTTGAAAAATGTTACCTCTTCTTTGGGTAACCTCCTTAGGTTTTCACCAAAAGCATCCCATGGTTGGATTTCTTCTAAAATTGAGGATTTTATGATGATAATTTGGAAGTTATAATTTTAGTTGGAATTCTAATGTTCTATAAAATCGGTTTTAATGTCTGAATACGGGAGGAGAGTTAGTGTCCATTTATAATTGAGGGGAGTGGCCCCCTTGAAATGTTTTGAAAAGAAAAAGGTGTGCCATGGTTTTCTATGTAGAAAAGCAACAAATAGGGATTATTATTGATAATTAGAAATTATTGAGTATAAATATTTTTATAAAATAGATTATAGAAATATTTTAGATCATTTTATCCCTTATCCTCTTAGTTTAACCTCCCGGTTAACCCATTATAACCTTAACTGCATATAATATTTTTTACTATTTTTACTATTTTTTCCAGAAAAACAATTAATTTAACCTTATTGAAAAGTATAAATTATTATGATTCCAAATACTGAATACAAATTTATAAATTTAATATATAGAATTTTAAAATTTTAATTTTAAATTAATCTCATAGATGGGATGAGAAAAGAGTCTTTCAAAGAGATAATGTACAATAGTTTAGAATATTTATATATCCAATATCACTATGAAATTTATTAAAATGAACTAAATTTTATTAATACATATATATATTTACAAATTTAACTTTAAAGGTGATTTATAATGTAATTTTTATTTATATATAAATTAAATGAATATATAGTTTTCAATTAAAATTCAGTATTTTTCACTCGTTCTCAAAAGAAATTTTCCTTTCAGAAAAATCTCAAAAATTCAAAATATTATATTTTTTACATGGTGATATAAAAAATTAAGTAATTTTTTCAAAATAAATTATATAAAATTATGAAAAATTATATTTACAGAAAAACTCATAGATGGAATGAACTAGAGGTTTTCATGCATGGAATTTTTTGAAGCACTATATGATTCTATGTTAACTATACATTTAATAATAATGAAATTATGAATATTATTTCAATTTAATTGATATAAAATTTTTAGATATAATTTATAAAATTTATAATTATAGATTATTTAAATTATTAAAATGGGGAAACATTATTGAAATTAAAATTAGTTTTAAGAGAACCCAATTTTAAGACACAATAAAATACAATACATAAATCTAATTTAAAATTGATTAAACAGTAATAAATTCTATTAAATTTGACTAAATAATAATTATGTGGCATTAAAAGATATTATAATTTAAATTAAATTATTTATTGATAATAAATGAGAGTTTTGAAAATTCAGTATTCATCACTGTTGACTGAAAAATCATTATTTTCTTAAAAATCCCAAAAACCCAAAATTTCAAAATATTTTAATTTTGATATGGTGATTTAAAAAATAATGTTAATTTTAAAAAAAAAATTTATTTATTTCTCAATAATATTTTCTCTTAAAATGGAATATGATCATTTTTATGTAGAAAATATTTTTGGATAAATATAATCACATTATAGAAAATTTATTGATTATTTACTATGAATTTAAAAATACAATTAAAATGACAGAATAATATATATGCATGATTTATATAGTAGTTAATACTATGCATACCTGCATATTTAATGGATTGGTTAAAATGGGAATATTTAAAATAATGTTATTTCATGGTTCACTGAAACTATGTTACATGCTTTTAACGAAACTCCTCGTTGCATTTAATGTAATCTAAACTCGATGTTATGTATAATGTAAGAAATAATCTGATTTTCATGTACTAAAAAATATCAAAAATATTAAATTAATTTATAATTTATATTTCACAAAATATCATGGTGTTACATTCTTCCCCTTATAAAAAGAAATTTTCATCAAAATTAATCTTGGCCATCAAAGGATTAATATTTAAAAACTATTTCATAGAAACACATATCGTAAAAATTAATAATAAATAAATGCCTTAAAAAGGAATTTTTTGAAACATAATGTGTGCCAAAATTATCTCATAACATTGCTTACACATAAGAGAACATCATTGTTTAGTGAAAACAATGATATATAATAGGAAACTAATACCCAAATATTAATAGAGAGTTATAGAGAATATGGTTAAGAAAAAGATAATGACCACAAAACTGTAAAATAAAGGGGCCTGAAAATGGTCGCTGATATCATCAATAAATATGATAAAAGGAAGAATAACTATTTCAATATATTTTTTCTAATATTGGGTAACACATTTCCCATATGTACTAAGAAGATTTGACAATGAACATGCTTCATATATTTTATTTCATATGAACAATGTCATCATTTGGTTGTGACTTGATAAATTTTCAAATTATCTCATACTCTAAGAGGTAGATTTTTCATGTCTAGATCCTTAAATATGACCCTAAAAATAATGATATGTCATTCCTTCTATCTCACATTATAAAAAATGGTTATCACAATTTACCCAATATGGATAAATTTTCATATGGTGATGTAATATGTTAGTATCTAAAACACCATAAAAATCTCAATATAAACCATTCAATAAATGGTTATCCCTATAACTCTTCCATTAATGAAAATTAATAAAAATGGTCACTAAATTTCTCGAAATCAACATAACATTAATCCCCCATGTATCATAAATTAGATCATTATTTTCACATACCAAACACAAGAATACCTTCATTATGTATTCTATTGAAACATGATAATAACATAAATTACAATAAAACCATAAGGAAAACATACATGATTTTTCATTCATAACCTAAATCAAATATTATAGGATATATTGCTTAAATTGGAAAATGTTTTATACTCTATAAATTATAGTGTAAACCACATTGTCAACAAATCAATAACCAGTTCCAAGGTAATCAGTACAATCCAATTAAATTTATCCAGATCAATCATATCCTTATCCCAACATCATTATCTCAGCATCAGGAACATATAATGTGTTATATTTCCCTTAATAATGTGTCTTAAATGAATTTCAACTTAACATTAAATATATTTATAGTCCATCAGTACCATTGAACATAATTTGTTAAAATAAATAATGTAAAACGTATACTTAATAATCTATACACATTTCCTGGTTCTCATATCACAATCATGGAATTACAGTACATTAATATTTCAATCAATACACTTCTTTCTCAAATCATTAACTATGATTTATCAACTTATTCCTTAATAACTTTATATTTTTAAAGCTTTCCACATATAAAAAACCATTACTCGTATAACTCTCTGGATTATCTTTACAGGCTTTGCCCATATGAAATCAATTTACATAATTCCCATCCATTCACCATTTTTATGAATTATGAAGTCAACAATACGTTAGGTATAGCATTATTCTCATCCATTGAATTAACTAAAAATTTCATTACTCCTTTTAAATTACATTCATTGTTCCCTTTTTTCCACTCTCGAAACATTTTCTTATACATCTATGCCATTCCCTTAAGTGATTTTTTGCACATTCTCAACATATATGAAAAAGAATTATTACTCATTCATGGTTTCCATTACCCAAACTATAATATAAATGGATAATTATCTTCTATTATGATTATGTTAGTTTTTTAAGGTGCATAATGTTAAGAATTTATCATGATAAAAAATTAAGAATAATCACAACATCCTTTACTATCGTCATCATAATCTCATCTATTTGATCATCTGATTTTTTTGTCACATTGTTCCTAAACTCAATTCCAACATCTTTACAAAATTGACTAATACAAAAAAATAACAGTGTATATAGTGATGTTCATAGTGGGAAACCACATAATCATGAAAAATCACTTATATGATGTCTAAATAGAAAACATTATTTTTAATCCATGACACCTTAGGTTTATCCAAGTTCATTAATCATTATAATCTATTTAAATCAATTTTGATGGTTCATGAATATTTTTTGAATTTATAATTCATATCTGCATGGATTTTTAAACTTGTTTTGGGGAAATGCCTGTATTCGTGAACTATTTTATAGTTGATTCGAGATTAATGCACCCCTTTTGGATTTATTAACCCATGTTTCCACTATGATAGAGAAACATCCACATGTAAAATCCAGATAGGGATTTAATTTCGTAGAAGAACATTTCTGTATCCATTACCAAAATTATAGGACATTTTCCTATACTTTGACTAATCCATATGATTATACTTACATATATACCTAGAAATATTCATGTAAGTTTCCCATAGGGTCTCATACTGATGTTTTCTCATCAAATATTAATTTTTTTATCAGGACCTTTCATTTGATACACAGTATAGAGAACCAGGAATCTTATACCTAGACATTAATTCACTTTATATGAATATTAATTAAATTAAAAAATCACATTCCCGATGACCATAATACTTTAGTGAGTTTGGAACCATGTACCACAATCTTCCACATTCATGAATGATCATCAATGTCTCCCAAAAATTTTCTCTCTCTTTAGTACTCTTACTTAAAAAACACTCATCAAAACATTGGGAAATGAAACATAAGAAAGGGTTGTCTCGTATGCTCAGAGAGGGTAAATAGGGGATACACATAAGAATTGAATGAGAGTAATGGTATGAGAATAATAACATAACCTTTTATGACCATACCATGTATATCAAAAATTATAATATAGAATCATGGACCAATGATTGGAAGTTCATAAGACATGAATCATAAGGAAATCGAAGAACATGATACATGAGAGTATACTATTGGCATAAGAAATAAAATTGTGAAATTAACATAATAATGAAAATCTATTTTCATAGTAGTGAAGGATCACTACCAAGGATTCAGTAGTGGAATAGGTTCACATCCTAAACCATAAAAGTAGTCTTGGTTCACCCCCAATACCATCATATCTGATAATTTCCTTTACTACACAGGGTCCAACCTATATTCTAGTTGTACTTATCTCATGAAATATAAATCTTTACCCAATGAATTAGATAGAGATATAGGTCCCACAAATCTCATAATGAAATCCATATTTATGTGTTCTACAAGATCCTAAAAATCATCATATCATTATCCAAGAAATGATACGTTTTCATAAAAAAAACATTATATCATAACCTTTGGATAATAGATAAAGATTAAAATCTTTCCATTATTTTATCATAGTGTAACCCATGTAAAAATGTCGGTTTCACAAGACAATTATCATGGTATAACTCGTGGATGGGAAACATGTTTCATAAACATCATTTCAACCTAAAACATTCAAATAAATAATAAGAATTGGTTAATTGGTTCATATCCCTAGTAAATATTATGCTTCATAAAATAATGTCATCTTCCATACAAAAGGTTTTTCTAGAAAAATCAATTGTAAGGTTTCTTAGGGAAGATAAATTTCCACTGAAAATAAAATTGTGAAACTAAAAACATTTTCAAAATCCATTTTTGTGAATATAACCTTCAAATTTTATAAATTAGGAAATAAATAAATTACAACATTTCATGAGTAAAATACATTTACATATTTGAAAAAAACATTTTAAAAATAAGACATTTTCAAAATCTATTTCATTTTAAAATAATTTATTTAAAATATAATATTATGAAAAATATAAAGGGAAAAAAATTATTTCAAAATATATCTGAATAATTTTATGGGAATTATGAAATCATTGAGTTAGTATGATAGCGATAAATATCTTTTGTGCTATGAAATTTAAAAACAATTATACTTTTCACATTTTTAGGGAAAATCCAAATCGGAATTTTTTTATAATATATATGAATTTTATATTAAAAAATTTAATAGATAAAAAATATAAAAATGCATTTAAGAAAACATTTTTTTATGTTTAAAAAATTTAAAAAACCAATTTAAAAAAAAAATTTAAGAAATATTTTTTTGATCGGAGAGATAAATATATATGATTTTAAGTAAAAATATTTCTCAATTATTTTATGTTAAAAAGTGTGGAAAACAGTACCATTATATGAAAATGACATGAATTACTAGAGGATAAAAAAATTAATGAGAATTATTGTGTGAAGGATAGTAAGATTTCATCATCATAAGTATAACTATAACAATCTTGATAAACTATTAGATTGTCTCAGAAACCCATTACATCTTCAGTAACATTGAATCATTACCCCCATAAAATTATAACATTAAATGAAACATATAATATCCTGAAATTAATAATATTGAGGATATTACATGTCAAATGGGTTGTATATATGTCACAAAAAATATATTAGGGTTGAATATGATTTTGTATCCTAGAAATATGAGAGAGACTAGAAATCCCTTAAGCTATGTCTCGACATCCTTTTCACTCATTTGAGCCTCCTATATAGTAAATATAAGTTTAATATACATTTATTAAAAAACATATATATATATATATATCATATCATATATGATTTATTTTTTTCTTGTTGTTACACATTAAATAGTAATTCCATCTTAAATACAAGTTTCATGTAATAACTACGTTGTTTTTTGTAAATGTATTGATTTTTTATTTTTTACTTTTAATTTTTTCGTGGTTCCACAATATATAGAATAATAATACTGACACATGTATCATATTTATACATCAATTATACTTGTATGACCAATTATGAATGATGGTTTTGAGAAATGAAGTACATTTTGATAATAGAGATGGTGGATTGTACGAACACATGAGATACATTTTTATTTTTCAATGGTAATAATGGAAATGAGGTTATTAATATAATATATTTAGATAATGATAATAATATCATAAATATCATAAATATTATAATATTTTTTGTACATATCATTTATGTCAGGGGTGATGAAAAAATAGTCACATTGCATCCTAAAGGCAGTAGTCGATAAGTACACTAATGAAATATTCATCTATCAGTGTGTAAAAAAGGTAATAAATAAAATAATATATTAAATTTTAATAACGAAAAATATTTAATTCATTTCAGTTTTATGTAATTTATATCATATATATTTATCCTTATTAAATTCTACGTAACAAAATTAGTGAAAGATGAATCAGATCGCTTCGTGAGGGGGTAGTCCTCTGTACTCATGATTGATGTTATTATAAGCCTTATAGAATAAAATTCAAATAAAAAATTATATTATTTAATATATAATTATGTATAATTATATTATTAATATAATATATGTAATTTATATCCATCATCATACCTAATCGTGAGAGGTGGTATTTGTAAAATAAATGACATAAATTAATGAAGATGTAGCCCATCGTACACCCAAACAATGATTTTGTAAACCATTTCTTGGATTTGGATATAGTTATAGAACATTACCATAAATAAAATAATCTTAGTATATGTAAGAAAATAATTTTATTATAGAATCATATTTTAATAATAATTGAATGAGGTGGAAGAATAAATAAAACAAAAACACTTGTTGAATAAAATTATCTATTCATAAGGTAGCACCCTTAGTTTTACACAAAAAAATATATTTTTAGTCATTTTTAATGTCATTTTGACCCTAATTTTTTTTAACCCCTTAGTTCACCAATTTTACCTCAACCATAGTAATTAATTTTTAATAAATTTCAATATTTATTTTAGAAATAATTAAGTTGAAATAGTAAGATAATATAAATTATTTTGATTTAAAACATATAATATATTTAAAAAATAATAAATTTATAGAAGATGAAATTTTTAGTTTAATATTAATCATTTAGTCAAGATGAAAAACTGGGTTTTCAATGAGAAAATGCTAAAAAGACTACAATTTTTTAATATTAAATTTCAATATAAAATTGATGCAAATTAACTAAATTATAATTATATATATTTGTTAACAAATTATACTTAAAAATAAATTTAAAATTAATTTTACATTTATAAATAATCTAATTGAAAAGAAAGTTCACAATTAAAATCCTGTATTTTTCACTTTTACTCAAAAAATTAAACATTTCAAACTATTGTCAACAATTAACCGTAATCTATTTTAAACAATCTGGTTTTAAAAAATTTAATTTTTTAAAATAATTTTTAATAAATTTTATAAAAATAAATTTAAAACAAATCCTACAGACATGACAAAGAATTATGTTCTCATAAAGTGTATTTTTTTCAAGAAAAATAAGATTTTATATTGACTCTAGGTATAATTATAATCATTCTATGAATAAAATTAAAATATAATTTAATATATTCTATAAATTTCATTCAAAACAATCTTTGTTACATATGATGTTAATTAATTAACAAGGACAAACATTTTGCCCTTAAAAATAAAATTTTGAAAACCCCCTTTTCAAACCCAAAAATAATCTTATATTTAAATCAAATATAAAGTTGATTCAAACGTAATTAAGTTTCTTAAATATAACTAAATATAAATAATATTTCCTTAAAACAAAATTTTAAATTTAAATTACTTAATTTATTGAAATGAAATTATAGTTTAACAAAAAACTGTATTTTTCCTTATTCACTAAAAAATCAATATTTTCGAAAAAATACCTAAATTTCACAATAAGTTTATTTTGATAAGATTATTAAAAAATTAAATTTGATTTTATGAAATAAATATTATAAAATTAACTATAATACTTTCGCATAAATATAAATAGAAATAAATATTGAAGAAAGAATATTTTTATTTAATATAATAACTATACTAAAAATTGATTAATTATTTACAATGAATTTATAAATAAATTCATGTTGAGTATAAATATTTTATGTATGCTTCATAAATTAGCTATGATTGTTAAGGAAAACATATTTAATGTTTATGATATAACGTAAATATTTAAAATAATATTAATTAATGGTTCTGTAATGATCTGTGTCCTGTGTCATGCATGATTTTGAAGAAACTCAATGTCTTGATTAATGTTAGATAAAATAAATATTATTTATAATGAAATCCTTAATCCATGTTTCATGTAATAGGAAATATTAAAAATATTAAATTTATTTGAAAAGATATATTTGGCGAAATATTGGGTTGTTGAAATATCTTCCCTACGGTTATTGTAATGCTTCCTCCCTCACATGAGATCGTGTCGAGGATTGTGTTCTCTTCTACTATATTAAAAATAACAATTACCTAGTATAGGGTGGAACCTTCTATATTGTAGGAGATATAAAATTAGATATATTATCTACTATAAAATTGTTTTATTCTATCACAATGCACAATTTTCATAAATTGATATAAAATTTTAATGGTCGAATATTATTTACATAACATAATAATGAAAGGCACAACCATATAGTACGGACAGATTTATAATTTTGTAAACTTAGTAAAATGGTTCATAGATGATCCACATCATCTCTTAATAAGTACATCATAAATATATCTCTTCTAATACATATCTTTCATAATTACATTCTTCATAACATGGGGAAAGGTGACATAAGAAAGGGTGATCTTAGATTTAATGTATGTAAAAAAAGAGATATATAAATGATCACATAAATATATCAATTGAATAAGGGTATGAAAACATGATTTTAAATTTTTGAAACCGTATCATGCATATCAAATATTGTAATCTTGAGTCATGGAACCAAGCCTGGTAGTTTATAATACTTATATCATAATGGAATAAAAGAATATGAGTCATGGGAGAATAAAATTTTCATAAGACAATGATTTGTGGCATACAGATTAGAGTAGAAGTTTTTTTTCAATAATACCCAACTATACATCCATAAAATGTTATGATTTTCTTAACCACAAGTGTACATACTTCAAGATTGGGATAACCTCTCTTGTACTCTCTTTTTGGATTTAGTTAACATCTGATGTACCATCATTTTTTGAACATGGGATAAAATCAAATGTAACCTTTTTTGAAAATTGGTATAGCCTCCTATGTACCCACTTTTTTCAGCCTTGGGATAACCTCTCTAATTTCTTTTTATTTCATAAAAAATTAATCATTACCCAATTAATTGGAGGGATATATAATTCCAACACAACATATATCATATTTAAAATCAAATAGTTGTTGAAAAAATAACAAAAATCATTCATTAAATTACAACCTATGAAAAGTAAATGGGTTTGATAAACATTTCATTATATCATAACCTATAGAAAAAAATCCGGATTCATAAACATTTCATCAAAATATAAATAGTTGAAATGAAAAAGATTCTATAAACATATCATCCTATAATAACTCATGGAAAAGAAAAAAGTTTCATAAAAATATTATCATACTAAATATAAAATATCCATAGAAAGTATAAGTGTTCTATCATTGGTTCATATCTCTAGTAACAACATAACTAACAGCAATGATTTTCATCATATATGGAAAATTATTTTAAAAGAAAAGTTTCAACATTTCTTGACGAAAATATAATTTCAAATTTAAAATCAGTTATTTTGAATATTAAATTTTACCAAATAATAAATAAATAAGTTTCATTTAAATAATAATTTTATATATTTAATAAAAGATTCAAATAATTGGTTGATCTTAATGGTGTTGAATTCCTATCAGACTATTTATTTTAAAAAATGATTCCTTGTATATTTTCAGTAAAAATTAAAGATTTTCTTTTAATGAAATGGCAAGATTATTACAATTACAAAATTTTGAAGACAATTTAAAAATTGGATAAAATAACATTAAAAATATTATATGGATAAAAAAACTTTTTTAAAAACTTTTTTAGAGAACATGTATATTGAATAAAAAGGATTTGTGACCGAATGGAGAAATAATGTTTGTTTTCATTATAAACATTATTTTAGACTCACGAGTACATAATTGGAGAATAATTACAGTAAAAAGTGTTATTTTAATGAAATAATTAAATGATAAGATAATTAATGATTTTCATGAGAGACATATCAAAATATTATATCATCATAAACGTAATAATAATTAATCTATCTAAATAATGATATTATAACATAAAACCATTACAATTTTGGTAACATTTGAATCATAATCCACATGAAAAAAATTACATTATAGAGATATGTAAATCTAACTAATTTTAATAATAATAATCATAATAGGAATTTACATATACTATATATTCAAAATAAATGAAAAAACTAATTAATATTGCATATGTCTCACAAAAATAAAACCAAGATGAAAATACCTTACCTCATGTATCTAATTTTTTCACAAATTTATGAGACTTGGGTATAATAAATATAAATTTATTATACATATATTCTATTATAATAATCATTTTTTTAATACCATATAGGAATTGCGTTTACCATTTTGTCACTAATTTGTTAACAATTCTTTATTAAAATCATTTTTTCGGGTGATAACTGTTACGTTTTTCATGAATGTTTTTTATTGGATTGTTTTGTAAATTGAAATTTGATTATAGTTCCATTACACTTATAATTTTAATAAGTATATAAATATAATAAAAATTATTTATATATATTTTTATATTTATCAATAAAAGATAGATATAGAAAAAATTAATTACACTGTTCATGAAGACTATAGGTCGTACGAATGCATGAATGTTGTTTCAATTCTTTATATGGATGGAAAAAATAAATAGAATACTTCCTCATTATATAATATTTTTTATATAATGTATATCATATTTATTAATTAAATATAACATTATTATCATTAATTTAAAAATAAAATGAAAAATAGATGGCATCACTTCATTGAGGCAGTAGTCTACACGTATGCATGAGTGATGTCGACATTTTTAAAAAGATTATAATAAAATAAAGTATATTTTATATTACTATTTAAAAATATAATTGTATAATAAATATATTATATATATATATATACTTTAAATCCATCATTATATCCATCCATGAGATGTAGTGATTGAAAATGATTTACATTAGTCTGAGATGCAGTAGTTCATCATACACACAATTGACTACTTTTCTTCCCATTTGATGGAAGAGGAGTTCGATATTGTTAAATTCATTATAATATTTAAATGTATATATATGGAAGATTTTTTTGTTATTTCTTCTTTTTTTAATGTGATTTGAAAGAGGTGGAAGGTAAAATAAAATAAAAATCGGTCGTTAATAACTATACCTCCTCTATGGAAAACCATTTTACGTTTATAACTATAGCTATCCAACTGTGATTTTTTGATCCAAACATGGACTTAAAATCAAGGGGATTGATGTATATAATGGAATTTGGAATGTTTTGTCTGAAAAAAGGCTCTTGTTGTGCTGAAAAGAGATTATAGATGTCATTTTATAAGTGGGGGAGGGTACCCACATGGAAAGTTGAAAAAAAATTGAAAAAATTATTAACAATACAAAGGTTTCTGGATTCATATATATTCTCATTTTGGATACAAAAATTTTTTTATATATGTCTATCCAATTGTTTTTGTAAACATTAAATTGAAAAAAATACTCTTATTGTTTGGACTAATCCCCATAGTAAACCCGTTTTAGCCTTAAACCGGGATATTCATTTTTACTTTTCATTATGAACAAATTATGGGTACATCATTCTATAATATTAATAATAAACAATCCAAATATTAACTCCATTTTAGAAATTTTACTTTACTCATGTGATAAAATTTAATTTAAAATTTAACTCATAGATGCGATGAAAAAACAATTTCGAAAGAAAAAATATTCATATGTATAAAAATATTTTTATAAAATTTCATCATGAAAATAATTAAAATTACTTAAATTGAATTAATAAAAATAAAATTTAACTATTTTTACCTCTTAAACATTTATAATATTTTTTTTCAAACACTTAAAATTAAGAGAACATATTTAATAAAAATCGTTATTTTCACTATTCATTGAAAAATTAATCTTTTTAGTTTATTTTAAACAATACACTATAAAATAATTTTGAAATTTTTATTTCAAAAATAATGTTTATATTTTCAAATATATTTTATATAAGTGGGAAAAAAAATTAAAACAACATTAAAAAACCTAAGAAAAACACTTTATAAATTAATACATTTAATAAGCCTAAAACCGAATCTATTCATATCTCATACCCATAAAAATATTTTATGAATGAAAAAATAATTTAATGAATATAATGTATATATATTACAAAAAAAATTCACCAATAGTTATTAAAAAAATTTATAAACATAAAAACATAATTTTAACATAAAAATGGTTTTTCAAAAAAACATTTTTTTTAATTTCAAATGCTTTATTATTTTAATTTTTAATCAATTAATAAATTATTAATTTGTTTTATATATGTTTAAAGAGTATAATTTAATTAATTTATTAATTCATATTTACACCCTCTAATTTATGTATTAGGTTATAATTTCCACATTGAATAATAATATTTTGAAAGTAGATTACTGTTCATTTAAACAAGGTGTTTCATGTAACACAATCTATCAAAGAACATAAATTTATTTGAAATAATATATTTCACAAAATATAAAAATGATATATTCTACATAGATAAAAATATTATCTACCTTACAATTTCGTTACTCTAATATAAACAACTAAAGATACTTCGGCCTCACTATATCCTCATGTTACAATGAAGCTTCCTTAGATTTTAGGTTACATAAGAAACGTTTGATGAGGTGAGTCGTTTTGTTTTGTAGAACATTCTATCTATATGATATAGATTAAATACAAGTGTTTCCACACAATAATGATCTTATTCCAGTATTATTACCTGTGATTTCCAAAAATGTGAAGGGTTATGTATGTACTTCCTCATGATGGATACATGGAACACATCCTGAACTGGGGAGAGGTTTAGGGAAATGTTCTAAGAAATCATCCACTATCCCTCCTTGATCAAGAATCTCAAATTAGGAAATATACATAGGTTTCGTATTGATTTTCTTCATAGATTTAATAACCTTTTTCAATGGATAAATTCAAAAATACACCTTCTCAAAAAAATTAAATAGAAAATATAATCAAAAATTATGATCATATCCTTTTTATCGACTATGTACTTCCCTTGTTTGTTAATAGATCGATTTACCCTTCTATATTAGTTCATGTTCTTATTTAAGTTTCCATATCTTTATTTATCTAACATTAAGCTATCATGTCATATTTCTTCACATCTTTTATATAGGTCATTATAAGGATCCATCAAAATGACTTTGTGATAGCTATTGTTGTATGAAAACATGACTAGATGAAGGGGTTGATCCCAAACTCCATTAAAATATATTAAATTATATCTAATCATTTCATATAGTGTTTTAATGGTTTTCATAGACTGAGTATCTTTCTGAGGATATTATGATGTGATGAAACACAACTTTGTTTCGAGATCTTGCTGAAGGCTTTTCCAAAACATCAAGGTAAACCACAAATCCCAATTAGATACAATATAACATGTCGCACCATGAAACCATATTACTTCCTTAATTTATATTCTAGAACATGGATTAATACAGAAGTATAATCTAATGGTATTGAAGTGTTCTGAATTCATAAGGTGATTGATTATAAATCAATTAGAAATATGTCCTTTTGATATTTTGGGTAGTCTAACCCACAATACAATAGGGACATTCTTCTACTTCTATTATTGTATGGGTAATGGTAGAAACATCCCCTTAAATGTCTATCTATCAGAATTAAATTGCTATCATACCAAGAACCAAGATACAAACATTGAAATATTTCTCTTCATGTTTTCCAACCTAAAATATTTATTCATATCACTATACATCATGATACTTCTATAATGAGTAGGTAATGAAGAATTATGGTCCTTGTCTAATAGATCCTTTTTTAAATCTTGTATGGATAGAACACACACAATTTTCCTGAACCATATAATTCTATCTCAATAATGTTTAATCTGAATTTAATTTTTCACCTTCTTATGTATTTATACTTCTTTCTTCTAAGACACTTAATGTTAATTTGGATAGAAGTTTCAACAAACATTTGAGAAAGATAATATTTTCCTGATTCCATTAAGACTTTGATATCCATCAATTTTAAATCTTGAAATATTCGATATTTTTTATCCTTATCATGGATAAGCTAGAGTGGTCATTTTAACTAAAATCATTTTCCACCTTGTCCAGTTACCCAGAATGGAAATGAATTAAGTAGTCGTAATTTTTAATCAACTCCCACCATTTTATATGGTGTATATTGTAATGTACCAACATAGGAGACACAAAACTGATTCCTTGAGACAATTGTCCACATTGTCTCAAGGGTGACATCACCACATACCAAATATTATTGACTAGCATAAAGGGTCTAATTGTAGTACATTTGGGATACTATAACCCTAGGATTAGAGTAGAACAATGATATAAATTTTTAAATCATTAACAATAGAAGGAGATAAAAATTGAGTAGTGTAAGATGATAATAACTAATAATTAATATAATTGAACAAAAACTCATGCCTAAAAATTATACAATATAAATAAATACTCATATAATAGGTAATAAATAATCCTGAAGAATGAAATGAACAAACCCAAAAAGATATCTCCTTGAAAATCCTGAGCAAAAGCTCAGTCCTATTCTCTTCAACTCCTATGTACATGAGTAACATCACATATTATTATCCTTGATCCAAAACCTGGAACAATGAGGTCTGTTCGGGTTCCAACTACAATCCCAAAAAGGGTGTGAGATAAACGCAGTAGGAATCCACATATAGTGTCTAATGAAATCTCTTCTCAAAGTATAAAATAAATTATTATGAAAGAATAATATATAAAGTAGTAAATAATAATTTTAAACATTATGGGCTTAGATTCATCAATGAAACCTAGATGACCATAACTTCTTTGTCCTAGTCTAGAATATCCCAAAATTTATGTCTCCATGTATATAAATATGTATGTGAGAGTGTTTCTATATATGTACTATAATAATCGTAAACATATATAGACACAATTATAGATACCTAGTATTTTTCAGGACATGAGAGGTAACTCTGACATCCATGTATAATCATAAAAATAATACTATATGTACCATTGTTTATATATGGGTATAATCCCAAGCATCTGATCCTAAGAACAAAAAATGAAAGTGAGGACCCATGGATATAATCCATTAAATCCATGTGTAATGATAACCATATAATGATCTACATGTTTCATGACCATATTAACAAAGTAGACATTAGTGATCCAATTATTAATCAAGTATGATTACCTCATTTAACCTATGACCCCATCTGTGGAATTCAATATCAAGAAACCATGTATCTCTCAATTCATATCATAGCCTTATTTATCTTCTAAGATCATCCAGGGAAGTCTATATTAGGCTTCCATGTGTTTCCCAATGCATATATCACATCATTTAACATATAATTCTATCCTAGGAATTCTGTAGAAGGATCCTAGTGTCACTTAGGGTGTTCATAATTTATTTAACCATTAACCCTGTCAAAGGAATTCCACAACAAGAATCCTTGTACTGCTCACAGTGTATACATAAACTCAATCAACATGTGAAAATTTCCAATGAATTCCATAATGTAAATCAAGGAATCTATCAAGGCTCAATATAATTTCATTTGGCATATGACCTCATCCAAGATGATCCATATAAGGAACCCAATTATCACATAAAGAAATGTTTACATTCTATAGAATAATCCATTATATATTTAAATAATTCAATGAGTAAAACCATTAAAATAAATTACAAGGGGACATGTAATTCACTTTATTTTATTATAAAATCATCTATACAATTAGACCATTTCATTTATAATATAAAAAATTGAATTAGAATATCCCATGCCTGAATTAAAATCATCATGATACATTTTATTATCATTCCAATATTAATATAAAGGAGGTCCATGTAATCATAAATATCATAATAGAATTATTAACTTTCATTAATTTCTTCATGTCACTAATGAAGTGATAACAATGGTCATGTAGGGATATCTAACCATATAATGATTCATTTAATTCATCAAAGTAATTCCACTAGAAAGGGCATACCTAGATCACCCATAGGGGTGTCTTGGGATTTTGTTCAATAATGGTCACAAAAAACAGTTACATTGACCTAACATTCTTTGATGGTTCAGGTTGAGGATATCCACCTCCAACCCTTTTTAGGGGTCTATGGAACATCATGAATATGGTCTAGCTATTTAATTTATAGCGCTATATATTTTTGGATAAACATGATGAAGATTTAACATGCGGTATAATAAAAAAAATATATATATGATGAAAATTTAAGGGAAAAAATATATATAAGAAACCTTATACTTATGAAAAATTAATATAAAATTATCATGATTCTATTCATGTAGGACCATGAGAAATTGAAAGAATCAGACAAACACTCGTAAAATAGGGCAGAAGAACATTCATGGATTTAACACTCCATATGGTGAAATAAATGAAGAAGATATAATTTATGGAATCAATGATTAATGAGGGTTATCTATATTAATATATTTTATGTGAGTCCTATATAAATTTAGGGGGATCCATCCATGCCTAGGAGAAGTTTCATGGGGAAACCCCCAGGAGAGTCTTTTTTGTACATGGAGGTGAATTAAAGAGGGGTGGAAAAGAAAAATAAGGTCGGGTAAAATGGTTAATTTAAAACCCTTAATTATTTTCATAGTTTAGTCACACAGTTTTGGAAACATGTGTACCAACCATATAGTTCAACTATCTGAAGGGACACCCCCTCACATAGCAAGGTGCACCATTTTACAAACCATACACAGGTCGTGTGATCGCCTTTGTAGATTCATGCAGAGAACCTACATAGTTGCGAGGACCAAATTCATGGTTTAGAAATCCTATGATCATATAAAAGTAGGTTGTATAATTATCACTAGGTCACTCTAATGGTGTATAAAATCATGTACCTACATAATAAGGTTGATAGTTAAGGGTGAACTATTTTCAATAACCATGTACTAAACATGCACCATTGCTTGTCTCTTCCTGAAATTGTGTTTTTATAGCCAAACTCTTATGAAAAACATAAATGATCCTGATACATTTATAAGTACTTAAACCTTAAAAAAAATTCTTGTATGTCTCCAAATCTTAAAATAATGTTTGGAATATTGATATAAAATTCATCAAATCCACCACAATAAAACCATGAATTATTATTGAATTTCAACCACTTAAAAACATGGAAACTTACAATATCCCATGAAATGGAACATATCATCTCCGAGAATCAATTTGAAACTAACCAAACATTGACTGACCAATGTTTTTCAACAATCACTACTAAAATAGAAGGAAAACATTTCCCGTATCTTTCATACCTCTAAGTACTACATTAGGAATATGGTATTTAAGCCCCTACAAACTGAGTCAACAGTCATACACCTCAATGAATGAACTGATAAAACAATTAAAATACCCCATCTAACCTGAAAAATGAACACATAATCATCTCAACAATTAATTGGTATATGGCACATTCAACTATTTATAAAAGATTTCTCAAAGATAATACTGAACCATGACACTCCCACACATAGAATTTCCAATTGAAACATGTCCTTTAAATCCCAATAATAGTTATGGAAAATTCTTATATTGTGACACCTAATGGAAATCAAGTCTCTACTCATGGGCTTCTATTAGATCGAAATATTTGAATTCAAAACCACCACATTGTAACCGATCATTCTAAATTTACCTTAAAATTCCCACTCCAACACTTTCATAGCACTAATAACCTATAAATATTTGGTTAATATGGTTTCTCATATACTTTATTATAATAACTGTGAAAACTCAATAAGAACCACCTCTGACCAACTATTCCAAAAATTGGTTGGATTTTACAACTGGAAGGTTTCAAACTCATAATTCCAAAACCATTATTCCAATAACCACTACGTCCATTTTGAGCACTATCACCAATGTATATAACTGAATTCCAGTGACATTTCATATTCAAGTCATCCCTCACTCCTTAACCCAACAACATCACCTTTGAAAAACTACCATCTAATTTCTAGCCTCATTATTCCACAATCGTTCTCACACAAGAGTCATCCTCTCATAGTCTACGATGATCACTTCCACCAAAATAATTTCCCAAAAAATTTCCTCAATCCCAACTCACAAATATTTCATTGTAGTAAACTAGAAAAGATACTTGATTAGCTTAGAAAAAATCCAACCCTATCCTTGAGTACTCATAACAATGTCAAATATACGTAAATGGTAATCTATGGACATTATGTACTCCAATATTTTATCATGGATAACCATTTATAATGGTTTATAGTTATTCTAAGACAGACCCCCCCGGAACAAATATCATATTTTATATTAAATAAACATGGAAACCAAATGTCACGATGTTGTGTGACTAGGCCCAACTACATGTAAACCACCTCGAACACATTTTTCTTATCATCGAAGCATCGACTGATCAACTCTAAAATAAACTATTAAAGAGATGTCTATCTTAGCAGTCAACATTTTAATACAAAAAACCAATTAGGCCACTTTGTTTCTATTGTTACCCATTGTTGTTCAATGTAACCAACGATTTCTATCCCTTACTCATGGAATTAATAAGAGTATATACCTCAACCAACTGTCTCAACATCGTCATGCATTGTAAGAAAAAATGTGTTAGTGACCCATCGAACTCCAAAATTAGTTAATCATCCCAATCCCAGATCTACCATGTACACTTGTATTATAATTAAACCCGAGTTTTAAATCTCATTGAAAAATTAATGACATGAAATCTCGAATCCACCAGCTCGTTAGCTTCTTGAAACTATTTTAACCATTTCGAAATGGTCCCCTATGGTCACATTTCCACTACCTGGAAGGACACACTCTTTACAACCAACAGGACACTCCCCACCAATGAATTGTCCTAGTATTTATTTTATTGAATATAGAAACAAATTAAATGGAAGACACTCCATGAACCCCACAAAAAATGTCAGGGATGTGTAAAACATTCTTTTAACTAGAGCTAACATAATAAGTGAAGAACCAGATGATCATAATACAACTCATATAGGTTCTCTTTTAGACACATGAGTCATGTTCATCTCGATTTAGGTTCACAGTCAACATCAGTATTATTATAAAATCCAAAACTAATCCAAATCATGATTATTATTGGGCTTGATCCTTTTTACAACATTATCCTTTGCACTGGGATGAATAATCCTTATTTCAATATCTCGATGAAATGTTGATTTTAAGAAGCATCAAATCCCAGGATGCTCTATTCCAGAGATGACCTGAAACAATAGCTGTATTGAACTAAGAAAGCATTTCTCTAGAAATGAATAAATGGATCATTTATGACGTTATGAAAGTTTGTATATCAATAGCATAAAAATAAACTCATCCCATCTTTCCTTGAAACACATTGAGTGTAATGTTCATTGATACAATGATATTGAAATAGCATAATAAGAAAAATAAAATTTCTATTCAGAGGCCCAACTGTAGTAATAATTCCAAGAATGAGATATTCTACACAAATGTTCAACCTGGGGTTATGCTATCCCAAAAGACTATTTACCTAGGTGGAAACCTATCAAGTAATTCTATGTAAATAATTAAGGATTTTGGAATTAATAATGTAGTTTTAGATTCCATAAGAATGTCTTAACTGCTAAAACTATAGCATTAGATGATGATCATGGTTTTAACCATGATAAAATAGTTTGCAACCACCCACAATACCTAGTTGGCATTCAATAAAACAATATTCCTAGATGACTCAAATGATAATCAAACAACATTGGTTATCTAATAAAATCAAATAATTGTCCAATGAATCTTCTCATTTTTGAGGATCTATCAATATGGGAACCCCAATTGTTACTAAGTCACAAAGCATCAACTCTAGGACTAGCTCATGTTGAAAAGTTCACTAGGATTTCCTTCTCAAACTCTAATCTCACTAAGAAAAAAGTTTCAATAGATACCTATATGAATCATCAACATTCCCATCCAAGGTAAAATGTTAATTTAACCCTTACATGAGTTTTCATGATAAGAACACCACACTAAGGCTTGATGTATTCCATTACATCAGTTAACATTTTTTATAACTCGACAACAGCTCATACATACTAGGAGGGAAAGTACTAGATATTGAGGAATTTTTTTTCGAACCATACTTTGAACATTACTTAGATGATTTCATTCATCATAACTGACATATTTTCCTATAATTTCATTGTAATACAATTTAATCAACAATAAATAATTAGAATTATATTAGATAAAGAAAATTTCAATTTCCAACCTATAGAGGAAGACATTGTTTATGTTTTAATTGGAATATTAATTAACAGAGGCCTCATAATCATAAGGAAATATAAAACAAAAAATAATTTATTTCATTTTTATAACTGAATTGGTTAATTAAAATGAATCCATAAATAAATACATAAACCATATAAGTGGTTAATAAAACATTAAATTAACATCCCATATTCATCACAATCATACCACCATGGGGTAAAGAACTAAGATACATAAAAATAAAGATTACCTGCAAGGGCCCTTTCAATCCATCATGGGTACATATAGGTGTAACCCAATTATATTTTAATTTTTTATAATAACACCATGATTGGGATTATCTCATAAGAAATTTTCACCAACTCACATACATATGTCTAGTTATGTATTTATGAAATTTATTTATACAGTTCTTCATTCCCTAATTATTGAGATACATGTCTTTAATTTTTTTTATGTTTACCCTCATTTTGAACAGTCATTTCCTTATTAATTTAAATTTCACCCTTATACATCTATCATGGACCAGTAAGATGATTTAACATTCCTAAGTTGTAATGGAACTTTCCTTTATATGTTACAATAGGAATTCATGTAACTATAACAATGTTTTCACCGTCATTCTTTGAATATAATGAGTTCATATATGATGGTCTGGTTATATGGGTTTCATATCCCTATTTATATAGGCTCATAAACATTAATTTTTATATTGGAACCCATTTAATCACATCCACGAATGTTTCACCCCATTCAACTGATTTTTCATTGGTAAAAAGTATAATAATTGATTATTTAAGGTTCTTCAATCACACTATATGGGAAAATACCTTCTTTTATGCATACACATTAATAAAAAATTATTTATCCATTTATCACAATATGATATTTTAGAATAATTTATGTATAGAATTCCAAGAACATATTAGATGGAATGGAAAATGAAGGAACTAAAACCAATATGTCATGGCATAGTGTATGCCCTATAAATCCTCATGTTTGTATAATTATGCAGGGAACCCCAGTTCAATTACATATTGATCAATGGGAAAATATCTACAAATAAAAAAAATCTAACCACACAAAAGTACACCAATCACTCAAGGTGATATAATATTCATCTATAATATAAGATCATCATTGATATTTTTTTATCCCTAGATAATTGATTTTTCCCCCATCCATGTGTTGACTAGACCCATACATGAGTAATCTACCATGGGACATCACATTCATAGTCTCCTATATACTATCCCATAATAATGAGAAAAAATGAAAAAATTTATTATCTCTCATACAACATTATAACATCTTCCCTCATGAGACCCTAAAATAGTTCCCAAGCCAATTCTCCCCGTGGCCCCAAGAATACATTATCATACATCAGAGGATGTTGACTACTAGTGTGTATTAAATGGCGGTATGTTTGGGAGACTATACCATCATGAAGAGAGTAGAAAAATGGTATTAATATTTAAATAAAAAATAATAACAGTGTTAGGTGAATAACAAATTAGAAGAATATTATAATAACTGACAATCTATATAAATGAACAACCATGATTGAATTAACATGATACGGTGTACAGAAATAGATATTCAGTTGGTAAAAGCTAAAAATTCAACAAAAAATGAAAAAAACCAAAGAATATATCCATGATCTTATTTATCATCGAATAGGCCTTCTCATCATAATCCTCACTTCACAAGTGTTACAATACTTAACAAAATCCATAATCAATAACCTACAATAATTAAGTCTATTCGGGTTCCAAAAGACTGTACGAACCAGGTTTGAGATAATGTTTGCTGGCCATCACCATTTGTTTCTAATTCAATTCAGTCATTGAGTATAAAATAAATTAGTCTAGATGTATAATATCTAAAGCAGAAAATAATAAATGTAATCATGTCAGGACTAGGTTCCACATGGACACCGAGCCGACCATACCTTTATCATCCTATGTTAAAATATCTCAAAATACATGTCACTGGGTATATAGATATGTATATTAGTATGTATATATTCATATATACTATATACATTAACACATATACAGTCATATATATAGATATTTAGTACTTTCCACGACCTATTTCATAACTTAGTCATGGCTGTATAATCATAATAATAATACTATTAGTCTCAATGTCTAAATAAGCGTACATGCCAAAAATTATAAACATATAAACAATAGGTGAAATTTCAGACTCATGGTTATATTCCCTAACATCCAAATGAAATGGTAATCATATAAATATCTACAAGGTTCATGAAACAAATGATATTTTAAGAATGGGTAATAAAATACAAAATCATACGTGATAAAAATCATTCGATCTATTACCATGTACAAGGAGATCCATATAAAGAACCCATGTATCACTCAAGATATCATGTACATTAATAATCATAATATATTTAACATTTATAATAGGACATGATGACATCCATCCCACAAAATAAAAAATTTCCCTTTATTACACTCCATTCAGTTATCAACTTTACTATATAATTAGACTATTTCATTTATAACATACAAAAAGGCAATTAGAAGCACCAATTCCTGAACAAAAATAATAATGATACATTTCATTTTGATTAAAATGATAAAAAAGGAGATCCATATAATAATACATGCCATAATAAATTTCATTTACATATATTTATTTAATCAAGTCACGTCACAAATGATAATATTTGTGAAAAAACGAGATCATACCATCAAAAAATTTATTTAATTCATATAATTTATTAATAAATTAACGGAATTCCAAACTCATCGATAATTGTGGCTTGAGATTTTTTGCAACAATATTCATTAAATTTTTTTTAATTGAATCAATCTTTTTTGGTTGGACTTGTTGAGGTCTTCAACCTCCAACCATGTTAAGGGGTTTAAAGAACACCATAGGAATAGTCAAATTATTTAATTTAAGGAACATTAAAATTTTTAATCGATGCACATAAGATATTGCGTGTGGAAAATTTTAAATATTATATAAATGTTGATACATTTTGGAAAAACATATAGGCCACTAATCAAAATCATGGGAAGCTTCATTAACCCATTACTAAGATTTGATTAATTCTTAAATGAGAAAACTTTAAAGAATCATACAAACACCGTGAAAATAGGGAAAATTTAATTCTATAGATTTTGTATTCCATACATTAAAATGAAAAAATAAATAAAGAATAAGTAATCTTATTCTTACCAAGGGTGATGCAATGAAATTGACGATGGGAAATTCAGAGCTCATTTATGGGATATCCATCCATAACATGGAAATATCCAAGGGGAAGACCACATGATATGATGATCTTTTGAAGAGGACATGAAAATATGGGGGAGATAAAGGAGGTAGGGGAAAAAATGTATAATTCAACCCTTTAATGATCCACAGGGTTTGGAAAACAATGTGCCAACCATGTGGTGCTCTTATCCAATGGAAAACCCCCTCTAACATCTAGGCGCATGGTTTTGAAAATCATTCTTCTGCTACATGATTAAAATTAGGTCCCTTACATCGTTTAGAAATGTAACATTCATATACAACATGTCACATGGTTAGTGTTTTATATTTGTCACTAATTATGCACTAACCATTTTCCCTTGTATGACTCTTCCCAAAACTAGGGTTTTTAGGCATCGTGCTTATAAAACTCATTCAAACAATGATGAAATTATTTGGGACATTAATCTTTTCTGCAAAAAATAATAATTTTATCCACTCTTGAAATAACATTTTGATGTTCGATTTAAAACTCATCCCATTCGCTTAACAAAAAACTAAAATTCTCAGGGAATTTTAACCTATTAAAAAACAAGTGATATTACACATATTAAATTATTTTTATGTAATAATATACTTAAAAAATTTATTACTATTATATATATAACATATTTCTCCATAAAGGTAATTCCTCCATATCATTAATTAAATATGTACCATGACTATGTCCAAATCAATAGTTGGGTTGTTTTTCTCATAATCCTTCAATTGGTGTGTCTCATAAGCTATAACCATGTCATTATATATGAGAATGAATGAAAATCCATTATTTTGTGAATCAATATATATTATAAACATTTCTCCACTTTAGGGTAATGTAAGCACATTCCCCCTGACTGGCCTTCTATTAATTTCCTTAAAATTTTCACCACATTAATATTTATAAAGAAACTTGGATCCCTTTCGAGTTATCTTTGTGAGTATATTATCTGTGGTTATGAAATTATCCCCAAATAATTGATAATATCAAGTCAACTAAAGAAAACTACGGATCTCACTCACTATGGTTTTTATCCCAGGGTTAAATAACATTGGAGTATGATGGGTCCACATAAAAACCCTCTTATGAGATTATATGACCCAACCATGAATCCTTTTGTAGACATAAATCATATATGGAAAAAATTTCTTTCATTTTATCCTTCATTAGGGTCTTCATGAAAATTATCATGTTATCATCATTCTCTTTCTTTATTATTGAATATATAAATATATAGTTTATAAATACTACAATAAATTGATCAAGTAATTTTCTAATGTCTACATTCATTAAAGCCATTATTATTGTGGGGTGTTTTAGTAATTCCAAATGGTATCGTTGTAAATTCAAAGTGTCCATACCTTTTATGGAATTATATATTGTGTATATCCTCCTACATAACACTCAATTGTTGATATACCAAGTGATGTTCATTCGTGTAAAATTGTTAAGATAAAAGTAGTTGATCAAAAAGTCATCAATATGTGGTAGATGATAATAGTTATAAATATTGATCTTCTTAATTCATTGATGGCCAATGTAGATTCATGTGGATCTAACATTATTCTTAAAAAATGAATATCTACCCTCCAAGGAGGCACACCTTGCCCAATGAACCCCAAGCCACGATTCCCCTATAGTTCTATTTTTAATTCATGCAACAAAATCAGGGCCATTCTAAAAGAAGTTTTTTAAATAGTTGTATCACTAGGTCTGAGTAATATAGTTAACTCAACATCACAATTTTATGGATGTATAGAAAACTATTATAAAAAAATACCAACAATAACCCAAAGAATAGGAATATCTTCTATATTGATTTTTCACCACCAAATGAGTTAAAACACAATTTTTTATACAAATATAGAGCCATACAATGGATTTGATTCCCATAAAAAGTTTATTTTTATCATCACAGTTTTAGAATTTTAATTTTTGGTTCTGACTATAAAATGTAGCTTCCCTTCCTTAGCATTTAATATATAATTTATAAAGAGGAAATAAATCCACTCCATATATAACATCATGTTCAACCAGAGGATGAATAATGATATTTACAAGAAGTACATTTCCAAAAACCTCAATTGGATAATAACTTCAATGACATAGATTTTCTTTAGTTTAATTATTTTTAATTAATTGGGAAAATTCCAAGGCTACATGCTATAACGGAGTGTGATTCTGAGGCTTGGTGTGACCTGTAAAATTCATTGAAAAATGTTATGTATTTAATAATATGTTTGAGCGGTTTTCATGAAAAATTTGATTAACATCTAAATGGATTCTCAAATTAGATATATGAGGACACGATTTCATTTAGGGTAGTAGATTTTCCTTAGCTGGGGCCTAACCTCGACCTGCACGGCCCATCTGGGAAATATAGTTTCTGGATTTAAACATCATTAAAATAATTTAATAAAAATTATATTTGTTTTAGCATCTATTTCCATTTTTCCTTTCCTATCTTCATAAATATAGTTCTATGACATAACCTTGTAAAAACTCGGAGTCAAGGATAATGATCTCTCTTCAATGCATGATGATGAACAAGAGAACAGAATTACGATTATCGTGCAAAGTTAGTTGACAGATCTCTTCATTGAGGAAAAAATAACCTTCTTCATCAAAAAAGGATCCAAAATCAAGGTAGGATTTTTTGTGTGATATTTGGCCATTTCTAAATTCAACAACAAAAATATAACAACCCATGAATAGTAGGATCTGTGATTTGACCACTCTCAGGATGTGCGTCATGTTTGCATAAATTTAAGGGGAGGTTAAAGTGTGTGATTTTTTTATTCTTAATTAATAATTTTAATAAGGATGAATCGAGGCTGACATGAAAAATTGATATGATCCATACTTTGGGCATTATTTTTCTTCTCCACTACCCCTTATTGGATTTATTCTCCATTGGAACCTCATGGTCACTTCCCTACTTGTCAGGAGCCTCCAAAAACAATCATAACGTCAAAGTGATGGAAAGACAAATCAATGACTAAGGTAGCGATGATCATTACCCAAATATCCTATAACTGGTCCTATTTTGAAAATTTAGACTGTCAGGGAAGACTTTGTGGCCTAAAAAATCATGTGGTCTTGTGGAACGACTCGTCGTCACTGCATAAGGGGTGGCTCGTACACGTATGAGTACGCAGCAGCAGCGAGCCCACATAGAGTAAAGGGGATATAGAGAGTAGGTTGTGTATGCAGTGAGTAGGTGTAACATGGCTTGATTCTATGATGGATGATACCATGAAGATGTGGAGATGTGGCATGCTGGGTGACAGGCCGGCTGCGTGGAATGCAGAACGAAACCGTGTCAACACGGGAGGCATCTGGTGGGGGCAGACCGTATGCGGTGCAGTAAGCTAGACCGCAACGCATAAAAGACCAAGGGTAGTTGTTCCATGATCCAATAGTCCTAGAGAGCTATTATATTTTAGTCCATACCAATCCGGGCTGGTTCTAGATGGTTTGGGATATGCCTACTCGGTGTTAGTCGCCTTCCCTTGGTGAATTGGAGGTAGGATTGGGGTATTCATGGAATGGGACCTACTAGGAAGGGTCATGATAGAGTTGTATTAGAGGTGGCCGGTTCTACATAAGGACAGAGAGTTTGTGAGGTTTGTTTTTGGAAACCGTTTCAAGTATATCAAGTACATATTTCAAGCAAGGAAATCCATTGTTAGTATAGGAGCTGATGTATCCACACACCAGGATTATAAATTCTCATTTTGAATTAGTACATGAAAACACTGGTTTATGGGAAAACAGTGATACATGCATCATATAGAATTTGGGTGTCTTCGCATGTCCTTCTTGAGTCAGCTCACCTGGTATACACTATTTAACATGGTAAATCTTTTTCTATTTTAGGATTCCTCCACATAGATACCTAGTCAAGATTATGTTGCCTGATCGGGATGATGATTCTCTTATAGATGAGGCATCAGTACAAGTGCATGTACCAGATATAACACCTATCAGTGGTTTACCATCGATACCACCACCCATCGAGAAATAGTTACTACCAGGGCTACCGGTTGAAGTTGACCACAGGTTGAGTGGGTTACATGAGTTATGGAGGTATATACCTATATGGTTTAGAGGTGATATAGTACCCCGGGAAGTAGAGGATTGGTTTTAGGTAGTTAGATGCATCTTTTTCCTTGTGAGGACTCCATATGACCAGAAAAATGTCCTAGCTGTGGGACTTCTTCAGAGATCAATGGGGGGATGATGGAGCATACTAACAGAGACAAAATATGAGTTGACTCTCTCTTGGGAATACTTTTGTGAATCTCCTCATAGAGGAGTTATTTACAACAATGTTGTAATAAGTTTTCACCAATGATATCCTATATCTGTTGTAGGGTAGTAAGACAATGGTGTAGTTCTTGGTGAGGTTTACTGATCTTTCTCACTACATCATGAATATGGTTCAAGGCATGTCCTACAGGCATCAAACCCTTGAATACGGGTTATGTCAAGAGATCAGGGCATCCATGATATCCCATAGAATTTCAACATATGATGGGTTTATAGAGTGATCATTTCTAGTGGAAAGATTTTTGACAGAGAAGACGCCAGTAGTGGGAGCTACCAGTAGGCACCAGGTAGCAGTGTCATCTGTGGTTGGTAGTCGACCGCAATTATCGGAACCCAAGAGGGTCATCCAGTCTATGGGATAACCCATGGACACATGATTAGCAGAGTGGGGATCCTAGGTCAATGAAAGTCATGTCAAAGACATGATTTGTTACTCATGTTGTGGTAAGGAACAAATGGCTTGATATTTCCTTAATTTTCATACAAATGATATTGAGATAGTTGAGGTTCCTCCAAGGAAGAGGTGAATCCATGATCAGGGTGGTCAGCAGGGTGGAATATTTTTTAATTAAGTAGATAGTGAAGCATGATGTGGGAGGAGGTTTGATATATGACCACCACCACCCCCTAGGTGGTATGTGCCATGCTCAGGGAGCTGGTGGCCAGGGATGAGGATAGATGTGGGTGATGGAGGATTAAAAACCCAAGACTATAGGGATTATTGGAGGTATTATCTATTTATTATCCACCCTAGCATCAGTTTTGATACACATAGGTGCCAAAAATTCTTTTCTTTCTACAACCCTAGTTCATGACTCGACGATTTCAATGGAATCGTTGACTCAACCCTTACACTAAGAGACTCCTATGAGAGGTTATTTGATGATCACACATGGGTGCTAACAGTGTGACCTAATTATTGGAGGTGAGTGTTTCATTTGGGATCACTTATTAGAATCATTGATTCCTCATGACATCATTCTCAGTGTGGAGTGGTCATCTATATGCCATGCTCATATTGAATGATTTTGTCCTAGAGTGTTGTGTGTCTACAGTAATGGGACCGGGATTTCCCCTCTTGGTGAAAAGGGAACCCATGAATTTATGGATAAAATTAGTCTTAGGAGTGTGAAACCAATTACTTGTCAGTTGGATAGCCTTACCCTTAGCGTAATGGATAATATGTCTCCTCAGTTTCAAGCAGTTGTGGAGGAGTACAAGGAAATATGTTTTTGAGGATGTTCTCATATTACCTCCCCACATGGAGGTAGACTTCTATACTGATCTATACCTATGGAAGAAACAGATACCCAAAACAAAATATTAGATGTCTCCCGTATATCTTCAAGAGTTGAGGGTATAATTAGAGGACATGCAGAGGAAAAATTTTGTGAGACCCAATGTTTCAGCCTAGGTAGGACAAGTTTTATTTTTTAAGAATGAAGATAATATTTTTACGTTATGTAAGAACTTCCAAAAACTAAACCAAGAAATTTGGAAGAACAAGTACCTGCTACCAACGATCGATGACCTCTATGATCAGTTGAATGGGTCATGGTGTTTTTCAAAGATTAACCTTAGACTAGGCTATCACCATTTATGAGTACGAGATGTTGATGTACCTAAGATGAACATCAAATGTCGATTTGGCCATTATGAGTATTTGGTGATGCTATTTGGAATACATAACACCACATTAGTGTTCATGGGACTCAGTAAAAATATCTTTTATCATTATATAGACACATTTTTGGTGGTCTTCATTGATGACATTCTTGTGTACTTAGTGTCTGAGGAGGATAATGCGATACATTTGAGGATGGTCCTAGACACACTCTGAGAGGAAAAAATCGATGGGAAACACTTAATATGTTAGTTCTAGATACACGATGATTATCAACTGAATGAGGATAATATAAATTGTTAATATATATAATATTCATGTTCTTTATTATTCATAAACACCATTTTAGTGAATTTTACACTTTGAACATCATTTCACATTATGATTTTCATTCCCCCTTAAAAGGCACTATTACATGGTATGATTTTGAATACCTCCTAAAATAAAAAATGTCATTTATTTTATTTTCATTTGTTATTTTCAGCTATATCATTCTATATGTAAAAATTCATAATTTTTAAGTATCTGAATATTCACATTGGAAGACCACCAAAATTTACTTTCATGGCAACATATTCTGGGAAATGTAAACTGAACAGCATCCCAATAAAGAGACTATAGTGGAAAAGATCCAACCATAATGATTATGAAATACATCTTAAGATAGAGGAAATCATTGGTAACATTTCGTTAAATAGTGGGCAATGATAATTCAGATGTTTGAATGAAGTTCCAGGCAGAAAAAGTTGGAGATATGTTTCTTGGCCAAATTCTGCGGCCCAGAAAAATAGCCCACCATTTTACACATATCTCGTAACCCATAAACAATTTTGGAATGAAAAATTATATTGGGTTAGGGTATTTCAATATATCTATTTTTTTCCTCTATGTACCACTCCAATTTTTTCATCTATAAGTACATATAGGCCCCTCTCTTCAGTGGATGAATGCTGGCTGCAAGATCGGGTCAAGGGTGGGAAAGTCTCCACTTCATTACTTTGCACCAACCAAGGCCAACCATCATTAATTTAGGAGACTTGAACAGATCGGGGATTGACCAATGGCTTCAAAATTTTCAATTTAAGGTAGTGTATTTGGTGTATTGAGGGATATTTGAGATTTTTTTTTCATTGTAATGTTATTCTACCGATTTTTCTTTATAACGTTATTCCTTCTCATGTATGTTGTTCAAATCACAATAGTTATTAATAAAATATATTCCATTACTCTTATTATATTTTTATTTATATCAAATTAATATCATTTCCTTAAGGTGTTAATTTATTCACACAATACCATGAGATATACTTCACACAGCGGTGGAGGGATCGTTATTTTATTGTTTTTACTTCTTCAATTTCACACTTTTGATTATACTTCCCACTTCCGTTGAGAACATGTCATCAATGGGAGGCTAAATATTATATGGTTTCATCAAATGGGGTAGTTAAGGGATGAATTAGATGTTATTTATCAATCTCTAAATCTTGTAGTTTTCTCTTACATGAGTTTCTTTTATTCAAGGATTTTCTCTCATCCTCTTCCTTATTCAAGTTTAGCACCCCACTTTTATGTGATAATAAGATCCTTTACCATGGAGTGCTCTTGAAAATGATAATAAATGTTAATAGATTATTATCATGTGTTTTTAAAGATGTTTAACTAATATGTGATGAGGTTAGTTTAATTTCATTATATGAATCCAGCTTGAGATAATGAAATTGAAATTTTAAAAAAAGGAAATCACCCGATCAACCCCAAGTGATAACATAGGATCAAATCATTATTTTAATTTCAATTCACAAAAATATATTATAGTTCACTTAAACCCATATATAATAAACCCATTTTTTCCACTTCATATCCAGAAACATTCCATTGAATGTACATGTTTGTAGGTTACTTCTTAGGTCGTTGAGAAATCGATAATCCAAGCCAAACTTCATGAGATCGTTTAACCCAAAATTCATGGGTAAAATTGGGTGAGACCAAATTCTGGCACCTTTTTCAGGGACCCATGTAAGTAATATCAAAAACTATTTTATTCTCCCCAATTTCTTCTTTTCTTCCCCAAATCATCTTATCTTTTCCCTTTATCATTTTTTAATTTTGGTGCATGTCCACATACACCAGTGACCAATCAAACTGCCTTGTTAGGGTGGATAGTCTTGGGGTTGGGGAGTCAAGTTACACAAGGGAACACTATAAATTATATCCTAATCTTCCTAATACTCCAAATTCAAAAAATGATCCAATGTCAATGGGAGGTCTGCAACGAAACCAACTCATAAACCAGGGTGGAAACCAAAATGGAAATCCTAATGTGGCTGCCCCAAACTTGGGTAATGCAGTGGATCAAAACATGAATGACTACATAAAAACTACCTATTCCAGTGAACCCTCTATCATTAGGCATGATTACGTAGGAGAATCCCACTATGTTTTCAAACCTAATGTCCAAAACTACCTTCCAACCTTCCCTATGATGGAGTCAAAAATGTCATTCAATCGTATCAAAGAGTTTAACGACAATGTTGAAACCATGTTCCCATCACATCAACATGAGTCAAAAAAAATAAGGCTCTTTATTTTTTCACTAAAGGATTAATCAAATAATTGGTGAAACAATATAACACCTACATCAATCCACTCTTGGGACCAATTTTAAAGGAAATTGTATAAAAAATACTTCCCCCATCACAAATAAATTTCACTTAATATGAGAATCCAAAAAAAATTTGAAAAAGTCATTTAATTAAACACGAGTGAGGTTCAAAGAAACCAAAAACAATGTTCCACACAATTATTTTTCTATTACTGAACAATTGAAAATTTTTTATGAATGGTTGGTACCAGGAAACATACAATTAATCGACATGTTGTGTAATGGTACCTTCAAAAACAAAGCCCCAAATGATGCTTACAAGTATCTAGAATGACTGGTTGAACAAAACGATACATGGATAGCATCACATTACTATGAGAAGCCACCCAAATCTATTGGAATTCATGAACTTAGGGATGATGAAATCCTTATCTATAATCTTACTACACTCACAAGGATGTTCGAGGAGATCGATCTTAGGAAGGTCCATGAAATTCAAACTATTGACCCATTTGCACAATTTGTGACCAACATGACCACACGAGTAACAACAACCCAAAAATTCAATCCATTAAATATGTTCTTATAAGAGGAACACAGGGGGAGGCTAATTATCCAAACATTCAAAATCCACAGTACCATAACACTTTCAATCCACAGTACAATGACCATCCAAGATTCTGTTAGAAAGATAACCAACAACCAAACCAACAACATAGCCAGCCACCAGGACCAAACCCATACCCTCCACAAAATTTTCAAAACCATAAGCAATTCCCACCACAACCAGTAAAATAACAAAAACTTCCAGTCAAAAACCTTCAATCCATTCAATAACCAATGTTTCCTCCTAGGAAAAACCATCCAGCACAAGCCCCTACAAAATATATCCCTCTACCAATCCTTGAATAGTTGTATACACAAATGAAGAAAATGAACTGAAAATTCTCATCCCTTAAACATAAACTAGAAACAATAAAAACCAGAAAGTCACTCATGCCTACTCAAGTGGTACCATCTTCAACATTATAGGGATAATACAGTTTCAAAAAAACCACTCATGAACAACTCAAAGATGTGATTGTTTTTGAAGTGGGATATCCATCGAGAAACCATAACAAGTCAATCCAGAATCATTAAAATATTCAACAGCACATGAAAATTATGAATAACCACCCATAGATTCTGAAAGTCCCATTAAAAATTTTTAATAACTACAACCACACAATACAATCTAACAACTTTCTCCCTTCCCTCGACAGATGAGAGGAAAAACTAAACCATAACTGAATTAACCAATGAGGGAAATATTCTCTTAGTTTATGTTGAACATTCCACTTCTCACTAAAATAGAAATCATTACTGCCTACCCAAAATACATTAAGGAAATCTTCACATTTAAAATTAAATTCTCACATAAGAACCAAGACCTTCTGGTAGCTAAAGTTAGCACAAAAATACAAGGAAACCTTCCACCAAATATAAAAGACCCATGCTTCCCTATAATAAATGTTGAACTAGGAGACCACAAATTTATCGAAGAACTGTTTGACCTAGGTGATAGTGTCAATCTCATTCCCTATGCTGTGATCATCCAAGTAGGCCTAGAAGAGCTCCAAACCACATCTTTCACACATCAACTTTTTGTTTGTAGCATTAGGGTTCACAAGGGGATTTTAAAGGATGTTCTGGTAAAATTAGAAAATGTCATCTACCCAGATGACTTCATTATCCATGAAAACAATCCAAATATATGTAATAAGGATCAAACCCCAATCATCCTTGGTCATCCCTTCCTTGAAACAATCAACTCTGTTATCAGAGTCTGAAATGGGAACATGGCCATCACCTTTGGAAACATGTGTCTAGACATGAGCATCTATAATGCAAGCTCAGGAATATGGGCTGATGTGGGTATTAATGATGTAAAAATTATTGGATGCATTTATAATTAATCCATAGAACATCAATGAATATTTGAGTAATGTTTGAGATAGTATGAGATTAATTTTATTTTATTAAAATGAATCAACTTTATCTCCTTAGCTAGAATAACTTTTAGATTTCTCCTATGAAGAAATCTTGAATCCAACTTTCAGTGAAATCATTCATGAAACCACATTGAAGGAGACCACTCCCATGCCCTTCCCTAACACTGATAAAACCAATATTTAAGCTAAATCTTCTAAAGGTGGGGATTCAATCTTATCTGAAACTCAAGAGAAAAAATAAATTGATCTTGACCCAATGTCCTAATATTCTGTGGAAATTTTTAACCAACTTGATCTTGAATAGAGAGAACTTCCTTCTACAATTAATTATTCCTTCCTAGGGGAAAATGGAACACATCCTATTTTAATTTCTTCTTCTCTAAAATCCTATCATGAGAGGATGATTCTAGATGTTCATAGGAGACACAAGAAAGCCATTAGATGGACCCTGTCTGATATTCATTGGATTATCCCACTTATCGTGGCCCATAGGATTGTTTTGGAATTTGATTCAAATCCATGTCGTCAACCTCAACAACGAATCAATCCTAATCTCATGGTATTATTGATAAAATAACTTTTTTAATTGTTAAAATATGGAATCATATATCCCATTGATGAGAGTGAGTGTTTCAGGCCAATCTATGTGGTTCCAAAGAAGGACGAAATCACTATGATATCCAATAAGGATGGATAGATTATTCCAACTGGGGTGAGTAGTGGCTGGAGAGTATGCATCAACTATAGGAAGATATAATCATTTACAAAGAAGAACCATTTCCCCTTACCATTCATTAACAAAGTCCCTGACAGAGTCGCCAGTCACACCTTCTACTGTTTCTTAGATGGGTACTCAGGGTACAATAAAATTGATGTCTCCTTAGAAAATCAAGGGAATAATACATTCACATGTCTATTCAACACCTTTTCTTTCAAATTCATACCCTTCGGGTTATGTAATGACCCTAGAACCTTCCAGTGGTGCTTGATGGAAATATTCTCAAACATGGTAGGGGATTTTCTAGTGGTCTTCATAGATGGCTTCTCAGTGTTTGGGGATACATTTGAGGTATTTTTGTGGAATGTGGAGAGAGTCTTTGTTGACGCTACTTTCCTTCACATAGTCTAATGACTGAAAAAAATGAAATACTTAAGACCAAATTGATTTATCTTTTGAAGAAATTTAAAAAATTGGCAAACGCATGAACAAAGATTTGTTTACACTTGTGTTGTGCAAGTTTCATCATGGTCATGCAAGTATACTTGCACGCCTCATGTTGGTCACACAGGTGACTTGATCGCCCTAAGTTATTTTCTCCCAAGGTCTTCAAAAGCCTTTAAATACCCGTTGTGGGCCCCCCAATTCAGGACGGAAAAATTTCAAAAGTCATATTTAAGCTCTGGTCGTCATAGTCTCTGCTTGAAGTATTCCAGTCACTTCTAAGGTATTTTCATACCTAGAATGGAAGATCTAAACAGGGGAAACAAAGCCTAAGTGTTGAAACTCATCAACACGTGCGCGCCTAAGTGGCCATCCCATAAGGGAAATGGCCACACTTGCGTTCCGCCTTATCCCTTCAACAAAACATACGCACCACTCTTATGAAAGCCTTTATAGATAATTCTAAGGGCTTGAGCCAAGTCTCACACAAGTATTTCCATAAGATTTGACCTTCACGCAAGTACCCATGTGTCGCCCAAGTATACTTGCGCGACCAGGACTTGCACTCTCATGCAGGACTTGTGAGCCTATCTCTTTTTGGGTGCCACTCCTTCCTATTAAAATTTCTTCTTCATATCCACCACTCCTATTCATGATTTATCCTTCAAAACCCTCTTCAAAACCATTTATGGCATGGCTCTTTTGTTGGATTTCTAATTTTAAAGGAATTTTTTGGAAAATTTCTTAAAACCAAGTGATTTACAAATCTTTATGTCACTAAGGTTTGAGATTTCATTCATTCAACCTCTTCCATTAAGATGAGAGGATCTTTAACCTGGAAATTCATTTCAGATGTATGTCCGGGTCATAATTTTCCTTACTTGGGCCTCCTTCTCAAGAGTGAGTCCCAATCTCAAAATCCCAAATATGGGCATCCTCCTTTAGAGTAAGCCCCAAGTCCCCTATCTTGTGCTGCCTTTTCAGGAGTATGTCCAAGTCTTCAAGTTCCCTTAATTTTGGGCAGCATCATTAGGAGTATGCCCCAAGTTCCCAAATATGGGCATCCTCCTGAGGAGTAAGCCCCAAATTCCAATTTCCCTTAACATGGGAATCCTCCTTATGAATAAGCCCCGGACATAATTTCTCTTAACCTGGGCCTCCTTCTTAGAAATAATCCTCAGTTCTCATGTCTCTTTATACTGGGAATCCTCCTTAAGAATACACCCCAGTCATAATTTCTCTTAATCTGGGCCTCCTTCTTAGGAATAAGCCCAAATTCTCAACTCTCTTTAACCTAGGACTCCTTCTCAGGAATAATCCCCAGTCATAATTTCTCTTAACCAGTCTTAATTTCTTTTTTATTTTCACATCCTTTTCATGAATAAAACCTAATCATAAGTCCCCTCTAATTTGGGAATCCTTCTCAGGATTAAGTCCTATGTTAAGTATCCAAATCTCAATAAAGCACATATACGTTTATGGACATTGTTCCTATTATTATTCCCTAACGTAAATCCCATCTATCTTGGGCGGTCATACATTCATAAGCCCCAAATTATTTCTTATAATTCTATCATTCATGGAAAAATTGTTAGGTTTTACCAATACCGATTGTTTCTCACACCGAGCATGAATCACGTGATCTTAGAGCGTAAAAGTAATTAAGACATATTTCTTTTATCCACAAATCATACATAAAACTCATACTTCTTTACTCGAACTACGTGGGTTCTGATTCCTTTTCTAAAAAAGTATACGTAGGTAACCCATCTACAGGTACGATCTAAAGTCATACATAATCTATGTCCTTTTTAATGACAATAAACTTAAAGTGCTCCACTGAGTGGCTTTAAAACCAGTATGGTCATCAAAATGACCATGATATTTTAATATAATGATTTGAAGGATAACATTGACTAAGAATGTGACAACCGGGTCCCAGTGACAGCACAGACAGCCTGCCTTAACATGGCCGTCGGGTCCTAGCCTACCAGCTACCCCCATTTGCCCACAGACTCCTGGGGCCCACCCCAGGGTCAACCCCCATTCCTGAATGGGTCATCTGACTAATGGCAGTCCCCACATGCCAACAATTTTCCTTTCCAGTGTGCTTTGTCCTCATTCACACACACCTTGGAAAACATCCCAGAAGGTCACCCATCTTGATCACTACTCCAGGCCAAGAATGATTAACTGTGGAGTTCTAACCAGGTAGGCTCCCGAAAAGGAAGGTGCACCTTGTTGACATGAGTCATATCATTTAGTCATTTAACCCTTTATCATTTGGGGGTGTTACAAAGAATCTCTAACAAATACATCCGATTCTCTATCAATGAATAACCTCGAATACATATAAAAGATTCACTAAATCTCATACATACTAATCATTGATTGTCAGATCTAAAAGAATGTTCATTTTCATACTTGGTAATTTAATAAGGATTCACGAACATAACTCAAATATATAAAGAGAGTCCCATAGTAGACAATAATTCCCCTCAAAAAAGGTGTGATGAGTCCGACCTCCCATCATCTCGACCAATGAAAATTATGAATCCTCATCGGTTCACAACTAATGAGCACCTAAATTTGGAATGTAGGTCGATATGGATATAGAATCATTTAATGTTTTTGGTTCTACGAACAAACCCGTTAGAAACCGATTGGAATGTTTGAACCTTAAAACAATGTTGTCATCCCCATTCCCAGAGGGAAACAATCATATTAATATTTGAAGAAAATAATATGGTCCTAAATTAGAAAAAGTACCATTTCATTGTTAAATAGGGACTAGTCCTTGGACATCTAGTCTCAGGAAGAAGGAATGAAGTTGAATGACCCAAGGATGAAACCATTCATCACCTTCCATCTACCAAAACTATCAAGGAAGTGAGCTCTTTATTAGAACATGCTCATTTCTATAGAAGGTTTATTAGGAATATCATCTCTATTTGTCGACCACTTTGTGCTATATGGTGAAAGATGCTCCATTTTTATGGACATAAAGCTGTGAGGAATATTTATTTAAACTCAATTCAGTTTTGGTCTCTCAATATATCATGAAATCTCCAAATTGGAAACTTTCTTTTGAAATCATTTATGAAGCTAGTGACTTTTTTATAGGAGCAGTCTAAGGACAACAGTGCGAGAAAACTCCATGTGTCATTGCTTATGCAAGAAAATCATTAAATGATGCACAAATAAACTACACCACCACTAAGAAATATTTAGTTTATAATGTGTTTGAAATAGAAATATTTAGGTCCTACCAATTAGGACACCCCTATACTGTGTTCACTGACCATTCTACACTAAAATAATTCTTCCCAAAATAACATGATAAGGCTAGACAGATTAGGTTGGTCCTGCTCTTACATGATTTTTACCTCACAATCATGGACAAAAAGGGTGTTGAAAATGTTGTAGCTAATCATCTCTCTAGGATAGAATTTAATGACAAATTATCTCACCTTTATGTGTCTGATTCATTCTCTAATGAACACATATACTCTATGAGTGACTACCCTTGGTAAGCCGACATAGCAAACTTCTTAGATATAGGAGTCATTCCAAAATTCATAGGGCCTCAAGATCGAAGTAAATTTCTTCATGATGTAAGGAACTATGTGTTTGATGATCCATACCTCTATAAGATCTTCCCTAACCAAGTCATTAGGGGGTGTGTCCTATAATATGAACAAGATTCTATCCTTAAACTCTGTCATAGTGAGGCGTATAGATGTCACTTTTCCTCTAAGAAAAAATTTTCTAAGGTTCTTTAGTGTGGTATCTTCTGGCCCACCCTCTTAAGGGACTCCTACAAATTTTTTTAAAGTTATACTAGGTGTAAAATTTTCAGTCCATCACAAAAAGGAATGAAATTACACTAACAACCATCTTAGTGATTCAAATATTTGACTGCTGGGGAATTTATTTCATGGGTCCCTTCCCAAACTCTAGGGGATATCTGTACATCCATTTAGTTTTTGATTATGTATCCAAATGGGATAAATAAATTCCTACAAAATTCATTGATCTTCAATCCGTGATTAGATTTCTCATGGAAAAAATCATCTCTTGATTTGGAATTCCTTTGGCTATCATTAGTGACCTTGGAACTCATTTTTTGAAATCCTCCATTCTTAGCACTCATGGAAATGTATGGAATTTCTCACAAAGTGTTCACTACTTACCACTCATAGACCAGTGGTCATGCTGAGTTAGCTAATCAAGAAATCAAACAAATTCTTGAGAAAACAGTTAATCCATCAAGGAATGATTGGTCGAGAAAACTCTTATATGCCCATTGGGCATAAAGAACCACATATAAAACTATTTTAGGAATGTCTACGTATGTGTTGATTTATGGAAATTCATGTCATTTACCTGTTGAAATTGATCATATGGATTTTTGGGAAATTAAGAAAATGAATTATGACCTCTCATTGGACGGAACACAATGGAAGTTAGATCTCAATGAACTTGAGGAACTTATGATTCAGGCTTATGAAAATTCAAGGATAAATAAATCTAGAGTTCAATCCTACCAATCTTGAAATCTTAAAAACAAATACACTGTACTGGATAATCCTATTCTTTTGTATATCTCTAAACATAATTGTCACCCAGGAAAGTTGAGGTCCAGATGGTCGGGTCCATACACTGTGCATAAGGTGTACCCCCATGGGGCTTTTGAAATTCAAGATCCCACCAATGGTCAAAACATTAATGTTAGTGGTCATGGAGTCAAACCAACCATTGAACCATTCCAAAAAAATAAAGTAGCTGATGAATTGTGTGGACCATCCATAGATGATGACAACACCTAAACAATTAGGGGTCTTTGTCGAGCTAGTGACGTTAAACAAAAGCACTCCAGAGCAGGCAACATGTTGTTTTTATGTTTCCAATATTTTTGAACCATCATTATTTTTCAAATAGGATTAATAAATTAATTTTATATTTTATAAAATATATTTAACTTTGAATATGATAGTATGTTAGACTATTGACCTATACTTCTATTATGAGTATGGATGGGTATGAAAAGGGAGCACCATATTGATCTGTGTTTGGTGGTGTGATACTTTAGTAATACCTTACCGGGAAATTTAAATGTAGAAAATGTATCATCAGTTTATTTTCATTTTTATGTGTTTGTAGGATAAAAAAATAAAATAAAATAAAAAAATAATAATAAAAATTAAAAGGACATGTTGTAGGTCATGGTGAAAACCCCGTCACAACCGGCAAAGCTGTGGGGACTCAAACCCGAGACCGAAGGGAGACAGGGGTGCATGCTTTCCACTGACCTACAGCTTATAGTGCTTCCTTATTCTAATTTTCTTATATACTTATATTTTACACACACAAAGACACACACACACACAGATATATATATATATATATATATATATATATATTATGTGATACTAGTATTGGTCTTTGGTATGGAAAAATAAATACAAATTCTTTTATGTCTTTGTCTCTTTTTAATTAATGGAACATTTCAGGGTTTTAATGGTTTCTAATTTAGTTTTTGAGAGAGAAGTAGAGGCTATAGAGGTCACATGGTTTTATATGGAAGTCAACTATATCCATAACTTCCACAATTTCCAACCATCTACCACTGGGAGTCCATGTGTATCATGGAGATCGAAGGAATAATCTGGAGCATCATGAACATCAACTTCAAAAACCAGTTGACTTTGTTCAATGTTTATTTATTCAAATTCCTTTAAGAACTCCTCTATTCTACCTCTACCCCCTTATAAATTTTAATTTCTTCAAACACTGGGGACAATGTTATTTTATGTTGCGGGGAGATGAAAAAAGAATTACTTTTTTGTGGAAAAATGATTTGAAAAATAAAGTGTGCATTAATGGAAGGAATAGTTACATTAACCTTGAACAAAATAATTCAAACTGAAAACTTTGAAATTGAATATCAAATAATTTTTCATTCCCATATTTTGATTTTAATCCATGTATAATTTTATTATCATATATTTTGGAAAGTGTTGTGCTCTAATGTTATATTTCATCGTTTATAATTTCATCCAAATAAAAAAATCACAATGCACGTCCTAGGGATTGTGGGGAGTTAGTTTGAGTTCACGGGGTCCCCTAAATAAATTTCACAGTTGTGGTGATTAATTTAGTTTTAATATGAGTATTCAAAAAAATAAAAATGAATAATAAACAAAAAGGAAGACAATAAATTGCACATAGTGTAATGAAAGGACCGAATGTGTGGCTTTCAACACATGGGGATCCTGACTCCACAGTTTTCTAGCCCATAGTTAGTAATTTTATATCTATTTATAGTAATTTTGGTTTCTTAACTAAGTTAACTCGATATTATGCTCGAGTATGTGGGATTCACTTGGTGCCCTAAGGTATTTGAGCCTAGGATTCATCGACAAAGTCTCGCTACATGGGTTCACTCTTTTGAGAGAAATTTCAATTACCATAGAAATATTGAAAAAAATTGTATTCTAATCTAATATTTAAATGTGATTACACCTAATTATTCCATCATTTCCCTCTTGAAAAAAGATGAACCCCCATTTCCATTGTGGTACACAACACATCCTCATTCTTAATTGATATTGGATAAAATATGGCAATGAATTTGAACAATGAAATGGGAATGGGATTGGGATCATCTTATGAAACTACATTTTATTAAAATATTTTTATGTGTTTCATGATGGTTTGGTATAAGGGGTCTTTATGATCATTGTGTATTAAAATGTTTTTGGAAAAGGGAATTTGAATTTCATATTTTTGGGATAGATTTTTCTCGGGACAAGAAAAACTCAAGTTGGGGGGTGTGATTAGCCACTGAATGAGGCTAGTATTCATTGTTAATATATATATTTTTCATGTGATTTATTATTCCTAAACACCATTTTAGTACCTTTTACAATTTAAACATCATTTCACATTATGATGGTAATTCCCCCGTAAAATGCACTATTACATGGTATAATTTTGAATTCCTCCTAAAATAAAAAATGGTCTTGATTTTATTTTCATGTATTATTTTCAGGTATCTCACGCTACAAGTAAAAATTCCAAATTTTTATGAATACGATGATTTAAATTGGATGACCACTAAAATTGGTATTAATGGCAACACATTCTGTGCGAAGTAAACTAAACAACATCCCAATAAAGAGACTTTAGAAGCCAGGATCCAAGACCAATGATTCTCAAATTTAACTGTAGATAGAGGAAATCATGGGGAAAATTTCATTAAATAGTGGAAAAATATATTTTGAATATTTGAATGGTGGTCCAGGTGACCCATGTTAGAGATGAATTTTTGGGCCTGATTCTGAGGCCCAAAAACATCCCACCATTTTACACATATCTAGTAAACCATAAAAAATTTTGGGCAGAAACATTAAATAAGGTTATGGGACATCTGGATTTCCATTTGTGTATTCTATGGCCCACTTCATTTTAGCCATCTATAAGGGTATATAGGCTTCACTGTACAATGTATGAAAGCAGGAAACAAATTTGGGTCAAAGGTGGAAAAGTCTCCTCTTTCTTACTTTCCACCACCCTATGCCAACCACCATTAATTGAGGTGACATGCAAAGAAGGGGGATCGACCCAAGGATCCCAAAATGAGTATTTAAGGATGTGGATTTTGAGGTTTGAGGGATCTTTGAGCATTATTTTCATTGTAATGTTATTATTCCCATTTGTCTTTGTAACGTTCTTCATTCTCATGTTAGTTGCTCGAATCAACTTAGTTCTTAATAAAATTTATTCCTTTAATCATATTCTATTTTTTCTCCATTTCACATTGATACTGTTTCCTTAATGTTGGGATATATTCACACCGGACCTTGTGATATAATTCACACAATGGTGGAATGATCGTTATTTTTTGTATTTACTACTTCAATTACACCCATATGAGTCTACCTCCCTCTTCTATTGAGAACATGTCATCAATAGCGGGCTAACTAATTTATTGGTTGTTCTAAGGGAGTAGAAAAGGGATAGATTATATTTTATTTACCAATCTTTAAATTGGATTGATTTCTTTTACCTGAGTATCTGTTATTCAACGATTTTCTCTCTTCCTCATTCTTATTGAATTTTATTACACTAATGTTATGTGATAATAATTTCCTTTACCATGGATTGCTCATGAAAATGATCTTACAAGTGTATAGGTTATTACCATGTGTTATTTAATATTTTTAACCAGTAAATGGTGAGGTTAGATTGAATTCATTAATTGAATCTTGCTTGAGTTAATGAAATTGAAATTGTCAAAAAAGGGAATTCCTCCAATCCACCCCAAGTGATAAACTTGGATCAAATCATTAATTTAATTTAAATATACATAAGTATCATTGATTTCACTTAAACCCATCTAAAATCAACCCATGTTTTCCACTTCAAAGAAAAAAATAATCCATAGAATGTATGTGTATATAGGTTACATTTTAGGTCTCTGGGGATTCGACAAGACAAGCTAAACTTCAAGCGACCTCTTAACCCAAAAATCTTTGGTAAATTTGGGAGAGACCACGAGCTATCTATTTTCATTGGAAACATCATTTTAGAGGATAGAGTTTTAGTAGAAATGAAAATTATTGAGGTGGTCTTTCTTGAAATCCACAGAAGAGATTTAGTGAGGTTGAGAGTTTCCTTAGTTTGGTGGGGTACTATTGAAGGTTAGTACACAAATTTTTCAGAGTATCAGCACCCTTGATGGAATTGTCCTGAATGGGGTATCCCTTCATGTGGATGGAGATTCTTGAGGATAGTTTTCAACATTTTAGGTAGATTTTTATGAGTTCTCACATGTCGAGATTGTTGGATGAGGGTGTCCATTATGTGGTATTATATGATACATCAAGAACTAGATTTTGTTGTGTACTGATGTAGGGGAAAGTGCTGACTTCCTATGTTTCATGACCATTTATACCACAAGATCAGAACTATGTGGCCTATGATCTTGAGTTAGTAGCGGTAGTCTTCGCATTAAATATGTGGCCACAATACCTAATGGGAAAGTGTTTTATCATATACTCTAACAGCAATATCCTAATATTTATCTTCTCTCAGAAGGATTGGAACATCAGATAGAGGCAATGGATAGAGTTCCTCTGGGACTATAACTTTGAGAATTTATATACTCATGGGATGGGGAACGTGGTGGCAGATTCTCTCAGCATGAGATCAAGATTGCAACTCATGAATGAGGCAACAGAGTTGTTGGCCACATTACAGTATCCTTTGTGGATTGGGATGGAGAAGCTTACATCTAGTTAATGGTTGTCACACCTCCACTCTTACAAAAAGTTAGTGAGGCACAATATGGGGATGATGAATGCAAGAATTTATGATCAAATATTTCCACAATGCATTCCCATGATGGATATTCTAAAGGTGTGTTGAACATAATTGTTTTTAGGGGATGCATAGTGGTACATATAGAGTTACGAGAGGTGGTAGTATGGGAGTTCCATGCATCCACATTGGTGGTACATACAGGTGTTGATAAGATATACACGGACCTCTAATGTCACTTCTGGTGGAAGGTGATAAAGAAATAAGTTGTAAGGTACACCTCTTTATGTCCTACTAGTCATCAGGTGAAGATTGAGCATCGGGTTCTAGTGGGTTGGCTCAACCCCTTGAGGTTTCCATGTAAAAGTGGGATGGGATATCGATGGACTTCATGACTAGGATTCCACATATGCCTTGGTGGAAAGATTCCATCTGGGAGATTATTTACTAACTCACCATGCCATCCGATTTCCTTACGATTTGAAAGGGGAGTTTAGTAGAGATCTTGGGATGCCTCTACATACAAAATATATTTAAACCCCATGGAGTTCCATCAACGATAGTCTTCGATCATGTTTACCACTTCACATATTTATTGTGTAAGGGATTTCATGAGGCAGTTAGGACTCATCTACACATGATCATAGTGTTTCACCCACTTAAAGATGACTAGATTGAGCAGAAAATACCGGTTTTAGAGGACATTTTACGTACTTTCATCCTAGATTTTGTCATCCAAAGAGAGGATCACAAACACTTGGTGAATTTTTCATACAACAATACCTACCACTCCACTATTTGTATTGAACCATTTGAGTCTTTTTTTGGGAGACCATAAAGTCAAAAAATTTCCTGATGGTCCTCAATGAGCTAGCACACATGGGACTAGAGTAGGTGAATGTGACTAAAAAGAATATTTAGGTTATCCAGGAGCATATGAAGTATGAAAAACTCCATCAAGAGTCTTTTTATGACCAATGATAGAGTCCTTTAGATTTCAACGAGGGAGACCATGTGTTACTTTGGGTACCTCCATGATGTGGGATGTAAAGAATTGGAAGGGGTGTAAATAAATATCTGAGGGTCATCACCCCTTTTTGGATTTTACATAGAGTGTGTGAGGTAGAGTACCACATGGCTCTACCTCAGAAATTAGAGTAGGTGAGTGACGTCTTCCACGTGTTACAGTTGAAGAGATACGTTCATTATCCATCGCATGCCATTGAATGGGGAGAGCCAGACCATGATGATATGGAAATATTGGTAGAGTACTTAGTGGTGATATAGGATCATTAAGAGTGGATACTTCATGAGCAGTCAATACATCTACTGCACATTCGTTAGAACTATTGGAATCTACAAAAAGAGAAAATGGGAGAGGGAGGATGATATTCTCTATCAGTACCCTTATTTGTTTGTGTAGACATTGTTTTGGATTTTGGGGATGAAAATTCTTGAGGTGGGAAAATTTAATGATATATATTTTCTCTGGTTTTATTTTAATATATTTATTGGGAAAATTATTAAACCAGGGGCTGAGACTTCGGGTGATTTTGAGGCTATGTGTGCCAAAAACATTTCATTAAAAATGTTATGTTTTTATTAGTATGTGTGATCAGATTTTTTATAAAAGTGGAATAAAATCTAAATGGGTGCCTATATTATAAATCCAGGAAACTATTGCATTGAGATAGGTGGAATTACTTGAGTTGGGGGCTAACATTGGACGGCACATTCCATCTATGAAAGATAGTTTTTTGAGGTAAACATCATTAAAAAATTTAATAAAATCATTTTTAACACAAAAATAGTTTTCATTTATTATTTTCTATTATTTATAATCCAAGGATGTGAAATAACCCTATAAATTCTCTAAGGAAAAGAGAAATAACTCTATACAACAAATAAAAATGAACTGGATAATGGATCTAAGATCATCTCACCAACAGAGTTGGGATATCTCTTTAATTATGAAAACATACCAACATTATATAACAAAGGATCCAATCTCAAGGTAGGATTTTGTTTTCATTGTGATAAATACCTATTTATGAATTAAATGATGAAAACGGACCACCCCATGAACATTTTTATCCATATTTCAATCGCTCACAGGATGGGTGTTAGGATTCTAGGGGTTTGATGGTAGAAATATGTGTGTTATTATTTAATTATTCATCAATCCATTTAATAAGGTTGAATTGTGGATGAAATAAAAAAGACCAAGAAACATCATTTGGGTGTTCTAGTTCTTATTCTATATCTTTTTCTGGTCATTATTCACTATTGGACCCTCGTAGTCATGACATGACTTTACAAGAGGCTCTGAACAAGGTCGGACCCCCAAAGCGATGGAAAAATGAATCAAATCCCAAGGATGCTAAGATCGAAACCTGAGAATTATAGAACAAGTGTTATTTTGAATGATATACATTCAGAGAAAAGCTAGTGGGACATGGTTGTACATGGCAGAGAGGCACTCCATCTTTGCGTGGGGGGAGGATCGACCATGTAGATGGTCGAGTGGCACATGAAATGACAACATGATAGCACAGGAGGAATGTGGTCAAGGTAGACCACAATTGGTGAAGAAATCCTTCCCATTTCACGGGCCAGACAAGCAGGAGATCGGCCACTCCAATGGACCAGAGGGTTGGGTCATACGATGGACTAGATCTGACCCAAACCATACCTTTTTACAAAAATAGCCATAACATTCAAACTGGGGTTAGTTTGATGATTCTTTTGTGGAATTGTTACAAATACAATTTAGAGGTCATTTTGAGATACTCTATGTGAGTTGTTTTTGAAATGTGAATATGAAATAATGGCTTTATATCCGAGTTCTGCCATAATGATAATAGTTTGAGTGGAATCATGAGGCTGGATGTGACCTTGAGACTATAGTAATTTCTGAGACTACGTGACATTCCAATACTATAAGTCTCATCGGGACTGAATTTATCATCATTACAGAATGTATCATTAGGATTGAGTGTCCCATTAACACTGGGTTTCCCATCATGACTGAGTGTCTTAATGGGACTATATGTCTCATCGAGACTGCATGTCTTATCAATACTGGGGTTTTTTGGATTATGTCAGATAATCATGTGTTGCGTAATATAGACCAATACCTATGTGACTGGACTATTTAATTTTTTTGTGGTATAAAACATGTATTTTATTATGGTATAATTCATGTATTTAATTATGGTATACTTAATGTATTTATTTTCGGTATACTGCATGTATTTCATAGTGGTATTCCTTGGAGGTTTTGGGGGTGGCCCACTGATTATTGTTTCACCCTCCTCTAAATGGGATTTGACTGAACGCATCATGTATTTTTAAATCAATCAACAATTTGATCAAGTCCAATGTGGACCAGGACTAGGTGGTTCTTACAGAGACTAGGCAGTCGAGGAGTGATCCTGTGGCTCAAACAACTCTCATGTACCTAGCCTTCGGGTATGGTTTTCTGCGGATCAGTTTCAAGAATTAGTCCCTTCACATTCTAGGATCCCTTTTTGACTGATCTTGTATTTTAACCCTATTTACATTCATGTTTTCTACTTTAAAACTCAATTTTTGGAATATTAGTTGTATTATTTCTTGTTTACATAATTGTTTATCATTTAATCATTTGGTATTGGAGATGTGTGAGTTTGTAAAAGTATTGAGGAATATTCTTCTCATTTATGGGATATGCCTACTCGGTGTTTGTTGCTAACCCTTAGCCTGTTGGGGGTGGAATTGGGGTAGTCGTGGTATGGTCCCCTCTAGGACGAGTTGTGATAGGAATCATATAGGGAAACAATAAAATTAGGATAAATCATTTATACAATGTCTAAATCATGACCCATTATTTACAATATATGAAACAATAGATTTAAAGTAGTCAATTCAAAGTAATAATCGATTAAAATCCTTCATGAGAGTTCATAGATAGTGGGTGAAGTACCAGAACATATTTCCTAGGAGTTCCAAACTAGGTGTATAGAAAGGCCCATTATCGTACACCAGGAAATGATCACGTCAAAGCCCAATGTGTCATTTTCAATGATATTAACACCTAGTATAACATTGATATAACAAAATACACTAGTAATATCTAGAAAATGATGAAATTTCTTAGAAACCATTTATTCAATCCTTCAACAAAATTCCAGAAAATTTTCTATTAATTTGTCTTATCTCTATGGCTATGACTTATTTTTTCTCATCCTTATTTCCAATGGATATCTTAACCATTCTCTATAACCAAATATTTTGAGCCACATTTTCCATACACACACATATATATATTACAATATAATTGGTAAATATTCATTACAAAACATAGTGATATATGCCATAATCACACAAGTCTAGTTCCTTTCGAAATGTGGACATTTAAACAACTGGTTCACGAGTGAACGAAATCATCTCCCACTAAGTTATTCATAACTAGAACACCTCGTATACATATTATACATAATACCATTCATCATAACCTTTGTAAATTAACCATTATAAGGGTTTTCCTCATTTTTTCAGTATAGGTAAATAATGAAGATATCAATAATCACGTATCCATAATATGAGCACAATGTTATGATAATATGAGCATAACATTTGGATACTATACCTTACATACGAAAGATCATAATCATGAGTCATGGGATAAAGCATGTAAGTTAATATAATATGAATTTTAAAGTAATCATATAATATAATCTAAGATAAAATAAGATTAGCATGATACATATACCTATTTCATAAACATAATCATTGAATATCTTATTTCAGTGCTACCAGCCAAGACATTCGTAGCTTGTTATGCACGAGGAAACTTTCAGTTCATATTATTTTTGATTGGGATAACCTTCTGTGTACACACTTTTCGGGTTGGGATAATCTACTGTGTACCCTTTTTTGTCTTGGGACAACCTCACATGTAACCTATTTTTAACATTCTTGAGAAAACATCCCATGTTAGATCTTTTTCATGATTCAGATAACTTCTTTTCAACCCATTGAGCTCATAAAACATTAAAAGATACTAAAATAATTATAGGGATTTATATTTCTAATCCCACCCCCACATTATTAAAATTACACAGATGTGTGAAATAAGATTATAAAAAATTAATCATTTAATAATCAGTGAAAAGGAAATCATTTTCAATAAAATTAGCATATAATAACCTATAAAAATTAATAGGGTTTCATAATAATTTCAGCATTGAATTTCCCATGGAAAAAAAATGTGTTCCATAAACATTTCTTCATATAATAACCCATATAATATAAATGAGTTTTGTAAAGATTTTTTAAACTTAAATATAAACCTCCCAAATAAAGAATTATGATTGTATCATTATATCATGTCAACAATAATAAAATTATTAACATTAAAGGGTTTAATATTATATATAAAATATCATGGAATCCACACTTGTATTGTAGAGACATCTTTTACTTTATCACCATTTAAATATATAGAAGGGATCACATCTAAAGAGATAAAATAGTTTAGTATTCGTAAAAACCCAAATAGAAACATGATTCCAATATTATAGAGCATAAAATCATTATTTCTGGCATTATGTTATTTGTAATAACCTCCTTCATATCCCAGATAAATGAAAAAAATAAATGGGTGATCTCAAATTCTTAGTAAGGGTATGAGTACAGAGAAAGGTAATAGGGCATGAAAAATATGGTAAGAATAAATGATGGCCAAAATAATGCAAAATAAATAATAACATGAACTAGAAACACATAAATAGATATCATGGAAAATCAAATAATAACATGGATATAAATAAATGACTTCATATTGAGTTAATACATAATTTCATATATGGAATCTTACCATCGAGGTATTGGCTAAGATATCTGAAAACATCATCGAGACCCTACTCCACGACATCTAATGATAAATGTGTAATGAATCATCCAAAACCCAGCACAGTTTCACTAATGAGACCTACAAACGCATTGAGGTTCTATATGGGTCCCCTGAAATCAATCACTAAGTCCAATGAATTCTTTATACAAATAAACAATAAAATATAATCAACATTCTTTAAAATCAATAATTGTCTCAATTAGATGATCTAGCATAGAGAATACGAATACATTCCCCTCTGAATATTATCTTATTCCATCATGAAAAATATTAATTTTTGTATAATTATATCACATATATTCAAAATCATTTTACATATATGAAAATTCATTGAAGATATTACAAGAATATTTCTTGAAGATAATACCCATTTCACATTGAAAATCATTTTAAAAAATATAAAATATTCATATATATTAGAGACACTGTATTATTTTAAATTATCCTTGTAAAATTATAAATTGATATTTAATTAATTAATCATTCTTAATGGTTCTAAATTCCATTCATGTAGTATATGTAAAAAATATTCATTTCACACATTCATTTAATGTAAAAAATTACCACGTTCAAAAAATTACAAGAATATTCTTTTAAAAAAGAAAATTTATAAATAGATAAAACATAGATAAAAATTTATTTGATAAATAGTTTTTGAATATAAAAATACTCATTAATTTTTTTTTAAAAACAATTGAAATGGATAAAAAGACTCCCCCAGTGGAGAGAACCCCATATAATGATAAGATTGTGAAATAAACCCTTACCGTAGGTTCGACATCATTTGTTTGCTTCTAAAAAACATGTATAATAAATGCATATTTATTTTAATTATATTCCATAACCATAATTATAAATATTATAACTTATATTATTTACATAAAACCTTTTATATTTATTTTATTGACAATTCATTATTAAAATCACTATTATTGATGGTAATTGATTAATTTTTCAGGTATGTTTGGGTTGAGTAGTTTTAGTACCTAAACTTTTATCAGTGTTATATCATATATGGAATGTAAAAAATTATATAAATATCATATATATTAATTATATATATTTATTTATTTATAGAAATATATATTATTTATTGATAGAATAATTAAATACACTGTTCATGGAGAAGCTACGTCATATATACGCCTGAATGTTGTTATCATTTTTCAAAGGATGAAATGATTGAAAGGTAAATAATAAAAATTATTTAAAAAATAATTATTATATTATATAATTTATAAGTATTTTTGAAATACATCTTCATTACTATACATGTAGAAGCTAAATTAAAAACAGAACACATTACTTCGTGTTGATGGTATTACACAAGTATAATCGAGCGATATTATATTCCAATGGATTGGATGGTAGAAACTAATATGTTATATTATAAATCCATGTGTATAATTATTACCTTTTATTAATATGTAATCATTAAATTCATTATAATAACCATCCATGGAATATGGTGTGGGAAAATGAATTGTATTTCTATGTGGAAACTATAAGTTGTACGTATGCATGAGTGATACCATTACATTCCAGTTGATGGGGAATAGAGTGGATAATGGTGATTACATAGTCATAAAAAAATTCAGAATATTTATGATAAATATATTATTAGTTAATGAAAAATAAAATAGTTTTATATTATTTAAATAAGAAGTAAAAAAGTGATTGGTTAAGGCGATTACAATTCCATTGAAAGAACTCCTACAAATCGCCTCTTAAAGATCCTATTGATAGACATTTTGGATACTCAGAACCTGCAGAATGTTCGTAATGAAATTGGGAATGTATTTCTATAGGTTTTTTTCTCGATATATTGACTAATTATGCATAAATAATTGATAGTGGAGGTTCCCTTTTATAATTTAGATTAGGGGAACATTTTGGAATTTTTTAAAATGATAAATTATAATAATGTAATTTATAAGAAAATGTCCATGAATTTTAACCTATGGTGGGATATGTTTTCAGTATCTTCTTATAATGAAAATTGGATTGGTTTGTGGTGTATTAAACCTAATATTTTGCATTAACCCTATAGTTAACTTATTCTAATAGTAATCCTTGTAACAAAATTTTCACACTTTAAGGGTAATTATTTTACATATAATATAAAAATCCTCCAATAAATATAAAATGAATGGTATTTTTAATCATATCACACACCCTGTTTCACAATTTCAACATTTTTAATTATTTTTAAGTTATTTAATAAAGAATTATTCTCAGAAATTATATCTAATGTCAATTTTGACACTATTAATTTACTTTGACTTAAATTACATCAAAATAATGTTTTTAGGAATATAATTCATTTAAAAAGCACTATTTTTTCTTTTTCATCTTAAAATTTAGTTTAACACTAATAAAGAATCGAATTATATAACTTTTAATATTTTTAATATCATTTATTTTTCAATTCTATTAATTGAATAAATATTATACTATCATTGTGCAAGTGCTTTGGGTACTTATACAATCACTAAAAATTTAAATACATTATAACCATGAATATACTTTTATTATTCATTAAATTTACATTTATTTTCATTCATAACTCCCTTTTCATCATATGTGGACACATGAAGGATACATATAACTAAGAGAGTGACATTTTATAACATTATTTTATTTAAATATTATATAGTTCATTTTCATGGACAAGTATTTATTAAAGATATAATTATTAAGACTAAATTTTTAAGTAACAAATTTCATTCATCCAATGATAATTGATATTGAATATTAGAGCCTTATCAAATAGCTTTAACCATGATTAACCTAATTTACCTTTTATAGAGGCGAAATTTTTTAACATGATAATTATTCATACAAACCAAAAATAAAAGGGGCCTATATGAAAATTTAGAAAAATTTGATTCGAAATATGGAAAACATTTATAATGATTAAAATTTTATATATTAAATAAATAATTTTTAAAAAAAGTGTACAAAACATGATGATAATATCTTTAGAGAAAAAAACATCATTAAGCATAAAACATTATTTCTTCTTATACAATGCCCGGTAAAAACTCAATATGAATGTTAAACAATTTGATTGAATATATAATATAAGATATTCAATAAAATCATTCAATAATATTGTCTAGTACAAATTATTTACATATAAATATATTGTGTGTACAAAAATAGTTCCTTATAATGAAATACTTTTATATTCAACTGGTTTCAATTTTTAATGAAAAATAATGAATTTATTTTATAAGGCTCTAATCCTTTTACTTTTCAAAATTTAGTTATTCCTATTCAAACCATCCAATTTTAATGTCTATGTAGTAATGTTCATATAATAATATTTTAATAATAGATCATGGTTCGTTTAAATTTATTTTTGTATGCAACGAAAGCTATCAAAGAGATTCCATTTTTTAAAAAATAAGCATACCATAAAATCATTGGGTGTTACATAATTCCCCCTTTAAAAAAATTCATGTTACAATTTTCTATTATATCACATCATGAATATATTTATGTAGTTCTTCATCATAACTTCCTTAGGTTCCCATACCACATCTTCTATCAAATTGTATCTCTAAAGTACCTTTACTAGCTAGGTCATCTAATACCGTAATAATTCTTCTATTGTGTCTAGAATATAGATTATCTCTTCACTTTGAGATAAATATTGTTCCAATTGTATTTAATTTGGAGTGATCACATGTTATAGGTCTTGAATATAGTTCCTTAATACAGATATATATAAAAAATCATGTACTTTTGAAAGCTATGGTGGAACTTTCAAATGGTAGGTCACATACCCAAATCATTCTATGATCTCAAAAGGCCCGATATACATCATGATCAGTTTTACTTTCTCATAGATTCTTATAACACCCTTACTTGGAGATTCCTTAATGAAAACATAATCTCAAACATGAAACACCAAATATTTCCTTTGGTTATTAAAATTTCTCCATTAGATTCTCTGAGAACCATTGATTTGGGTTTCAATAGTATTCTCCTTTTTAATTGTCTCATCTAGAGTTTTGGGAATACAAGATTCTTTTCAACAACTTCATAAAAACATTTTTTAGTATGATACCACATTATATATAATTTTTCTTGGGGGTATACATAATAATTGTATAGAATTTACTATTATAGTAATATTTTACCAAAGTTAAATATTGATCCAGTATAACATGAATGAAAAGTGAGACCTCAGCATATTTTCAAATGTTTCGATAGTCCATTAAGACTACTCGATATCTTGGGTATGACAAGTGGTGTTTAAATAAAGCTTTGTATCGAGATCCCACAAATGAATTTTCTATATTTTTTACTTTAAATTATGAATCATGATAAAAAATAATTGCACTAGGTAACCATGAAGTCTTAACAATTCATTAATAAATATTCATTCAAGTTCTTCCATAGGAAAATCAAATCTTATACTAAATAAAAATACCGATTTGGAGAGTCAATCCACCATAACCCATAATGAATCATTCATTATAAGAGTCTTTAGTAATATAATGAAAAATTCTGTATAAAATTTATCATATGTCCACATAGTGATAGTAAGAGGTTGCATGAATCCTCTAGGATTCCATCTATTAGCTTTCACTAATTGAAAAACCGAACATATTGATACATAATTAGCAATTTCTAGCATTATATTATCCTACCAAAAATGTTATTTAATGTATCTATAAATATTGGTATAACCATTGTGTATAGATAAATTTGAACAATGAGAATTTTCTAATAATATCTTTTTAGCTCTTGTATAAATGGAATACATACCATATTTCCAAATTTTAGAATTCCATTTTAATATTAAAATTCATAAAAAACTTATCATACATATATTGAGTTTTCCTTTTAATATTATAATCAATAAGATTATAATTATTTACCACCCTCAATAAATATTTTTTATAAATACATTGAACAATTATTGATATTTCCCCTTACTTAATAACTCTTTGATCTATCTTTACTAAATCCATGAACTCAAAATCCCTATAAATCGTCATTTTGGTCATAACTCCAAGATCATTCATTATTATATTGTATGATTAATTATTTTTCTTTCCTTAATGGTAGTATTTTTATAAATATTAATCTTTTAGTTTCTTAATCCATTTCCTTTCCTCGTGTTTAGATCTTTCTGTGAAATGATTTATTTTAGACTTTTATGATTCATATATATCTCACCCTTTTCTCCATAATGATAATGTATCCATACACATAGTGAAATTATTATGGATACTAACTCAAGATCAAGGGTTATATGGTTTTTTATGTGTCATTAACTTCCTTGATAACTAATAAATTACATTATTACTTTTCATAGGGACAAGACTAAGTACCATCCTTAGTGCATCAATATATATAAAAAATCCATAATTTTCTAGTAGAGGAGATAATATTATAGAATTCACCAATCTAATATTGAAATTTTGACAACATTCATAACATTAATTTTTTCATATAATATATCCCGTTTATGGGGGATCATGGTTAATGGGTTATACAATTGGGAAATAGTTTGACCACGTCACTAATAATGACATTACAAACCAAAAAAAATGAATTCATAGGTTATGTTTGATGGAGTAGGCCATTCATATAACATCTCTATCATAATAGGATCAAATAATATTCTATTCTTAGAGAAAATATGGACAATAATAGAATAAATTTGAATCCAAAATTCACAATTTCTAAATTTCCATTATAACGTTTTTCTTCTAAGAGTCTCAAGGATGACCCGTAAGAAATTTTATGGTCCTCGTAGCTCTTAGAGTATGCCAAGATATTTTAAATAATAATAATAATAAATTATTAATATAATCCATAAATGAATTTTTCATTAGTTCCCTAAATACACACTGTGAATTAGTCAATCCATATGGAATTATTGTAAACTCACATCGACCATACATCATTCAAAAAGTGTCCTCTAGGATATATTACTTATTTAATCATAATTAATGGCTCCCAAAATAAATGTTAATATTTGATAAATATTGATCTTATTGAATTTGTTCACATTGGACATCAAGACTATATAGAGGATACATGTAATTTATTATATTATCATTGATTTTCCTATAATCAACACAAGGCCTAATTGATCTATCTATCTTTATAATGAAAAGTTTAAGTGATACACATAGTGAAACAAAAGAGTATATAAATAATTTATCACATTGATCCTATAGATATTTTTTCAAATCCATTAATTCCATAGTGAACATTCTATTAAAAATCATTGATATTGGTCTTGTATCGGGGATCAAGTCAGTGAGAAACTAAACTTAATGCTCTAGTGTATGTCTATGTAATCACGAAGTAAATACCTAAATTTATTCTTAGAATGTTGGCACACCATAAATTTTAGGATTTCCTTTTACATCCATATATTGTCTCATATATACTTCGAGAATATTATTTAGAATATCTATTGGGGTGGGGCTAAACATGAATCAGATGATGATGCCTTCCCTCATAAGATAAGGAACTATACATCTTTATCCCAATATGTTATTTCCATATATTTTTAATAGATTATTCCACCGTGTTTTGATGTATAATCTATTAGAAGGTTTATATTACATGACAAAAAATTTATAGTAATAAATTTATAAATTAGTTTATGATTATGATTCATAATGAGAACTGATTAACATGACCCTATTTTAATGAGAATTCTACTAGGATTATTAACTAATAACTCACTTCATATTATGACGAAGAAATAAATAAATGTATTATTAGGCATGGATGGTATAAATGAGTTTTAATATCCATAATAAAATAAATAATCTCCTAAAATTAACGATATGATAAAAAATTTTACTTCTACCTATTTATGAACATCAACCATAATTATTCATATCACAAAAGCATGGTGTTTCACCCTTTTCATTTTTTGGGGAAATCACCTTGATTATTTGGAAAATAATTGTCATAGTTCCATATATCTTTACAGTTTAATCATTGAATATTGGTAGTTTATTTTATTAATATTCAATCATGATCATGACAGACATTTTCTTCAATCATAAAGCAATCTCGATTTCCGTTAAAACAGGTATGCTAGAGTTTTCTTCCACAATTATCTCATTAAGAAAGATTTCTCATTCTACTCTTCCCCATGTTCATTTATTTTCTTCCATTGTCTTCTTCTTCTGTATTCCCTTTTTTCCCTAAGAGTTAGATAATTATTTACCAATCATGATTGTATATGAGACACTATGCTCGTATGAAGAGAAGTATTGAAAGAATTGTAAACATCTAATGAAGGACATTAACCTGTAAAATAAATGGTTAATCAAACTATTTGGATAATTTCCATAGTCGATATCATGCCTTTCTAACCATGAAAATTTGGATTCACACATAGCAAATTTTTATCTTACTTTTGTCCTGGACATAAGAATTGTGTTTCCATATCCAATCATTTTGAATGAGAAAAATATTGTTCCAAGAATAGTTTTTTAAAAACCTTTCATTAAATTTTTGTTATTTACTCATCATCCAAAGTGTTTTGAATCAATTACAATAATTTATTTGGATCCCTTGAGAGATTATACAATTCCATGACAACCTTCTCCCTTTCATTGCTTCCCAAAGTAAGAAATATCTTCTCCAAAGAACATATACATTTCTAAACTATAAATAGATTCATAGTTCTATTAAATAACAGAATGTTTTGATTCATAATGAGGTGTTTTATTATTACACCCTATTGTGGATCTCCATGCTAATCCATGTGAACTAGTTTTTTTTTCATATCCAGATTCAACTTCTTGAATATTTTTAAAATTTATTTATCTCAAACTCTAGCTTCATTAACTTCTCTTAGAAGTAAATACCTACATTGATTCCAAGAAATGATATAGTTTCCATTCCTTCCACTAGGATACATTTCTAAATAATGGAAAACACTAAATTATATGATAACATTGTGAATAATAATGTATAATTTCCGTAATTTTGAAACACATAACATAAATTTAAAATTTATGTATAACAAATCACTAAAATCATAATATTGTTTTTTTTGGAATATTTTCATATTATTTCATGGGGTTAAATTTATTAACCTATTGTTTTCATAAATATAGTAAAAAATGGTTATACTAAAATTTCTATGATTCCACCTATATGTACACTAACCCTTATAGCCCAAACCTAGTGGTAAATTTATAACATTGGCACTTGATGAAAGATATTGTATCGTAATGGAAAAAATAGTTTAGTAGTATAGACAAACATGATATATACATGATTGTGATATTAAAAAGAATCAAACAATTCATTAGTATTTTATTTTATTCAAAATACCCTTATTAATATCTTTTAGAAAAGAAAATAGATAAAATGAAGATCTTAGATTCTTAGTAAGGGTATGAGTACAATGGTAGCTAATAATGCGTGACTGACATAAGATGAATAAATTATGGTCAAAATAATTCTATATAAATAATCACATAAAATGGAAAGTCATCCTTGAATATCATAATAAATAAAATAATCACATAGATATCAATAAATAGTTTTATAATGAGGAATACACAATTTCAATCATCTGAAACATATCATCAAGGCTTTACCTAAGGCATCTAAATCCATCGTCGAGGCCCTATGTGAAGAAATTAGAAAATAATTAAGGCCTTCGCAAAAACCAAATATTGGTTGTATCATGAGACATACCAATGAATATAGGGGATATATTTACCTCTTCACATAACTTACTAAGTCTGATTCATTCCTTATATGAATAAACAATACAACTTAATCAAAATTCATAAAAAATGAAACAATTTCTCAATTGGATGAACTCGCATAAACAATTTCAATAAATTTTCTATTCAAGAAATTCATAAATCATATATATAAATATATTTATGATATTAGTATATTATATCATTGACATAATATTTAACAATAGATATTTACATTTCGGAAAATAATTTAACGAGATTACAAGAATATCTGTTGAGTAAAATATCCTTTTCATTTAAAAATGAATTTTCATTAATCTAAAAACATTAAAATTTTAATGAAAAACTTTTATTTAAAATAAAATATCAAATATATTACGAAATATTCAATTCATTGAGTTTTCATGGTAGAGGTAAACTTAAATAATGTTTTATAAGTCAGAAAACATTCATTTTACTCTTTTGGTAAAAGTCAAAATGTACCTCATTCAAAAAAATAACAAGAAGATTAATTTAGAAAAAAACATTGTAAATAAGTCAAAAATAGATAAAAAATTATTTAATAAACCAATTTATAATGTTAAAAATATTATTTAATTATATTTAAATATGGATGTGGAAGAAATTACTTCACCTATGAAAAAAATCTAAAAAAATTATTGATATTGTTAAACAAACATAAATTACTTCTTTTACATCCATTATATGAATCTAAACCTCATGTATTAAAAATATTGATTTAATTTAAATATATTATAGAACCATAATAATATATATCATACCTTATATTATTTACTAATAACCATGTGTCACTCATTTATTAACAATTAATTCTTAAAATCACTCTTCTGGGTGGTAACTATATCGTTCTTCATGATTTTTTTGATATAGCAGTTTCAGTACTTTTACATTTACCAATTTTAAATAATCCATATGAATATAATCTTTAAATAAATATAATATATGTTAATTATAAAAATATTTAGAATTTTACAGAAGAGTTATATAAAAAATGGATTTCACCATTCATGTAGACGATAGGTCCTATGAACACATGAATAATGTTTTAATTTTTTAACGGATGGTGGGAAAGAAATAAAAATAATTAATCCATTTTTTCGAATCGTTATTAAGTCATATATATCATATAAATTCATAAAATCCATCCTTTTACCAACCAATAAAAAACATAAATGAAAAAAATAAAATCTCTTTGGGGTTATGACGGTCCACATGCACGCATGAGCTGCATTATTATATTCCATATGGTTAGAAAGTATGATGGTAAATATGATTTTATATTTCCATGGGAATAATTGTTTCATAAGTATCAAATATAGATTTTAAATCCATCATGATATACATCCATAAAATATGGTTGTCGAATATGATTGGTATTTCTATGTGGAGACCACAAGAAGCAGTTACGCACATGCAAAACATTCCCTTACCATTTGGTAGGAAAGATGGTGGATAATTATGATTTAATAATAAAAATAACATTAAAGTATATTTATGATAGTAAATAATGTATATTATTATAAATACTATATATTTAGATGTTTTAATGTTTAATTAAAATAATGTGATTCATTAAGACAGTTAAATCCCCGTTGAAATTACTCCTTTAAATCTCTTCTTAAGGTTCCTAGGGTTGGTAATTTGTGGATTACAAGCAACTATTTAATGTGTTAATGATTTTTATTAGGTATTTTTATTTTTCGTTCATGATATAATGCACAATGTGGAGTAAATAATTGAAGTAGGAGGTTCCCTTATATAATTGTGTTGAGGAGATGTTTTAGAAATTCATAAAACATGTAATTATAATAAATTAATTTTCATGAAAATTTCATTCAAATTGAAATGTATTTGAACCTAGGTATTCATATCCTTAAAATAACATCAAAAAAAAATTTACATTTTTGGGATGTCTTCTAAACTGTATTTTTTGGTTAAACCCCTTAGTTGTCCCATTTTAATATCAATTCTACTAATATATATTCAATCTTAAGGGGTTATAATTTTACATTAAAATACTATTAATTCATAAATTGAAAATGTATTAAATTTTATTCCACATATATCCCCTTGTAATATTTTAATTTTATAATTATTTTTTATTCTTTTATTAAAATATTATTTTGATAAATTATCATTAATGTCAATTCTGACACTATTCATTAAATTTAACATAAAATACATCATAAAAAAGATTAATTTAGAATAAAATAATTTTAAACATCACTAATATGTAAAATTTATCTTTGAGTTTTTCAACACAATAAAATTCTCAACTTGTATTACTTTTAATATTTTTAATTTCATTTATTTATTTTTTCCAATTAATTGAAACAATAATGTCTCAGCGTAGTGAAAAAATTAATGATATTTATATAATCAATAAAGATTATATATAAATTCACATCAAGAATAGGATTTCATTTTTCAAAAATATTACATTTATATTCTTTCATAACATTATGTTTCTCTATATGGAGACAAATTTTCTATTTAAAACCAAGATACTGTCATTTTGTATATTTATATGATTAAAATATTATATGGGTCATTTTCAGGGACATGTGTCTAATAAACATATTAATTTTGAGGCTAAGTTGATAAGGGTAAAATTTAATTCATATAATAATAATTAATAAGAAATATAATGACCATATAACTTAGTTTTAACCTAGATTATTCAGTTTTACCCTTTAATGAGGAGATAAATTTTACCACGGTTACTATTCATACTGACAAAAGGGGCCCTATTAGAAAATTTTAAAATTATATATTATACATATTAATTCAACATTATCATATTAAATATCCATATGTTGAATAAATTAATTTTTAAATATCTATAAAAAACACGATGAGTATTTATTTTTAGAAAACAATTTCAAGCCAAAATTTGTATTATTTCTTATATTTTTCCGAGTATAAATGATAGATAAATGTTAAAAAAATTATGCAATATATAACATGTAAAATTTATTAAATTCATTTTAACAAAGTGAATAATTAAATATATTAATATATAATAATGTGGCCTACAAAAAAATATTTTTCTAGAAATTTATTTCTTTTATATTCAAATGGTTTTAATTTTTATTGATAACTAATTATTTTTTTATAATTGAATAACCCTTATACTATTTCAATTGATTTAGATTTATTTTAACAAAAAAAATTCATTGTTAGGTTACAATGGTCATATAATAATATTTTAATAATAGATCATGGTGTGTTAAAACTCAATGTTGTGCGAGAGAAAAGATATTAAAGAGAATAAATTTATTTAAAAGAAGACATAGCATACTATATTTGGATGTTATAGAAAAATATTCTATAAGATAACAAGGAATATTTCCTGACAAAAAACAACTTTTCCGATTTAAAATTAATTATATGAAATCTAAAAAATTCAAAAAATATTAATGAAAAATTATCTTTGAAGGGGAACTTGGAATCTTTTAAAGGAAGCTTCACTAAATTGTTTGTTAATGAAGTCTAAAAATTATGTTCATTTCATGTACAGAAAATGATTATTCCTTTCAAAATATTATAAAAAATTAAAAATAAATCATTAAGAATATTCATTCTAAAATATTTTGTTAAAAATAATGCATTTGTACAAGTTAATTTAAAAATTATAGAGGTATAATAAAAATATTATATAAAATTTGTACATAAATCATTTTCATGCAAGAAATAATGATTTTTGGCTAAAGTGGTAAAAAAATATACTTTTACATAACATATATTTTGGATTATTGAGAAAAAAAATTGTAATGTTAATTGAATACATGTAATTTATATGAAATATCCATAAGTGAAGAAAAGTAAAAAAATTTATGAGATATTGATCATAATATTTCATTATTAGAAACATAATCAGACACAATTTGGTAAAACAGTGATATTGTAACATAATACCCTTACAATATTTGTAAATTTTGAATAATAAACCATATAAATAAATAAGCTTAGTTAGATATATTAATATAGATTATTTTAATATTAATAATTATAAATAATAATCTTGGGATTTATATGCACACATAAATGAAATAAGTGGTGAATATAGAATGTGTACTATAGAAATAAAAGTAAGATGAAAATGACTTCTCTTAAATCTCACCACTCATCATAAACATATGGCTATTATTCATAATAAATATAGATTTATTATTTATCCATTAAATGAAAATAAACATGAATATAAAACCATATATTATTTAATTATAACATTTCATCAGTTATTTAATAAAACGTCATTTTTAAAATCATTGTTCCTTATGATAACTACTTCTTCTTTATGTTATATTTTGGTGAAGTTGTTTTGGTCCATTTAATTGATTATAGTTTTACTATCCAAATACTTTTAATAATGATATATTTATAATATAAATTAGTTATAAAAATATGTATCCATCTATAAATGTTTGATATTGAAAAATGAATTACACCATTCATGGAGACGATATGGAATTCATATGCATGATAGTTGGGTCTATTATTTAGACTCATGGAAAAAAAATTAAATATAATAATCAAGCTTTCCAGATATATATTAATATCATGAATATAATATTCATTAATTAAATTTATCCACATTACCATCAAGGACAAAAAGAAATGATAAATTAATCACAAAGCTTCATGAATATGGTAGTCCACAAGTATGAAAGAGTGATGTTATTATTTTTCAACAAATTGGGTGGTAAAAATGTAGATGTGATATTATAGTTATAGAATTATAATTATGTTGTTAATAATATATATATATATATATATTAAAATAAATCATTATACCCATATGTTATTTGTTTTGATGGAAAACCAATTAAATCAATTCGTGAGGTGGAAGTCCATCGTACATAAGATCAACGGTTTAGTTTTATGTTTCATGGAATATAAGATGAATATTAGTTTGAACATAAATTAATAACATATAAGTATATTTAATATAATTTTTTTATTATTTAATAAATTTTTTAGATGATTTAGAGGAGGTAGAAGAATAAACAAAACGAAAACTCATGTTTTGGAACTGTACCTCTTCCTTAGAGAAACATCGTTGGTTTACTCATAAAGAATCATTTGGATGGTTTTATAATTAAAATAGGGAATCCTGGTCATGTGTAGGGATTAAATTATGATACAATTTCCAGGAATAAATTGGCAAAATGCTATTTATGTGTGGAAAATAGTGGTGAGGAGGTGTCCTTTTATAAGTGGGGGAAGTATAATACATGAAAATTTACTAAAAGAATAAAAATGATAAAGAAATTCCCAAGTAAATTCATTAAAAAAGGAAATATATTCAATGATGGGATAATAATAGGTTTAAATATGGGAAACTAACATGATTTAGATGTTTTTAATTGAAAATGTACCTTTATCTGTTGATTTAGCCCAAGTAAACGCATTTTAACCTTAACAATGATAATTAATTTTTAATATATTTATTATTCATTAAGACCAATATATTAGGATACATAATTGTAAAATATAAAATATTATAAATTAAAAAATTATATCCATTTTACCAAATCCAATTCATATATGTCACTGAATTCAATTTTAAATTAATCACACAGATAGGACAAAAAAATGGTTTTCAAAAGTAAATGATTCCATAATTATAAAATGCTTTAAATAAAAATTCCACATGAAACTAATTCCAATAAACTAAATTTCATTAATAATAATATATTTTATCTAATTTTACATTTAAGAAACATTAAAAAATGTAACTTTGTAATTATTTTAAATGAGAAGACATTTTCTAATAAAAATCAGAATCCTTCAGAAATCATTAAAAAATTAATATTTTAAGATAAATCAAATTAATTATCTATAAGAAAAATTTGACATTTTAAATTTCAAAAAATAAGTTCATTTTATCAAAAATAAAATGTATAGTTTGAATGAAATTATTTCAAAATAAGTGTGGAAATCAAAATGATACCATTTTTTGAAAAATATCATTAGTTGAATAAATGTGGATTGTTTCTTCTGTAATTACTCAAAAAATATTCTGTTGATGATAAAAAAACTTATTGAATATAATATAGAAATTTTATTGGAATCATTCAAAAATAGTGATTAACTTAATTTATTAAAATTTTAAAAAAATATGTATATAAAAATAGATTATTTTGAAAAAAAATTATTTTTTATTAATTTATTTTTTATTTTCATTTCTAATAAATTGATTACAAATTAATTTTAATTATATATATAGGAAATATGATTTTCTTATTTTTCTATTCATATTCATACCCACCAATTTAGAAGCCAGGTTATAACAATCACATTAAATATAAATCTTTTAATAGTATGTCATGGTTCCTTTAAACTATGTGTATCATGTACTGTATGAAATATAAGAAATTAAAATTTTTAGAAAAAAATATTACCTAAAATATTGAGGTGTTACATATTTTACTTAAGGCTTCACCTTGCAATTCATTGGTCCTGTTAGTTAAGAAGGTTGATGGAAGCCTTTTATTATGTATTGATTATTGTGACCTAAATACTTTAAAAATGATGAACCTCAACCTCTCTGATAGAGCTGATATTTTCAATATATTTTATATACATTTCAATTATTTAATCCTCACCAATGTGTAATTACAAGTTATGTTTCATCATTTTTGGAATATTGTTGTATTTTGAGCTAAACTGTGAAAATGCCGTAATTCTGGATTTTAAGCAGTTTTTGACTTGTCTGAGTATTTGGTAATATCTTTTTAAATACTTATCCAATTCGACTGATTCCTTTTTTTAGGAACCCCTTGAATGTGCTCTTCATATATGTCAACTGGATGAAGATCTAAATCGTCCATCTATGGGTCCAAATAAATGATTCTTTGGGAAGAGTTTGTATGTTCAGATGTGTGGATCCCACCTCAATAAATGGAGCATAACTTCAGATACATGTTTGCAATGTCATTAATTACAACTGGGAGTGCAAGAGGACTCCAAGGCGCACATTCATGATTAATTTCAAGGTCAAAATCGATAATTAGTATACACTATGATTGAGTCAAACAAGTGGGAGATGAAAGGTCTCCTCTGGAAGAGAAAGAGTTGTGTAGTAACTAATTAATACCTTTTGCACCACGTCTCCAAAGCGGCTGATATTTTTTGGACCGACAGAGAACGTATTTTGAAACAACTCTATAGAAGGATCAAGAGGTTTATTCGGCAGGGTGGTGTTCCAAACATAAGCATATTTCGGATGGACAGAATCTGGACATATGATTTTCCAGCCCTCCTCCCCTATTCACCCTATCTCTTCATTCATTTCAAGGGGGGTTGGATTTGTGTATACAATGATGAATATGGTGTACACTCTTACTGGAATGAAGATGATGTGGGCTGATCAAGTGATGCGAGGCTAAGCACCAAGTGGTTGCGGATGGCAACAACTGACGTACACTCCCTTCTGAGTTTTGATCTTCATGTGTAATCTCTGTTGCATCTCTTTTGAATTTATATTTCTTAAATAACATGGGTTGTTTTCTTTCTTGAATATATTTTCAACTTGTTTTTTCTGGATGGTTTCCCAATCTATTATATAAAATATTCGATTTCACTATATAAATTTTTCGGTGAGGTCTTGCTGTTGAGTATAGTGATTTCAGTTAGGTTTGGTTATTTGAAGGTATTCAAATTATTAGATCACTTATATAGGAGGGGAAACACACATATTGAGGTCTTAATATGATATCCTTGCCAAATAAGGTGTTTATACAGAGGTATTTGGGTAGGCATTGAGAGATTCATTAGAGATATAATTTTATACAAGGAAGAGGGGAGTGTCCGGGAGGTTAAAGCTTGTCCGTAACCACTGTTTTGATTCTGGTTTGAAACCCATTTTATTTCCAATAAATTTTCTAGCTCATTCTCCAATTTTCATTCACTTTAGTTTTTATTTATTTTCTGTTCTTGATTATTTAATAAAATCCCCAATTTTCCATTTCATGTGAAAACAAACCAACAAAATAAAGTGACAGTTTTGCAACTCAAATTGCAACCTCCTAGAGAGACAATCCAGGGACTGATATATTTCATTCTTTTTTTGGGTAAAAATTAATTGATTGAGGATTTCGCGACAAATAATCCTCACATCAACTGGCGCCGTTGCCGGGGAGGTTTCTTGAGTTTATTTGCGTGAAAATTTTTTTTGCATGACCCGAAATTCTAACCCAAATGTGTTCCCATTGAATTATGAAATTGATAAAACTTTTCACTCTAGGGATAGAGCTACCAAAAATCCCCTTGTCCCAAGTTATGAATCTTCTAATAACCCACTTAGATGAAACCTGGTTGAAATTAAAATTCTGATGGCTGAATATAGAACCTTGAAATAATTGGCTACATCTTATGATGCAAATCAAGAAAATCATGTTGAATATCCGGATACACCTGCTGGGTATGAAATTAAATCTGGTTTCATTCACCAACATCCAAAATTTAATGGTTTTCCTGGGGAAGATCCACATAAACACCTTCGAGAATTTAGTTATCTTTGTGTCAAAATGAAACCCCAGGGCGTTGATGCAAATAAAATGAAATTAAGTTCTTTTCCATTTTCGTTAGATGGAGTTTCCAAAGAATGGATTTTCTATTCACATTCTACATTGATTAGGGATTGGAATTAATTGAAAAAACGTTTCCTTGAAAATATTTTCCCTGCTTCTAGAACTGCTTCCATTAGAAAGGAGATTTGTGGAATTAGGCAAACTCAAGGTGAATCTTTTCATGAGTATTGGGAATGCTTCAAAATACATTGTTTCAGTTTCCCCAACCAGCAAATTAGTGACCCACTTTTGATTCAATATTTTTATGAGGGATTGTGTCTTACTGATAGAAGCATGATTGATGTTGCTGCAGGAGGAGCTCTAGTTGACAAAACACCAACTGCTGCTAGGACATTATTTGAAAACATGTCCCAAAATGCTCAGCAGTTTTGAACAAGAGGCCTTCTTCATGTGAAATCTTCCCAAGAGTTGCCCATTGCTAGTCCTGAAAACAATATGATTGCGAGTCAACTTTCTGATCTTACAACTATGGTGAGGTCAATGATGTTATCCAATACCCCACTAACTCCACCCAAACCTGAAGCAACATTTTAAATGAAAGTCTACTGTGGAATTTGTTCTTCCAATGACCATTTTAGTGACCAATGCCCTCAAATGCATGAACCTTATGAAAACTGCAATGCACTTTTTCCTAGAAAACCCTTTCAATCAAACCAACAATGGAAATTTCAATCAAATCAAAATTTCAATCAATGCTGGAACAACCACTCTAATGAAATATTTCGACAGTCTGAACAACCTAGAGGCTTCTTCCAAGGACAATAAAGAAATTCACAACCATGATATTTCAATGAGCAATCCAATTCTCATTCTGGAAGAAACTTTCAGGCTTCCCCTCCCACTCAAAATTCAAAGAGTAATATTGAAGAATCAATGAGGAAACAACATGAGGCAATGAAACAAAAACAAGACCACCAAAAAAACATGTTGAATACCATAATAACTCAAATGGGTCAACTTGCCTCTGATCTTAGTTGCATAAAAAATCAAATGAGTGGAGGTTTTCCCTCACAACCCCAAGTGAATCCGAGAGATAAAGGGAAGGAAAATGTGAGTGAAATTGAACTTAGGAGTGGAAAACAATTGAATACACCTCAAATGGAGAAACCAAAACCTATTGTTGAAACTGCTGTTGAGAATCCCACCACTAATGGAAATGCTGTAAATTATAAATGTTCTTTGAAGGGAAACACAATTTCAAGAAAAGAAATGTTGCTTGAAAGAACAAAGGGGGATTGGAAGAGGATGTCTGGTCCTTTTGTTTCTCAAAGAAGTGCTCAAAATAGCCTTGAAACAACCAAACCACCATTGCCATACCCTTGGAGTGAACCACCAGTGAAGTCGAGTGCTAAGAAAGAGTTAGATAAGGAGGTTTTAGAGACTTTTAAGAATGTTCAAGTCAATATACCTTTTCTTGATGATGTGAAAAAAATTCCAAGGTATGAAAAGTTTTTGAAGGAAATGTGTACCCACAAGAAGAAATTCAAAGGATGTGAAAATGTCAACATAGGGAGGAATGTTTCATCCATGATCCAGCATGCCTTTCCTGTCAAATGTAAAGACCCAGGAACCTTTACCATTCCTTGCACCATTGGGAAATGTGAATTCAAGGATTTTATGCTTGATTTGGGGGCCTCCATCAATGTTATGCCACATTCTGTTTACTCATATCTTCATGTTGGATAATTGAAACCCTCTGGGATCATCATTCAACTTGCTAAACGAAGTACCACCAAGCCTACTAGAGTTATTTAGGATGTTCTTTTTCAGGTGAGAGACATGATTTTTCCTGTGGATTTCTATGTCTTAGATATGGAAGATGATAGGTTTAGTACCCATGCACCTCTCATTCTAGGGAGACCATTCCTGAAAACTGCAAAAGCAATCATCAATGTTCACAAGGGAACACATTCACTGGAGTTTGGCGGAGAGGTTGTTCATTTCAATATTTTTCAGTCCATGAAACACCCAGTCGAGGATCAATCATCCCCCCCAAGTTAACATGATTGATTGGTTTTCCACTGATATGTTCCCGGATTTTTCCTATGATGAGAAACTAATTGATATTTTTGACGATGGAAATTTGGTTGTTGCTGAATCTGATCAACAAGAGAGGGAAAATGGGAGCTTATGATGAGTCTTGGAATGTTGAGATGGCTTTTCAATACTCTATTGATCTCAATAATGAGGAAGATGTCTCCCTATAAATCCATAGTGCTGCTAGTGGTCTCCCAGAAGAAATTGAAAATTTTCCACTAGAATCAAATTCTGAGAACATTTAAATTGATATTCGTGGAGATTTTCTTTTAAATTCTGAAACCCCACTAAACAACCACACCTGTAAGCAATGTTCCTTGACCAATGAAAATACCCCAGCTGAGTTAGAGTTGAAACCACTTCCTGAGAATCTCAAATATTCTTTCTTAGTTGAAAAGGAAACATTCCCTGTTATAATTTCAAAATATTTGTCGAAGGGCCAAGAGAATAAATTGTTAGGAGTCCTCAAATCCCACAAGAAATCTATTGGATAGACTCTATCTGATTTAACTAGAGTCAGCCCCTCAGTGTGCATGCATAGAATTTTCTTGGAGGAAAATGTTAAACAGGTGAGACAATTTTAAAGGAGGTTGAATCCAACACTTTTAGAGGTTGTTAAGAAGGAAGTTACCTCCCTTTTAGCTGCTGGATTTATTTTTCCCATCTCTGATAGTCAATGGGTGAGTCCAATCCATGTAGTTCCCAAAAAATGTGGCTTCACAATCTCAAAGAATGAATTTGGTGAGAATTTTCCTGTTAGGCTTCCAAGTAAATAGAGAATGTGCATTGATTATAGGAAGCTCAATTTGGCTATGAGGAAAGACCACTTTCCACTTTTATTTCTTGTTCAGTTCCTTGAAAGACTATCTAGAAAAACCCATTATTGTTTTTTGGATGGATTCTCTGGTTATTTCCAAATTCATATTGCACCGGAGGATCAAGAAAAAACCACATTCACATTCCCATTTGGAACATTTTCTTATAGGAGTATGACCTTTGGTTTGTGCAATTCTTTTGGATCTTTTCAAAGGTGTATGATGAGAATTTTCTCTAATTTTCTTGAAACATGCATGGAAGTTTTTATGGATGACTTCACTGTTTATGGCTCATCATTTGAAAGTTGTTTGGAAGGTCTGGATTATGTTCTTGAAAGGTTCATTGATAAGAAATTTGTTCTTAATTATGAAAAATGTCATTTCATGGTGGGTAAGGGGATTGTTATTGGACATGTTGTGTCTTTGGATGGAATTAAATTTGACAAGTCCAAAGTTGAGGTCATTTCTACATTGAAATACCCAAAAACAATCAGAGATGTGAGATCTTTTCTTGGTCATGCTGGTTTTTATAAGAGATTCATTAAGGATTTCAGTAAGGTTTCACATCCATTGTCTAGATTTCTCCAGAAATACACCCCATTTTTCTTTTAGGAAAATTGTAAGCAGGCCTTTGGGGAGTTGAAAAAAAATTGATTACTCCTCCCATTGTTCAACCACCCAAATGGGACTTTTCTTTTGAGATCATGACTCATGCATCTGACTCTTCTCTTGGGGCTGTTTTAAGTCAAAGGTTGGAAAAAAATCTCATGTGATTGCCTATGCCTATAGAACATTAGATGAGGCCCAATCAAACTACACACCAACTGAGAAGGAGCTGTTTGTTGTTGTCTTTGCTTTGGAAAAATTTAGATGTTATCTTCTGGGATCTAAGGTGATTGTTTTCACTGATCATTCTGTAATCAAACATTTGATGAAGAATCATGATGCAAAACCAAGACTTTTGGGATGGATTTTGTTGTTACAAGAGTTTGATGTTGACATAAAGGACAAGAAGGGATGTGAAAACCTTGATGCTGATCATTTGAGTAGGATACCATCTGTTTTGAATGGGGATCATCATATCTACCTTCCAATTAAAGAAACCTTTTTAGATGAGGAGTTGTATGCTTGTCAAACTGAAGGCCATGGTTTGCTGATATGGTGAATTATTTAGCTTTTGATGATGTTCCCCATTGGTTTTCCAAGAATCAATTTTCTAAACTTTTGAGTGATTCAAACCATTACATTTGGGATGATCCTTACTTGTGGCTTGTTGGTAGTGATCAAATGTTTAGGAGATGCATTCCAAATTATGAATTCCAATCTGTCCTAAAATTTTGTCACACATTGAGCTGTGGAGGACACTTTGGGCCTCAATGAACTACAAGAAAGGTGCTGGATTCTGGTTTGTACTGGCCTACAATTTTTAGAGATTCTTTTGATTTCTGCAGGACATGTAAAAATTGTCAATTTCAAGGGGGAATTTCCAAAAGGAATGAGATGCCACAACATCCTCTATTGTTTTGTGATGTATTTTATGTTTGGGGTATGGATTTCATGGGACTTTTTTCCAATTCATTTGGATATATTTACATTTTTCTTGCTGTTGATTATGTATCCAAGTGGGTAGAAGCTATTCCCACAAGAGATGATGATGCCAATACTGTGTCCATGTTTGTGAAAGGAAATATATTTTCAAGGTTTGGATTCCCAAAGTTCTTGATTACGGATCAAGGTACTCATTTGTGTAACAAGACTTTGTAATCACTATTGACGAAGTATGGAGTTCATCATAGGGTCATTACACCCTATCACCCCCAAACAAATGGAATTGCTGAGTTGTCCAACGGAGAAATCAAACAAATTCTGGAAAAAACTGTGAACCCAAATAGAAAGGATTGGTGTTTGAGACTTGATGATCAACTCTGGGCTTATAGGACTGCATTAAAAACCCCAATTGGCATGTCACCATTTATATTAGTCTATGGAAAGGCTTGTCACCTTCTGGTTGAGTTAGAACATAAATCTTTTTGGGCTGTTAAAACATGTAACATGAATATGTTTTCTGCTGGGGAAGAAAGAAAATTTTGTTTGCAGGAGTTGGAGGAGATCGGAAAGAATGCATATGAAAGTTCTAAGCTGTACAAGGAATGAACCAAATCATTTCATGATGAGATTATTCACAATAAAAACTTCAAGGAAGGAGAAAAAAGTGTTTCGGTTTGATTCCAGATTGAAGCTGTTCTCGGGTAAATTTCATTCTAAATGGTCTCGTCCATTCATTGTTACTCATGTTTTTCCTTTTGATGCAATCCAGATTAAAGAACCAAGCAAAGGGACACCATTCACAGTCAATGGGCACATGTTGAAGCTATTTGGAGAGAATGTTCATGATCCTCCGGGGGAGGAGATCCATCTTTATGAAGCAGAATACAATTGATTCCAGGTTGTGTTTTTCCTTCTCACTTTTTTTGTTGTAATTCCTTTGATTTCTTGAATTTCATATTCATATATCTTTTTTTACACAATGAGGACATTGCATAAAATAATTGTGGGGGGAGGAATATGCTGGGTAGATTAGGATTTTGTGTTCATTCGTTTCATTTTTTTCCTTTTCTTTTCTCTCTCTTTCAATTTTTGGTGTGTTCTTTTATTTTTTTAAATTTTGTGTGTTTTATTTAAAATTTTGAAAAAAATTTGAGATTACTTGATGATCTTTTAAAACCATATCAATGAGTGAACCAATTGATCCCTTGAATCTGGTTATAAATGAATGATAAAAAAGACACTGTTTCAAGTTCCAAAATTTTGAAAATACCATTGAATTTTGAATTCCATTCCATGAATGCTGTCTAATATTAAAAACCACTTTCCCATGAGTATTTTGAACCCATTTTTCATCTTCTTCACATTCATCCCACTTCTTGAGTGAACCAAAGAATTCTTGTTTGATTGAACCATAACTTGATCTTTTTCAATCAAAACTTGAGGGCTAAGGTGAGTGTGATTGAAATGATTGAGGAAATTTGTTTGTGATTGAAAGTCCCGTTTTCACGATTATCCATTTTATTCTGGCCCACCTTTTACATTTTATCTTTCTTGAGCCCATAGTTGTCATGTAATACCTTTTATATAGCCACATTACAAGCCATTTCCCCTTTCCAACCTTCTCTGGTGTATAAATTCATGATCTAGTTGAACTTAAGTGTGGGGGAGATGACTTGTGTTGTGCTACATCATCTGGTGTTGCTTTGGGTGGTTATATAAACAATGAAGAGATGTTTTTTCTACTGAAAGATGTTTGATTTCTGAGATCTTTGCCTATTTGGAGCTCTCAATGGAAGAGATATTTTCCTATCTAGAACTCTCAATTGAAGAGAGTTGTGCCTGTCTGGAGCTCTTGATGGAAGAAAGTTGTTCCCAATCTAGAGCTTTTGGAAAAAAAGGAGAGAAATGTAACTGTTGCTGCTGAAATTTGGATGGAAGGAGTTGGAAAAGATATTCTCGGAGATTCTCAAATATGAATTTCATTGGAGGAGAGTAAGGAGGATTCCCCACATGAGTGAAGATTATATTCATGTATTTTTTTTGCTTCCAAAATGAGCCAAACCCTCCTTATTCGGCTTCAAAATTTTGGACATTTGAGACCCACCAACCTTTATCCACAGAACATCATTGAAAAGACCTCAAGATGATCACATTTTTCTTGGCTCACATCCAGTGGAGATTTAGAAAATTTTCAAGCCTATAATGATTCTTGCATGTTTTCTTGAGAGAAGCTTTGTTGGAAATCAATATTTGTGTTGAGAGAAAATTTTTGTGAAGTGACTGTGTTAAGTGAATGAGAGGAAAAAATGAGTTGAAATGGATTCAATGAACTGAATTTAAAAATTGAATCATTTTTTATGAGTCATGACATCATTTGATTCTTGGTGGTTGATTGGTGAACCTCATTGGTTTGTATTTTGAATATGCACTGATTTGGTTTTAATGATCACTTGTCTAGGAGACCAAGTTATATGTGTGGGGGAATTGATAGAGCTGATATTTTCAATATATTTTATCTGAATTTAAATTATTTAATCCTCACCAATGTTTCATTATAAGTTATGTTGCATCATTTTTGGAAGATTGTTGTATTTTGAGCTAAATTGTGAAAATGCCTTAATTCTGGATTTTAAGCAGTTTTTGACTTGTCTGATTATTTGGTAATATCATTTTAAATAATTATCCAATTCGACTGATTCCATTTTTGTAGGAACCCCTGGAATGTTCTTTTCATATATGTCAACTAGATCAAGATCTAAATCGTCCATCTATGGGTCCAAATAAATTATTCTTTGGGAAGAGTTTGTATGTTTGGATGTGTGGAGCTCACCTCAATAAATGGAGCATAATATTGGCTACATGTTTCCAATGTCATTAATTACAACTGGGCGTGCAAGAGGACTCCAAGGAGCGCATTCATGATTAATTGAAAGTTCAAAATCGATATTTAGGCCACACTATGATCAAGTCAAACAAGTGGGAGATGAAAGGTCTCCTCTGGCAGAGAAAGAGTCGTGGAGTAATTAATTCATAACTTTTGCACCACTTCTTCAAAGCAGCTGATAATTTGCGGACCGACAGAGAACGTATTTTGAAACAAATCTTTGGAAGGATCCATAGGTTTATTCGGCAGGGAGTTTGTCCAAACATAAGCATATTTCAGGAGGACAGAATCTGGACATAAGATTTTCTAGCCCTCCTCCCCTATTCTTTCTATCTGTTCATTCATTTCAAGGGGTGTTGGATTTGTGGAGACAATGATGAAGATAGTGTACGATATTTCTGGAATGGAGTTGATGTGGGATGATAATGTGATGTGAGGCTAAGAACCAAGTGGTTTCGGACAACGACAACCGACAGACACTCCCTTCAGAGTTTTGATCTTCATGTGTAATCTCTATTGCATCTCTTTTGAATTTATATTTCATGAATGATAGCGGTTGTTTTCTTTCATGAATATATTTTCAACTTGTTTTTTTCTGGATGGTTTCTCAATATATAAAGTAATATAGTTGATTTTTCTATTTAAATTTGTTCGGTGAGGTCTTTCCATTGAGTATAGTGATTTCGGTTAAGTTTGGTTATTTGAAAGACATCAAATAATTAGATCACTTCTATAGGAGGGGAAACAATCATATTTAGGTCTTAATATGATATCCTTTAAAATAAGGTGTTTATCCAGAGGTTTTTGGGTAGGCATTGTGAGATTTATTAGAGATATAATTTAAAACAAAGAAGAGGGGAGTGTCCGGGAGGTTAGAGCTTGTCCGTAACCACTGTTTTGATTCTGGTTTGAAACCCAATTTTTTTCCAATAAATTTTCTACCTCATTCTACAATTTTCATTCTCTTTAGTTTTTATTTATTTTCTGTTCCTGAGTCTTTATTAAAATCCCCAATTTTCCAGTTCATGTCAAAACAAACCAACAAAAAAAGTGATAGTTTTGCAACTCAAATTGCAACCTCCTCGAGAGACAATCCAGGGACTGCTATATTGCATTGTTTTTTTTTTGGGGGGAAAAATTAATTGATTGAGGATTTTGCGACAACTAATCCTCAAATCACTCTCCCTATGATCACTAATTTATTATATCCATTTATGTGATCTTGAGTGTTTTTAAAGATCATTTAGATGTTAAGATATCATCATATATAGGTGTAGTGAAATTATACATCGAGTGATACATTAATATTTTTATTTACATTATGAGCCGAATTAATTCCTTTAAGTGTTACAAATACACCAAACTTTTTTATAGAGAATATAAAATCCTCCTCTCATGGGTTCATTGACTAATTTATTTTATTTTTATTGGATAATATCCTTTTATATTAAATTTTTTAGGAGGATAATTAAGATCATATTTTATCCATTTTACATATTCTATAATTTCATCTTCTATTTATCAACTTATTTATTTCTATGTTCCCATACTAAGGCATTGACTTCATAGGATATATTGTGCCTCAATAAAGAGTAATTCTAGAGCCTTCAAATATCAGGGTGGTTTTTTCTTTAGTAGGTCCCAAGAATTTTGCAGATGTTATGAGTTTATTATTTCGTGGGGGTTACTATAAGAGTTCCTTTCCTAATTATTCAAAGATTATGACTCCTAGGTAAACATAATTCCCAAAAGAACATGAATTATTCTGAGATAAACCTTCTAGAATTAACGTGATTATATGAAGGAGAATCATGAAAATTATCATATATTTCACCATCTATACATATGAGTAATTTTGATATTTATATTAATGCATGTTACATAATATTGAGTTGAATATTTATACCATAGTTAAAATTTATTTCAACATGTTCGTGGTAGTGATTACCTAATAAATCTTACAATGAAACCCTTCATCATGATACAGTCTCATCCAGTTTTTCATTATTGTTTTGGAGTTACTAGATCATTAGTGACTAAATTATAGACTCCATGGATCTTAAGAGACTAATCTATGAAAATGGGGGTAGATATGATATTTAAAATATTATTCCTTCAATAACTCATATAAATTGAGGCGAGGTAGTGTTTATTGAATTTCACTAAGCATGAATTCTTAAACAGATAGTATTTATGATTTTAGAGATTCATGGAGAGTGATATAGTTTATTATAGCGATTCACCTTGAAATTGAAAAATTTTATGGTAATAGGTGTATCTATGAGATCATTGTGCAGTTAATCATTGAAAAGTATCTAGAAGAATATTTTTTGGGGGATTTTGAGGTGGAGTTTTGATTGGATCATGTTGTTTGTGGTGATTCCCTTTACTAATAGTCTATGGATGAACAACATTGAGTATTCTTCCATGTATGTAAAATTATTCTCTCAGTTATTCATGACTTTGGTCATCATGAGTTACATATCTCACCCTTAGTAGTACATCCCATTGTGGGTAAAATGAATCATTTCATTTGGATTATGTTTTCTTTTTATGGAAAGTACAAGTCTATTGTAGTGTTTATATCTTGTTGTTTTATTTAAATAATATAAAATCAAAACATTACATTCCTAGTGGGTTTCTTTAGTCCCTAGATTATCCCTGGGGGAACTGGTATGAAATATTTAATGATTTAATCAATATGTTTCCACAATACAATGATTAATATGATGTTATCTATGTGTTTTTTCGAATGATTGATCAATCCATCTCAATTCATGATTACTTTGTAGTCATACTCAATTAATTTATTATTGATATATTATTTATAGAATATTTTGTCGATTTATAATTTTTTTTATAGAAATAAACTCTAATGATGATCCCTATTTTAAACCTCAAAAGTGGAGAAGTATCAAGTGTACATTTAAATCTCATTTATGATTGTTCTATGATTCAATAAAATTGGTCAAGACAACAACCAAAATCGTTTTTTCAGCTTCTTCTAATTAATAATAACAAATAGTTTTTTAGAAAAACTTGAATCCATTAGTACATGATCATCACATGTAATTTATAATTAATGTATATTGATAAAAAATTACTACAATTGCAATGTTTTCATCATTGTTGAATTAGTTAACATCTTATTGTATTACCATCATTGTGATAAATTATTCAAGGGAAGAATATCTATAGTGGTGATCCATTCATTATCCACAATCCACTTAATGTATCCATTTTAATCTAAATGTTCAATAATATAGGATTCTAATGATTTTGTTATTATCCATTGATTGTAACTTTAATTCATTCAAGGATTGATTTATTTTTATTTGTTCTCCCAAGGACTAAAGAGTGATGAGTAGGATTAGATATCTCAATTGATGAATGGGTTCAATAAGATTTTCAATGTGTGATAGAAAAAATTATATTGATTGTATTCATTCTAGGAATGATGTCTCTTATGACTAACCATAGTAAATCATATAATCAAGAATTTATTGAACTATGTTAGAAAATAAATAAGTGTATATATGACTTTTATTATTCTCTTAATCCAAAGAAAACCCCATGTCTGAAAATAATAATAGTATAATTATTTTCATTGACATGGGAAACATTCCTGGATAATATAAATATACAATATTGAATAAATTAACTAGTGTTTATTTAAATGATATTTATTACATCACTTACATAGGACACTTAACATTACCCAACATTTCTCATCAGTATTTATCGAACATGGAATCAAGATGATAAATTTAAATAAATAAATATCACTGTATTATTTATTTGAAATGTAAAAAATTATTTATTAAATATTCAACTCACAGAGTTATTATCATAAATAATAGGTGACTGAATATATAAGATTAATATAACCTGATTAATGATTAATTCTCATATAATTATAATAATAATTTTTTAATATTTAATTCATATAAAATTTAGGTACAGATATAGTTAATCTTTTTTAGTGATCCTCTAGACCTATTTTTATGGTATTAGGTTTACCTTTACTAAATTCAAATATTAGTATCTGTTAAATAATCCAGGAACCCATAGAAAAATGGTATAAATTTTTCAAATAATATATCCTACTAAAATTCATCATAGTGTAATACAGTCACATGGGCATAATATGCCATCCTAAATGATTCATCACATGTGTCATAAATAAATATTCTTGATTTATTTTCATTCATTTTATTTTGTTTAACTCACTAAAAAATAACCATGGGCCTATAAATAATCAGGTAGTTCCATTATATTAAAAAGTCAATATATGTAAAATTACATTAACATTAATGAAAACAATAGTTTATTGATTTATTAATTTTTTCCATATCGCTCGTTATACACCCAACATATACTACTACACCTTGAACATATTTCTTCATAGTCATCCATGTTATGTCACAACACATGATTCTTGTTATTCATTAATGTTTATCACATGTATAAGAACAAATATACACATATATAATGGAATATATAATAAAATATAAAACATGTGGATTTTTTGTTGGAGGGTCTATTATCATAATCTAATCTCTGGTAGATTTATTATGGTCAATATCATGAGAGGAAGTCTCAATGTCAGCCAGCTATAAAATATGTATTTAAGAATACATTCATAAAACATTAATGTTCTTATCAGGGAAATAAACTATTATGATATTTCATTTTGATAAGATTCCCTTAATCATTATCACTTCCAATACCACATAGAAGTATAATCATTATGTGTTACGATATATTAAAATATTCCAAATACACTAGTAATCATACTATGTAATGTAATTAGTTCTAGGGAACAAACTCAAATATACTTTTACTTACACTCATCTTTTATCCGCTCTCAATAATGTTGCTCACAAAAGATGATCATTCATTTATTGTGATAAGGTTTTAGTCAAGGGGACTACCATGTTCTCATTCAGGGAATTTATTCTTTCTGTGACCTCACCCATTTGATAAAAATCCATTAATATGAGATAATTCTAAATTAAGTGCTTTATCTATTAATGTGAACATGGCTCCTTCACGAGAACCACCATTATAGTATTTTCAAAATACAAATTGACATGTTTTTTACTACTATGATTTGCATCGATCTCTTGGATAAAGATTTATATCTACGCAAAATATTTTTTAACATCAAAAGATACATTATAATAAAATTTCAATATTGAATTTTTGATAATTAGTTGCTTGGATATCTTCGAACTCACAAGTCCTCTAACGACAATGAAGACATATCCTGATTATGATTTTAAATAATTATGTGTTTTATAGAATATAAAATCAATATGACCCCTAATGATGAGATCTTATTATTCTCCATACACCAATTACATATACTCAGTACACATCATATTATTAAGGATAGATTTAATAGTAATCTGATTTTTTTTCATTAATTTGTTCGATATCGTTTCACCATGATTAGTACATAGGAAATACCAATCCTAGTATATAATATGGAATATCTGATAGTGCTTATTGTAACAACCGAAGATTTTATAAGATATATTCTTTTTAATTTCTTTAATATCTTTTGTTTTATGATACACCAAGATTATATTGCGCTATACGCAACACCGTATTAGCTTTCAGTATACGTAACACTATTCTTAAATTGTGTTACACACAATTTGAAGTTCGTTTGATAATAGTCATTCTACGCAACATTGAGTATATATATATATTCAATGTATAAATGAAAAATGGTTGGATTATGTTATAATGAAACAAAAAAGGAGTCTTTCACTATACGCAACCCTGACTTGGCATTCATTACACGCAATCACGACCTTCTTTGATAGTGTGTGTTGTATGCAATACCAGGTTTTACTAAACAACGATATGTTATTATAATATTATTATGAACTAGCCTTTGCGAATAGTATTAACTATATTTTGAATTTTATAACATTATTATTCATCTTACACATTTTCTAGAACACGGTATAAGAACAAAATAAATGTTTCGGGTAAAATAAGTATTTTTCAAAAAAATGCAGTTTTGCCCCCTTTTGATGGCGCACCCACTTTAAATCTAGTTTTTGACATGTTTATATGTTCAATTTTACAAAATAAAATTTTTCTTTTGAATTATGATATAAAATTTTACCTTGGATAAATTTTTCATATTATTCTGATAACTTTCATATTTTAATGAATAGTAAAAACACGGTATATTTTAATTAAAAACATCTTTTTTCATCGTAAAAACATATGTGGTTAAATTATAATATTGAATGGTTTTACAGTATAAATAGAATATATTTTTACCATTTAATATAATTTATTTCATTATCATTGATATTACCTTGAATTCGTAGGTTAAATCAAATCAATCTTTTGCAATGTTTTAAAGAAAAACCCGTTTTCTTTCAACAATGGGATTAATTTTAATTTAATTTCTGCAAAATTTATATATTGAATTTGAAAAAATGGATTCCATATTTGGAATCAGTGGGTCAAAATTATGTTAATAAAAAACTTTCAATTTTTAGGACTTATGAATAGTAACTACGGTAAATTTTATTTACCATAGTTAAAGGTAAATCGGGTAATTAAGGGAAAATATAATATTATAAAATTACCCTAAAACATTCCAAAATTTTATTTTATGACTAAACGTTGATCCATATCACCTAAGGGTTGGATTAGAACCATTTAATGGACTTTTTTTCATAAAAATAAATTAATTATTATTAAAACCAAAGAAAGTGACAACATGTCACTCTCTTAAATATTATAAGTATATTAATTTTAATTTAGTGATAAACTTCATGAAACTTCGAACATGAATAGTCTCCAGAAAACTAATGAAATTATCTACATCATATAAATTTATTTATTATTTTTATGGATTAAATAATTATCATTAATTATGACACAATAGTGATGAAAAAATTGTTTATGTAGTGAAAAATCAAGAATATAGATTTTATTAAACTAATAGTGACCATAAAAGGCACAAAACCCTGACCAAAACTTATTTTTCATGTACAGTTAAACCATATTCATCCAGTGGTCGAATATTTGATCATTTGGAGCCTTATAAAAGTGATTATGACACTTATATTATTTTATTTTAAATGATGCCAAAGTTGTCACCTTCATAATTTAATAAATATAACAATTTTAGTATTGTGACTTTAAGATGATAAATTCACGTAAAAGTAATATTTTGAAAGTTTATAGATTTATGTTCATCATAAGATTTTATTTTTAATTTTTTTGCAAAAATAAGTATATTAAATAATTATAAAAAATGATGTAGTAATTATTTCATTAAGAGATAAACAAAATAAATGGTTTTAAAAATAATAAAATAAATATTATATGAACTATTTAATGTTCTACACTAATTTTCTAGATACATATGACCTTCTATGAATCTATTAAAGCTTTTAGTTCAAACATATATTCTGTATATATTTTATTTAAATTCAAACAAATGAATAGTGTCAAAATTGACACTATTGTAATTTTATAAAAATAACATATTATAAAATTGTTTAAAAATCACAAAATTATTTAGAAATTATAAATTTAAATTTATATGGTATAAAATGTTATAAAGTATCCAATTATGGACAATTCACAACAAATAAGTAATTATTTGTCATAATTGAAAATTTAGAATGTTGATACCACAAATAAAATTAAATTGATTAAATAAAGATAAATCAAGTTGATGATGTTGAAAATAAATTCCTAACATGTCTAAATATGATTTATTGATGAGATTACAACCCTATCTCATCTAATATTCAAATATGAGTCATTTTGGGAGGTTTTTATGTGGGTTTAGATTTATTATAAATTAATATTTTTATGATTTCCAAAGGTGGCCCTCTCCTCCCTTATAAAAGGGAACCCCCTCCCTCCCTTCCTCACAACAATTTGAGCCCTAAAGAACGGCCAACCCTAGAAAAATTCTCTTCTACACTTCCCTAGAAACATCCTAGAGGTCCTGGTCTTCTTCAAAGACCAATTTTAGTTCCCTAAGTGGAGGTATCAAAGAGGCGCTTCAAAGAAGAGGTAATGTCTGTTACCGATTCATTCAACTTTATTTCTTCTTCTACTTATTCTTCTTTAGTTGTTTCATTATAAAGTAGTAACATCAGTATAACTCATATACTGATATGTTATTATAAATATGAAACAACCCTATTTAACCTCTTATCCATTCTGCAGAAAATAAAATCACCGCGTGTGCGTACATACAGAATACCGTCTCCACGCCGTGGTGTAATATATTTTTCCAACAACACCTTAAATGGATGGCTATGATGGTGTAAAGAATAACTATATATGGTTATTATAACATCATACTGATTCTGATATATTATACCATCTACTCCAATTCTATAATTATGGGAACGATATCATCGCTCGTGCGTACGGACGGACTACCGTCTCCACGACGCGATGAGATTCATTGTCCACGATTAACCATACATGAATTATCATAAAGTTTATATAATGAATAATAATGAAATATATGAAATAATAATGCTGATGGATTTATGTATATATATATTTATGTCATCTATTTAGTTTCATTCAATTCAATAACGAAATGAAAACAACGTTCACGCGTACGTACGGCCTACCGTCTCCATGAACGGTGTATTTCTTTCCATTTATCGATCTATTATATATATGTATATTTTGAATATATATTATATATAAATCATGTTTTATATTCTAGAATTAAGTAATCATGATCTAAGTAATCATATGAATAATTACAAGTTAAAACATGAACAACAAATGAAACAATTTTACCCAAAATGCTACTTTAACATTAATTTAAAAAAGAATGGGTAATGTAAAGTCATAATTAAACCATATATGATATCATAACAATGAATATGATTCTGTAATATGTTAATAAAATTATTTAATTCATTATACAGGTGGTTTGGATACATACGAATCATATCGGACGTAAGGTAAGGGATACTTATTCCAATCTCATTCTTATCTGAGATTGATTATTCGTAAGTATTTACTGGGATTATTGTTCTCATCCATGTCCATGTTTCCTAAAAATTGTTTCATGTATTTTTAATGTCCTTTTTACCCATTTTTTACATTAACTACATGGTATTTATGGAATCTTTCTTTTACAAGGTACTTTTTGACTTTTTCGGCAAAAGTACGAGAAGAATGTTTTTTTAACTTATACAGCACAAACGGATTTTAACGGTTTTATAAAGCCTTATTTTCATGAAGCTTCCTCCAAATTATTTCTTGACTATTTTCAACAAAAACCCTTTCTTCTAAAATTTCATGAAATTTTGTGAAAATAAAATAATTTTCAAGAAAAAAATATATTTTCCTCAAGAATTCATTTCATGTGTTTTATCAAAACCATTTTCATCTAAGATGGCATTATTTTACATGTGTATGTTTCAAGTATCATGTCTCTATGATTTACGTGGTTTCACGTTTCTTATTATGAAATGATATCCATTTCTTTTATATAGATTATGTGATGATGGGATGATGTTTATGAAAACCATTTTATTTATTGGGTTATTATGAATGAGGTATGTTTATTTTGTGGCACAAGTAAGAATGATTTCATTACGAGATGGGTGGGACCTATATCTCCCTCTAATGCATTGGGTAAATATTTATATCTCATGATATAGACATTGCTGGAACGGCAAGTTAAACTAGTTCAGTAATACAGGACTGGAACGAGGAGTGAACTCGATTCAGAAAGGGACTTTGTCCACTAAGATGGTCTTGGTAGCAATGCCTTGGCTACTATGGAAATCTTATCATGTGGTTAATGGTTTCCAAAATTACATGTTTTATTCCCATTCCATTTTATCATGATTGATGTTCCCTTATGATATATGCCTTATGTACTTCCATGTTTCTTGTCTTTGCCCAAGATTTTGATGTTTAGATTTTATGTTCATGTTTTTTTATTCAAATATTTATGGATTGTTTTATGTTTTATATATTTACCCTTACTGGGAATTTGAGCTCACCCCTTTATGTTTTCTTTTCCCCATGATATAAAGAAAGGTTTTAGGTAAGAAAAAAAGGGGAAGATCTATATTGGGAGATGTTGAAGATCTTTCACCGCGATTAGAAGATTTTATTCCGAATTTCCAAAGACACTAAACTATTACGGTCCTTGTGTGTCTGTTTTTGTTATGTATTAAGGATTCCAAAAAAAGTAATGTAATGTCCATGTACGTCAAGCTTCGGGACTCTACAGTTGGTATCAGAGGAAAAGGAGGTAGGATTGAATCTGATCCTTGGGAACTCTCACATGTGAGCGTTGGATGAAGCATGGCTCTTCGCCCAAGGGCTTCATGAGGAAATGGCTGCCACTGGGGATGGTGGTGTGTCCCGCCCAGGGGGGTGTAGCCACCCATGGAGTGCCCTGATAGGTTTCAATTATAGTCCACTGGAAGTAATTCCAGACCATTATAGTTGGTATCAAAGGAACGGTTTAGTCAACCTTTGGAGACTAGGATGCGAGAACATTAGTGATATCCCTAGAGATATGTCTAAGGTATGTCTAAGGATGTCCCTAAGGTTAAGTATACGTATAGGTTATAGTCCTAGAATTGCGCTAACGATCATAGAATTTAACCTAAGATGTTAGATATTGAGGGTACTTCCCCTTTACTATGTTGTTTTCCCTAGCATGATTTTTGCCTCTAACACTATTATTTTTGTGTTTTAGACGATGGCTGGAACCCGAAGGAACCGTGTTGATCAATGCAATGGAAAATGCAATGATTTTCCTATTGAACAAACAAATGTTATGGGAGATGGATTTCAAAATCATATTGTTATACTTACACTAGCTATGAATCATTCTGGACTTCCAAATCAGCAGATAAGGGAAAAATATTCTATTGAGTCCTTCATGAGGAAACGTCCACCTTCTTTCAGTGGGACTTCTGATCCACTTTTTGCTGAAAAATAAATCAGTACCATTGAAAAGATATTTTTAGTTCTTCAATGTTCTGAATATGATAAAGTCATCTTAGCAGTATATCGTTTGGAAGGTGAAGCTGATCAATGGTGGAATCTTATCAATAATACGAGTCTAAGAGATGAAATTGAGTCCATGGAATGGGACGAGTTCACGAACTTATTTTTCAATAAGTACTTACCTCGTATTCTTCAAACAAAGATAAAGAAATAGTTTCTTGAACTAAAGAAAAAGGATGATGAATCTGTTGGTGTATACGAAGCGAATTTTACAAGGCTTGCAAGGTATGCATCTAGATTTATCATCCAACCTGAAAGTAAATTTGATCGATTCTTCAGTGGCTTAAAACCAAATATTCGAAGGGAATTAGCAATAATAGACTTCTGTAGCTATGAAGAAATTGTGCATTGTGCTATCAAGGTAGAAATGGAATTTTGTGTTACTTATCCATCTCATAGTTTTGATAAGAAATGAAAGATGGAGTTCAAGGAGAAATCTCAGAATAATGGTGAAAAGAATATGAATGTTTCCTTATGCTCAAAGTGTGGAAAGAAGCATGGTGGAGATTGTTTTAATGGGACTAGAAAATGTTTTAAGTGTGGAAAATAATGTCATCGAGCAGCTGAGTGTCGAAGTAATGGAATAAGGGATTCAAATGATGTGAATAAGGAAAAGATTGCAGAGAATGCACCACCAACACTTCAATACTTCAAGTGCAAGGAAATGGTGCATTATGCAAATAAATGCCCTAATCCAAGGGTTAGTGATGATCGACATGAGAAACCACTTAAGGCAAAGGAAAAAAGGGAAGTCACATGCAATCACTATTGGCGATGTTGAATATGACAACGATGTGGTGGAATGATTAAGTGTTTATGTAATGGGATTCCAAAATAATGTTGTATATATTATCATGGAATAATGTAATATTTATGTATTGGTCTGTTGTGGTTTTTAATAATTTTATGGTACCGGTAACCATGGAAAGTGATTGAGATATTTTTGGAAAAAAAATATGATATGCGCATAATGAAGGGATAAGGAGAAAATGAAATGTTTGACAGTATTCATGATCTCATGACTGAAATAAGGAAATAGTTATATCATGGTTTGAGTATATAGAATTTTGGGTTTTTGGAATGTGGAAAGAGTTAACTTTTGATAGCACTCATGTTTTCACTAAGATTTAATGGGTATTCATTTTTTCAAGAGAATACGTGAATAAGGCCTTTGAATGTTTAGAATGTGACCAAAAAGACATATCTTATGATATATGGGGATCAATGATGGTATTAACATGCTTGTTATATGAAATATTTGGTAATCGTTTTCACTATAATATGAGAGTGGACTACAGTATTATGGATAAGCCTAAAGATTAGAATGAATTATGTTGGACATAAGTTAGTATTGTTTAAGGATAGAAGTTTTTTTTCAATATTATTTATGGGATGTTATAGTCATGTAGTTTTAGAAAAAGGACAACCTACAGGATGGGCGACAACCCATCACGTCGGACAAGGCTGGGGGAATCGAACCCACAACTAAAGTGTGACTAACCTTTATCGCCTACCACTAGCCTACAGAAAGTCCCTGGTTAGTAGAAAATAGTTTTATTTTATTAAGAGGTATGATATATGAAGTATAAGTTCATTTTTTGAATCGTATATGATTAACCACACCACAGATGGAATTATGTATTTTTGATAACTTTTTCTAAACTTTTGTTTGAAACAGATGGAATGACTCATCATTCTATCACATGATCTGCTAACACTTCATGAATGGAAAATTCAACTTCATTTCTTTAAGAGATGAAGTGGAAATTGTACAAGGAACGAACAACTGTGAGATTGTACAAAAATCAAGTAAGTATTTCTTTTGATTCGAAAATTCTTCAACATTAGAGAAATTATCCTGAAAACCAAAAATGTTGTCCTAGTGCTCCTATATCCGATGAATCAGATGGTACCTTAGATCATCACAAATCTATGGCTTTGTGATTGTTGGCTATTTCATAGCCATGTTCTCTACCACTCTCCATCAGAACTTGATGGTTAGATTTTTCTTCCGTATACATATTTTCACCTATACTCTCCTATGTGGAAACCCAATGCTGAGTTACCTTGGGTGACCGTTTCATTTCTAACATTCTTTTTTAAAGTTATGTTTTCGTATTCCTTTTTACGATGTGGGCTTCTATAAATAGTAAAGGATTTATAACCCTGCCGAATTTCGAGGGAGAAATTCATTTTAAGGGGGGTAGAATGTAACAACCCGAGATTTTATAAGATATATTCTTTTTAATTTCTTTCATATCTTCTGTTGTACGATACACCAAGACTATCTTGAGCTATACGCAACACCGTTTTAGCTTGCAGTATACGCAACACTATTCTTAAATTGTGTTACACACAATTTCAAGTTTGATTGATAATAGTAATTCTATGCAACATTGAGTATATATATATATATATTCAATGTATAAATGAAAAAATGGTTGGACTCTGTTATAACAAAAGAAAAAAGGAGTCTTTCACTATAGACAACCTTGACTTGCCTTTCATTACACGCAATGACGACCTTTTTCGATAGCGTATGTTGTACGTAATACCGGGTTTTACTAAACAATGATATGTTATTATAATATTATTATGAACTAGCCTTTATGAATAGTATTAACTATATTTTGAATTTTACAACGTTATTATTCATCTTACACATTTTCTAGAACATGGTATAAGAACAAAATAAAATTTTTGGGTAAAATAAGTATTTTTCAAAAAATGCCGTTTTGCAGCCTTTTGAGGGCGCACCAACTTTAAATATAGTTTTTGACATGTTTATAAGTTCAATTTGACAATATAATATTATTCATTGGAATCAGGATATAAAATTTTACCTTGGATAAAAGTTTCATATTATTCTGATAACTTTCATATTTTAATGAATAGTAAAAACACACTATATTTTAATTAAAAACAACCATTTTCATCGTAATAACTTATGTGGTTAAATTATAATATTGAATTGTTTTAAAGTATAAATAGAATATATTTTTACCATTTAATATAATTTATGTCATTATCATTGATTTTACCTTTAATTCGTAGGTTAAATCAATTCAATCTTTTGCAATGTTTTAAAGAAAAACTCGTTTTCTTTCAACAACGGGATTAATTTTAATTTAATTTCTGCATATTTTGGGTATTGAATCTGAAAAAATGGATTCCATATTTTAAATCAGTGGGTCCAAATTATGTTAATAAGCTACTATTTATTTTTGTAAATTATGAATAGTAACTACGGTGAATTTTATTTACCATAGTTAAAGGTAAATCGGGTAATTAAGGGTAAATATAATATTATTAAATTACCCCAACACATGACAAAATTCTATTGGATGACTAAAGGACGACCCATATCACCTAAGGGTCGGATTAGAATCATTTAATGAACTTTTTTACATGAAAATAACTTAATTATTATTAAAACCAAAGAATGTGACAACATGTCACTCTCTTAAATCTTATAAGTATATTAATTTTAATTTAGTTATAAACTTCATGAAACTTCGAACATGAATAGTATCCGGAAAGCTAATGAAATTATATACATCATATAAATTTATTTATAATTTTTAGGAATTATATAATTATCATTAATTGTGACACAATAGTGATGTGGAAAGTTTTTATCTAGTGAAAAATCAAGAATATAGTTTTTATTAAACTAATAGTGACCATAAAAGGCACAAAACCCAGACCAAAACTTATTTGTCATGTAAATTGAAACCTTAATCATCCAAAGGTAGAATATTTTACCATTCGGAGTCTTATAAAAGCAATTATGACACTTATATTATTTTATTTTAAATGATACCAAAGTTGTCACCTTCATAATTTAATAAATATAACAATTTAACTATTGTGATTTTAAGATGATAAATTCGAGTAAAAGTATTATTGTGAAATTAAATATATTAATCTTAATCATAGGATTTTGTTTTTAATTTTCATGCAACAAATAAGTATATTAAATAATTATACAAAAATGATGTAGTAATTATTTTATTAAGAGATAAACCAAATAAATGGTTTTAAAAATAATAAAATAAATATTATATGAACTATTTAATGGGATCAACTAATTTTATAGATACATATGACCTTCTATGAATCTATTAAATCTTTTAGTTCGAACATATATTCTGTATATATTTTATTTAAATTCAAACAATTAAATAGTGTCAAAATTGACACTATTGTTATTTTATAAAAATAAAATATTATAAAATGGTTTAAAAATCACAAGAAAATTTTCAAATTATAAATTAAAATTTATATGGTAAAAAATTTTATAAATTATCCAATTATGGAAAATTCACAACAAATAAGTAATTATTTGTTATAATTGAAAATTTAGAATGTTATTACCACAAATAAACTAAAATTGATTAAATAAGGATAAATCAAGCTGATAATGTTGAAAATAAATTCCTAACATGTCTAAATTTTATTTGTTGATGAGATTACAACCCAATATCATCTAATATTAAAATATGAGTCATTGTTGGCGGTTTTTATGTGGGTTTTGATTTATTATAAATTAATATTTTTATGATTTCCAAAGGTGCCCCTCTCCTCCCTTATAAAAGGGCACCTCCTACCTCCCTTCCTCACACCATTTTGAGCCTTCAATCTCGCCCAAACCTTACCAAATTCTCTTCTCCACTTCCCTAGAAACATCCTAGAGGTCCTGGTCTTCTTCAAAGACCAATTTTAGTGCCCTAAGAGGAGGTCTCAAAGAGGCGCTTCAAAGAAGAGGTAATGACTATTACCGATTCTTTCAACATTATTTCTTCTTCTACGTCTTCTTCTTTAGTTGTTTCATTATAAACTGATTACATAAGTATCACTCATATACTGATATGTTATTATAAATATAAAACAACACTATTTCACCTCTTATCCATTCTACGGAAAAAGAAATCACCGCGCGTTTGTACATACGGAATACCGTCTCCATGCCGTGGTGTAATCTGTTTTTCCAACAACACCTTACATGGATGGGTATAATGTTGTAAAGAATAACTATATATGGTTATTATAACATCATACTGATTCTTATATATTATACCATGCACTCCAATTCTATAATTATGGGAACTATATCATCGCTCGTGCGTACGTACGAACTACCGTCTCCACGACACGATTAGATTCATTCTCCATGATTACCCATACATGAATGATCATAAAGTTTATATAATTAATAATAATGAAATATATGAAATAATAATGCTACTGTATTTATGTATATATATATATATGTATTTCATCTATTTAGTTTCATTCAATTCAATAAGGAAACGAAAACAGCGTTCATGCGTACGTACGACCAACCGTCTCCATGAACGGTGTATTTCATTCCATTTATCGACCTATTATATATATGTATATTCTGAATATATATTATATATAAATCATGTTTTATTTATTGGAATTATGTAATCATGATCTAAGTAATCATATTAATAATTACAAGTTAAAACACGAAGAACAAATGAAACGATTTTACCCAAAACGCTACTTTAACATTAAATTAAAAAATAATGGGTAATATAAAGTCATAAGTAAACCATATATGATATCATAACAATGAATATGAATCTGTAATTAGTCAATGACATTATTTAAATCATTATACATTATTTTTTCATACATACGAAGCATATCGGACGTAAGGTAAGGGATAATTATTCCAATCTCATTCTTATCCGAGATTGATTATTCGTAAATATTTACTGGGATTATTGTTCTCATCCATGTCCATGTTTCCTAAAAATGGTTTCATGTATGTATAATGTCATTTTTACCCATTTTTTACTTTTACTACATGGTATGTAAGGAATCTTTCCTTTACGAGGTACTTTTTGACTTTTTCGGAAAAATACGAGATAAATGTTTTTTTAACTTATACGGCATGAATGGATTTTTACAGTTTTATAAAGCCTTATTTTCATGAAGACTACTCCAAAAGATTTCATGAATATTTTCAACATGAACCTTTTCTTCTAAAATTTCATGACATGTTGTGAAAAGAAAATTATTTTCAAGAAAAAAAGATATTTTCCTCAAGAATTCATTTCAAGTGTTTTATCAAAACCATTTTCATCTAAGATGACATTATTTTACATGTGTGTGTTTCAAGTATCATGTCTCTATGATTTGCATGGTTTAAATTTTCTTATTATTAAATGATATCCATTTCTTTTATATGGATTCTGTGATGATGGGAAGATGTTTATGAAACCCATTTTATTTATTGGGTTATTCTGAATGATGTATGTTTTTTTTGTGGCACAAGTAAGAATGATTTCATTATGAGAAGGGTGGGACCTATATCTCCCTCCAATCCATTGGGTAAAGATTTATATCTCATGAGATAGACATGTATGGAATGGAATGTTAATCCGGTTCAGTAATACAGGACTGGAATGGGGAGTGAACTCGATTCAAAAAAAGACTTTGTCCACTAAGATGGTCTTGGAAGCAATGCCTTGGCTACTATGGAAATCATATCATGTGCTTAATGGTTTCCAAAATTACATGTTTTATTCCCATGATATTTTATCATGATTGATGTTCCCTTATGATATATGCCTTACGTACTTCCAAGATTCGTGTCTTCGCCAATGATTTTAATGTTTGGATTTTATGTTCATGTTTTTGCATTCAAATGTTTATGGATTGTTTTATGTTCTATATATTTACCCTTACTAGGCATTTGAGCTCACCCCTTTTATGTTTTCTTTTCCCCAGGATATAAAGAAAGGTTTTAGGTAAGAAAAAAAGGGTAAGATCATTATTTGGAGATGTTGAAGATCTTTCACCGCGATTAGAAGATTTTATTCCGAGATTCCAAAGACACTAAACTGTTACGGTCCTTGTGTGTCTGTTTTTGTTATGTATTAAGTATTCCGTAAAAGTAATGTAATGTCCATGTACATCAAGATTCGGAACTCTGTATTTGTTATCAGAGGAAAAGTATGTAGGATTGAATCTGATCCTTGGGAACTCTCACATGTGAGTGTTGGATGAAGCATGTCTCTCCACCCAAGGGCTTCATGAGGAAATGGCTACCACTGGGGATGGTGCTGTGTACCGCCCAGGGGGTGTAGCCCCCCATTGAGTGCCCTGATAGGTATCAATTATAGTCCACTGGAAGTAATTCCAGGCCGTTCTACTTATCATTGATGAAAATGGTATCCTAATATTACTCTTTTCACTACTATTGTGTTTAGGGACAAATTTGTTTGATGATAGATATATCGTATCACACTACAACCAATTCACTATTACGATATTTCATTCCCAACCTCATTAATATCAACTAAATTTATATACCCCTGAATTATTATAAAATATTATTAGATATATCTGGATGGATCATCATCCTATGGATATGGACTTCATCACATAGGTCATTAAACCAAATATATACTTTGGGCTCACTTTCATTCATTATGAAACCAAATTCTCTTATAGATTTACAAAACTAATTGTTATAGGACCCTAATAATTACATTAACAAAGAATATAATCTTTATAACCTGATTAACATGTTGCAATCATGGGGTGTCACTGTCCCCTATGGTAGCCTTATATATAAATCATCTTCAGGGTCCTTAATATTTAATATTTTCTGGAAATTAGTCTTCTAAATCTCATTTTCATTGAAATATGTTACATAAATCACATTTCTAATGGATTTGAGAATAAAAATAAAATTTTGTTTTTCATATAATGGGCCTTGATGTTCATTGAACACGTTTAATAATATCTATGATTTTTAGGTAAGACATTACTCTCATTATCCACATTCTTATTGAATACCCATTTTCACCAAATATGATTAACATCTTCTAATATATTGATTGAAACAAAAGAATGGTTATGATACATGGAATCCACAATATAATTTATATATTATTTCCATCGTGATGGTTCTGAGCAACATACTTCTTCCTTGTAGGGAGTTCGATCAATGTTGTCAACTAATAATGTGTAATCAACCTCAGTAACTAGAACTCTATATCTCTCTAATTCTCTAACCACTTCGGTACATCTATGAAGAATTAATGTCTCTATAATAACATCTTACATGGGTATGGATATTACTTTTTCTTGTGCCAACTAATATATACCTTGAGAATCAGCTTCTTCAAAAAAATCGTTTTATATTTATATATTTTAGATATGTTCTCCCACTCTTGGAATATTGCATGCATCATAGTATTAGCATTCTATAGTAAGTTTATTGTTGATAATATCCCCTTGTTTATTTATCCCAACTTATAAAGATACTCATTTTTCCTCAAGGTGGTATTTTGTTTCCAGAATTGGTCCTATAGAACACCATGCAGTTCCATATATAAGTATGCAAAAACACATGTTTCATTAATGTCATGAAGCAGACCAGGTACACAGGTAGCCAACTAACCAAGAAATCCCTAAAATATAACGAAAAGGACATTACAAATCCCCATGCATTAGAAACTATCACATGGTATCATACAACATGAATGTGGGAACAAATTTTCCTAAAAGCATAGAGCATGAAAGGCAAGAAAGTCAATATTCATACCAATGATATTCTACTGGAGTAATGATCAGTTGTCAAAACACATTATATCCTAACGTACTACAACCCATGTACCAAAATAGGGAAAAATAACCTTTTACAAAACAACACAACACCCCACGTCCTATGTTCAACAACTTGATCCTCTTTGAAGAGATCTTTTCCCCTTTCTCAATCCTCGAAGAAGATAGTCTACACACACCTGAAGTAATAAGTAGGGTATGAGATAAAATCCCAGCATGGCCTCACCATGTATTCCATAAAAGATCCCAAAAATTGATAAACCAAAGCAATGCTTTCAATTTTTTAAAATAAACATGTTTTTCATATTCAAATAATATTTAATCAAATCATGATACATAGTTCAAATGATGGGAAAACCCATTAAAAATGTATTTACAAGTGAGGGAATATTTCCAAAATAACCGATCAAATAAAAATATTATATAAATAGTTTATCTAAATGTAGTGGGAATGTAAAGTAGTTTTACATTATTGGAACCAATTTTTATCTCAAATATAAAACAAACAAGTAACATGGTCATCATCCAAAAAGGTAAGAATGTTCTAGTATATATGACTCAACATTACCTAAGTGATCTTGCCAATATATTTATACACATGTCACCCTGAAATTGGACAATGGTAACTCATTTTCATCCTCTTGGGGATTTAACCTACTTAATGTATGTTTTAGAACGTTTTAATAGTGTAGAGTGTGACCAAATAACATGACAACTACCTAAGTCTTTCATGTGGTCTTACATAATCAATGATATAAATTTTATTTAAAGACAACTTAAAATTAAATCAAATTCCATTCATCCATTTCAATTCAAATTTATCATTCCAAACTAAATAGGTTTTTATAGAAAACAATCATGTTTAACAAGATAAAACCACTAGGTTTCCATCAAACATTTTAATCCATTTTCAAAAGGTTTAAATCCATTCAATACCAATTATATCATTTATAAAATTCATTACCACAATTATATTAATCAATTTAATTTTAATCATTTCCATCAAAATTACAATTTAAATTAAACAATTTAAATCATCAAATTTTTACAAACACAACTGAATTCAATGGAAGTGGGGGGGGGGGGGTTGTTGAAATTCTCATGCCAAAACCATATCAAATATCCATATTCAATGGAATTGGATTTTAATTTGATGAATAAATTGAATGTAATTTTGAGTAATTGAATTTAAATAAATAGTTTAAATAAAACAAAAAAATGAAATTTAATCAATTTGGCTAAATAGGACGGAATCTCCAACTTTGTCCCAAAACACAATACTCACAATAGAACACGTCAATTAGAATGGAGGTGTATAAGACCTAAAAAACCTAAATATGAGATAAAATAACCCAGATCATAGATCCATCACTTTCAAGATGATTTATTGAAATTCGAATGGAGGAGAAATAGAGAAAGACAAAGAATGAGGGAGAAAGCTTACTCTAGAATCACACTGCAAGAGTAATGACGATAAAATTACAAATGAGGGCATCCTAATGGGATGGAAATGAACACGATCACCTAGATAAGAAAATTGGATGAGATAGAAGAAACTATAGTTTAGGATAAAAGGGATCTTAGCTATGAATCCCATTTAGAAAACCATTTTCAGAGTATTAAACGATGTTTAATCCCACTACACATCGTGAGATAGTTTATATTCATAAATTTAAAAAAAAATGTTGCCTTAAATTTAATACCATTCATTAAATAACTCACAGAATTTAATGTACAGTCATGATGTCTAACATTTCATAGTGTGAATATTCTCATGATATTAATCATCTCACGGTATGCTCATAGAGACCATTACACTTGTAACCTAGTTACCCTGCATGTAACCCTATAGAAACCTATAGAAAAGGTAACTAAAAGTTAAGGGTAAAAAAAATATATGAATTCACCATTATAGGCATCCATATAATTCATTCTCAAACTACCAAGTCAAAAATAAAAGGAAAAACCATAGAAAGGTTAAATTCATACCTGTTAGATAGGTAACAGGATGTTACAACCTCCCCACCATAAAAACAATATGTCCCCAGAAAGCCTTTAAATAACATTCCATTACAAAAATATGAGGCCACTCCTCTCTCTCATTAGTGCCTCGTGTTCCAATGTCTCAGGAAGATCAAATCCATGATACCATAGCACATGAACCAAAGGTATTGTCTTTCCATGAATTACCTTAGTCTCAAAATTAACTATCCTGACTCACCGATTAGTGAAATATAAATATGGTTCAATCTCAAGATCACTCCATCTCAAAACATGAGATGGATTAGATAAACACTTTATAATGTGTGAAACATGTAATATATTATATTTCAACATCAGCAATGGAGAAAGTGTTAAATGCTATCCAATATTCCCCACATTCTCATCAACTATGAAAGGTCCAATAAAACAAGGAGAAAGCATACCATTCCTCCCATGCTATCGATTACCTAACTAAGGTGAAACATTCAAGAACACCATTCAGCAATAGTAAACTCCAAGGTCTATGGTGACAATCAACACAAGACTTATATCAACACTATTCTTTAAACATTATATGATAAAATAACTAAATATTCATTGTTGTCACATACTCCATTCTTTTTCCAACCATGAATCATTCACCAATATTTACCCAGCACCACAGATATTTCCACATACATCCATATAAGGCATCAATATTTACTATTATGATTGTGGAAAATTAAACATTTTTATAAAAAACTATACCATCCCTATGTGATCATCCTAAGACCCACCGATGTCATGAACACAATCAATATGAATATGATTTATAATCTATATAGATATCTCTATATGTCCATATGACCGTTGATGGTAGGCTATGTTCAAATAGACATAATATCCCAGTGTATCTTTGTGGCCTCTCCAAATTTGATAAGTGAACTCAGGATATATATTAGAGGCTATATCAAATGGATCTCCATGGAAACTAATAATCTTCATCATGTTTATATTTCCCAACTCCTCGACTTTGTTCATATCAATAATTGTTATGAAGGGATAAGAATTGGTTTTCTAGCCAATCACAACACATATAACATACTTCTTTCTCTGGTTACAAGGAATCCCAACAAAAAATTCTATAGAAAATTTTCCCATATCCATGTAGGTATTGGAAGTGGAATAAGTAAAAATGAAGGTTTCAGATGCTTCAATGTCACCTTCAAGAATGTATAGCAACGTGAGACAAACTCAAAAATTCCACTTGTCATCACTGTCCACCAGAACTGCCACAACATTTCATAGAACATCTTTTTAGTTTTTTGGTTCCACATCCCACTAGGATTTATGAAAATCCCCTATCACAGACTCTCTTGATGATAATGGCACAATAAATATATTTATATAACACATACACCCTCTATAGAGAACAAAATCAAGGAAACAATCTCCCCTCCATAAATAGTTTCTTTAATGCTACAAAATTAATCATCAAGTTCGTGATGAAAGAGATTTACCTCGAGAAGAGTGGATGTCAATTGAATGATAAAAAATGAATCTAAATCCCCATTCTCCAAAACTCCAATATGAAACTATGAAAAGTGAGTTATCAAATTCCACTCTTTCAAAGATTTATTCGCTTATTAGGATATAATTTTCCTACTCAACACATCATCCACAACATTTCCCCTCACCTAGGTGTAGGTGATGACAAAGATAAAAGATTACAGGCACTCCACCCAATGCCTCTGGTGGAGATTCAAATCTTTTTGAGAGAATATTTAACTCCTGTTTTTGTGTTCTGAATGCAAAGTAACACATTCTTCCAAAAAGTGGAGTCAATAACACCTAAGTGTGAGAATCAATGTGGTAGGTTCAAGGACATGGGTAGGATAATTATTCTCATGTGTCCTAATATGATTATATCCATATGTAACTACATGACTACCCTATATATGAATGCAGCCCAAGCCTAACCCAAATGTATCAACAAAAGAACACATAGTACTTCCCAACATTTGGAATAGTTGATACCGGTGTAGTTGTCAAAGGAAATTTTAGCTCAAAAAAATAACTCTAACATTTATCATTAAAAGAATACATAATCCCCTACTAATTCAGTGAAATCATTAGAGAAAACAACATCAATAATTCCATTATGAACCATTGATAATATCCATCTAATCCCAAGAAACATTGAATATCAAAGACATTTTTTAGTTTCTTCCAAGTCATTACACCCTTAATGTTATCATGATCAACTGATATACCATTTTTAGACAACACATGTCCCAATAATATCACTTCATGAATCTAGAAATAACACTTTGAAAACATGGAATAGAGCAGTGGATTTCTCGATAGACATATAACTATTCTCATATAATTCACATTATCCACCTTAGATTTACAGTAATTGAGGATGTCATCTATAAAAAATGAAAAAAATGATACTTGATACTCATGGAATATTTTTTATTAGATCCATGAACACTCTTGAAAAAAATTTTAGACCAAAGGTAACAACAATGTACTCATAATGGTCATACCTTATCTAAAAGGTTGTTTTCGGAATGTCAGATTCTTTTATCCTCTAATATTAGTTACCGAATCGATGGTCTATTATTGAAAACTGATTCTCCCATTTAATTTGATCATGAATATCTTTCATATGTGGAAACATATAAATTTTATTTATATTTACTCGATTAAGATTTCGGTAGTGAACACATAGGCTATGTAAATCACCAACTTTCTTAGCAAAGAAAAATAATGCTGCCTAGAGTGACACATACGGGTGAATAAACCCATTCTCAAGAAAATCATCCCATGGGGTCTTCTGTTATTTCATTTTATCTCGAACCATTTGGTAAGAGGGAATTGAAACTAGTTGACTTTCATGTACTATTTCAATGGAAGTCTCAGATTCCCTTACCAGTGGAAAGATACAGAAATCAAAAGGAATCATGTTGGGAATCTTGATGAAAACTAGAGGGCCATCACTGCTAAAATATTTTCAATATAGATAAATAAAAATACTAATATTACCTTCCCCAACTCTGGATAAGAATATTGATCCCTACAATACCTTGGGTCCCATTCTTATTGAATGACAAGAGACACACCATTGGGTGTTTGCAAGGTTGACCAATAGAAGATAATAATCAATATGAGCATTATCGACTATGAACCAATAAATACAAAATATGATGATAAGTTATTTCTTTTTGAGGACCGAAGGATTCCAAACCATCTCATCATTGGATAGGATGAAGAAAAATGAATGACTATGAAGAACATACACTCACATTGTTCCAAGGGTTATAGAAATATCCATTGAACAAGATAAAATATCTATTAGAAGATTAAGAATATTAACAATATGGGTTGAAATAATAGAGTGAGATACACCAGTATCAAATAGAGTAGTCACTAATGATGAAGATACAATAATGGTACCACTCATAGTGGCTGGACCCATGTCTGACTTCTCTGGTGACTCTTACACTACATGAAGTAGCATCATTCTAGATGCATATGGATGGATCCAATTTAAACATGATGAATTTGATTTACCCTCATTTTTATGAGGATATTATGATCATGTTCTACTATATGGAGTAGAAAATTTGTTTTATACTCTCTGTATGTTTCGGGAATGTTTGTAGGAGCTATAGTTCTATGGTACCTCAGTGGAAAAACTCATTGAATGTATGTGAATTAAACACTAATAGATATTCAAAGGAATTCCCCTATGATATGTAGGATATAAAGAATGAATCTTCCATAGATAACTTCTATAGGAATCTTCATCATTTTTTTTACATTTAAATAAATTACACTACGAAAATGTGAGAAAGAAAGTGTTGATAACATTGAATTTCCATCCATGTCCTTCTCGACCATCATTACCTTATCCAGTAAATCAGCATAAGTGGAAACCTTTATCAAGAAAACCGGAGAGGGAATTTCTATTCAAAGTCCCAACTAAAATTTCCAACCCATCATCCTCTCATTAGATAAAATCTCAGGTGAAAACTAGAAAAACTTAATAAAGCAATTTGAGTACTCCGTCATGGTTCTATTGGCAGGTACAATCTTGAAAAACACCACATCCTTCGCCAATACTAATGAATTTGGATAAAACAAGTCATTTAAATGAACCAATATGTCTTTCCATTCTAAGTCATTATGTTTCTTTGTCTACACCATCATGTCCCACCATCTCCTACATTTTCCTTCCAGCATGATGGTGGAACACTTTACCTTGATCTCATATAATGTCTCCATAAACCCAATTAAATGTTACAACAGAGCCAATCACCCCTATGTTTGTGGGGGGTCAGTGGATCCTTTTCAAAATAGTGGATTATGATGAAGGAACTCTTATGAATTATTGCGTAGAACATCCCACTGGGGATCCATAGCCGGATCCTAAATGGGGAATTGAGGTGGTTTCTGTCCCAAAGCATGGAGAGTGAACACAATCACCTCAAATATATTTTGTTCCGCATGAGGATTCACTCATTTTGGTTCAGCTTCATCTTTATCTAGGATTTAATTTTCACATCTTCACCGAGGCAAGATGTTGTACAACATCAATAGACAACAAGGATGACATCAGACTAACACTCAAAACGGGAAATAATGGAAATTTTTTTCAATAGATGGATCAATGAGATTTAAATTTCACTCCACCCAAACAAAAATAGGGAATATACTCTAACTTATCAATAAGAAATATTTCTATAACCACCCAAGGAAACTTATGGTTCCTTACTATTAGTGATATTTAGGAACTCAATCCCATATACATTCTATGTCTCGACAAGATTTCAAAAATTCATAATGACTTTAGAATGAAATCTCAAAATCCTCCTTTCATACTAGATTTCATGAACCTTCTCGAGTACACAAGTAACTTAAAATCCAAGTTGGTCTAGACATAGACTAAAGGGAATTTCAGATCTTCATGGTTCAATGAATATCATCTATCATCATACAACACGCAAGTGGGAATGAATTTTTCACAAAACACAAAATAAGAAAGACAATAAAGTCAATATGCATACAAAAGAAACTCCACTAGGGGAAAAGTACTAGAAGTAAACAAGGAATTAAATCCCAAGGTACTAAAAACCATGTATCAAAACAAGGGAAAAAACAAAATTCCCAAAGCCCAAAACATAACACATGCTATGTTTTACATCTGGATCAATCTATAAGAGATCTGTTCCCCATGATCATACCTGGAAGGAGATAATCTACAAACACCTGAAGGCACACGTATTGTGTGAGCTAAAAATCCTAGGTAGAACACATGAAGTATTATATAAAAGATAAAAAAAATTATTAACCAATGTAATGCATCCAATTTATAAAAATAAATTTGTTTGGAATCTTCAAATAATGTTTAAACAAATCATGACACAAAATTTAAATAATGGAAAAATACATTAAGAAAATAATTAAAGTAATTTAATATTTAGAAAACAATGTATTAAATTAAAAATTTATAAAAAAAAATTTATATAAATTTTTAAGGCATGTAAATTAGTTTTACAACATTGGAACACATTTATATCTCAAATATAAAACAAGTGAGAAACATGAACATCTGTAAAATTGGTATGAACGTTACAGGCTATACGAATCTTCACTATCAATGTTATCTCGGTAATATGTGTATACAAATTTCCCCTGACATTGGCCAAAGGTGACTTGTCACCATCCCATCAGGGATGTGACTCGCTCCATGAATGTTTTAGAATGTTGTGATAGTGTAGAGTGTGTCAAATTTACTTACCAACTATCTAACGCTTGCATGTGCTCTTATAAAATCATTGATAGGAAATTTATTGTAATACATCTTAAAATAATATTAAATAAATTCTTAAATTTCAATTCCAATTATCCTTTCAAAACAAAAATGAGTTTTAATATAAAAATTCATTTTTAACTAGATAATACCACTGGGTTTTTTATCAAAAAAATTTAGAACAATTTCACAAGCTTGAAATCCATTAAATATAAATTAAACAAATTTCAAAATTCATTTACATATTTAAATTCAACATTCTAATTCAAATGATTTCTATAAAAATTCCATTTTAAATTAAATAATTTAAATCAACCATTTTATATAAACACATCACAATTCAATGTAGTTGAGGGGTTTTCCCAATTCTCATGCCAAAACCATTCCAAATATACCAATTAATTGGAATTGGATTTTATAAAAGAATAGATTGAAATAGAATTTGAGAAATTAAAAATAATTTAATAGTTGAAATAAATCAGGAAAAATAAATGAAAATCAATTTGGCTAAATAAGACAGAATCACCAACCTTTTCCCGAATCTTATCACTCACAACAAGACCCATCAATGAGAACGAGGGTGTAGATAACTTCGAAACCCAACATAGAGACTAGATCCAGGAACATGAAACATAGATCTCTCAATTTCAGGATGATCTATGGATATTATAAAGGATTATAAAGAGAGAATATAAGAGAATGAGGGAGAAAGCTTACCCAGGAATCACACAACAAGCCCAACTATGATCCAACACCAAAGAAAAGGGTCCATATGGGTTGGAAAGCACAAAGATCACATGTGGAATGTTTTAGTGGAGGGAGAAAAAACTAGACTTGGGGAGAAAAGAGATCTCAATCATAATTCTCATTTTAAAAACCATAGTCGGTGTCTTACATGATGCCTAATCCCACTACACATATTGAAATAGTATTTTTTTTTCATAACCACCAAAAAATGTGTTTCATTAAATTGAAAACCATTCATTAAATAACTAATAAAGTGTAATGGATATTAAAGATGTGCAACCTTTCTTGGGTTGAATATTATCACGACATAAAACATTTCATTATATGTACCTAGTGATAATTACATGTCATGGAACATAGTTACAGGACATGTACCCCTCTAGTAGAATACAAAAAAGGTCCGTTAAAGCTTTTTATAGGTATCAAACCAATTTGTTCTTAACCACACCGAGTCAATGAATAGGAAAACAAAAAAAACATGGTTAAAGGAATTCCTATTAGATTGGTTATAGTATATCACAATTAAACATTTTAACTTGAATGGAATCTAATTTTACACCTTGGTTTTCACATAATATAGTATATACACTATATTATATAAGTAACAACACATAATATATAATGGAAGGTATACTTGATCCATAATCAAAATTACCATTTCAAGCATGGTTCAGCTCATCCATTCATTAGCAACATTTTATTTTTGTCTATAAATAGAAGATATTTTATATAAAATATAAAAATATCGTATATTGTTGATGAACAACGGGTAAGGGAAACCAACACATCAACCAGATCAAATATTATTTATCTTATTCCCAAGAAATTTATTTAATTTATTCATATACTTCTCAAATTTATAATTGAATTATAACTAATACCTCATCTAATTAATGCAACAATGCCAACTCACATCATCATTAATGTAACAAAGTAAGTGAGATTTACAGTGGACCATGAAAACAAACCAATGAGTGGGGGTGAATTAGGTGTTCTAGACATTTTTCAAAACATATAGTTTCTATTGTTAAAATTTTATTAACCCTTTAGAATTTAACCTCAAATAATAGTTAATATTATCAGATCACGTGTTGATTAACCAAAAATAAATTTTCTTGGAATTTATATAAGAATTAAATGGAATAAGATATTTAATATGGTTAGTCCCCTCTCAGAAATCCAACTAGTTTTTACCCTTGGAATGTAAAATTTATAAATTCTACAATATAATCCATTCGTCAATACAAGTTTTTATGGTCGTGTATCAAACAGAATCTAAACACACTATACCGAACAAGTTTAATCTTACTATATTAAACAAGTGATCACTTCAAAATTCCACTGCACTTATTTTTAATAGCAGCCCCCCAGTTCATTTTGATCTCTTATTTATCTTAATGAAGTAGATCAACAATAGCACATTGGGATTACTCTATACCCAAAAGATGGTCTCCTTTAATATAATTGAGTAACTTTTACTTCCTTTAGTTCTTGAATAAAAACACATGAGTATAAGACTTTGTATGTTAGTAATTGTTCCAATTTCATCTATAAAAAATTATTAATAAAATGAAATACTCATAAATCTAGAATAAAGCATGGAATATTTTCATAGGGATTATATACAAATTATAATAGATTAAATATTATTCATTAAATTTTACATTAAACAACAATATTTAGATCTATTTAACTTCTTTTTTATCATCACTAGTTAGTAAGAATATATACCAGGTCTTATCACTTCATATCCAGAGACTTAATTTATTCTGTAGAAATAGTTGGACAACACATATATTCTTATTATTAACTTCATATTTGATACCCATATGTTGGTTATCTTTTACCCAACATAGGTATCCTTATTTATTATTTATTGAGAGTTCTCTGTAATATTTTTCTTAGTGCATTATCTCTTGGATTCGTCCTTATCGACCTCATTCACTCACATTATTCTTTTCCATTTTATAATTATGTCACCAAGAAATAAAAAATCAAATATTTAAAATATATATTATATTTATAAAATTCAATAACCAATTATTCCCATTTAAATTATCTTTAATATTTATGTGGTTATTCCCTTATTAATTACAATCTGTTTTCCTTTCAAACCATTATCTTATGTTAAATTCTAAATGATTCTTCCTTTTTTATTTATTATATATTTTCCCATTTCAATTTTATGATTTTATATTCTTAATTATTCTACAATCATCGAGTTATTTTATTTTTCCACACACTATTCCTATAATACCCATCATATAGTTCTCACATAATGAAAAAGAACACACACATATATCATGATCAATATTATTATTTCCTGAGAAACTTCATTGTGATAAAATATTCATCCAAACATCTATATAATATAAAATATGGTATATTTGATTCATTATTCATCCATACAACATCTTCATTTATTCAAAATAAATTAACATAAATCAGAATCATTTTTTGAATGACTAGAAAAACTTTCCACAATACCAAAATCATTATGTTTATCCTCATTTTGGTAATAATAAACAATTTTGAAAAATTATCATTTGAAAAACATCATATTACTTGAAGGGTGGTCTCATATTAATCATCTTTCATAAATAATTATTATACCAAAAAATAATTATATCTCAAAAAATAATCCTTACGTTTTGATCATTTATAAATATTTTTTCTATCCTCTGAATTTCATCTCAATTAATTAACGATTTTATCTAGTTAAACCAAATTTGAAACATTCATAAATCATTTCTCATTATAATTAAATTTTGTAAAATTAATGATCATCTATCTCAAGTTATAGGATTCAATTACCAAAACTTTTATGTGTTTATCCATCTTAAACCCATGAAACCCAACATTTAAATTATCAAAATTAAATTATCTCTTTAGATATGAAATATTGAAATAAAAATTTTCATCTAACGACATTAATTTTTTGTCTAAATATTGTATTTATATATTAAAGAATAAAAATCAAAATTCATTGAAAACATATTCTCATTGAGGATTAAACACAATTAGATAAGACTTATTCTTAACCAAAGGCATGCATTAGTGAATGAATGGCTTCTGCTTATGGGGGAGGACTTTCATTAGGAAAGAATTATTCTAAAAAAATAAAAAGTATTATTCTCAACCATAGTGATATATTATAAGTTGATTCATATTATTCTATAGATTAATGTCATACAACGAGAATTATGAAATTTCCTTACGGCTCGTATTGATGTCTTACAAAAATATACTTCCTTAGTTTATAGTAAAAATTATTTATTATTTCTAGGAATTCTTTTGTTATTTCAATACATCCTACATGGGATTATTAGTACTGGTTTTTGTATTAATTTAAAGAAAAAAAATTGGATTTATTCTACAATACTTTTGTACTTAATTTATTCTTTAAAAAAGATTACAACTTTTAAAATTTAAAATTCATCAAAATATTCACTCAGCCTTCAATTTACATCATATGTATCTGATGTAGATAAAACATACAAAAACTGTCACGACCCGTCCTCGGGGCCCGTGTCGTGACTACCCCATGCCTGACTTCCATAGGCCAGGGGCTGGCGACTAGCATCAAGGTGTAACTCCTAATAAAAAGGGAATTCATTGCCTTTGTAAAGTAAACAAACACCACAGAGAAAGAAAGAAGAAGAAGTAAACACTAAGTAAAACTGGGTACAACATTATGTATGGAAAAGTAAGTGGGCCAGAATACAAACCCAAACTGAAAGTAAATTACAACTGGAAAGGGAAAACATCAACTGAATGTAAAGCCGTAACGTCTAGCCGCCCACTGGAAGTCCTGCCTGAAGGGTGTGTACAGATATCCTCCACAGCTCCTTGGGTCCAGCTATCCGCTGCGAGTACGTCCCGCCCTGTGGTCCACCTCTAGGTATCGTCCTACTCCGCAAGCCTCAAACACGATCAGCGTTGTCCGTCGTCTGCAACCAACACAACGTAGTGCGGGCATAGCCCGTGCAGGGGTGAGTATAAGCTACTCAGTAGGGACCCCGAAACCCCCGAAGGTCTCCCAGAATCCACAAAGGATAATCCACAAAGGAAAGATACAATCACGAAGTAACATCTGAGACTGGTTAGGTATATTCCCATACATATACCTAAGTCATCAATTCAAGTTCGGCTCCAACATCCGAGCCGATGTACAACCCAGTCCACACTGGAAAACACAACCCATTTTACATAGGAATGAAAAACATAATCCACATAGGAAAGAAACTCATGATTCAGCTCACACAGGTATACTTCATTGTATGATGATAGAGATGATCAGATATTGCCACTAATTTATCTAAGTCGTCGGACCCACAAAGGATCGATAGGTACTAACCCCCGCAAAGACCCACAAAAGATCTAACCCACACAGGATTGATAGGTAACTAACCCCCGCAATGACCCACAAAGGATCTGACCCACACAGGATCGATAGGTAACTAACCCCCGCAATGACCCACACAGGATCAGACCCAGACAGGATCTGTAGGCGCTGGCCCACACAGGACCGCTAAGCACTGACCCACATAGGATCTGACCCACACAGGATCGGTAGCACTGATCCACGTAGGATCGCTGAGTGCTGTAGTCGTCACCGTCGAATCCACTGAGGATCTCCGTACAGTCGTCGTCGTTGTCGCAGTCGCAGCTAGCTCTAGGGTTCCCGCACATAGAAAGCTCGTTCAGGAGGGTCCGCTCCGCGAGCCGAGGGGATGATACATCAACTAACACATATTCTAGATTTGATTTATCCAAATTTCCGTATCGTCAACAGGAACTCAACGTCACAGACGGCGCGCCAATCAGACGCCCAGTCTGAAAGTTATTGGCTTTTTCGTTCGAGGGGCCCGGTTGGTTTTTTAGTCAAAACCAACCCGACCGTACTCCACCTGCATCAAAACCTAGAGTGGAGTATGCCAAAAGGTCCGTCTCACTAAGACGAATCAAACAAAGTCATAGACATGTCAATCGGACGTACGGAGCTCATGTTATAAGTGTTTCCGCTCTGAGGGCCTGGTTGGTTTCGTGTACGAACCACCCCAGTCAAACCCGAAATACTCCAAAACCTTGAGTGTAATATACTTAAACGTCCTTCTCAATCCAAGGATGGCATCACAGCTGACGGTGCGTCGATTGGAGGTCCGCAACTCATGTTATGGGCAACAGACCGAAAGAGGTTCAGTAATATGGTGTTCGGGCCCGGTCCGACCCAGCCCGATACCCCCAGGGTTGGCCCGAAATGGGTCGACCAGACCCGGGTCTGGGTCTGGCCTGCTTGGGTGAGGTGCGGCTCGGATGGCGCGGTGCGGCCTCGACCCTACCCGGCCTGGCGCGCGGCACGCAGGCGCGCTGGCCAAGGACTCGGCCGAACGGCAGAGCCGTTCGGATGCGGGGGGGCGCTGCCCCCGCGTGTAAAAACCGCGGCCCCTTAATGGGGCCACTACGTCCGGCGAGCCAAGGGTTTCGAACCCCCGGTTCTTCCACGGTCACGACGGCTAGCTCCGGCCGGCCGGCTTCTACTGCCACGGGACCGGCAAGGCCGGTCCCCCTGCTCTGTTGCCGGCAGACCGGAATCGGCCGCCGGTTCCCTTGCTCTGCCCCAGCCCGGAACCGGCCGTGACCCTTCGTTCGTCCGGCACGGCGCGACGGTGCCACACCCCTCCATCATGGCCCCGCTCCAGCTGCGGTGCATTCGTAGTTCTCTGGTGCGGCGTGAAGGCGCCGCATCTTTGGTTCATTTTCAACGGCGCAGCGCGACAGCGCTGTGCTTCTTCCCCTTCTTTAATATCTTTCGTGCGGTGCTTCGTCACATCGTTGCCTTCCTCGTGCCGCAATCAAAATCAAACCAACTAGGGGGAGGAGGTTCGGTCGTGTTCATGCGGTCCGACCTCCTCCCGTTATTGCGATATAAGGCAGCTGAAAATAAAGGAAGATGGCGACGGAAAAAAATCACAAAATAAACCCCTACCTCAACGTTGTCGTCGACCGAGCATTCGTCGCGGAATTAACCATCGCGGAAGAAGAGGATCGTCATGGAAGAAGAGGATCGCCGCGGAAGGAACGTCGTTGGTGTTAGGCAATCTCTGAGGAAGGAATCTCTCACCGTCGTCCACCGTCGGAGGTCGGCGTTCTTCGTCGGCGGCGGTGCGTTCTCCTCCTTCTTCATCGAAGAATGAAGAATCCTCCCTTTTTCTTCCAATGTCTTAACACAACACAAAACCCAACCATAATAAAATAATCCCTTCCCTTATTTTATTATCATAACATAAGAATTTGAAATTCAAAAGATAATAAATGAACAATTTTTTCAATGAATTAATTGTAACGATTTAACTGCCCAATTTAATGAGGGGATTCTTAACCAGAATAAACGCACGGTTGACTTCATTAAAAAAAAGGGGGGTGCGGGTGCGTTACTTAAAAGGAAATAAATGGTTAGGCTCATGTGGGCCCCACCTCACAAATATCCTACCATGTGGGTTGGATATTTTGGGTCCCACCTTATCCGCTTAATCTTAGGTTAAGCTGCTCTAAGTGAAATAAAATAAATCATAGCACCACTTTATTTTATTTTTTAACTTAACCCCAAAAATTAAAAACCACACCCGAGCAAACGCAACTCCGAAAAAGGTGTTTCTAAGAAATTATCGGCGCTGCGATTCCATTGGTGCCCTCATAATTCGATTCTGAGCACCAGTTAAAAATTTAGAAAAACCCGCTCGTTCGTTCACTGAACGTACCCGAGCTAAATTTCGGAAAACGATTACAGGCACACCAGGCCTCGGAATCAGGTGCCGTCAGAAACTTCATTCTTGTAAAATCTCAAAGAAAATTAAGAAAAAAAAATTTCCCCTCGAATTTTACGGGTCTTTACATTACTCACACCTCAGGGCTTTACGTCCCCAAAAAGATACATCAAAAACTAGGGAAACAAAAGTGGGTACTGAGCACGCATCTGAGCCTCCCGCTCCCAAGTGCCTTTCTAGAGGTTCCCGTGCTGCCATCTGATGCGCACTAGAGGAATCGACCATCCACGTAGGACCCACTATTGTCGATCCTAAATCTCCACCAGGACCTCTGAAAAAGTATCCCCATCATCAAAGTCCAACTCCCCATGGTCAATGATGTGTTTCGGGTCATGCACGTATCTCCTCAGCTAAGATACGTCGAAGACATCGTGCACTCGGTGCAACTCAGGTGGTAGATTCAGGAGATAAGACACCTCGCCAATCCTACCGAGGACCTAGAATGGTCCGATGAAGCATGGAGACAATTTGCCGCCACAACCAAATCTCTATAATCCACGTCGAGGTGAGACCCACAGAAAGACGTGGTCACCATCCTCAAACTCTAGTGGCCTCCGCCTCCTGTCAGCATAAGACTTCTTCCAGCTCTGAGCTGTCCTCATCTGCTCCTGGATGAACTGGACCTTCTCTGTCGTGGCCTGGACCATCTCCGGTCCCACAAGTGCTGACTCCCCATGGTCTGTCCAGCACAAAGGAGATCTGCAAGGTCGGCCGTACAACACCTCTTATGGTGCCATCCCGATGGTGGAGTGGTAGTTGTTGTTGTACGCGAACTCCACCAAGGGTATATGGTCCTCCCAGCTATGACCAAAGTCGAGGACACATGCACGAAGCATGTCCTCGAGAGTTTGTATGGTCCTCTCCGACTGACCATCTATTTGAGGGTGAAAGGCGGTGCTCAGACGTAGCTGCGTCCCGAATGCCTCCTGCAACCCCTTCCAAAGTCGGGAAGTAAAGAGAGCATCTCGATCGGAGAAGATAGATGATGGCACACCATGAAGCCATACAATCTCCTGAATATAGAGATGTCCCAAGATCTCCGCTGAGCCCTGCTCTCTGATGGTTAAGATGTGAGCCGACATGGTGAGTCAGTTGAAAATCACCCAAATGGAGTCGTGACCTCTGGAAGTGTGTCAATGCCCAGTCACGAAGTCCATAGATATTTCATCCCACTTCTACTCCGGGACATCCAAGGGTTGTACCAAGCTTGCTGGTACCTAGTGCTCGGCCTTCACCTGCTGACAGGTGAGGCATCGAGAAACAAACTCTGCCATAGCCTTCTTCATGCCCGGCCACGAGTGCTGTCGTCTGAGATCCCGGTACATCTTCGGTACTCCATGATGTACCGCCAAAGGGGAAGTGTGTAAATCACTCAGAACCTCCACTCATAAAGTAACTAGTACCAAGGTATGTTCTCTGAAAAGGACGTCGTGCTCTCCTCCTAAGGAGAAACCATCAGGTGCATGTCCTGAGTATATCTACGCACGCCACGTCTCACAGTCGGCATCCCCACGTTGTGCCTCTCTGACCCGCTGCAGTAGTGGAGGAGTGACTGTGAGTGACTAAAGGAAGGATGCTACATCTCTATCCACAAAGGATATCTGCAAAGCGGGTAACTGCTTTGTTCCTCCCCAAGTAGCTGAATGCCCGTCCTCATGCTGAGAGCATCGGCTACTAAGTTCCCATTTCCAGGAGTATAGAAAATATCCAAGTCATAGTACTGGAGGAACTCGATCCATCGCCACTGTCTCAGGTTCAGGTCCTTCTGAGAGAAGATGTACCTGAGACTCTGATGGTCAGAAAAGACTGTAAAGTGCTCGCCCATCAGGTAGTGTCGCCATGTCTTCAGAGCGAAGAAAACTTCTGCTAACTCCAGGTCATGGGTAGCTTAGTTCTGCTCATGCGGCCTCAACTGAAGTGATTCATTTTCTATCACTGCCCTCTCCTACATTAGGACACATCCGAGTCCGGTCCCTAATGCATCGTAGTAGACTATGTACCCTACTCCCTCCTCCGACAACCTCAAGATAGGTGTGCTGGTCAATCTCTGTCTCAGCTCCTGGAAGCTCTACTGACATTTTACTGACCGCACAAAGGGTTTCCCCTTCTGTGACAATGCTGAGAGTGGTTCCGCAACTCTAGAGTATTCTAGCACAAATCTCCGATAGTATCCAGCTAGTCCCAAGAAACTTCGCACCTCTGTCACGTTCCTGGGAGGCTCCCAAGCTAGCACTGCCTCGATCTTCACAGGATCCACTGCAACTCCCTCCTCAGAGATGATGTGTCCCAAGAAGTGGACCTCACGTATCCAGAACTGACACTTCAAGAGTTTTCCATAAATCCGGTTCTCTCAGAGTGTGTCAAGTACAACCCGCAAGTGGTAGGCGTGCTCCTCCTCAGTCGTCGAGTAAATCAAAATGTCGTCGATGAAGACCATGAAAAATCGATCGAGGTATGGCTGAAAGATCCTGTTCTTGAGGCCCATGAACACTGCTGGAGCATTGGTTACGCCAAATGGCATAACCAAGAACTCATATTGGCCATACCGACATCTGAAGGTCGTCTTCTGCACGTCCTCATCCCGAACTCTGAGCTGATGATAGCCTGACCTGAGTTCTATTTTTGAGACCCACCATGCTCCTTTGAGCTGATCGAAGAGGTCATCAATCCTCGGTAGGGGATACCTATTCCTCATTGTCACCTGGTTCAGGCAACGATAGTCAACACAAAGTCGAATGCTCCTGTCCACCTTCTTGGAAAACAATATCGGGGAAGCCCAGGGTGTAACACTGGGTCGGATGAATCCCTTTCCCTACATGTCCTCCAACTGTACCTGTAGCTCTCGAAGCTCAGCAGGGTCCATCTGATATGTTGTAGTTGATATCGGGGTTGTCCTAGGGTACAAGTCAATATAATAGTCTACCCCTCTGTGAGAAGGTAGTCCTGGAACGTTGTCGGCAAAAACGTCCGCATACTGATCCACCACTAAATGAAAACTAGGACTCTGCACGTCAACTGCTCCTAGGATGAGGCTAGCCAACAAGATGAGTGATGGGTTGTCCTCTCCTCCGGGGGAGTCCATCCTGTGCGGCGAACGCTCCCTTCTCGCCGGTGAAGGTGAACCTTCTCCCGTCGGTGTGTACACACCGCACCTTGCGCCTAATACAATCAATCTGAGCATGGACTATAGATAACCAATCCATTCCCAAGATGACGTCGTAAGGCCTCGATGCCTCTACAAGAAGATCCCAGTCGAAGATCTCGCCTCCTAGAGTAAGCTCCCACTACCGGAACCAGTGTGTAATCGTCGAGTCTACTCCCGTAGGAGTCTCTAGCCATAAGGATCGAGCCAACGGCTCCGTCAGAATCTCCGAGCTCCGAACAAGGGCAGCGGCTATGATAGAATGAATCGCTCCTGTGTCTATAAGAACTACAGCAAGGGTGGAATAGACACAGATAGTACCTCGAATCATCTTGGGTGCGCCGTGGTCGTAGGCCTCCGCTGCCTGATGCTATGTTGGTCTCTGCCCGCCAGCTCCCTGGTGTCGGGGTGGACCTCCTGGTGGTTGTGGTGGTAGAGCCTCAAAGTGTCGCCCACCACCTGCTGCTTGGCCAGCTCCTATGCCTCGTCTGCCTGTTCCCTGAGGACCACCACGTTCGACCCTCTTCCTCTGCCTGGGTGGCCCCTCAACCGTCTGCTGCTCCTCGGCACGGTGGGTCGGGCAGTCACGGGCCTTGTGGCCCTGCCCACCGCATGTGTAGCACTGTCTGCCTCTCGAAAGACTGGCTCCGCATTGTGTGCCCCGCATTGTTGAGCCAGTTCCATGAGGTCATCTTCCTGAGGTTCTGGTCTACCTGGACCCATGAGTCATCCGTCGACTGCCTGCTGTAGAAGACTCGGCTACGTGCCGCCCCGCGGTAGGTCTCGCTGCTGATGAAGGCTCAGCAAGGAAGCTCTCAATCAAAAGGGCTAGCTCCAGTACTCCTACCTGAGTCGGAATGCTGAGGGAGATCAACGTTTCCCTAATCTCATGCCTTAATCCCTGCTCAATGGTCCGGGCCCGAAAGAATGGGTCACGTACCATGTCTATCGAGTAGCGCGAGAGATCGGTAAATCTCATCGAGTACTGGGCGACTGTCAAGCTGCCCTATCACAGCTGTAGAAGCTCCTGGATGCGCACCGCATGGAGGGTGGTTGGGGATAACTATGAGCGGAAGAGGCTCTCAATGTCCGTCCAGAGGATAGATGCCTCATCGTGCACCTGGAGCATCAAGCTCCACCATCTTCCTTCTGCCGCGTGCAGGAGGCTCGCTGCGAGGATCACCATGAGGTCTGCTGGTGTCCTCACTAACCTGAAAACTCGTACCACTGCCTCCAGCAAATCCTCGGCAGCCTGGGGGTCAATCTCCCCATGGAACCTGGGTGGTCGCTGGCGCTGAATGTTGTGCAGTGCACTAAGGCGACGTGCATCGTCAGTGGGTGGGGCTGGTAGCATCGGTGGCTCGGTGGGTAGAGGTACCGCCGGTGCCTCTTCTGTCAAAGGGACCTATACCGAGGCCTCATCGCTCGGTGGGCTGTCATCACGCACAACTCTTGGAACCCTAGATAGCTTCCGTCCTGGGGCCATCCTGAAAATAAATAGGTGTGCCACGGTCAAACAGTATACCTAGTGAGCTGACATAAAGTAATCACAAAGAAAACATGAAACACACATGCAATCAATTTTTTCGTGCATTCAGTCAGAAATCAAAAGTCAGGGTCCTGGTGTACGGATACGTCAGCCGCCGCACCAACACTAGACACCCTGGACTGATAACCACACCCAATACGCTTAACACTATTTATTCATATTGAAAAAAATATCAGAGTCCAAAGTTCTGCGGTAGAACTGAACTCCTCTGATACCAATTTGTCACGACCCGTCCTCGGGGCCCATGTCGTGACTACCCCAAGCCCGCCTTCCATAGGCCAGGGGATGGCGACTAGCACCAAGGCGTAAATATCGGTAAAAAGGGAAGACATTACCTTTGTAATGTAAACAAACACCACAAAGCAAGCAAGTAAAAGAAGTAAACCCTAAGTAAATCTGTGTACAACAGTAAGGGAAGAAAAGTAAGTGGGCCATAATACAAACCCAAATGAAAGTAAATTACAACTAGAAAGGGAAAATAGAAACTGAAAGTAAAGCTGCAACATCGAGCCGTCCACTGGAAGTCCCACATGATGGGTGAGTACAGATAGCCTCCACAGCTCCTCGGGTCCAGCCGTCCGCTCTAAGTACGTCCCGCCCAGTGGTCCACCTCCAGGTACCGTCCTTCTCTGCAAGCCTCAAACACGATCATCGTTGTCCGTCGTTTGCAACCAATACAACGTAGTGCGGGAATAGCCCGTGCAGGGGTGAGTATAAGCTACTCCGTAGGGACCCCGAGACCCCCAATGGTTTCCCAAAATCCACAAAGGATAATCCACAAAAGAAAGATACAATCACGAAGTAACATCCGAAACTGCTTAGGAATATGCCCATACATAAACCTAAGTCATCAATTCAAGTTCGGCTCCAACATCCGATCCCAAGTACAACCCAGTCCACGAAAAAAAACACAACTCATTCCACATAAGAAAGCATAATGCAATCCATATAGGAAAGAAAGTCAAGATCCAGCTCACACGGGTATACTTCTTCGTAAGACGATAGAGATGATCAGATATTGCCACTGATTCATCTAATCCGTCGGACCCAAAAAGGATCGATAGGTACTAACCCCCGCAATGACCCACAAAGGATCTGACCCACACAGTATCGATAGCTAACTGACCCCCGCAATGACCCACAAAGGATCTGACACACACAGGATCGATAGGTAACTAACCCCCGCAATGACCCACACAGGATCGGACCCATACAGGATCTGTAGGCGCTGGCCCACACAGGACCGTTGAGTGCTGACCCACACATGATCGGTAGTACAGATCCATGTAGGATCGCTGAGTGATGCAGTCGTCGTCGTCGAATCCGCTGAGGATCTCTGTACAGTCGTCGTCGTCGTCGCAGTCATAGCCAGCTCTAGGGTCCCCGCACATAGCAAGCTTGTTCGGGAGGTTCGAATCCATGAGCTGAGGGGCTGATACATCAACTGACACATATTCCGGAGTTGATGTATCCAAAAGTTCTGTATCGTCAACAGGAACTAAACGTCATATACGGCACGTCAATCGGACGCCCGGTATGAAAGTTATTGGCTTTTTCTTCCCAGGGGCCAGTTGGTTATTTCGTCATAATCAACCCAATCGTACTCCAACTACGTCCAAACCTCTAGAGGAGTAAGCCAAAAGGTCTGACTCACTAAGAGGAATCCAACAATGTCGACGACACATCAATTGGACGTCCGGAGCTCAAGTTATAAGTGTTTCCACTCCAAGGGCCCGGTTGGTTTCGTGTACAAACCAACCAGGGCGAACCCAAAGTACTCTGAAACTTTGAGTGTAATATACCAAAATGACCGGCTCGATCCAAGGATTGCATCGCAGCTGACGGTGCATCGATTGGAGGTCCGCATCTCATGTTATGGGAAACAGACCGAAAGAGGTTTGGTAATAGGGGTTCGGGCCCGGTCCGACCCGTCCCGATACCCCCAGGGTCGGCCTAAACCGGGTCGACCCGACCAGGTTCCAGGTCCGGCACGCTTGGGCATAGCCCGGCCGGTGCGGCCCGGCCCGGCCGGTGCGGCCCGGCCCGGCCGGCGCGGCCCGGTCTGGTGGACCGGCCAGGGCATCCGGCCCAGCGCGAGGTGCCCTAGCGCGCTGGCCAGGGGCTCGGCTAAATGGTCGAGCCGTTCGGATGCAGGGGGCGCTGCTCCCAGGTGTAGAAACCGCGGCCCCTTAATGGGGCTGCTACGTCCGGCCAGCAGGGGGTTTCGAACCCCCGGTTCTTCCACGGTCCGGCCGGCCCGCACCGGCCAGCCGGCTTCTGCCGCCATGGGACCGGCAATGCCGGTCCCCCTGATCTGATGCCGGAGGCCTGGAACCGGCTGCCGGTTCCCTTGCTCTGCCATGGCCCAGAACTGGCTGCGACCCTTTGTCAGTCCGGCGCGGCGCGACGGCACCGCGACCCTCCACTGCGGCCCCGCTCCGACTGCGGTGCTTTTGTAGTTCTCCGGTGCGGTGCGACGACGCCTTATCTTTGGTTCGTTTTCAACGGCACAGCGTGATGGCGCTGCACTTCTTCCCCTTCTTTAATATCTTTCACGCGGTGCTTCGGTAGCGCGTTTCCTTGCTCGTGTCGCAATCAAAATCAAACCAACAAGGGGGAGGAGGGTCGGCCATTTTCGTGCGGTCCGACCTCCTCCCGTTATTGCGATATCAGGCGGCTCAAAGAATGTAAGATGGCGACGGAAGAAAATCACAAAATAAACCCAAACCTCAACACTGTCGTCGAATGAGCGTTCGTCGCGGAATTAACCGTCGCGGAAGAAGAGGATCTTCACGGAAGAAGAGGATCGCCATGGAAGGAACGTCGTTGGCGTTAGGTGATCTCCGAGGAAGGCGTCTCTCGCCGTTTTCCTCCTTCGGAGGTCGGCGTTCTTCATCGGCAGCGGTGCGTTCTTCGCGTTCTTCGTCGAAGAACGAAGAATCATCTCTTTTTCTCCCAAAGTCTTAACAAAACACAAAACCCAACCATAATAAAATAAGTCCTTCCCTTATTTTATTATCATAATATAAGAATTTGAAATTCAAAAGATAAGAAACAAACAATTAATTCAATGAATTAATTGTAACGATTTAACCGCCAAATTTAATGAGGGGTTTCCTAACCAGAATAAACGCACGGTTGACTTCATAAAAAAAGGGGGTGCAGGTGCATTACTTAGAAGGAACGAAACGGTGGGGCTCGTGTGGGCCCCACCTCACAAATATCCTACCAAGTGGGTAGGATATTGTGGGTCCCACCGTATCCGCTTAATCTTAGGTTAAGCCGCATTAAGAGAAATAAAATAAATCTTCACGCCACTTTATTTTATTCTTTAACTTAACCCCAAAAATTAAAAACCACACCCGAGAAAACTCTCAACATAGGAAATGGTGTTTCTAAGAAATTTACAGCGCTTCGATTCCATTGGTGCCCTCAGAATTCGATTTCGAGCACTGGTTAAAAATTTATAAATCCCGCTCCTTCGTTCACTGAACGTACCCGAGCTAAACTTCGAAAAAAGATTCTAGGCACACCGGGCCTCAGAATCATGTGGCGTCAAAAACTGTGTTCTTGTAAAATCCCAAATGAAATTAAGAACGAAAAAATTTCCCTTTAAATTTATGGTTCATTATAGAAACCACAACCCATTTCATTATAATGAGTTCTAGTCAATCAAACATATTACATATAACCCTTCCCTTATATCCTTTACAACAAGATATTCTAAGGTTTTAAGATTCTTTTTCCATATATTTAAAACATTTTAATTGATCTTTTTTTACTCAAATGGACGTTTAATACATTATTCATTGCCCATAATACATTGGAATCCACTACATCATGATTTTGGTGTATACTTCCATCCATCACCCATTTATGGAATCATACATTATCTTCAATAACAAAAAACATTGACCATGAGAAAAATACATTAATCACACAAAACACATGTTTAATTCAATTTATCCCTTTCAATTTATTTTCATCACAACATTAAAAACATAATTAAATGTTTTTATACTCGAATTTATTGAAAATGATAAAAATATTTGATACACTTTTCTCCATATTTATGTATTGGTAATATCAATGCCCTCTACTTGAAATATCAATAACCTTTCTCTTTGGATTCTTCCTCAAATATATTATCCCCCTTTGTGGAGAGATTCATTACATTTCATTATTGAGTGGGATTGAACTAAATCATTCAAAAAAATTATTTATTAGTTAATCATTATATATTTATATGGGAAATACCAATGTAAGAAAAAACATGTTTTTAACTATGGAACCAAAGCTATCTAAAAAAATTCTACATTTCATACACACTTTTCCATTAAATTTTAGGGGTTGTACAAATAAAAATATTCAAAATATATTATAAAACAACCATAATATTAAAAAAACTGATCATATTGGTCATGTTCATGTAATATTATTAATAATTTTAATATGTAGTCACTAACCATTGATGATCAATGAATTTATACATCCATAAATAATGCATAGTAGAGTGAGTATCAAACACAATTCATTACCTTCATCTAGGGAAATACAGATTCAATATTATTAGAATTTAATAAATATCAAGTATATATGACTTGTTAGATATCTTCCCCTCAATGGATTATCACAAAATGCATCCATATTTGATTCCCACCCTTTAATCATAAATAAATTTATTAGGGAACAAGGTGAACTTCCCATACATACTTCATTGTAATTCCCAAGGATGATATTTCTTGCTCAACCTATAAAATCCATTAAATAAATTCCTACAGGTATTATACATATTCATTAATTAATTTTATTTTTCATTTCTGATCAAAACATCACCTGACAGTTTGGTCTTCTTCTTTATTTTAGAATTCTTCTTAGTTAAAATAGGCACCAAAACTTGAGAAACTAGAGAATGTTAATTATTTTCAGCTTTACCTATTATCCAATCCTCATCAAAATATTTATTCCATATGGTTAATATATCCTTAGTCTCACTCAATGTTTTTTTCCTTATATGTGGATTCCCACTTCACCAAAACCTTTTTTTATGTAGTAAGATAATGGTTTTTTTCCTTTATCTATTTTCAGTTTCTTTTGACCAAGAAAAAAATCATAAATATAATATCGTGTTATCCAATATGGTCTCACCTTCCACACACACATCTATCATATTTTAGGGTAACATTTTTCGAAATCTTCTCAAATTCATAAAAATGATTTTAATCCCATTGTAAAATACTATAATATTTTTATATTGGATTTATTTCTTTCTTTATTTCATTTTTCACTATGTTGTATTGAGGGTCTTGGAAATCTTATAATGGTACATGATAAAACATTTTTTGTAATATCAAGAACCTTTTTTGGAGATAACTCAAGATTTTTATCATGTAACATTTTTTTTTGAGTAATTATTTTTTGGGTTATAACTTGGGGTGGGTTTTGGAAGAATTTTCAGAAAATTGGAATAATAATGGTTGTGAACGGTCATAGAATGGTTAGGGAATACCGTGTGCACAAGCCCAACAAAACATGAATCCCTTGATCACGTTTCATTTCATAGTTGTTGCATGGTTTGTCAAACTATGTGACCTTTTAAAAGTAACCGTGAACCCCTAAATTAATAAGAAGACAATTGATGTATGGTAAGAGAATACCATGTGCCCCAACCCAGGTAACAATGCATGAGAATTAATATATCCCAACAATTAAATTTAAAATTCCCTGATCCACCGAACAAAATTCATTTTGACCCCCATTAAACCCATGTAGTCTCTTAATGGTTTTAGAGATCTCTATAAGAATTCCAAGCCTTCTAAACAACCTTTATTGTTTATTCAAATCCCCGATAGAAGATATGCACCTATCCTTATAAGAGTATCCTATCCCGTTTTCTTTCCCATTCTTCTCACATTCATCTCTTATTTTTAAATAAAATTATTATATTTTATGTATAAGATATAGACATAATATTTTTGATCGAGATATTGTATTTTATATCTATATCTTGATTAAATGGATCTTTATTTAATTGTACTTGATTTAGGTTTTAGATCTGAAACATGTTCTACGTCGTTGTGCCGCTCAATTTTTAGAATTTCCATTGGGCAATCATTCATCAAATAATCAAGGTAATATGTATAATATTAAAATCACATAGTTGTTATTTTAATTTCGAGTACATAATTGTGTAATTCATATGGATTGTTTAGTATGTGGAAATTATGAAATTGAAATAATTAATGTGGTTAATTAACTAAATGAGGGATTAAGGATTTGATTGAATGATTAAATTATGGAATTAAGGTAATTAACTAAGTAATTAATTATAAATGTATTGAATTGTGAAAACAGTGAAGTTAATTGATTGCTAAATTATTTGAATATGGAATTGTTGGATTAATGATAATTAATTATTGAGTTAATTTTTTGGAATGATAAAATGTGAATTTGAAAATTATTAATTTGGTATTTCATTATTGGATGTTGAGATGGTAAATGATTAATTAACTATCCAATTAATTAATGGACTTTATAGGGTTAATAAATTTTGTAATTAGTTAATGTAATTGATGTGATTAATTAATTGGAGAATTAATTAATGGGATAAAAAAATTTAATTAATTTTTTAATTAGTTATAGTAAATTATTGTTATTAAGTAATTAATTAAATTAATTAGTTGGGTTGTATTATTTAATTAATGAATTTATTAAAAGTTGATTGTAATAATATTATTAATGTGGATTAATCATGATTGTTATGATATTGTGATATATAATGATATATATGCATGGTTGATAAATGGGGAAATTGAAAAGATGATCTACACCAATGATATATATGTGTGGTTGGTAAATTGGGGGATAGAAATGATGTTCAGCACCAATGATACATATATATATAATTGAGAAATTGGGGTTATAGAAACGACATTATATGCCCGTGATATACACGCATTGTTGATAAATGGGGTGGTAGAAAAGGATTTCTACACCCAAAACATTAGCATTGTCCTACTGTTACACATGAACATAATAATGAAATTGAAGTGAAATGGATATTGTAATCCCATGTGGTATAATAGAATGTGAATTAAATATATAACATGGTTCATACCAGGCATAGTATGAAGTATGTATTGAGGTATTGATGTCTTTAGGAAACTGGTGGTCTATGTGGTTTAATAAATTTTAATTGAAAATGTGATAACTATTTATTTATGAATTGTATTTGTTTCATTATACAACTATATACAATTATTATGGACCAGATTTGTTTTGAACACCATTGGTGGTGGCCTATCAGGTTTTAATCACACCATACTCAGGATACTTAATCGGTACCCAAATAGATTTCCACGATGTAGGACAGGTTAAAGGCAAAGGCCCTATATTAGATGGCTTTGTTGGGATGGAGCATGGATGAGGGAACAAAACATGGTTTGGGACCTGATTGGGAGTCATATGTTTCTTTCATCTCATTATGAATTTTATACACCTTCCATGTAAATTTTCATGGAATGTTTTCTGCATTAGTTTGGATATTGTATTTCCTACATTGATAATCATGGAATATTTGTATTGTTTATGGTTATACATGATTTCTCTATTTTATGTTATTTCAACTAGTTTATCAATATAGTGAAAGAGTTTATAGTCTCCCCATGATAAATTTATCATATCCTCACTACTTATTGGTATTTTATGGTATATAGGGATTTGAACTTGAGGTAATATGGTGAACCATTGTAGGGAATCTATCTATGGCACCTGGATAGGGCTTTTTGAAAGTTCTATAAAAGGACAGTTTTCATTTCTTTGTCTTTTGTTATATATTTTGGGAAAGGTATATATGATACTATAATGAGTTAGGAATTTTTTATGAGATTTTCCATGGGAGTTGAAACCCCATATATAAGGAAAAATCAAGTAATCATGGTGGGAATGTTTTTATTGTGTTTTTCCATTATAGATGAAATTTTATTTTACCTTTGGGTGACACACTTGTTGGGTGGTCTGATTATTCTTTCTGAAAATTAATATGAATTCACCTCTGGCCGGGTATGGAGAGGGAGTGGAGTTTAATGCATAATTCTATAAACTCAGGAGTATTATGTGACATTCATGATTTTTGGAATGCACGCTAAATTTTTTTTTGGGTATGTTATATAACATTACCTTTTTTGACGTGATTGTGAAATTTAATTAAAAAATAGTTCCTAATATGGAATTATAAGTGGTAAAATGATGAATTATGAGAATAAATTGGAGTCTAATGTGAAAACATGAATAATGATAATACTCTTTGATAACCAAGATATATGTGTAGGATAGTTAAGGGTAGTGGAAGTGCCTCAATTTTGACTGCATGGTGAGGTTTTTGGGAGAAAACTTATTGTGAAGTGTTATTATATATCATATTATGTAAATTTGATAATGATTTTTAAATATTACAATGATGTATGTTGGTAATTGAAGAGCTATTCATACATGATGACACTTATTAAGAGGATTAAATGAGGATATGGTTAGAGATTCTCCCCCATTAGTGGAACTAGAGCCACCAGTAGTACTAGGTGAGGAAGATGTGGAGTGGATATAAGAGAACTTTGATCAATTCATGAAATTCAGGGAAATATACATAGGGGGTTGTGAAAAGAATATCAGATCTGACATGAGAGTTTTAGTTGCAGCACCCTATGACGTTTATTTGAGGGGGATGACCAGAAAGAGTTGAGTATTGGGTTGGTTCAATCGAGATTATAGTTAACCATTTAGATAATACTGCTAATTAGAGGTTCATGTTCTCTGCTTATATACTATGATGGTCATCAAAGCACTCATTGGACATTAATTTGCGAACTAGACGGGATAATGGTATGCCGTGGAAATAATTTCAGGATAATTTCATTGAGAATATTTTTCCAAATACACTGAGAAATGAGAGAGATGCTGAGTTCATTAGATTGACATAGAGAAACATGTATCTAATGGACTATTTTTGATACATTAAATATTTGTAGTGATTTTCTCCAGCATTGGAGGTAGATGAGGCTACTTTAGTAAAATGATTTTTGGATGGAAATAATTATAAAATTATGTCCCATTTGAATGACTTCAGGATGATGTAGTTTTCAGATGTGGCAAATTAGGCACTCATTTCAGAGGGGAACCTAATGGAGGCATCCAGATGTGGATAGGTGGGTATTTTATGCCGATCGGGGGGCCCATATTCTATGAGTTGGAATCGTGGTTATGAAAAAATTATCCAGATGAGTGGGAATCATAGTGGTCATTTAGGGTGATCAATCTCTCTTGATCGTACCCATGTTTTTTTTTCACTAGTTTGGTAACCTGATAAACTTTCATAATCATTTTCACCAACAACCAGTGGAGTGCGTAGCCTACATCAATATGGGAAATCTAAAAAGGAAATTCTAGATATGAAGATAGATAGTTTGTGTTGGAGGATCTAGAAATATCTGGGGTATGGGAAGGGCATCATCTACACTATATAAGTTTGGAAGATTGAGTATTGTTGGTCAAGGTGGAAGAGGCAGTAGACATGGTGCTACTAGGAAAGAGCACCCATACCAATAGTGTTTTGAATATCTGGGGAGTCAGTCTATATCTCAAGGAATATGTGAAGGACACCTAAATATATTTCTTCCTATACATGAGGGGAATGTTTCTAGACTATTGATAGTTAGATGTCCTATTTTTATATCTTATACATTATCTAGTTCCTTATTTGATACCAGTGCCTCTCATTACTTCATATTTGAAACAATTGTTAATAGTATGAGCTTGGCGGTGATATTTTTGAGTGGGGTAATGAATATATACACACCATTGGGGGTATTGTCAGAAAAATATGTTCGTGAAATAGATTTTATCTCGAGAGCAGGGAGCATCATTTTCAATAGGATCAGTATATTCTTGATATTCAAAACATAGATCTAATTATACGTATGTATTGGATAGTAGTACACTTATCCCACATTGAATTCATCCAAAAAATATTTACCTTTACATATCCTATGGGTGAAAACTATATTAACTTTGGAGAGTAGGATATCCTAGAAGGATTAGGAGGCCCAATAGCATAGAAAATAGGAGAGCTCAAAGCCCAGGGATCTAGTATATTATTGGATGATGGGGGAGTAAAGAATTATATCCTTCCACCAATGGTATAATAGATTCAGGATTTTTTTCTGATGACTTCTCGGGTTTTCATCCAGAGAGATATGTGGCAATCACAATTGATATCATGTCAGGGGCTGAACAAATTTCTATTCCACTATAAAAAATGGTTTCTACAGAGATCCAAGAGCTTGAGACTCAGCTAGAAAAGTTAGAGTATAATGAATTTACTTCTCTGAGTATGTCTCATTGGGGGTCACCTATGTTGTTTGTAAATAAGGATGATGGTATTATGTGATTTTTTTACTATGGAATGTTTAACTAGGTGACTATGAAGAACCAAATCCTATTCCGTGTATCGTGGATTATTTCACCAGTTGAGAGGATCTTGTGTGTTCTCAAAGATTTACATGAGATAATGGAATAATCAACTGATATTTTGGACAACAAATATATCAAGGACTACTTTTAGAAAAATGGTATGTACCATATCTATTTTTCGTAATATCAATTGGGTTGAAAAACACATTATTAGTATTTATTGCCTTGATGAATTGAATTTTCCACCAGTACCTAGATCATTTTGTTATAGTTTTGGAGGAAGAAACCTTCTAATACTCATGTTGATCATGGAGGACACTTTTAAATCATACTATTTACATTGAGTGAGCATTACATATAATCCCAGCTATATATGTTTTAGTTTTGGATAGATCAGATAAACTTCTTGGGAAACAACATCTCGGAGGAAGGTGTGTTAGTGGACCTGAAAAAATTACATGTAGTGGATTCAAGGGAGAAACCAAACAATGTATTCTATAACCATAGATTTATGAGGTTAGAGGGATATTTTTAAAGATTCATCCTTCACTTTTCTCATTTTGCAGTTCCACATTTAGGATTGAAAAAATGGGATATGTTTTCTTGTTCAGAATCATGTGAGAATGAATTCTAGGAGTATGAGAAGAGTATAACATCAGCAAAAATTTTGGTCCTACCCCAGCAAGTTGAGGCATTCATAGGGTCTTATAATGATTTTGGGATTAGACTGATATCTATGTTGATGTAGGGACAACAGGTTGTGTCATATGGATCTTAGAATCTAAGGCCACAAGAAGAGAAATACTCTACAAAAAAATCCATAAAATAGTTTTTATTTATACATTGATGTATTTGCAGCATTATCTATTGGGAAAAAATATTGTTGTGTACACAAACCATAGGATATTTATGAATCTCCTTTCACAGTGTGTTTTGAACCTCTATTAGTAGAGATGGGTTGATTATATGCAGTATTTTCATTTTTAGCTACCATATACACCTAAGAATGGAAAATATTATATTTTTCACTTGGAGAAAAAATAATCAGACTAAAATGGTTTTGGTGTCTAGTGCTAAGAGGAAGATGATGACCTTACTGCATGAGATATATCTGGCAGTTCAGAAGACTCCTAAGAAGTTGTCTCTCTAATCAGTTTTAGTGGAGTCTACACTTTTGAGATGTATTAGAGATAGTCAATATGAGGATCTAGAATATTTTCCCTTGAGGGAAGGCATTGTAGGTGGTTAGTAACCAAAAAATTGGAGCATAGATGATGATGTGATCCACTATGTTTTGAATTAGGATGTTTTCCCTAGGAGCATGCGGGAGGAGTTGATATAGGAGTTTCATGCCTTGAAACGGGTCTTCTGTCCATGTGTAACCCAAACTACCATGAAATATGATGATTGTTTTGGTTGCTGGATATGAAAATGGATATAGTAAGGCTCATGACACGATGCTACACCTATCAGCATGAAATGACATATCATCAATGACCTAAAGGTTTTTTTAGCTGTATCCAATTCTAGATTGGAAATGTTGTGATGTGAAAATGGTTTTAATGGTGGTTCATTTGATGATTCCAAAGAAGAGTGAATCAGTCTACATTATTCTCGATCGACTAAAAGATGTAGAATATTTATTATCTATATGATAGACTTTATCAGTGGAGTAGATGGGAGATTTGTATGTTTAAAGGATTGCCATTATTCAAAGGGTTCCATAGAATATGGGTTTAGATTTCAACTCAATTTTGACTTAAAAATTCTGGTAGGTATTGTAGAAGGTTCCCAGTACACAGATTGTTTTGAGTATGGCCTTGCACCGACAGATAGATGGTTAGTCGGGGAATACTATTCATATTCTTGGGGATATGTTAATGGAATTTTTTCTTGACATTGGTTGCCTTGGGATAAATAGTTTGTTTTAGTGGAGTATTTTTATAAAAATAGTTATCTCGAAATTATACAAATTGAACCACATGAGGGTCTTTGTGGTAAGAAATGTTGATCATCCCTATGATGGATTTTTGTAGTTGATTTTCAGCTATTTGTACTGAGTCTCATGAATGAGATGTTGTAAATGATTCAGTTGATATGAAAACATATGGTTATGGCTAAGAGTAGAAGGTAGTAATTTTATGATAGAAATTAACAACCATAAGATTTTATGGGGGGGTGATCATTTATTTCTTCGGGTGTAACCTATGTTGGGTCACTATAGGATATTGAGATAGGGGATGTTGGAACCCAGGGTTGTTCCACCGTTTGAGGTTGTGGAATGAATTAGTCCAGTGGAATACTAATTGTATATTCTACAAATATATAATTTTATTCATGATGTATTCGATATAATAAAACTACGCCAGTATAATCAAGAACATTCCCATTTGATCAATTTGGATGATGTTGAAATTCATATTGATTTTTCATTTAAGGATGATCTGATAATTGTGTTGGATCACAGTGAGAATGTGTGGCAAAGAATGGTCAAGCTTATTGTTCCTATATTTTGGAAACATGGGTGTGTGTAAGATAAAACTTGGCAAATGGAAGAAGTTGTGAAGGCTCTATTGACTAATATTTTTGGCTTGGTATCTTAGTAAAGTCTGATAGTGTATCTCATAGATGATCTCTTATAAGGTGGGGGGATTTAAGGATCCCTAACCTTTTCTAGATATGAATCAGGATTTATTTGGTAACCATTTGTCATTATTTGGATAATTTTTTGAGTTATAGCATGGGGTATGTTTCGGAGGAATTTAGAGATAAATGAAATAAAAAAAGGTTGTGCTTGGTTGCCACACGGTTAGGGAAAACCCTGTACCCTAGCCCAGTAAACCATTAAAACATGTATGGTGGGTAATTTCACAATTGGAACATGGTATGTCAAACCATGAACCCTCATAGTATTAATCGTGCACCACAAAAATAATAGGTGGTTGGTTGGCACATGGCTTGGGAAAACCATTCTCCCAGCCCAACAAACCATGTCTTGGTATTAACGTCTCATGAAAAGTAATTTTATAATTCCATGATACCCCAAACCTCACTACTTTCACCCCCATTCGACCCTAGGAGTTCATTCATGATTTTGGAGATCTTTAGATGAAATCCAAGCCTTCTCGTCTTCCTTTCTTCGGTATTCAAATCTCTTATGAAAGATCTACACCTCCCCCAATAGAAGGATCCTATCCCACTTTATTTCATGTTCATCACCCATCCATCTCCATTTATTTAGTTGAATCTATAATCTATTTTGGATTATATCTATACCTAATAGTTTGGATCTGTATCTAGGATTGTAGATCTAGAACTAGATTAAATATATCTTTATTTAATTTATCTAGAATTTGGCTTGTTTTTAGAGACTCATTCTACGTCATTGTGGCACTCAATTCTCTGTATTTCCATTGGGTGATCATTCATCAAAAAATTGAGGTAGGTGTTATAATATTCAAATCACATATTCATGTTTTTAATTTCATTTATATAATTGTAGAAATTGATATTCTCATTTATGAATTAGAAATTCCAAAAATGAATGAATTGATGTGGTCAAATAATTAATTGAATCATTAGAGATTTATTTAAATGATTAAATTGAAGAATTATGATAACTACATGATGAATTTATTATCAAATTAGTGATTTGATTAATTGGGATAATTAATTTATTGATTAATTATTAGAATATTGATTTGTAGGAATGAGGATAATTAATGGATGAGTTAATTATCAAAATGATAAAAACTGAATTTCACAATAATTAATTTGTGAATTAATTATTAGATTTTGAGATGTGAAAGGATTAATTAATTATCAAATTAATTAATGGAAATTATATTATTAATTATTTTTTAATTTTTTAATTTATGTTATGTTATTAATTAATTGGTTAATTAATTAATTAGATGTATCTAATTAATTAATTTTTCATCTATTAAAATGAAATCATTGTGATTAATTAATTGCCGAATGAATTTTTGGGATTGGATTAAATAATTTTGAACTATTTAATGGTAAAATATGTTAATATGATTAAGTTGAATAATCATAATTAAGGTGATATTGTGATATGTTATGATATATATGCATGGTTAATAAATGGGGTGTTAGACATAATGATCTATGCCAATTATATATATGAATGGTTGATAAATGAGGTTCTAGAATTGAAAATCTATACCAATTATATATATATATATAGATATATATTATTGAGAAATTGGGGTTCTAGAAATGATGTTCTATGTCCATGATATACATGCATGGCTGATAAATAGGCCACTAGACAGGGAATTCTACACCCAAAACCTCTGCATTGGACTATGGTTCCATGTGGCCATAATAATGAATTTCAAGTGACATGGATAATGAAATCCCATGTGCGATAATGAAATTTAAATTAAATACATAACATGGTTCAAACTCAGTACAAGAAAAATCATTTATTGTGGTACGAGTGTCCTCCAGAACCTGATTGTATATGTGGTTTAAAAAATATTAAATGAGTATGTGATAACTATTTATTTATGCAACGTAATTGTTTCTTTATACCAATGAAGACACAATTCATTGACAGTATTTGTTTTAGAAACCATTGGTGGTTCCGAATAGGGTTGTACTCACACTCTACTTAGGCTGCCTGATCGGAACCCCAATAGATTTCATGGCTACATAATTGGTTTTGGGAAACGAACCAATGACAAATCGATGAGTTATGATGGATCTTGGATTAGTGAACCCAACATGGTTAGGGAAACTCTTGGGAGTTTTTGGTGTGTTTCGTTTCATTATGATTTCTATACACATAACACTTACATTAGCATGGCATGACTTTTTTCTTTAGTTTATATATAATATTTCATATTTTTATTATCTTGAAATAGTGGAATTATTTATGGTTATATAATATTATGAAATTTTTTATTATTTTTACCAATTTATCGCTATTATAAATGAGGGTATAGTTTCTCCATGATCAACAGTACACACCCTAACTGCTAATTGGCAGCCTCTAGCTTACGAGGTGGTGGGCTTGAGGTCATTTTGTGAACTATTTGGGGGCCCTAGGCTATGGAACCCGAGCCGAGACATTACATTTTTCCAAAACAGGAATATATTTTACCATCTTATTTAATCTCTTTCTCAACAATCATACTTACTACCTTCTATATGTATATGTCTCTGTAGCTTTCTTTATAGATTTTCAAGCTAAGGAATCAACACTTTAGTGTTTTAATTTATTTATAGTATGTTTCAATTCATTATTCTCTATAGTATTTTGATTATAACTAGCTGGTATTTACAATTATTCATCATAGAAATTACATCGTATGTTTCCAAATTCAATGTAGTTTTTATGAGTTCCAAATCCATTTTTGGAATATATCTTTCTCTATATATAGGACATCTATTTTTCATAGTATGTTTATTTACTATTTTACCTCTTCCTTCTATTTCTCTAGAAACCATTTGATATTAACTAGATAACAAGTTTCACTAGAAATAAATAAATTTCTCCCTCATGTGTTAATTATATTATTCTTTCAATTAAATCCTTCATTACATGTTTCCATGGTTTTTATTAAATAAAATTTATTTCCTAATATTTGATTAATTTATTATTTTTTTAAAATATATGATTTCAAAATGAAAATTTTATTTTCTTGAGGAAATGACCCACTGATCCTTCAAAATTATTTCAATATATCTTAACATTCTTTTGTAAAAACTAGTTTTTTCTAGGGCCATATTGTAATTATAAAAACCAACTAATATCTCTGGATGGATTATGATCCTTTTCCAATGTTCATTGATTGTGAAAAATATTGACATTTAAAATTATATTTTATAAATATGATTGTTTAGGTTGATTATATATTGAATATTTATTCTCCCCATTCATATGATAGATGTATTGGACATAGTAAGTAATGGGTATGCCCCGTTATATTAGTTTCTTACATTGGATGGTCTCATGAAACAAACTAGTTTGGGTATTCTATGTACACATTACCAATTTAGGTATGATGTCTTGGCACGATCCCTTGATTACAAAATTGTGAAGCTTGAGATTAACCATTATATTGTTATGAAACTAGATATAGTTATACATGTGATTATTTATATTCTTTTTCATCTTTTGATATATTCCCAATTATATATTAGTTATATTGAAGAATTAAATATTAATTATCTCTACCAAATTATTCATTCCCTATATAATATATTTTAGCTTATATTTTACCCATTCCTTTATAGAGAATCTGAAAATACCTTATTTTTTAGGTTTTATATTCCCCATTATACAAGGAAGGGGTCTTTAAATTATTTTATAGATTTACTATAAGAAATAATTATGGTATCATTATAATTTTAATGTTCACTTTCATGTTTTTATATGTAATTATGGATTCATACCTATATCTTGTATCCCAAGATTACTAAACTATTTGATCATTCATGATGTGATCCATTTTAATTTTTACCAATAGAGTAAAATAAGATCCTCCTCTAGGTTACTAGATTTAGGGGGTTATTGTTGGTATCCAAGTATGATTAGAATATGACTTGGGAATTGGATTTAATAATAAATTATTAGAGATCATAATCTTAGGGTAAACTCTGAGGATAATTCAATGTATTATATAATATAATAATGTTTTTATAATGTATATATTGTATGGTTTTTTTAGAAAATGAACAACTATATGGACACAACAATGTGGATACATCTATTGAAAAAAAGAAACTAGGGGTAATTGATCCAAAAGGGGTAGATTAGCTTTTAACTCTATCATCACGTGCGCATGATGAGTTGGCCTAAGTCTGTAAATCTTGCTAGAGGCTCCTGAGGGATATGTTTAGAATGATTTATATAATCTTTAAAAACCATTATGAAATATTTTATATTATTTTTATTATATGATGATATTCTAAAAAATACAATTCTTATGATTATAACATTAAATGTGCATAAATTGTTTTTATAGTAAGTTTAACATATAATTTATAACTAGACATTATGATTTAAAATTCAAAATGTTATGAGATATTTCAATATATTCCATTTTCAATCAATAGAAATAAGAGAAATGAATTGAAACTGTTTCAATGCACATAGTACATGTTTGTAATTCCCTCCCTAGAAAGGAAGTGAATCTGAAGTTGGAGCTAATTGTTTTGAATATATTTGGATAGATAACTCGGGATAAGATCAATAACCATTCCTATATAGATTTTTTGGTCCACATAATCATAGTGAAACAATTTAAGACCACTTCATGAAACATAATATTCTATCATTCAATGGGACATTTAATCCATTTGAAGTTGAGAAATCGATCAAGTCCATGTCGAATATATTTATCTCCTTGGAAGTTGTGTGATATAGAAAGTAAATATTGTAGTTTATCATATTACTGGATATGCTGGGTAATATAAGTCATGGTTCCAAAACACTATGTATTAATAATAAATACATAATATGGTGTGGCAGAAATTATATGATATATTATTTGAAAAATTCTTTCATTGTGGGAATAAGATGAAATAGAAATTAAATTCTTCAATCAAAGGAAACATAAAGGAGGAAATGTCATGGAATATGATTTTAAAATAAAAATTTTAGCAACTCATGATGTGGATTATTAATTTAATCTGAGAAGTAAGATTGATCATTTCATTGAAGGGATAATAATCCAAATTACAAGGGTACTAATCTCTTATAAATATTAAATATATAATGATAAATTTTAAAATTATAACAAAATAACACTATTTTTTATAGAATAATAATTAATGAAATGGGTGGTAAGTACTATGGATGTTTAAAGACATTAAAAGGGGATAAGGGATGGATTGAATTTAAAATTTTCATAAATTATGTATAAAATTCCATAGATATTTCTCGATGGGAATGATATTTTGAAACAATTGTAAAGATAAATTCTCTAAATTTTCAATTTAAAGGAAATTGAAGAATCTAATAATGTTTAATTATTCAACTAACTGGATGTGGATAATTATTCAATTGAATTCCAAAAAAGATAAGGGAATTTACCTTAAAAAAATCCAATGGATTATGCCCAATAATTTCTAATCACAATAGGTGAGGTTTAATTTTGAAAAAAAAATCATATAAATGTATATCATAATCTAAAATTTAACTAATTATTTATTTGATTCTGTATCTTTGAACTCCTTTATATCTTTGATATTTCCTGCGAAAATTATTTTTTCCCATAAAATCATAATAAGTTGATTATAAATCCTGACTCATATTAGATATCTTTTTGCAATAAGGATATATTAGTTAGAACCCAATATAACATAGACTTACCCACTTTTAAAAATTAATTATTATACATATGGTTGACTTGATGTAATATATGATATGGATGGTATTTAAAATTATAATACATGACATATTTTTGAGAGGAGGATATTATGATTTGTGATGGAGATACATAGTCTCTTTTCTATAAATGTGAGAATGCATCATCTTAATAAGGTATTAATACTCCTCTAGTATCTCTCATTATTGAATCTCATACAGAAATGTAGTAGAAGAATTCTATGAGTAGTAATGGTATCCTTAGAATTGAATATCTAGAAATTATACAAGATTATATTGATGTTTATTAAAGATGTACCTAGACACCCACCTTAGTGTGATAATGATATTTCCATTCACCTCATACCAAATGAGAAACATCTATCTAGTACTCCATATAAGATTCCAACAATGAATTTAATGGAATGGAAGAAAAAACTATATGAGTTTTATGATAATTGATTTATATGAACTACTATTTCATCATGGGGTCCTTATACTTTTCTTTAAAAAATATATATATGAGTTTGTGAGTCAATTATAAGGAAATAAATTTCATTAAGGATAATAATAAATGTTTTCAATCCCATATTGATTAATTATTTAATCAAAGTTCAAGGAGATAACATTTTTTAAATGCCTGATCTTTGTAATGAGTATCATCAAATGAAAATTAATTGGGATGGTATTCCAAATACATTATTTTATACATTGTATAAAAATTATGAATTAATTTCAATTCAAATTGGATTAACTAACTCAACATTTTTTTATTTATGTAATGAAAATACTCGATGCTTTTCTTATGGTATTTATTGTTGATATTTGTATATAATCCAAATGATATGACGACTGTAATATTCAATTGTGAATCATTCATATGAATCATAAAGAAAATGTGTTAAATGGAAAAATTAATAAATTAAAATCATAGATTCATTAGGTTTCTTTTCAAATATAAATCTTCATTGTGGATAGAATAATAGTTTTCCCATTAATGATAAGGAATGTTATGTAATGTCGTTTTCGAGTTAATGCAATTACGGTGTGTATTTTCCATAGATTAGAAGGTAACTATTGAATATTTTCCCAAATTTTTCTCGATTACTTGACTCATTACCCATGTAGGTATGATACAAGGTTAATTTTATATTTTCAAAAGATTATAATAAATGTTTTCAAGAATTAAATAGCATATTTTTAATATAATAGATATTAAAATTACTATTTTGAAGGAATATATTGGTGATATATTGCAATGTATAAAAGAATAGACTTGGTGTATCCTTATACAGAATGGTATAATTGGTTCCTATATATCAATGTAGTTAAACATTTATTACTATAATTATCAAAACCATAATATTCAGTTAGTATCAATAATCTTTTTATTGAATATATTGGGTCATTACCATTATTTGTAAAGATGTAAAATATATAAGGATCATAAAAGATTGAAATATATTTTCTTATAAAAAGTGTTTAGTATAAAGAAAATTTAAGGGTTAGAATTACTCATGGATTATAATTACTTAATTCATTACCACCATGGGATGGAAAATAATATGGTTTTTTCATTGAGTAGAAAATATGATGGATTTTTGTCTTAAAATTGGGTTTATGAGAACATAATTTCATGGATTTAATATGTACAGATGTTGGAATCATTTAGGAAAGTAAAAAAATAACATTTATTACAAATGATTTCCAAACCATCCTTATTAATGTAAATAAAATGATCTCTACTTGATGACGATAATATTAAATAAAAATAAAATACATGAATGATGGTAAGTTGGTATACACCATCAATGAATATTGAAAATAAAAATATGAAAAGAGGATATGCATTTTATCCATGACTGAGTTGAAAAGAGATTTATTATAATGTGATAATAGTTCCAATTTCTATATAGGCCTTGGTTGCACCAAAATATTTCAGGATTTGAAAGAACATTTTAAGTGTGAAAATGTAAAATAGTGAATTGTAAACTATATATCAATATTCTTGGGTTTCCAATAGTTAAATGATCAATGATAAAATCCTCAAGGGTTCATAATACCTTTATATATTCATGAGTGGAAATTGGATGATATTAATTTCAACTTTGTCACAAGATTTATATAGTATAATGGAGAGAATGATAATATATGGGTTATTATTGATAACCATATCGTGTATACAATTTGTTTTATGCAAGGGAAGATCTACCTCTTGAAAACCTTACACTGGTCTATATAAATAATGTTGTGAGAATTCATTCTGTACCATTTATGATTGAATATAATCATAATATATGGTTTCCATTGAAATTTTAGATGATTCGTTAGAATTCCGTCAACACCTAGAAAATATGTAGAACCACCAAACAAATTCCAATTTATGGGTATTTTTATTTGACTAATCTTACATTTAATGATAATTTTATGTCATTCAAAATTTACATTCAGTTTTTGTTGGATTAGTATTTACCTTTGATAGATTTTTCATATGATTATAACTTATATTCAAAAATTCAATTGTCACCATGTGAAGCATTGAATGTTAATAGGTGTTGTTATAAATCTTTTTAAGATGGAGTTTGTGAAATAAATCTTGTAGGATTATATCTTTTGAATGATATAATTGTGTAAGTGAAGACAATTTAGAATCATATTAAGGAACCTGAGTGTACGAAAATACATTATTTAGATAAATAATGGGATAATTTTTAATATAAATTCTATGATCATGTTATCTTAAAGGTATCTCTATTCAAATGTTTTATATGATTCTAGAAGAAAAGTAAACTAAGTTTTATTAATAATGGATATTTAGAAATTATGCAATGTAATAGGGATCTGACATGAATTTTGCAGGGCCACCTTACCTCTCTAAAGTTAATTATATATATCATATCTCTTTAATGAGGAAATATATAAAAGAACAAATACATTTTATCACCTCTAAGGATATATAATTGAAACCTGATTTATCTTATTATGAGTAGAATATCCAAATTTTTGATAATAGAGAGGAAGTGTTTGGTAATTATATCACTCATCTGGTAAAGGTTCTTTAGAGAAATAATATCATAGAATAGGTGAAGTGGGAACCTGAAGAAATTATAATTAATAACAACCCACATATATTTTCATGGGATTCCATTAATGGAATTTTTTCATTAAAACTTTTTTTGTATGGAAGAATGTAACACATGAGCTTTAATTATAGTAAAAGTTTTCATTAAATATATTCATTAAAAATATTCAAATTGTTTTATTTAATAATTAGATTTTAAAAATCCAAATTTTAATTATTTTAATTTGGAAAAAATATAAAATTTTTAGAATTTTTCATTTCAAAATTAGCTTAGGGTTATTTTTTTAATATTCTTTAAAAATAGTTGATGTTTGTGTGAATAGTAAAAAATACATAATAAAAAATCGCATTTATGTAATTATAATTATATAATTAAAACTATAATGTTTATGAATTATTATTATATTATATATATATATATATTAATACAATAAACATAAAAATATAATTTTTAATAAAGAAAGTTTTACTTAATATTTTTATAAATTTATGTAATGTTTTTATTTAAGTAAAGTTTATTTATTAGTTCTTGTCTCTTAATACAGTATATAAAATGTTCCTTTATATTTTGGTTTGTTTAAGGGAAATATAATTTTCCATTGTTTTAACATTATCCAATTAATTTTTTTAGAATCAATAATATACGTTATTTTTATACAAAATAATTTTTATTCCTAAAAAAACATTATACTAAAAATATATTTTATAATATTTTTGGCACTAATACTAAAATAAATATCTTTTCATACTAAAAATTAAATATTTTAAAATGAATTCATTATTTTGAATTATAATAATTAATATTAGGTAAAAAATTTAACAAATTTTTTATCATGTTTAATTGTAACCGTGTTTAATATTTATGAACAATTTTATATGTTAAATGGGTTAAAAAAGATAAAAATAAAGGTATAAGGATTCCAGATAACAAAAATATTGGTTAATCTGTATTTGTTTAATGTATTTAGACCTCACGTTAAACATAGTTTGAGTTATCCTATATGATCATATACTTTTCCCAGTATGTATCTCTCTGAGTTTTTTATTCTTATTTCAGATGAGTTTTTCCTCTTCATTATTATGTTGTGGACATGATTCCTTATTAATGTCTATTGTTTTAATAAACTCAGACATGGGTTGTGAGGAAACATGAGAAAACATAAGAGGGTCTATAAGGGGAATGGTTCGTGGATTCTTTTGAATTAATGGAATCCGGGCATAAATGGGTCAAGTATTACCAACAGTTCATTGAAAGTTGTGAATACTTAAGGAGCATTTGATTTTTATAAGAAACATATATGGGAACTTTATGTAGTAAATTTAAACATCGTTTAAATGGGATACATGATGTGTAAAGGTGAACAAAATCATGTGGTGAACAGATTTATGATGTAAAGTGGTTACATTTCGCGAACCAATTACATATCATGTAATGTTCAGGGTGATTTTATATTCATCCAAGGTGAAAGGTTTTTTTTTTGAAATATCCTTCTAAAAATAAATATGTGGTGTCTAAATTATATATATGTTATGTAATTACTTCAGTTGCTGTTTTAAATTATGTTGTAATGATGATTTCTAATTCATCTGATAATTTTACATCCCCTCTCAACCTAAGGGTAGCTTCAAGGTGATTTTGGAGTGTCTCTCTTGATTTCAAACATCCTGTTTTTGTGATAAATCATTGGGTAAGTGGTTCTTCTTTATATTAAATTGTTTTCTGTCACTCAATGATCATTGCAGTGTAATATATTGATTGTGGTCATTATTGGTTTTGTTATAGATTTGTTTAGATCTAGGTTTTCCTTATAATCTTCTTCACCTTCATCCTTTTTTTCCTTTGGAACCATTTCGTTCTTCACAAATTAAGGGTAGGAGTCTAAATAAAAACTATATGTTCTGATTTTCAATCACAACGTATGTGGAATGTTTTGATTTATCTGAAACATGTGCGAAATAAATAAATAAATAATTATAAATATGATAATATTATGTTTGATTATTCATTGGTACCCTTTCTATTAAATTAATTATTTGACGTGCCTTATGGATACCTTTTAGGTGGTAGAACCTTTGTAAATAATGGATTTGAAAATTCTTAAATACAATTTTATCAAGATAGGTGATTCATGTGATTGTATGATTTAGATTCACAATGGAAATGTCTTAATTTATTATTTTAAATTATTTATAAACATAAAGGGAAATGGTAATTAACAGAATTATCTATTTATTTTTATGTGGTCATATTTTGATATTATTGTTGTTGTGATTTTAATTTGTAACAAATTCCAAGATTCTTATATACCAAGACATTCCCTAACACATGTTGAGGTATTTATATATGAGGTTATTCCTGGACACATTCTATGATTTTTATATACTTGGCTATTAACTGAAACATATTGAGATGCCTATACATCAGGATATGACCTAACACATGTTGAGATTCATATATATCAGGCCATTATGTTGAACATGCGGAAATTTTTATATACATGGAAAGACCATGAAAAATGTTTTGAATCATATATAGAGGGATTAGACAAGTTATTCTTTATACTATTGGTGTATAGCTATTTTTGGCATTGTTTTGAAACATTCTCAAATAAATTCCAGCATGGAACTAAGGTAGGTTATGTATTAACATGGTTGTGTGGTTATGGTTGGTATGGTTTTTAGAAATTCTCATAGAAGAACATGCATCTTGTCAAAGTAGGTTGTTATTTTATTTCATTGTTAGTTTAATTATTTAATACCCCTTTCTATTGCATTATTAAATGCACCTCTTACTGGACCTATATACTTAGTCATTGAGATTTTGACATACTGATTTATAATCACACCCTATTTGAGCCACCAGTTGGTACCTAATCAAATTTAATGTATATAGGTTTGGACAACTGAAAATGACCTTATTGGTCAACCAATTACCTGTTGGATGGACATGAGTTAGAATATGGGTCATACAAGAGGTTCATAACTAGTGTATTTTGGGTTTATATTTTTTTATATAACTCTTTAGTTTTTATAATTTTTAGGTTCTAATTTAGATATATTTCAGCATGTCATTTCGTGATTTTTCATTTTGGGTATACTGTTTTTTTCCATTATTTACAAATTCTATTATTTTTGTTTTTTTATGACTAATACATTGATTAATTTTGCCTATATTGCTTATTTCCAATTCTACGACACTTAATACTAGGTGTATTGCCTCCCCACTATGCATATCACACCACCATTTCTAGTCAACAACCTCTTGTGTACAAGGAGGTGCACTTGAGGTCTCGTTACCAACCCTTTTAGGCCATATGAGTGGGCTACTAATTGGGTAATTTTACAATGTAATATTAGTGGATCAGGCTTTCTTTCCTATGGATTCATTGATTGGGAAAGGTAAAAAGGAGACTAAGATGTGTTGGGACTTGGTAATAATCATGTACATGGGAGTAACATTCCCATGTATGGGGGAAATCTGAGGGCCCAGGGATATGATTGTTGTTCATGATGTTCTCTTATTATTGTTTGATGTTATTTTACCTTGGGTGATTCACATATTATGTTCTATTATTGTTTCTTGATAATTGCATTCATGGAACGATATGGTGTGATATGTTTTTGAATGCATCATGATAGGATCAAAGTGGTATATGTTGACATGCATGGTCCATGATAGGGACAAATTTATATTCATGTGATATATTTCCACTGTATACTATGATGTGATATATCTATCATACATGATTAATAAATGAAATAACGGTTATTTCATGATAAATAAATTATTAATCCATGTTTACAGTTATCAAGATTAATTGGTTCCCTATTCTTATCACTTCCTGAGGTTGGAATTATTGTAACCTAATGGACTAAGGTGTGTGTTTTCTTGTAGAGAAAATTCCCACACATCGTCTTCAAATTGAGAATCTAGAGTGTGGAACTATTTATCATCATAATGAATTTGAGATAAATTATCTTGTAGCAATGAGGGTCATATGGAAGGTCCACTTCGTGAATGATTTGTGAGGGTTATAAAATCCAAGGAGAGAGAATGTGTTTGCACTGTAACCTCAATGTCTGAGTTGATGAGATTTTTTTAGCAATATAACCCACCTACAGTCACTACGAAGGGAATAACCCAGGAAGATGATTTCAAGATTGATAAAGTCTAAAGGGTCTTTTTGAACCGTAATACACCCATAGATAGGAGGGTGAAGATTGATGGATATATTATTCATTGAGTAGCCAAGTGTTTCTATAAAATTATAGAACATGGAATGTTGTAGGATTTGTTATCTTAGATGGCCATTGAGATGAATTTATTGAGCCATTTCTATCCTAAGATGTTAGTCCATGATAAAGCTGGTTAATTCATGCATCATACTAATGAGGTAATGTTAATGATGGAGTATTTTGAACACTTAACTAACATATAGTGTTTTGAACCATATTTAGTAGCTGATGATTTATCCAAGGAAATACATTTATAGTATGGTTTATGCTATGATATATAAGAATATGTTTATTTATTTCATTTATTTGTTTTTAGGACCAGATGAATCATGACATCATTATGGAGGGGAATCTGAGAGAAACTTGAGAAATGACCTAGCTGTTTTATTAGGGAGAACTATGAACTATTCATGGGGTAGTAAGAAGTTCATATATGATAGATTTCTCAAATTATGTATTGAGATGATCATTTAGGTAAGTGGAAAATTATCTCAGAATCATGTTTCAATGTAGATTTTTTAGTGTGTAATGTTTTTCCATAAAAGATCGCAGGGTTGTTACCCCACAGTTGAGCAACTTGTTTGACGAATAATGGGTCCTTTTTATATGTTTTTTTGGGAACTTTGAACTATAAAACAGAGGAATGGGATCATGATATGCACCTGATTTTGGAAGGGCATTAGCTACCCCTTATCATTCATGTAACTGGTGTTCTACTTTATAATTTGGCTAAGGAAAGGGAAAAACTACCATAGTGAAGGAATGGTTATAACACTTAGGGGGAATATAATATGGGAGTTTTTCTAGTGCCCATGGAAGAGGGGTGAGCCAGTTTCATGCTATACAGTCTTCTATGTTTGGTTTGGATGTAGAAACTTGTATCGTTAAAGGTATGATTATTTTATCATTTACCTTAGCTCGTGTTTTTTTAAGATAAGAGAATCACATTCCATTTTGATTGATGTCTTTTTAAAACTGTTTGGGATTGGTTTTGGAAATCATGTATGGTTGTTTGAAAATCAATTCACCATCGGGAGTGCCGTCAAAAAATATCTAACGTTGTAAGATTATTTTATTTGAGATTGGTGGTTACCATTTCATTTGGGAGTAGCTTGTGCTGGAAATTATAGGATTTGATGTTATTTTTTGTATATCATAGCTTATTATATACCAATCCAATATCGACTATTATAGGAGAAATAATACCTTTCAATATCTAGAAGGAGGCGGCTATTCTCACCACTGTTAGTGGAAACTTCAGGCGTGCTGTGAAGGGCCAATTCCATGTAAACTGGACTGTCTCATGGATGAAGTATTCATCCTTCCTCAGTATGATGTTGTAATATAGTAGTATTGTTTTCATTAAGTTATATAACATTTTATATAAAAATTTCATATCAATTTCTATGGCTTTCTACTGGAGAAAGAGATTGAGTTCATGATCAAGTTAGTGATGGATGCAGATCTAGTTTCTTTTTAGCCTTATAGAATGGTAGACATAGATACATGAGAGTTGAATGTCCAGTTATAAGATCTAGAATCTAAAGGTTTAATATTTCATTGAACATCACATTGAGATTCATTAGTTCTCTTCACCAAAAGGCTAGTAGTATCTTGTTTTTATGTGGGTACAATCAGAGATTGAACATCCTGAAAGTCAATAACCAGTATACCCTTCCATGAATTGAAGAAATTTTAGATTAGAAGAGTATATATAAGATATTGTCCCTGGTCGATTAGAGATCAGGACACCACTAGTTAAGGGACCATTAGACAAACCTTTCACTAATTTCAGGATAATTCATTACTTTTCTGAGTTCGTAGTGATGTCATTTTGGTTGAATAATGCATTGAAGGTATTCCTAGATGTAATGATTTGGATATTATATCTTTTTATGGACCTTTTTGTGGAAATATTTGTTGATGATATCTTTGTTTACTCTTAGTTAATAGATGATCATGCCCTACATTTTTACATCATACCATGTAAATAATGAGAGTATCATATTTACGGTAAGATAAATAAATTCAGCGTTTGGATTAATAAAGTTCACTTTTTAGGCAATTTCATCTTAGAGGAAAGAGTGTATGTGGATCCATATAATGTTTACACTATGGTATCATGGGAGAAGCCCAATATTTTATTTTAGATTCGATGAATTCTTGTTTTTTACGTCATTACTGGAACATTATCCCTAGATTCTCCCATATAGAAAAACTGATGTTAGGAGTAACCAAGAATGGGGTGAAGTTTGTTTTGTTGGTTTCTTATGAGGTAAATTTCCAATAACTCAAAAGGAGGGTGAACTCCTAACCATTCCTCACATTACATGTGTTATGTAATGAATATACAGTTTACTGTGATGCATATATATTTATTCCTGGATTAATTTTGATGCAAGAGTTTATTTGGATTCCAATGGCTCTATGTAGCTATGACTAGATGAGAGAAATTACTCTACTCTGGATCTGGAAATATCAATGGTGGTACATTCCCTAGGATTATATTAAAATTATCTTTTTGGTGATAGTATTGTGTTATAAATGGATTACAAGAGCCTCATGTAAATATATTCTCAACCATACAAAAACCTTCGACAGAGGAGGTGGTTCATGTATCTACAATCATTAATTTTCTTTATTTATACTCTAGGAAAGGGAAACAACATTGTTGATGAATTATAATAATAGAAATAGAAATAGGTAGTGATGTATTATTTACAAGAGTGGTGGATGATGACCCTCTTTATAGAAATGTATCTCAATGTTTGATATTTTTTAGGATGAGTATATATCATAATGAAATCTATTATAGTCATTATTTTGGACCGGATCAGGACCAAACAATTATCTAATCCCGAGGGCTTAGTTTTGAGAGACAACATATATAGTGGACAGATTCCATCGGAATGTTCTCTTGGTAGTTGAAATTTTATTATGTTTCATGGATGTGTATGGGTTCCTATGGGCTTAAAAGAGTAGATGATGAGGGATTTTCATGATTCTAGTTAGGTGGTACACCCTAGTTTGAAAATGTTGTATCGTAATATTCACAGACGCTATTGGTGTTCTAGAATTAAGACGAATATAGAAGAATTATTCATGAGATGTTTCACTTGATAGTAGGTGAAAACTCAGAATTAGGGGTTACCTGGGCTTTTTCAGCCTTTTCCTATTCATGAGTGGAAATGTGATGATGTCATTGTGGATTTTGGGATAGGATTTCCAAGAGTAACCTATAATAACATTTCATTTTGTGAGATTTTGGATCTTATAGTGATGGCATCATACTTTTTTCCAACATGGGAATTCTTCAAAGATGATGATATGGGTAGTAATTGTGTGCACAAGGTATTTCAGTTGCACGAGTGGGAAAAATCATTTTTTATAGAGATCCTCATTTCACATCTCAATTCTAGAAGGGTTTTTAGATTTCTTTTGGATAAAAGTTTATTTTGATCACACACTATCAACATAAGAATAATGGTAAATCTAAGTAGACTATTCATGTTCTATAGGACATTATGTAAGCATGTTTTTTGGATTTTAATGATTCATTGGAACACCATGTGGAATTTTTTATTTTTTATATAATAACATCTTCCAGGAATCAATTCAGATGACACATTACAAGGATATCTTGAGAAGGTAACATCTTTCACTTCTTTATTGATTGAAGGTAGGTAAGTCTATTCTTATTGTATGTAATCTAATGTAGGAGATATCTGAGTAAGTTCAGTTGATTTGTTCGTATTTGGTAACTATATTGAGTAGGTATATAAACAATGCAAGTCCTCATATATGGCCTCTAGAGATCTAGTTTGGGAATAATGATTTCATTCAGGTGACTCATTGATTGGGGAAATACACTATCATGAAACTGATAAATCTATTGTCCACCTTTATTGGGCCGTTTGAGATGGTTTCACAGGATGGAAAAGCATCATACCGTAAATTCCTTATACAATGCTATAGTTTCATACACAATGTTATTCACTTGTTTCAACTTCATAGATATCATCCAGACCCTTCTCATGTGGTAGATATTATAAAAGTCAAGCTAGATATAGATGTATCCTTTGAGGAGAATATGATACATTTTATAGACCATAGTGATAGATGTCTCCGCTGTAAGACTATACTATTGGTTTTAGTATAGTGGCGACATGGGAACATTTAAGAGGATAAATGGGAAAGGGAGTATGATATGCAAGAATTGTGTCCAAACATGTTCATTGAGAACCCACATTGATTCTTATAGAAGATCAGGGATTAGTTGTTTTATGGGGAAGAGTTTTGAAGATCCCATATTTTTCCAAGTACATCTCTCTTTGAGTTTTTTCAAACTTATTTTGGTTGATTTTTTTCGACATATTTAATCCTTGGTGGTTGTGTTATGTCATGGATGACTGTTTGTTTAAATAAATTCACACTTGTGTTGTGAAAAAACTTGATAAAATCGGATAGGAATGATGTGAGGAGTGGTTTGATGATTCTATTTTCTATAATGGAGTCCGTGTATAAATGGGTAATGTTTTACCAAGGGTTTATGTAATGTTGATAATCCTTAAATTGGGTTTAGGTTTTATAATGAAAAAGGGATGGAAACTATGTATTGAAATTTTACAAGCATTGAAATGGGTTACATGCTGAGTAAATCCCATCAGACTCATGTAATGAACTATTTCACAATTTGAAGTGGTTATACATCGTGAAACAATTACATGTCAAATAATGTTTGGGGAAATTTAATATTTATCTAAGGAGATTGGTTTTTTATTGTATCCTTTTAAAAATATATTTACAATGTGTAAATGAATGACACACCATGTAATTACCCATGAAATGGGTTTTAAAGTATTTCATAGGGGTAATTTCTCATTCATATAACAAATAACCTTACCCTCTCATATCTAGGGTTTCTTCCACTCTTCCATGTGATTTTGGAGTGCTTTACTCCATTACAAATAAGTTTTTTGTTTGATCAATCCCTGATTTAGTGGTTCGTCATATTTTTACATTCTCTTAAATCATTCTTCGACCGTTTTGTATAATCTATTCCTTCATAATTGGTTTGGATCTTGATCAATTTTGATCTAGGTTATCCTTGAGGTCTTCTTCACCCTTGCCTTTGATGGTGTTTTTCATTGAAAGCATTGTGTAATTCATCGGTTAAAGACATGGTATCTAAATAATAACCTTGTGTTCTTATTTTGAAATTTTTAGTATATGAAATATTTTGATTGGTCTAACACATGTGTACAATAAATAAATAATTTAATATGATAATGATAATCCAATTTTGAATCCATTGATGTGACATGGATTTTGGCTACCTATTGGGTGGGTGAACCATTAAAAATAATGAATTGGAAATGGATTACATATGATTTTATAAATATAGATGATTCCGGTGATTTCATGATATATATTCATCATGGAAGATGGATTAATTGATTAATAAAAATAATGGGTAAATTATAATAAAAATTGTAATTAGAAGAATTAACCATTTGGATTAATATGGTCATGTTGTGATATGATTTTATTTGTGATATACACTTGTGACACATGCTGAGATGATTATATACATGGATATTCCCTAACACATGATGATATTATTATATACCAAACAATTTCTTAATATACACTACAATAATTATATATCGGTCTGTTCCCTAAGACATCCTAAGATGATTATATACTATGTTATTACCTAAAATGTTATGGGAAGATTATATACAGAGATATGCCCTGAAATATGCTGAGATTATTCTATATTTTGCAAGGCCCTGGCACATGCAACGATGATTATATATAATGATATGACAGTGATTTGTTATACCATGTGTATATGATTTTGTTTGGAATTGTTGTGTGACATTATCAAGGACATTCTGGTGTTGTATTGAGGTACGTTATGTTTTATGATGGTTAAGTGGTTATGGTAGGCATGGTTGTGAGACATGATTAGATATATTATGGAATTGTGCCTAAGTACGTTGTTGTTGTATTTTATTAAATTTTCAATTAATTAATAAATTTATTTATCACATAATTTCAATCACTTATTACTAGAATGGTTTATTAAGATATAGTGGTGTCTCCCTACTGAGTTTTACTCACTCCCTATTTGGGTCTCCATTTGGTACCCGAACCGATTTTTTGGATATAGGTTTGGACAAGGTGAAGGGACCTCATTGATGACCGTGATTCTTGTTGAATGTGAATGAGTTTGGAGATTTTTTCAACAGGGGTTTTGGGACAACATTATTTTGGGTTTATCTTGTGTTAGAGGACAGTTTTGTTTGTACTATTTTTAGATTTACATTTTGATAAATATCATCTTGTCATGACAGGATTCCTCATTTTTGGTATATTAGTTTTTCCATTTTTCCTAATTTTTTGAATTGGTATAATATATTTCGATCAAATTGATTTTTTTAATTATATGGATTATTTATACATTTATGAAACTTTAGACTAGGTGGTATAGTCTCCCCACTAAACATATCACACCCCCGCTGTAACTCCCCGACCCCAGTTTCCTAGAGTCGGTGCATTATTACATAACATTGGCATGATCACAAGAAAGATCAAATCTCGAAAGACCGATTGGTTTAGTAGCCTTGGAAAAACTAGATATATTCATAATTTTTACATTACATCATAAAGTGAAAAACTACTACAACAACCTATTGTCTCCATATTCCACACTCATATCCCCACATAATATCCCTACAGGTCAGTCATAATTTACTTCTTCACTTCCTGGGAAAAATAAAACATAGAAAAGGGGTGAGCTCAAATGCCCAGTAAGGATAACAATATAGCAGAAAATTTTATAAATAAGAATAAACATTTAAGTCAATGTATAACTAAAACAAAAGCCTTTTAAACTTGAACTTCAACATAGTATGGAAAAAGTAAAATGAAATAATTCCATTTACTTATTCACATGGATATTCTACTAATCGAATAATCACATGCAGTATCAATAACCACTTTCATAATGATGGAATGAATAATGCCAGACTATCATAACCACATAGCCAAGGCCTCGTTCCAAGAGTACAAATAAGATTTTTCAAAGGCCTTATGCTAAGACACTAGTTTGTCTCATGAGACCTACCGATGCATCGAGGAGCTATAGCGGGCTCCACTCGTCACATATTAAGTCCAATGCATTCCCATATGAAAAGGTTTAAACAAAAATAAACATTCGTATTAAAACTAGATTACGAAATGTCAATACTTTCACCATAAACTATGAACGGTATAAAAATAGCACATCCACAGTCAAACATATCACAAAACCTTCAATACAATATTGAAGTTTTGTATCATAATAAATCAACTTCAAATAAGCATAAAATCCATCAAAGGATGTTGACATAGATGAAATCAAAACTCTTTTTAGAGAAATATCTCTTTCTATTTTGAAATAATTTAAGAGTATTATATTTATGAAATAAAACATTTTCATTGAAAATATTCTTATATGCTTGTAAGGGAATCTTCAACGATTTTATAATGGCGGAAAATAGCTGCACCTGCCGTATAAGTTAAAAAAACATTCATACCTAAATTTTGTCGAAAAGGTTAAAAATCACCTTGTTTGGAAAATGACGGAATGATTCCTTTATAAACCTCTTATAAAAATTCAAACAAGGGTATAAATGACTTTAACCCATACTCTAGTAAATAGTAAAACTGTTTTGAAATTCATTTTTAAGAAACATGGATGTGGATGATAAAGATATCCCAGTAGATTATTACGTATAAACTACCTTGGATAATGAAGAGATTGTGAAATAACCCTTAACTTGTAATTTTCCTTGGTTGAGGTAGGTTAACCTCCTTTATAATAGTGAAATAATTGTTATTAAATTATTCAAGAATCATATAAATTCATATGACATCATATATGATCTTTTAACATTGCTTTGTTAATAATATCTTATTATTATCGTCCTTTCGGGTGTTAACTTACTCATTTTCTTTTATATGTTTTGTTACAAAAGCCATGTTTTTCATGGATAGGTTGTATATTATTCATATACATAATGATATCAAGTCCTTAAACATTATTTTTAAATCATCAAATGATAATTATACTTGAATTGATATGACAGAGAATGAATCTCATTGCGTTCGTGGAGACGGTAGTCCGTACGTACGCACGAGCGACAATATCATTCTTTTGATATTAAAATAATATATAAATGGATGGTATATCATATATAAAGAATCATTAACATGTTATATTTATTATTTACTTGAGTTACACATAATTATTATACCCATCCAAATAATAATATATTGAATAACAATTACACGACGACGTGGAGACGGTAAGTCGTACGTACACACGTATAGTGACATGTTATTCAAAGGATGGATAGAATACTCAATATTGTTGTACCATATTTATAATAAAATCACAGTACATATATGATAATGGAGTTATTATTTTAGAATGGTAATAACAAAGGAAGATAAAGTGGAAGATGAAAGGAACTTGGAAAAGGGTGGTGAAATCATTACCTCTTCTTCGGGTTCTTTCTTTTTATTTGATCAAAAGGGCTCTTTATGTTGGATTTAGGATCAAACTAAGGCCTCTAGGTTGTAGTGAGGGATGTTTGGAGAGTATTTGGGAAGATTTTGGCCGAACCAAAATGCTTTGAAGGTGTGAAGAAATGATAAGGAGGAGTGCCCTTTTATAAGAGGGGTTAGGGGCACCTTTGGAAAAGCTAGAAATATTAATTTATAATAAAATCATATTCGGGTTCTAATGGCTCCAAAGTTTATTATTTAAATGTTAAGGTGGTTATAGGTCGAAAAACATTCAACCAATAGAATTTAGACAGGTTTGGGTTACTATATTAACCTTATCTTTAAGTATTAACTCTTAGTTAATTAGTTTGACATTTACCATGTCACTTTGTATTTTTATATAATATAGTTAATAAACATACTATATAAATACAAGAGACCCCCATGTGGTCCATTAATGATACACCTATCATGATATAAGTCTCTTGGACGAACCTTAGATTTTTATGAATTTAATATCAATTAATAATATAATATTTGTTTTAAAAACTCTTTTATGTCAATTTTGACAATGTTCAATAGTTGATTTTTGTGAAACTCATTAAAGAATTATTACTACGAAAAAAGTCAATTAAATCAATCCTAATATGATATATTATCCTATAAAATTAGTTTAATGCATTAAATGTCTCAAATTATATTTATTTGGGTATTTATAAAATCAATTATTTTAATTTTTCACTATTATGGTAAATATTGCATCATCATTATGTCATAAATAAATTAAATTATTTAATCTCTAAAAATTATAAATAAAATATCATTATGTTGGAAATATTTTTATCTTTATAATGAATATTTATAGTCGAAAATAAAACATAGATAACCCTATGTAAAAATTGTTTGTCTAAAAGATATAGGCTTATGTCATTTTTGTACGTATTTTAAATAAATTAAAATAAAGTGTCCCTGTCACATACAAGTGGCTCCATGGGGTCCCAAAATTGACCAAAGATGCCTATGGTCGAACATGTATCATCCAATAAGGCTAGGAAACATTTTAGGGTAATTTAAAATTATTATAATATTATTTTTTAACCCTTATTTATCGGATTTACCCTTAACCATGGTAAATAAAATATTTACCGAAGTAATTATTCAAAATGTGTAAAAATAAAAGTTACCTATTTACACAATTTGAAAATACTGATTCCAAATATGGAATCCATTTTTCCAAATTCAAAACACATAAGTGGCAGAAATTAATTTAAAATTAATTCCCGTTGTTAAAACAAAAAGTGTGTTTTTAAGAGATAATAACTACCAAAAGATTGACACTTGTTTTTGTCCGGTTTAATTGTAAAATTATGTCCAATGACCCACATTATATTAAATGGTAAAAATATATTCTAAATATATTTTAAAACCACTCAAATTAATAATTTATCACTATTAATTATTTTGATTAAAAAAGTTTTTTTTAATTAAAATTTAGTAAGTTTAACTATTCATCAAAATATTAAAGTCATTCGAAAAGTTCCAAAATTTCACCTTAGGATAAATTTGATATTCCAAATCCAAAAATGAAGTCCATTTTGAAATATAAAATATATATAATTTCAAAATGTAGGTATTACTATTCATAATGGCTAGTTTAATTGGTTATGGTGTGTTAGAACTCGGTGTTGCGTACAACACACGCTATCACATTATTCAAAGAGAATCGTACCGTAGAAGCTTGTGTTGTTACATTCTCCCCTACTTCAAATAATTTATTCCTCGAAATTTTTAGAATAATTATCACATGAAAAGACTCGGGTGGTTCTTCATCATAAGTTCCTCGGGTTCCCACGTTGCCTCTTCCATCTTATGGTTTCTCCACAAAACATTTACCAGACGCGTCATCTGGTTTCTCAATACTTGTTCTCTCGTATCAATAATCCTGACGGGCTCTTCACAATAAGACAGATCGGGTTCCAGTTCTATCTCCTCATAGGTTAGTACATGCGTTGGGTCAGGCATGTATTCCCTCAATAGATATACGTGGAACACATTGTGAACTTTGGAGAGACTTGGCGGCATTGCCAATCGGTAAGCTACAACCCCAATTCGTTCTAGAATTTCGAAAGGTCTGATGTATCGGGGACTCAATTTACATTTCTTACCAAAACGTATGACTCCCTTCCATGGAGATACCTTCAGGAAAACATGATCACCGACATGATATTCCAAATCCTTCATTCGATTATCGGCATAGCTCTTCTTCCTACTTTGAGCTGCTTTGATGTGATTTTGGATTACCTTCACCTTTTCTATTGTTTCCTCCACCAGTTCTAGACCTACAAGTTTTCGTTCACCAACGTCATCCCAACAGGTTGGTGTGAGACATCTCTTTCCATATAACGCTTCACATGGTTCCATCTGAATACTCGAATGGAAGCTATTGTTATAGAAACATTATACCAGAGGTAAATACTGATCCCACATACCCCGAAAGTCAAGTGACCAGGATCTCAACATGTCTTCTATGGTTTGAATAGTTCGTTCTGATTGTCCAGCTGTTTGAGGGTGGTAGGCAGTGCTCAAATGAAGTTCAGTATCCAGGGATTTCTGAAGATATTTCCATAATCTCGAAGTAAAATGGGGATCACGATCAGAAAAATTTATAGGGGTACTCCATGAAGTCTCAAAACATCATTAATATATAGTCTTTCTAGACGTTCCAGTGGTAGATCTTCTCTTATAGAATGAAAATGTGCTGACTTAGTAAGACAATCAACAATAACCCATATTGCATCATTCCTTCTAGGAGTCTTTGGTAGCCCCATGACAAAGTCCATCGTAATATTGTCCCATTTCCACTCCGGTATGGGAAGAGGTTGCATGACTCCTCCAGGGTGTTTCCTTACAGCATTCACTTATTGACAAGCCATACATCTTGACACAAAATCAGAAATCTCCCTCTTCATATTGTCCCACCAAAAATGTTCCTTCAAATCTCTATACATTTTGGTGCTCCCATGGTGTATAGAGAAATTGGAACTATGAGCATCATCTAGCAATTCCCTTTTTAGATCAGGTATATCGGGAACACAAAGTCTCTTCCCGAATTTCAAAATTCCATCTTCACACACAAAGTCTCTCAGTCTCCCATCATTCACCGCTTTAATCTTCTTTTGAAAATTTTCATCATCTGTCTGAGAACTCTTAATCCTTTCTAGTAAAGATGGTTTGGCAACCATTTGAAAAAGAATTGATGTTTCTCCTTCCCTGGTTATTCCCATGTCCATCTTCACTAGATCCATGAAAATTGGATCCCTTTCAATTCTCATATTGTTCAAAACTCCATGATTTTTTCTTCTCAATGCATCTGGAACCTTTTTTTCCTTCCCCGGGTGGTAGTGTATCGTGTAATCATAATCCTTGAGTAATTCAAGTCATCTCCTTTGCCTCATGTTGAGTTCTTTTTGTGTGAAAATATACTTCAAACTCTTCTGATCAGTATAAATCTCACATTTTTAACCATAGAAGTAGTGCCTCCATATCTTCAAAGCAAAGATCACAACTGCTAACTCGAGATCATGAGTAGGATAGTTTTGTTCATGAATTTTCAACTCTCGTGATGCATAGGCAATAAATCTATCATTCTGCATAAGGACACAACCAAATCCTTTATTCGATGCATCACTATAAATAACGAACCCATAATTCCCCGATGGTAGAGTCAATACAGTATCATTGACTAATCTTCTCTTCAGTTCTTCAAAACATTCTTCACACTCTTTTGTCCAAAAAAATTTAACCCCTTTACGTGTGAGCTTCGTTAATGGGTTAGACAATCGGGAAAAATTCTGGAAGAAACGTCGATAATAACCTTCCAAACCAATAAAACTACGTACCTCAGTTATACTCGTAGGTGCTGGCCATTCTTGGATTTCCTTGTTCTTAGAAGGATCAACAGTTATTCCATCTTTAGAGACAATATGGCCAAGAAAAGAAATCTCTTGAAGCTAGAATTCACACTTGCTAAATTCCCATATAATTCATGCCTTCTCAGAGTCTTCAAGATAATGCGCAAGTGATTTTCATGATCCTCGTAGTTTTTGGAGTATACCAAGATATCATCAATAAATACCACCACAAATTCATCGAGATACTCCTTGAAAACTCTATTCATAAGATCCATGAATAAAGAGGGTGCATTAGTCAATCCAAAGGGCATTACAATAAACTCGTAATGCCCGTACCTGGTTCGAAATGTTGTCTTCGGAATGTCTTCCTTCTTCACACACAACTGATGGTATCCAAATCGAAGGTCAATCTTTGAAAAGTATTGAGCTCCATGCAGTTGGTCAAATAAATCATCAATGCGTGGTATGGGATACTTGTTCTTTATTGATATAGCATTGATCTCACTGTAGTGGATGCATAACCTCATAGATCCGTCTTTCTTTTTAACAAAATGAATAGGGGCTCCCCATGGAGAAACACTAGGGTGAATAAATCCCTTATTACTCAATTCCTCTAGATGTTTCTTTAGTTAAACTAATTCTACAGTGGCCATTCTATAAGGGGTATTTGATATAGGCCTTGATCCAGGAATTAAATTAATGTAAAACTCAACTTCTCATTCTGGAGGATGTCCAGGTAAATCTTCCGGAAATACATCGACAAATTCTTTCACAACAGGTACATCCTATATTTGAACATTCCTTTCCTCACCCACAGTTATTTCATTCTCTTCCGCCCCAATAATTGAATTTATTTGAGCTACTGGGGGTGGAACTAGATAAGAATTAGGTGGTGACGATTCTGCTCTAAAGATAAGGTGTTCCTTATCATCATCATCATCAAGAATCATAACCTCTTTCTTCTTACAATAAATCTTCGCATCATAGTCCGAAATCCAGTCCATACCGAGGATTATATCAAACTCAATCATAGATATGACGATGAGATCAGCAGATAAAGAACATGTATGCGCTCTAATGGGGATTTACTCACAAAACTTTGTTGTAATGATACATCCCTTAGGAGTTTTAACTGACAACTCCCTTGTTAAATCAAATTGGAAATATCTAATTTTCTTAGCAAACTGGGAAGATATGAAACAATGGGATGATCCAGAATCAAATAATTCATTTTCTAAACTAAAGGAAACCATTAAATTACCTGCCACCACATCTTTCGGAGCTTCTACCTCAGGAGTAGTGATGGAATAAGCTTGGTCTTGATCCCTTGGCCTTTTCTAAGGTAAGTTATCCTGATGCTTAGGACATTCATTTTCATAATGCCCCATCTCCATGCAATTGTAGCACTGAACAATGGTAGCTTCCTTCTTCCCCTTGCAATCACGAGCTTGGTGGCCTTTTTCACTACACTTGTAACAGACTCATGTTCCATTCAATCAAGTACTGGGGTGTTTCTTACCACATTTACCATAGGATGGATATTAAAACATTCCCTTCTTCCCCTTATTTCCATTCCCAGATTGATCAGAAGGTCTCTTCTTCTCTTGCTTTTCATTAAAGTCATAATACTTAGAGAATTCCAATTCAGTCTTGATAGCACATGAGACAATGTCTTCGTACGATGAAAAGGATTGTGAGACTAATGCTCGACGGAGAAATGGTTTTAACCCATCAAAGAAATGATCAATCTTACTTCTTGGGTAATGTATAAAATCTCCAGCATACCTTGCTAACCTTGTAAAGTTAGCATCATACATTGCGACATTCTCATCCTCCTTTTGTCTCAGACTCAGAAACTGCCTTTCCATATCTGCTCGGTGGTCGCGAGGAAAGTGTTTTTTTTAAAACAGATCTTTGAACTCCCTCCTTTCCATATTTGATACTTCATCATCTTCCTTCGAATTTTGAATCAATGACCACCATTGATCAGCATCTCCAGTGAGGCGGTAAACTGCCATGATAACTTTTTCCCTTTCACTACTCCCCAAAGCCTGAAATATTTTCTCTAGGGAATTTATCTATTGCTCAGCTACTAAGGGATTTTTACTCCCATTGAATGTTGGTGTTTGTTTCCTCATGAATCGATCTAACATTGATCCTCCATGCTTCGGATCAGGGTGCTCCATACGGGTAAGGTTATTATTCATAACCTGAGTGAGTTGTCCCAGTATGGTGATTAGCTAATCAGCACCAGTTGCATCACCAGATCCACTATAATTATCTTGAGCAGGAGGGAGATCCCTACATGGAGTACATGCATTGATACGGTTTCCATTTCTTCCACTAGGTTCCATTTCTAAACAATGGCATAAACTAGACCAGTTTATGAATCAAAAGACATAATCCCATACTTATAAAACACTTAACATAAATTGAACTATTTATTGATATAATGCATAATCATAAGAATGTTTTCTTTGAGGATGTATATACTCATAAACCCTTCATAATGATTTGTAATGAAAATGAGAGTTATCCTAAGCATATACCCTGGGAGTGTCGTAACCAAGAGTGCAGCAGGGCCCGTTGTCGTGCACCAGTTCCTGTTCGGGTCTAGCTCAAAGTGGTGTTATCGAGTTTTACCCCTAGGTACATCTGTTCCAGAGCCGCCTCAACCTTCTCTTATCCAGACATGGATGTATTTCTCGGAAAACTCACAAAATATCTATAATACCAAAATTCAAGGAAGTTCTTCTATACTAATCCTCAAAGTTCATCTTAGGTCTACGTGCTCTAATCAGAGTTTATCTAAATCTAGCTTCCAAGGTTTGTACTAAACATCCTCTGATACCAAGTGTAACGCCCCAACCCCAGTTACATAGAGTTGGTGCATTATTACATAACATTGGCATCATCACAAGAAAGATCAAATCTCGAAAGACTGATTGGTTTAGTATCTTTGGAAACACTAGATATATTCATAAGTCTTTCATTACATCATAAAGTGAAAAACTACTACAAAAACATATTGTCTCCATATTCCACACTCATATCCCTACACAATATCCTGGTAGGTCATTCATAATTTACTTCTTCACTTCCTGGGAAAAATAAAACATAGAAAAGGGGCGAGCTCAAATGCCCAGTAAGGATAACAATATAGCGGAAACTTTCATAAATAAGAATAAACATTTAAGACAATGTATAACTAAAACAAAATCCTTTTAAACTTGAACTTCAACATAGTATAGAAAAAGTAAAATGAAATAATTCCATTTACTTATTCACATGGATATTATACTAATCAAATAATCACATGCAATATCAATAACCACTTTCATAATGATGGACTCATAATGCCAGACTATCATAACCACATAGCCAAGGCCTCGTGCCAAGACTACAAATAAGATTTTTCCAAGGCCTTGTTCCAAGACACTAGTTTGTCTCATGAGACCTACCTATGCATCGAGGAGCTATATCGGGCTCCACTCGTCACATATTAAGTCCAATGAATTCTCATATGAAAAGGTTTAAACAAAACGTAAACATTCGTATTAAACCTAGCATACAAAATTTTAATACATTCACCATAAACTATGAACAGTATAAAAATAGCACATCCACAGTCAAACATATCACAAAACCTTCGATACAATATAGAATTTTTGTATCATAATAAATCAACTTCAAATAAGCGTAAAATCCATCAATGGATGTTGACATAGATGAAATCAAAACTCTTTTTAGAGAAATATCTCTTTATATTTTGAAATAATTTAAGAGTCATATATTTATGAAATAAAACATTTTTTTTGTAAATATTCCTATATGCTTGTAAGGGAAGCTTCGATGATTTTATAATGGCGGAAAATAGCTGCACCCGCCGTATAAGTTAAAAAAACATTCATACCTTAATTTTGTCGAAAAGGTTAAAAAGCACCTTGTTTGGAAAATGACAGAACGATTCCTTTATAAACCTCTTATAAAAAGTCAAAAATGGGTACAAATTACTTTAACCAATATTCTAGTAAATAGTAAAAATGTTTTGAAATTCAATTTTAAGAAACATGGAAGTGTATGATAAAGAGATCCCAGTAGATTATTAAGTATAAACAACCTCGGATAAAGAAGAGATTGTGAAATAACCCTTACCTTGTACTTTTCCTTGGTTGGGGTAGGTTAACCTCCTGTATAATTGTGAAATAATTTTTATTAAATTATACAAGAATCATATACATTCATATGATATCATATATGATCTTTTAACATTGCTTTGTTAATAATATCTTAGTATTATCGTCGTTTAGGTTGTTAACTTACTCATTTTATTTTATATGTTTTGTTACATAATCCATGTTTTTCATGGATAGGTTGTATATTATTAATATAAAGAATGATATCAAGTCCTTAAAGATTATTTTTAAATCATCAAATGATAATTATATTTGAATGGATACGATGGAGAATGAATCTCATCGTGTTCGTGGAGACCGTAGTCCGTACGTATGCACGAGCGACAATATCATTCTTTTGATATTAAAATAATTTATAAATGGATGGTATATCATATATACAGAATCATTAACATGTTATATTTATTATTTACATGAGTTAGACATCATTATTATACCCATCCAAATAATAATATATTGAATAACAATTACACCACGACGTGGAGACGGTAAGCCGTATGTACGCACATATGGTGACATGTTATTCAAAGGATGGATAGAATACTGAATATAGTTGTACCATATTTCTAATAACATCACAGTATATATATTATACTGGAGTTATTATTTTACAATGGTAATAACAAAGGAAGAAGAAGTGGAAGAATAAAGGAACTTGGAAAAGGGTGGTGAAATCATTACCTCTTCTTCGGGTTCTTCCTTTTCATTTGAACAATAGGGATCCTTAGGATGGCTTTCTGATCAAAATAAGGCCTCTAGGTTGTAGTGAGGGATGTTGGGAGAGTATTTTGGAAGATTTTGGCCGAACCAAAAGGCTTTGGAATGTGTGAAGAAATGAGAAGGAATAGTTCCCTTTTATAAGAGGGGTGAGGGGAACCTTTGGAAAAGCTAGAAATATTAATTTATAATAAATTCATATTCGGTTTCTAATGGCTAAAAGTTGATTATTTAAATGTTAAGGTGGGGATAGGTCGAAAAAAATTCATCCAATAGAATTTAGACAGGTTTGGGTTACTATATTAACCTTATCTTTAAGTATTAACTCTTAGTTAATTAGTTTGACATTTACCATGTCACTTTGTATTTTTATATTATATAGTTAATAAACATACTATAAACATCCAAGATACCCCCAAGTGGTCCATTAATGATACAACTATCCTGATATAAGTCTCTTGGACGAACCTTATATTTTTAGGAATTTAATATCAATTAATAATATAATATTTGTTTTAAAAACTCTTTTATGTCAATTTTGACACTGTTCAATAGTTGATTTTTGTGAAACTCATAACAGAATTATTACTTCAAAAAAACTAAATTAAATCAATCCTAATATGTCATGTTATCCTAAAAAATTAGTGCAATGCATTAAAAGTCTCAAATTATATTTATTTGGGTATTTATAAAATCAATTATTTTAATTTTTCACTATTATGGTAATTACTACATCATCATTGTATCATATATAAATTAAATTATTTAATCTCTAAAAATTATAAATAAAATATCATTATGTAGGAAATCTTTGTATCTTTATAATGAATATTTATAGTCGAAAATAAAACATATATAACACTATTTAAAAATTTTTTGTCTAAAAGATATAGGCTTATGTCATTTTTGTACTTATTTTAACTTAATTAAAATAAAGTGTCTCTATCACCTACAAGTGGCTCCATTTTAACACCCTGAGATTTTATGAAAAATATTCATTTAATTTCTTTAATTTATTGTGTCATATTCTACACCAATATTACCTTGAGCTATAAGCAACACCGTATTATTTTGTAGTATACGCAACACTATTCTTGGATCGTGTCACACACAATTTTGATAATAGTTATTCTACGCAACATTGAGTATAGATATATATATATATATTCAATAAATAAATGAAATATGGTTGGATTATGTTATATGGAACAACGAAGGATTCTTTCACAACACGCAACCCTGACTTGGCTTGCATTACACACAAGCGCGACCTTCCGCGATAGCGTGTGTTGTACGCAATACCGAGTTTCGCTAAACAATGATATGCTATTAAAATATTATTAAAAATAGCCGTTATGAATAGGAATAACCACTTTTTGAAATTTTGTAAATTTTATTTTTCAAAATGGACTTCATTTTTGGATTCGGAATATCGAAATTAGCTTAGGGTGAAATTTTGGTGCTTTTCGGATAACTGTCATTTTCTGATGAATTGTGAAAATTACAAAATTTTAATTAAAAACAACCTTTTTAATCGAAATAATTATTAGTGATAAATTATTAATTTGAGTGGTTTTAAAGTATATTTAGAATATATTTTTACAATTTAATACAATGTTGTTCCTTGGATGTAATTTCACATTTAAACAAGACTTAAACAAATGTCAATCTTTTTATAGTTATTATCTCTTAAGAACACTCTATTTGTTTGGACGACGTGAATTAATTTTTAAATTAAGTAATTAAACTGATATGTTTTGAATTTTGTAAAATAGACATCATTTTTCAGTTCATAATATAATATATAGCTTAGGCCTAATTTTTGGTATTTTTCTGGAAACATTCATTTTTTGATGAATAGTGAAACCACTAAGTGGTAGTTAAAAAAATGAATTTTTCATAAAACTTGATTTTACCGCTTCTGTGAGTGGAATTTCAAAAATCCGAGAGACACGGTTGAGGGCAGTAAGTAAATTGTGGTTCAATGAGATGAAAATAATTTTTGATGAATAGTAACTTTTTACTATTTTTTACCATGGTTAATAGTAAATAGGGTAATTAAGGGTACAAATGACAATATAATTACCCTAACACATGTCCTAATTCTATTAGATAAGTGTAATTCTACCAAAAACAACTTTAGGAATAGAAGATGACCATTTATTCCCACTTGGATTAGATTAGGACATTAATTATTAATTTATTTAAAGAAGGGTTAAAATAGTTAAAATCATTTATTAATAAGTATATCATTTTTAATATAGGGTTATACATAAGATAAATTCGACTATAAATATTAATTAGAAATATAAAAAGATTTCCTACATAATGGTATTTTATTTGTAATTTGTAGACATTAAATAATGTAATTTATTTATGACACAAAGATGATGCATTAATTATCTTATTAATGAAATATTGACATAATTGATGTTATAAATACCAAACTAAATGTAATTTGAGACATTTTATGAATTAAACTAATTTTCTAGGTTAATATGACATTTTAGTATTGATATAATTAACTTTTTTTGAACTAATCAGTCTGTTATTAATTTCACAAAAATCAATTACTAAATAGTGTCAAAATTGACATAAAATAGTTTTTAAAACAACTATTTTATTATTAATTGTTATTTTATTCCTAAAAATATACGGTTCGGCCAAATGACTTAGATAAGGTTATATATATTAATAATAAACAACTTGGGGTTATTTTGACTTCTTATAGTAAGTTTATTAACCTTATAGTGTAAGAACACAAAAAGACAAGGTAAAAGTAAAATTATCTATCTTAATGTTAAATCTAAATGATAAGGTTAAAATAGGAACCTAAACTTCTCTAAATTCTATTGGATTGGAGGATTTCGACCCATCCCCACATTATTATATAAATAAATCAATTTGGAGCTATTTAATACCGAATTTGGCTTTATAATAAAATAATATTTTTAGTTATTCCAAAGGTGTCCCTCTCCTCCCATATAAAAGGGAACCTCATCCCTCTCTTCCTCACACCACTTTGAGCCTTCATGCTCGGCCAACCCCTGCCAAATTTCCTTCTACACTTCCCTAGAAACATACTAGAGGTCTTGGGATTCTTCAAATACCAATTTTAGTGCCCTAAAAGGAGGTCTCAAAGAGGCACTTCAAAGAAAAGGTAATGTATGTTACCGATTCTTTCAACATTATTTCTTCTTCCACTTCTTCTTCATTAGTTGTTTCATTATAAAGTAATAACATAAGTATCACTAATATACTGATATGTTATTATAAGTATGAAATAACCCTATTTCACCATCTATCCATCCTATGGAAAACGAAATCACCGTGCGTGCGTACTTACGAAATTCCGTCTCCACGCCATGGTGTAATCATTTTTTCCGACACCAACTTACTTGGATGGGTATAATGGTGTAAATAATAACTATACATAGTTATTATAAAATCATTCTGATTCTGATATATTGTATCATCCACTCCAATTCAATTCAATGATTATGGAAATGATATCATCGCTCGTGCGTACGTACGGACTACCGTCTCCACGACGCGATGAGATTCATCCTCCATGTTAACCATACATGAATGATCATAAAGTTTATTTAATCAATAATAATGAAATATACGAAATAATAATGCTACTGGATTTATGTATATATATATATATATAAATGTATTTCGTGTATTTAGTTTCATTCAATTCAATAAGGAAACAAAAACAACGTTCATGCGTACGTACGGCCTACCGTCTCCATGAACGGTGTATTTCATTCCTTTTATCGACCTATAATATATATATGTATATGACGAATATATTTAAATCATGTTTTACATTATGAAATTATGTAAATCAGGATATAAGTAATAATATCAAGAACAACAATTCGAAACACATACATGAAATGATTTTACCCAAAACGCTGCTTTAACATGGAATTTACAAAAGAACGGGTAATATAAAGTCATAAGTGAAACATATATGAAATCATAACAATGAATATGATTCTGTAATAATTCAATGACATTATTTAAATCATTATACATGAGGTTCGGATATGTACGAAGCATATCGGACCTAAGGTAAGGGAAAAATTTTCAATCTCATTTTTATCCGAGATTGCTTATATGTAAGTATTTATTGGGGTTACGTTTATCATCCATGACCATGTTTTCTAAAAATGATTTCATAAAATGTTTACCATTCTTTCATGGATGTTTAAAGTCATTTTTCCCTTTATTTACTTTTTACCACATTGTATGAATAGAATCATTCCTTTGGTTACCATATAAGGTACTTTTTCACTTTTCCGACAAAAGTACGAGGAGAATGTTATTTTTAACTTATACAGCATGATCAAATTTTTACGGTTTCATAACGGCTCATTTTCAAGAACCTTACTCTACATGATTTCATGATTATTTTCAACAAAACCCTTATCTTTTAATATTTCATGGAATTTTGTGAAAAGAAAATGATTTTAAAGAATAAAGGATATTTTCCTAAAGAATACATTTCAAGTGTTTTGTCAAAACTATTTTCCATCTAAGATGACATTATTTCATATGTGTATATTTCAAGTAAAATGTCTCTATGATTTAAATGGTGTCAATTTTCTTATGATGAAATGATATCAATTGATTATGGATTATGTTATGATGGCATGATGTTTAAGAATCCCATTTTATTTCATGGGTTATGCTATGATGTATGATTTATCATTTTGTGGCACACAAAAGAATTATTTAATTATGAGATGGGTGGGACCTATATCTCCCTCCAATGCATTGAGTAATGATTTATATCTCATGAGATAGACATGGCTGGAATGACAAGTTAAACCAGTTCAGTAATACAGGACTGGAACGAGGAGTGAACTCGATTCAGAAAAGGGACTTTGTCCACTAAGATGGTCTGGGTAGAAATGCCTTGGCTACTATGGAAATAATATCATGTTCTTAATGGTTGCCACAATTACATGTTTTATTCCCATGCTATTTTATCATTCTTAATGTTTCTATATGATCTATTCCTTACGTACTTCCATGTTTTATGTCATTGCTCAAGCTTTTGTTGTTTAAACATTATGTTCATGTTTTTAAGTTCAAATGTATATGGTATGTTTTATTTTATCCATGCTTACCCTTACTGAGCATTTGAGCTCACCCTTTTTATGTTTTCTTTTCCCCAAGATATAAAGAATAGTTTTAGGTAAGAAAAAAGGGGATGATCTTTATGGGAGATGTTGAAGATCTTTCACCACAATTAGAAGATTACGTTCCACGTTTCCAAAGACACTAAACTATTACGATCCTTGTGTGTCTGTTATTGTTATGTATTAAGTATTCCGCTAAATTAATGTAATATCCATGTACGTCAAGCTTTGGGTCTCTATAGTTGGTATAAGAGGAAAATTTTAGTCAACCTTTGGAAACTAGGATGCGAAAACGTTAGTGAGATCCCTATAGATATTTCTAAGTTATGTCTAGGGATGTCCCTAAGGATTAGTATACATATAGGATATACTCCGACAGCTACGGTAATGATATTAGATTGAACCAAATATGTTAGATATTAAAGTTACTCCCCCTTTATTATGATTTTTTCCTCTCACACTATTCTTTTTGGGTTTTAGAAAATGGCTGGAAACAAGATGATTCACGATAATGGAGGATATGATGGACAATGGAATGATACTTTTCATGAGAAACCAAATGAAATGGGATTTGGAAGTCCAAGCATCATTATTATGCCAAATCAGCAATCTCATAATATGATCAATAAAGTAAAATTTGGTAAGTTTCCTGACTCGGCTAATAAGAGAAAGATGGAGTATCATGATGATCATAGAGGAAAGAATGTTCAATTTCCTATATGTAAATCATGTAGGAAGAGGCATCAAGGAGAATGTTTCAAATGAACTGGAAGATGCTTTGGGTGTGGAAAAGAAGGACACAAAGCTAGTAAGTGCAAAGGAAAAAGATCAGTTAACACCAGAGATTAGGATAATGGTATTGCTACGACATCAAAAATGGTTAAATGTTTTAAATTTGGAATGTACTGGCATTATTCAATCCAATTCCCTTAGGGAACATCTCATGATGAGAATCAGTATGGTCGTATGGGTAGTATTTATGTTGATGATGATGAAGAGACTATAAATGATATGTGAGATGAAAGAATTGTTGAAGCTCGATCAATGGTTTAAGAATGTAGTGGAATGATTACATGTTTATCATGTGTAATGTTGTATAAGTAATCTCATGGTACTATGGAATAAAGAGATATCTAAGGATTGTTACACTGTTTCCTTTCCTTGAGTTTTGAATGTGTATGATTAATTGTACCAGTATCCATGAAAGGTTATTCAGATATTTTTGGAATGTAGATGATATGCGCATAATGAAGGGATAAGGTGAAAATTAAATGTTTGATATTATTCATGAGCTCATGACTGATATAAGGAAATAGTTATATCATGGTTTGAGTATATAGAATTTTGGGTATTTGGTATGTGGAATGAGTTAACTTTTGACAGCAGTCATTTTTTTCCTAAGATTCAATGGGTATTCATTTTTCAAGAGAATACATGATTAAGGCATTAGAATATTTGGAATGTGACCAACAAGACATATCTTATGATATATGGGGATCAATGATGGTATTAACATTCTTGTTATATGAAATCTCTGGTAATCGTTTTCACTATATTATGAGAGTGGACTGCAGTATTATGGATAAGCCTAAAGATTGGAATGGATTATGTTGGACATTAGTTAGTATTGTTTAAGGATTGAAGTTTTTTCGATATAATTTTTGGGATGTTATAGTAATGTAGTTTTAGAAAAAAGTACAACCTGCAGGATGGGTGAGAGCCCATCGCGTCGGACAAAGCTGTGGGAATTGAACCCACAACCTAAGTGCGACTAGCCTTTATCGCCTACCACTGGCCTACATGATGTCCCTGTTTAGTAGAAACTAGTTTTATTTTATTAAGAGGTATGATATATGAACTATAAGTTCATTTTTGGAACCATATACAATTAATATAACTATAAGATGGACTTATAACTTTTTCTAACCTTTGTTGGAAACAGATGGAATGACCCATCATTCTATCACATGATCTGCTAACACATCACGAATAACAAATTAAACTTCATTTCTTTAAGGAATGAAGGGGGAATTGTTCAATTCACGAACAATAGTGAAAATGTACCAAAATCATGTAAGTATTTCTTTTAATTCACCAACTTTAGGGAAATGATCTTGAAAACCAAAAATGTTGTCCTTATGCCCTTATATCTGATGAATCAGATGGTACCTTAGACCATCGCAAATCTATGGCTTTGTGATTGTTGGCTATTTCATAGCCATGTTCTCTACCACTCTCCATCAGAACTTGATGGTTTGATTTTTCTTCCATATCCGTATTTTCACCTATGTTCTTCTACGTGGAAACCCAGTGAAGTGTTAATTTGGGTAACCGTTACATTTCATACTTTAGTTTTTAAAGCCAAGTTTGGGTATTCCTTTTTATGATGTGGGTTTCTATTAAACAAACTTTTGAGTAGTAAACCATTTATAACCCCGATGAATTTCGAGGGCGAAATTCATTTTAAGGGGGGTAGAATGTAACACCCCTAGATTTTATGATAAATATTCTTTTAATTTCATTAATGTCTTGTGTTTTAAGCTACACCAAGATTACCTTGCACTATACGCAACACCGTATTAGCCTGCAGTATATGGAACACTATTCTTGGATCGTGTTACACACAATTTTGATAATTGTTATTCTACGCAACATTGAGTATAAATATATATATATATTCAATGTATAAATGAAATATGGTTGGATTATGTGACAGGAAACAACGAAGGTTTCCTACACAACACGCAACCCTGACTTGGCTTGCATTACACGCAAGCACGACCTTCCGCAATAGCGTGTGTTGTACGCAATACCGAGTTTCACTAAACAATGATATGATATTAAAATATTATTAAAACTAGCAATTATGAATAGTAATAACCACTTTTTGAAATTTTGTAAATTTTATTTTTCAAAATGGACTTCATTTTTGGATTCGTAATATTGAAATTAGCTTAGGGTGAAATTTTGGTACTTTTCGGATAACATTCATTTTCTGATGAACAGTGAAAATTACTAAATTTTAATTAAAAACAACCTTTTTTATCGAAATAATTAATAGTGATAAATTATTAATTTGAGTGGTTTTAAAGTATATTTAGAATATATTTTTACAATTTAATACAATGTTGGTCATTGGATGTAATTTCACATTTAAACCAGACATAAAAAATGTCAATCTTTTTATAGTTATTATCTCTTAAAAACACACTATTTGTTTTGACGACGGGAATTAATTTTTAAATTAATTAATGAAACTGACATGTTTTGAATTTGGTAAAATAGTCATCATTTTTCAGTTCATAATATCAAATATATCATAGGCCTAATTTTTGGTATTTTTCTGGAAACTTTCATTTTTTGATGAATAGTGAAACTACTAAGTGGTAGTTAAAAAAATGAATTTTCCATAAAACTTAATTTTACCGCTTCTGTGAGTGTAATTTCAAAAATCCAAGAGACACGGTTGATGTTAGTAAGCAAAATCTGGTTCAATGAGATGAAAATAATTTTTGGTGAATAGTAACTTTTTACTTTTTTTCCCACGGTTAATAGTAAATAGGGTAATTAAGGGTAAAAATGATATTATTATTACCCTAACACATGTCTTAATTCTATTGTAAAAGTGTAATTCGACCAAAAACAACCATAGGAATAACATATGACCATTTAGGCCCACTTGGATTAGATTAGGACATTTATTATTAATTTATTTAAAGAAGGGTTAAAATAGTTAAAATCAAATTTTAATAAGTAAATCATTTTTCATATAGGGTTATACATAAGATAAATTCGACTATAAATATTCATTAAAAATCTAAAAATATTTCATACATAATAGTATTTTATTTGTAATTTTTAGACATTAAATAAGTTAATTTATTTATGACACAAAGATGATGCAGTAAATATCTTATTAATAAAATATTGACATAATTGATGTTATAAATACCAAAATAAATGTAATTTGATACTTTTTATGAATTCCACTAATTTTATAGGTTAATATGACATGTCAGTATTGATATATATAACTTTTTTCTAACTAATCAGTCTGTTATGATTTTCACAAAAATCAATTTCTAAATAGTATCAAAATTGACATAAAATAGTTTTTAAAACAAATATTATATTATTAATTGTTTTGTATTCCTAAAAAAAATACGGTTCTGCCCAATGACATAGATAAGGTTATATATATTAATAATAAACAACTTGGGGTTCGTTTGTCTTCTTATAGTAAGTTTAATAACCCTATAGTGTAAGAACACAAAAAGACACGGTAAAAGTAAAATTATCTAACTTAATGTTAAATCTAAATGATAAAGTTAAAATTGGAACCTAAACTTGTCTAAATTATATTGTATGAGAGTATTTCTACCAATCCCCACCTTAGATTCTAAATAAATCAATTTGGAGCTATTTAAAACCGAATTTGTCTTTTTAATAAAATAAGTTTTTTAGTTATTCCAAAGGTGCCCCTCTCCTCCCTTATAAAAGGGAACCTTCTCCCTCTCTTCCTCACACCACATTGAGCCTTCATGCTCGGCCAAACCCTGGAAAATTATCTTCTAACCTTCCCTAGAAACATCCTAGAGGTGCTGGTCTTCTTAAAAGACCAATTCTAGTGCCCTAAAAGGAGGTCTCAAAGAGGAACTTCAAAGAAGAGGTAATGTCCGTTACCGATTATTTCAACTTTATTTCTTCTTCCACTTCTTTTTCATTAGTTGTTTAATTATGAAGTAATAACATCAGTATCACTCATATAATGACATGTTATTATAAGTATGAAAAAACCCAATTTTACCATCTATCCATCCTACGGAAAACGAATTCACCGCGCGTGCGTACGTACGGAATACCGTCTCCACGCCGTGGTGTAATCTGTTTTTCCAACACCACATTACTTGGATGGGTATAATGGTGTAATTAATAACTTTACATAGTTATTATAACATCATAGTGATTCTTATATATTGTATCATCCACTCCAATTCAATTCAATGATTATGGAAATTATTTCATCGCTCGTGCGTACGTACGGACTACCGTCTCCACGACGCGATGAGATTCATTCTCCATGTTAACCATACATGAATGATCATAAAGTTTATTTAATGAATAATAATGATATATATGAAATAATAATTCTACTGGATTTATTTATATATTTATATATGTATGTCTTCTATTTAGTTTCATTCAATTCAATAAGGAAACGAAAACAACGTTCATGCGTACATACAACCTACCGTCTCCATGAACGGTGTATTTCTTTCCTTTTATCGACCTATAATATATACATGTATATGATGAATATATGTAAATCATGTTTTACATTCTGAAATTATGTAAATCAGGATATAAGTAATAATATCAAGAACGACAAGTCGAAACACATACATGAGATGATTTTACCCAAAACGCTGCTTTAACCTGGAATTTACAAAAGAACGGGTAATATAAAGTCATAAGTGAAACATATATGATATCATAACAATGAATATGATTCACTAATAAGTAAATGAAATTATTTAAATTATTATACAAGAGGTTCGGATACGTACGAAGCATATCGGACCTAAGGTAAGGGATAAATTTTCAATCTCATTTTTATCCGAGATTGCTTATACGTAAGTATTTACTGGGGTTACGTTTATCATCCATGGCCATGTTTTCTAAAAATGATTTCATAAAATGTTTACCATTCTTCCATGGATGTTTAAAGTCATTTTTACCCTTTATTTACTTTTTACCACATTGTATTAATGGAATGTTTCCTTTGGTTACCATATAAGGTACTTATTGACTTTTCCGACAAAAGTACGCGGAGAATGTTATTTTTAACTTATACGGCATGAACGGATTTTTACGGTTTCATAACACCTCATTTTCAAGATGCTTCCTCTAAAAGATTGCATGATTATTTTCAACAAAACCCTTATCATTTAAAATTGCATGTAATTTTGTGAAAAGAAAATGATTTTAAAGAAGAAAGGATATTTTCCTCAATAATTCATTTCAAGTGTTTTGTCAAAACTATTTTCCATCTAAGATGACATCATTTCATATGTGTATGTTTCAAGTAAAATTACTCTATGATTTAAATGGTTTCAATTTTCTTATGATGAAATGATATCAATTGATTAGGGATTATGTTATGATGTCATGATGTTTAAGAATCCCATTTTATTTCTTGGGTTATGCTATGATGTATGATTTATGATTTTGTGGCACATTAAAGAAGGATTTCATTATGAGATGGGTGGGACCTATATCTCTCTCCAATGCATTGGGTAAAGATTTATATCGCATGAGATAGACATGGCTGGAACGGCAAGTTAAACTGGTTCAGTAATACAGGACTGGAATGAGGAGTGAACTCGATTTAGATAAGGGACCTTGTCCACTAAGATGGTCTTGGCAGCAATTCCATGACTACTATGAAAATCATATCATGTGGTTAATGGTTTCCTCAATTACAGGTTTTAGTCCCATGATATTTTTTCATTCTTAATGTTTCTTTATGATCTATGCCTTACGTACTTCCATGTTTTATGTCATTGCTCAAGCTTTTGATGTTTAAACATTATGTTCATGTTTTTAAGTTTAAATGTATATGGTATGTTTTATTTCATCCATGCTTACCCTTTCTGAGCATTTGAGCTCACCCTTTTTATTTTTTCTTTTCCCCAGGATATAATGAAAGGTTTTAGGTAAGAAAAAAAAGGGGAAGATCTTTATGGGAGATGTTGAAGATCGTTCACCACTATTAGAAGATTACGTTCCATTTTCCAAAGACACTAAACTATTACAATCCTTGTGTTTCTGTTATTGTTATATATTAAGTATTCTGCTAAAGTAATGTAATATCCATATACGTCAAGCATTGAGTCCCTACAGTTGGTATTAGAGGAAATGTTTAGTCAACCTTTTGAAACTAGGATGCAAAAACGTTAGTGAGATCCCTATAGATATTTATAAGGTATGTCTAGGGATGTCCCTAAGGATAAGTATACGTATAGGATATAGTTCTAGAACTATGGTAACAATATTAGATTAAACCAAAGATGTTAGATATTGAAGTTACTCCCCCTTTATTATGATTTTATCCTCTCACAATATTCTTTTTGGGTTTTAGAAAATGGATGGAAAGAAGATGATTCACAATAATTGAGGATATGATGGACAATGGAATGATATTCTTCATGAGAAACCAAATGAAATGGGATTTTGAAGTCCAAACATCATTATTATTCCGAATCATAAATCTCATAATATGATCAATAATGTAAAATTTGGTAAGTTTCCTAACTCAGCTATTAAGAGAAAGATGGAGTTTCATGATGATCATATAGGAAGGAAAGTACAATTTCCCCTATGTAAATCATGTGGGAAGAGGCATCAAGGAGAATGTTTCAAAGGAACTGGAAGATGCTTTGGGTGTGGAAAAGAAGAACACAAATCCAGTAAGTGCAAAGGAAAAGGTTCAGTTAACACCAGGGATGAGGATAATGGTATTTCTACGACATCAACAATGGTTAATGTTGGGCGGAGAAAAGAAGGAATGATGGAAAGAGGGGGGGGGTGAATTTCCTTTTAAAAATTAATTAACAATTTAAAATCAAAGTTAAAAGTGTCGCGGAAATAAAAGAGGCAAGACACAAAATTGATAACGGAGTTCGGCTTAAACCCAAGCCTACGTCTCCGCTCCCAACTCAACCGTTGAGAGATTTACTACCGCTTTCTTTTTAATGGTTTTAGCAAGAAACCCAGTAGACTTTAAGGTTAATCTAGAACCTATTACAGCTTGCTTTTATATGGTTATGCAAGAACCCACTTGCTTTCAATGGTTGAGCAAGAACCCACTAGCCTTCTTACAGGTGAAGGCTAGCTCACCTATGTCTCAAGGCTTTTAAAGGAAAGGCTTGACCAACCTCTTCACACCTTGAAGGTGATGTGAAAACCCAAAAGAATTGAGGTTGAGAGAAATGGGAGTTTGTAGGCACAAACTCAATTTAAAGCTCAAAATGATAAAACAAGAAAAACCGTAATGGAGGAAGCCTTGGGTGCCAAAGGATTGATTGGAGTTGATGAAGGGCGCTCCCAAGCTTCTTTGGTGGTGCTCCTTGGATGTGTAAGTGAGTTGGAGCTATTGGTGTTCCTTGAAGGAATTCGCCGGAGGTTCGCCAAATGATGTAAAATGTGTCCCGTGGGATTCCGTGGCTTGGTAATAGTTCTGGTATTGTTCTGGGGCTTCCTAGTCCTTTATTTATAGAGGGGGAACCCTCATATGGCCTTTGGAGGACTTCGGAGCCGTTGGAAAAGGCTTCGGAGCCATTGGGAGGCAAGTGGACAAGCCTGGTCAAAGGCCCACCGGCTAGTTTGACTAGCTCCACCGGCTGACCGGTGTAGAGCCACCGGTTGGCCGGTGCTTGCAAAATGGAGGAGGGCTTCTGTCCAGGAGCCACCGGCTGGCCGGTGAGGAGGCCACCGGTTGGCCGGTGCTGAGGCAGTGGCTGACACTGTTCTGGCTGGGTGCCACCGGCTGGCCGGTGCTGAGGCCACCGGTTGGCCGGTGGACTGAATTGTAGTCCACTTTTGCTTCTTGCTTTCTTGGCCCAATTCCTTGGCCACCTGAAATCATGCCTATCATCCAAAAACACTTAAAACAAGATTAGATAAAAAGGAAAGTGATTGTGATCATGAAAATTAAACCACGAGGGGTACGAGAGGTACAACAATCTCCCCCTATTTTGATGATCACAATCACCGAAACAAGCAATGTAAATGACTGAAATTAGAGGTATGATTTAAAGGATGAAGCAAAGTAAAGTAAAGCATGAGAGAAAGATTTCTCCCCCAATCAACCAAGAATTTCTCCCCCTTTGTGATTATCAAAATAGCACGGGGCATAAAACTTGATTGAGGGAAACGTTGAAAAACGAGATAGAGATTTGAAATCAATTGAAATTTTTGAAATTTGAATTGAAAGTTTTGAAAGTAAATTTTGAAAGTTTTGAAATTGAAATCAAAAAGACTTAAACGATCCTAACTCCCCCTAAATAAAAACAACAAATCACCGGGGAGAGGATTTTCAAACCGAGACAAATTTTGGTCCGGTGAGACTCGCTAAAAGGGATTTTTCAATCCAAACTTGTCTAGTGGCAGGTCTTCTCCTGTAAAATTCATCGTTAAGGAAAATGGTTTTAGGCCTACCATACCGAGCATTTTTGCAATCGCACTCATAAATCATGTGCCCGGGTTTTTTGCAATAATTGCAAAATTTATATTGGGAGCTCCCCCTTACAAAAATAGTTGGAGCATGGGAAGAGGAAGCTTTCTTGGAATATCCAAGCCCTTCGGTGGTTCTAGATATGCGTTGGGAACCAAGGAGTTTGGTCAAATTTTTTTCACCTTGGGTGAACATAGCTAAGGATTCCCTTAAATCTTTGATAGTTGATTCCATGGAATCAACATCGGGAAAATTTTGGATTTTGAGGGTCAACTCTTCCTTCTCTTTGAGAAGTTTTTCCTTTTCGGAAGACAGTTTTTTGAAATTCTTTTTTAATGCAACAAATTTGGAAGAATGTTCGTGAAAACCTTCCTCCAATTGATCTCTAGAATGTTGGATATCCTCATAAGACATGTGATTGAAAGAATTTGAAGAACTAGAGGATGAGGAGTCAGAAGATGTTACCTCATGGAATTCCATTAGGCATTTTTTACCGTTGTCACTTGAGGAGGAGGAGGAGTCGGATGTGGAGCTATCACTCCAAGTGGCATTGAAAGCCTTCTTCTTTTCCTTTTGCTTGGCCTTTTTCTTGTTGGGTGGAAAATCGGGCTTGTAATGGCCTTTCTTGCCACACCCGTAGCATGTTACCTCGGGCTCTAATTTTTCGTCGTGTTTTTCCTTTCGAGCCTTGCGGGATTTCTTCTTTTTGTGCTTCTTCATGAACTTGTGCATTTTGTGGGCAAGGTTCTCCATTTCGGAATCGCCGCTTGAAGAGGAAGATGATGAGGAGGAGGATCTTTCTTCTTGTTGAACTTTGAAGGCGACGTTCTTTGGAACTTTGATCGGTTTTCCTTCCTTTTCAGCTTGCCTCCTCATGGTGATCTCATAGGTCATGAGGGATCCGATGAGCTCTTCGACCGGCATGTTCTTGATGTCTTTTTCTTCTTGGATTGTCGTTACCTTTGGAGCCCATGAGCTTGGTAAGATCCAAAGGATCTTCTTGACCATCGTTTCTGCAGACACATCATCACCAAGAGACTTTCTACCATTGAAAACGTCAGTAAAGTGAGTAAACATTTCAGTAATATTTTCATGTGGGTGTATAGTAAAAGATTCAAAATCTTGATGGTACATGTCCAATCGAGTATCCTTGACTTTTTTGGTCCCCTCATGGGTAACCTCCAAAAGATTCCAGATTTCATGTGATGAGGTGCATGTGGAAACTCGATTGAACTGATTACGATCAAGGCCACAATGAAGAGCGTTCATGGCTTTGCCATCAAGCTCGAAATTTTTAATATCGGCTTGGGTCAATTTGGATTCATCGGGAGAAGAGAGAGAATAACCATGCATGACAATTTTATAAATAGGATAACCTATGCTTCTAAGAAAAGTAGTCATGCGGATTTTCCAATAATTATATTCGGTTCCATCAAAAAATGGAGCACGACCCAAGGAATATCCTTCGGGGGAGAAAGAAGTTGAAGCCATCACAAAGGATCTTGAATTCGAAACCGGTGAAGGTATTACTCAAATTTTGCCTTTGATACCAATTGTTGGGCGGAGAAAAGAAGGAATGATGGCAAGAGGGGGGGGGGGTGAATTGCCTTTTAAAAATTAATTAACAATTTAATATCAAAGTTAAAAGTGCAGCGGAAATAAAAGAGGCAAGACACAAAATTGATAACGGAGTTCGGCTTAAACCCAAGCCTACGTCTCCGCTCCCAACTCAACTGTTGAGAGATTTACTACCGCTTGCTTTTTAATGGTTTTAGCTAGAAACCCACTAGACTTTAAGGTTAGTCTAGAACCTATTACAGCTTGCTTTTATATGGTTACGCAAGAACCCACTTGCTTTCAATGGTTGAGCAAGAACCCACTAGCCTTCTTACAGGTGAAGGCTAGCTCACCTATGTCTCAATCCTTTTAAAGGAAAGGCTTGACCAACCTCTTCACACCTTGAAGGTGATGTGAAAACCCAAAAGAATTGAGGTTGAGAGAAATAGGAGTTTGTAGGCACAAACTCAATTTAAAGCTCAAAATGATAAAACAAGAAAAACCGTAATAGAGGAAGCCTTGGGCGCCAAAGGATTGATTGGAGTTGATGAAGGGCGCTCCCAAGCTTCTTTGGTGGTGCTCCTTGGATGTGGAAGTGAGTTGGAGCTATTGGTGTTCCTTGAAGGAATTCGCCGGAGGTTCGCCAAATGATGTAAAATGTGTCCCGTGGGCTTCCGTGGCTTGGTAATAGTTCCGGTATTGTTCAGGGGCTTCCTAGTCCTTTATTTATAGAGGGGGAACCCTCATATGGCCTTTGGAGGTCTTCGGAGCCGTTGGAAAAGGATTCGGAGCCGTTGGGAGGCAAGTGGACAAGCCTGGTCAAAGGCCCAACGGCTTGTTTGACTGGCTCCACCGGCTGACCGGTGCAGAGCCACCGGTTGGCCGGTGCTTGCAAAATGGAGGAGGGCTTCTGTCCAGGCGCCACCGGCTGGCCGGTGGGGAGGCCACCGGTTGGCCGGTGCTGAGGCAGTGGCTGACACTGTTCTGGCTGGGTGCCACCGGCTGGCCGGTGCTGAGGCCACCGGTTGGCCGGTGGACTGAATTGTAGTCCACTTTAGCTTCTTGCTTTCTTGGACCAATTCTTTGGCCACCTGAAATCATGCCTATCATCCAAAAACACTTAAAACAAGATTAGATAAAAAGGAAAGTGATTGTGATCATGAAAATTAAACCACGAGGGGTACGAGAGGTACAACAGTTAAATGTTTTAAATGTGGAATGTATGGGCATTATGCAATCCAATTCCCTAAGGGAAAGTCTCATGAAGAGAATCAGTATGGTCTTATGGGTAGTATTTATGATGATGATGAAGAAGAGACTACAAATGATATGTGAGATGAAAGAATTGTTGAAGCTCGGTTAATGGATTAAGAATGTCGTAGAATGATTACATGTTTATCATGTGTAATGTTGTATAAGTAATCTCATGGTACTATGGAATAAAGAGATATCTAAGGATTGTTACACTTTTGTCTTTCCTTGAGTTTTGAAAGTGTATGATTAATGGTACAAGTATCCATGAAAGGATATTCAGATATTTTTGGAATGTAGATGAAATGCACATAATGAAGGGATAAGGAGAAAATTAAATGTTTGATAGTATTCATGCGCTCATAACTGATATAAGGAAATAGTTATATCATGGTTTGAGTATATAGAATATTGGGTATTTGGTATGTGGAATGAGTTAACTTTTGGCAGCAGTCATGTTTTTACTAAGATTCAATGGGTATTCATTTTTCAAGAGAATACATGATTAAGGCCTTAGAATATTTGGAATGTGACCAACAAGACATATCTTATGATATATGGGAATCAACGATGGTATTAACATGCTTGTTATATAAAATCTCTGCTAATCATTTTCACTCTATTATGAGAGTGGACTGCAATATTATGGATAAGCCTAAATATTGGAATGGATTATGTTGGACATTAGTTAGTATTGTTTAAGGATATAAGTTTTTTTGATATTATTGAAGGGATGTTATAGTAATGTAGTTTTAGAAAAAAAGGACAACTTGCAGGACGGGTGAGAGCCCATCGCGTCGGACAAGGCTGTGGGAATTGAACCCACAACCGAAGTGCGACTAGCCTTTATCGCCTACCACTGGCCTACAGGATGTCCCTGTCGAGTAGAAACTAGTTTTATTTTATTATGCTGTATGATATATGAACTATAAGTTCATTTTTGGAACCATATATGATTAATCTAACCATAAGATGGACTTATAACTTTTTCTAACCTTTTGTATGAAACAGATGGAATGACCTATCATTCTATGACATGATCTGCTAACACATCACGAATAAAAAATTCAACTTCATTTCTTTAAGGAATGAAGGGGAAATTGTTCAATTCATGAACAATAGTGAAATTGTACCAAAATCATGTAAGTATTTCTTTTAATTCAGCAAATTTAGGGAAGTGATCTTGAAAACCAAAAATGTTGTCCTTGTGCCCTTATATCTGATGAATCAGATGGTACCTTAGATCATAGAAAATCTATGGCTTTGTGATTGTTGACTATTTCATAGCCATGTTCTCTACCACTCTCCATCAGAACATGATTGTTAGATTTTTCATCCATATCCATATTTTCACCTATGTTCTCCTACGTGGAAACCCAGTGATGAGTTAATTTGGGTAACCGTTACATTTCATACATTAGTTTTTAAAAGCCATGTTTGGGTATTCCTTTTTACGATGTGGGTTTCTATTAAACAAACTTTCGAGTAGTAAACCATTTATAACCCCAATGAATTTCGAGGGTGAAATTCATTTTAAGGGGGGTAGAATGTAACACCCCGAGATTTTATGAAAAATATTCTTTTAATTTCATTAATTTCTTGTGTTGTATGCTACACCAAGATTACCTTGCGCTATACGCAACACTGTATTAGCTTGCAGTATACGCAACACTATTCTTGGATCGTGTTACACACAATTTTGATAATAGTTATTTTACAAAACATTGAGTATAAATATATATATATTCAATGTATAAATGAAATATGGTTGGATTATGTTATATGAAACAATGAAGTATTCCTGCACAACACGCAACCCTGACTTGGCTTTCTTTACATGCAAGCGCGACCTTCCGTGATAGCGTGTGCTGTACGCAATATCGAGTTTCGCTAAACAATGATATGCTATTAAAATATTATTAAAACTAGCCGTCATGAATAGTGATAACCACTTTTTGAAATTTTGTAAATTTTATTTTTCAAAATGGACATCATTTTTGGATTCGGAATATCGAAATTAGCTTAGGGTGAAATTTTGGTACTTTTCGAATAACTTTCATTTTCTGATGAATACAGAAAATTACTAAATTTTAATTAAAAACAACCTTTTTTATCGAAATAATTAATAGTGATAAATTATTAATTTGAGTGGTTTTAATGTATATTTAGAATATATTTTTACAATTTAATACAATGTTGGTCATTGGATGTAATTTCACATTTAAACCAGACATAAACAAATGTCAATCTTTTAGGAGTTATTATCTCTTAAGAACACGCTATTTGTTTTGATGATGGGAATTAATTTTTAAATTAAGTAATTCAACTGATATGTTTTGAATTTGGTAAAATAGATATCATTTTTCAGTTCATAATATCAAATATATCTTAGGCCTAATTTTTGGTATTTTTCTGGAATCTTTCATTTTTTGATGAATAGTGAAACCACTAAGTGGTAGTTAAAAAAATTGAATTTTTCATAAAACATAATTTTACCGCTTCTATGAGTGGAATTTCAAAAATCCGAGAGACACGGTTGATGTCAGTAAGTAAAATTTGGTTCAATGAGATGAAAATAATTTTTGGTGAATAGTATGTTTTTACTTTTTTTTACCATGGTTAATAGTAAACCGGGTAATTAAGGGTAAAAATGATATTATTATTACCCTAACACATGTACTAATTATATTGGATAAGTTTAATTCTACCAAAAACAACCTTAGGAATTAAATATGACCATTTAGGCCCACTTGGATTAGATTAGGACATTTATTAGCAATTTATTTAAAGAAGGGTTAAAATAGTTAAAATCAAAGTTTAATACGTATATCATTTTTAATATAGGGTTATACATAAGATAAATTCTACTATAAATTTTCATTATAAAGATAAAAATATTTCCTACATAATGGTATTTTATTTGTAATTTTTAGACATTAATAATTTAATTTATGTATGACACAAAGATGATGCAGTAATTATCTTATTAATGAAATATTGACATAATTGATGTTATAAATACCAAAATAAATGTGATTCGATACTTTTTATGAATTCCACTAATTTTATAGGTTAATATGACATGTTAATATTGATATAGTTGACTTTTTTTCGAACTAATCTGTCTGTTATGATTTTCAAAAAAAAAATACTAAATAGTGTCAAAATTGACATAAAATAGTTTTTAAAACAAATATTATAATATTAATTGTTATTTTATTCCTATTAATATAATGTTCGGCCAAATGACTTAGATAAGGTTATATTTATTAATAATAAACAACTTGGGGTTCGTTTGGATTCTCATAGTTAGTTTATTAACCTTATAGTGTAAGAACACAAAAACACACGGTAAAAGTAAAATTAACTATCTTAATGTTAAATCTAAATGATAAGGTTAAAATACGAACCTAAACTTCTCTAAATTATATTTTATGTGAGTATTTCGACCCATACCCACCTTAGCTTAGAAATAAATCAATTTGGAGCTATTTAAAACCAAATTCGGCTTTATAATAAAATAATATTTTTAGTTATTCCAAAGGTGCCCCTCTCCTCCCTTATAAAAGGGAACCTCCTCCCCCTCTTCCTCACACCACATTGAGCATTCAGGATCGGCCAAACCCTGCAAAATTATCTTCTCCACTTCCCTATAAACATCCTAGTGGTCCTGGTCTTCTTCAAATTCCAACATCAGTGCCCTAAAAGGAAGTCTCAAAGAGGCCATTCAAAGAAGAGGTAATATCTGTTACCGATTCTTTAAACTTTATTTCTTCTTCCACTTATTCTTCATTAGTTGTTTCCTTGTGAAGTAATAACATCAGTATCACTCATATACTTATATTTTATTATAAGTATGAAACAATCCTATTTCACCATCTATCCATCCTACAGAAAACGAAATCACCGCGCGTGCATACGTACGGAATACCGTCTCCACTCCGTGGTGTAATCTGTTTTTCCAACACCACCTTAATTGGATTGGTATAATGGTGTAAATAATAACTATACATAGTTATTATAACATCATACTGATTCTGATATATTTTATCATCCACTCCGATTCAATTCAATGATTATGGAAATGATATCATCGGTCGTGCGTGTGTACGGACTACCGTCTCCACGACGCGATGAGATTCATTCTCTATGTTAACCATACATGAATGATCATAAAGTTTATTTAATGAATAATAATGAAATATATGAAATAATAATGCTACTGGATTTATGTACATATATATATGTATGTCGTCTATTTAGTTTCATTCAATTAAATAAGGAAACAAAAACAGCGTTCATGCGTACGTACGGCCTACCGTCTCCATGAACGGTGTATTTCATTCCTTTCATCGACCTATAATATATATATGTATATGATGAATATACATAAATCATGTTTTACATTCTGAAATTATGTAAATCAGGATATAACTAATAATATCAAGAACGACAAGTCGAAACACATACATGAAATGATTTTACCCAAAACGCTGCTTTAACATGGAATTTACAAAAGAACGGGTAATATAAAGTCATAAGTGAAACATATATGATATCATAACAGTGAATATGATTCTGTAATAAGTCAATGACATTATTTAAATCATTATACAGGATGTTTAGATGCGTATGAAGCATATCGGACCTAAGGTAAGGGATAAATTTTCAATCTAATTTTTATCCGAGATTTCTTATACGTAAGTATTTACTGGGGTTAGGTTTATCATCCATGACCATGTTTTCTTAAAATGCTTTCATAAAATGTTTACCGTTCTTCCAGGGATTTTTAAAGTCATTTTTACCCTTTATTGACTTTTTGCCACATCGTATGAATGGAATCATTCCTTTGGTTACCATATAAGGTACTTTTGACTTTTCTGACAAAAGTACGAGGAGAATGTTAATTTTAACTTATACGGCGTGAACAGATTTTTACGGTTTCATAACACCTCATTTTCAAGAATCTTCCTCTACAAGATTGCATGATTATTTTCAAAAAAACCCCTATCTTTTAAAATTTCATGGAATTTTGTGAAATGAAAATGATTTAAAAGAAGAAAGTATATTTTTCTCAAGAATTCATTTCAAGTGTTTTGTCAAAAATATTTTCCATCTAAGATGACATTATTTCATATGTGTATGTTTCAAGTAAAATGTCTCTATGATTTAAATTGTTTCAATTTTCTTATGATGAAATGATATCAATTGATTATGGATTATGTTATGATGGCATGATGTTTAAGAATCCCATTTTATTTTATGGGTTATGCTATGATGTATGATTTATGATTTTGTGGAACATGAAAGAATGATTTCATTATGAGATGGGTGGGACCTATATCTCCCTCTAATGCATTGGGTAAAGATTTATATCTCATGAGATAGACATGGCTGGAACGACAAGTTAAACTGGTTCAGTAATACAGGACTGGAACGAGGAGTGAACTCGATTCAGAAAAGGGACTTTGTCCACTAAGATGGTCTTGGCAGCAATGCCTTGGCTACTACGGAAATCATATCATGTGTTTAATGGTTTCCACAATTACATGTTTTATCCCCATGCTATTTTATAATTCCTAATGTTTCTTTATGATCTATGCCTTATGTACTTCCATGTTTTATGTCATTGCTCAAGGTTTTGATGTTTAAACATTATGTTCATGTTTTTATGTTCAAATGTATATGGTATGTTTTATTTTATCCATGCTTACCCTTACTAAGCATTTGAGCTCAGCCTTTTTATGTTTTCTTTTCCCCAGTATATAAGGAAAGGTTTTTGGTAAGAAAAATAGGGTATGATATTAATGTGAGATGTTGAAAATCTTTCACAATGATTAGAAGATTACGTTCCAAGTTTCCAAAGACACTAAACTATTACGATCCTTGTGTGTCTGTTATTGTTATGTATTAAGTATTCTGCTAAAGTAATGTAATATCCATGTACGTCAAGCTTTGGGTCTCTACATTCATGGGGTCCCAAAATTGACCAAAGATGCCTATGGTCGAACTTGTATCAACCAATAAGGCTAGCACACATTTTAGGTTAATTTAGTATTATTATAATATTATTTTTTAACCCTTATTTATCAGATTTACCCTTAACCATGGTAAATAAAATATTTACCGAAGTAATTATTCAAAATGTCTAAAAATAAAAGTTACCTATTTACACAATTTGAACATCCTGATTCCAAATATGGAATCCATTTTTTCAAATTCAAACCCCATAAGTGGCAGAAATTAATTTAAAATTAATTCCCGTTGTTAAAACAAAAAGCGTGTTTTTAAGAGATAATAACTATCAAAAGATTGACACTTGTTTATGTCTGGTTTATTTGTAAAATTATGTCCAATGATCCACATTATATTAAATTGTAAAAATATATTCTAAATATATTTTAAAACCACTCAAATTCACAATTTATCTCTATTAATTATTTTGATTTAAAAAGTTGTTTTTAATTAAAATTTAGTCAGTTTCACTATTCATCAAAATATTAAAGTCATCCGAAAAGTACCAAAATATCACCTTAGGCTAAATTCGGTATTCTGAATCCAAAAATGAAGTCCATTTTGAAATATAAAATATATATAATTTCAAAAGGTAGGTATTAATATTCATAATGGCTAGTTTGATTGGTTATGGTGTGTTAGAACTCGGTGTTGCGTAAAACACACGCTATCACATTATTCAAAGAGAAGCGTACCGTAGAAGCTTGGGATGTTACACCCGCTACTAGTCGACATCCTATAGTACACACGGTGGAGTCCTTGTTGTCACATAAAATTCCATTTTTGGTGATGTGAGTGAGATCCCAATCTAAGGATGTTACATATTCTATCATGGATAAACATTCACATAAAAATAAATTTATAATATTAAAATATCTTAATGAAACCCATATGTTTCCTTTACTTCACTTATAAAAGGGAACCACTTCTACTCCTTTATTTACTCCTCTTAAAATAATTATATCAACTAATAACTATTGAAATCCTTTCCCAAACATTATCCCCCTGACTTCTAGGATCTGGCATTATCAAAGAACCATGTCATAATCCTTAAGGATTTTTTTTCCAAATGTGGCTTTCTGAATAATATGTATAATTTTTATCATAGTTTTTCTATTTTATTTCCACTTATACAAATTTTAAATAATATATAACTTTGTAAATTTAATAATATAAGTATATTAAGTAAACTAAAATTCTTATTTTGTGGTGTAAAACTACTTATTCATCTCTTTTATAACCTATATAAGTCAAAAACATTTTCATTACATATGTACGTCCTATAGTCTCCACATAGTGGTGTAATTACATTTTCATACACAGTTTACACTGATGGTTATAAAGATATAAATAATGAATATATATGAAATATATGATTTAATTTTGATTCTATACATATAATATGTCATTTACATTCTTAACTTTTCACCCGTTGAAAAACGATTGTGTCGCTTGTGTGTACTTGTGGACTACAACATCCATGAAGAAATGTGGTTTATTATTAATGTATTCCATTCTAGGATGACAATAAATATGTATATAATAATTTATATGATATTTATATCAATATTTACATTATTTTTTGCTATTTTTTCAGTACAGAACCATGTGAATGATGTGGGAACCAAAACATCCAAACCAAAACATTGATGAAAAATAAAAAATTTTACACACAATTTTTTTAACAAATAATTAAAATTAAATGAGTGTTTAAATGTTATACATAGATCATATATAATATTATAATTATGTTTATTTTTATATTATATAATAATAATAAATATAAAATTATTGTATACTAGGTTATAATCACTTACAAATCAATTAAGGTGTGTCTTTATTTGACAACCTCAACCTCATTTGGGATTGTTCATGTCGAATTTTATGTTGAGGAGATTATATGTTATTTTTATCATAAAATACATATATTTTCTTCTTCTATAGTTATTTCTATAATTTAAAAGTTTTTCATTCATTTTTCTATATCAAAATACTCCGTAGTATAAAATTTTGTTTTATGGAGAAATTTACCTATTTTTCTATTTGATATGGATTTTTTTCATCTCTGTAGATACTTTGTTTAAAAAATTTAAAAAAAATTATTATTATGATCAAATGTTTGATAAAAATAATTTATCCACTTTTTACATTTTATTAAATTTTTGAAAAGGAATATTATTTTCATTTTTAAATTGAGGCTCTATTTATAGTTTATGTGAATAGAATAATCATTCTAATTCATTATTCATGAACAGATTTTTCCACCATTAGGACTATATTATTACTTATGGATTCATTTTAAATTTTCAACGGATCATTTAAATTAAAAAAAATTCCTAAAATTCTATATTTTATTAGATTTTGAGTAATTAATTTGAAATTTCAAATTTTATTTTCTACAACAAATGTTTTAGTGATATTTTATAAGTATTTTCAAATAACTTTACTTCAGTTGATAAATCAAAATTTTTACTAGGTGTATACTAAAATTATTCAATACAACATATTTATTAGGATAGATAATAATCGTATTGGTAAAATATTAACATTTTTTATTCTAGGTTTTCAATATAGATGTATATTTTGAATTTGAATTGAATTTTTATTCACCACAATCATTTTATGAATTAATTGGAGTTAGTATGTGATGAGAAGGACCATTGTATCCTATATATAAATCTATAGGTCTTATTATACATACTTCTTTATGTATTTTAAATATTTCTTACATATTTATATATGATTTCATAGCACCAGACCATGACAGCCAGACTCTGATGAATGGAATTGTGCTTTCTATCTTGGTAAATCTAGTTATTATTATGAATGTGACTATTTATGTTTTTATTCCATTCATGGATATATGAACCTTTTTATATCAGACTTATGTCACAATTGATTACAATTTTGCCTTCCATCTTATTCTTTTTATTCATTCTTATTTAATTCTATCATAGATTATATAGTCCGCATTCCCTTTTTGAGCATCTAATATCATTATTTTTTCTAATATATTTTGGATAGATTGGTTCATTGACTAATTTCAATGAAATAATATAAGAAATATTTTTGTTTTCACTATAAAGTTTAATTTTTATTTCATGCTTTCACATATAATGTTTGAGTCATGTTTGTGTCCACTCTTCCAATAGTACTAATCTATTTTGGCATTTGGGATGTTTTCCCTTGTATTTTATTCCAATATAATAAAATAACTATAATATTCTTTGTTAATATAGTCATGGTGTTTCAGTAACCCTATAATAAAATATTCAACACCACCAACATCTATTATTTAGTATTGTTCTTTTTTATTTTTCATAAAGTTAATCCAAATTAGAAGCCACATATTTTTAGTTTTAACCCCAACCATTTGGTATAATTTTGGGGGGGAAGATTTTCATTGACATTAACAACTCAAAATATAAATTATTGGTGGTTTATTTGCATTTTTACTATTTAAAATTTGTAATGTTTTTTCGGTTTTCCTGCAGTTCATGAATTTTTTTTAAATATATTGAATTTTTTAGAATTATGGGATTTATTTTTCTATGAGATTGAGACAAAATATTCCCAATAATAACAAAAAAATATTGTACAAAATTTAATGTATTTTTTTAATATATACTCATAATTAATTTTTATGTGGTGCTGATTCATTTCTCAATATCCTAGGAAGATGGAGGTTTTTTTTCTTTAAAATTATTAATTTTTACCTCAATATATATACACTTTAAACAAAGTGTTTTCTTTTTAATGAAAATGAAGCATAGATTATCCTCCAACTAAATATTCATCTTAAAAAACATGAACCTATAAAATTTCCCAAATACCATGTAGTGATATATCCATATCATTTATCCCCTTGTTCATAACATGAATTTGAGAACATTTTAAATTTATAGACAATTTATGAATCTGCCCTAATGAATAGAACACTTACTAAACAATATTCTTAAATCCATTTTTTCACATAAATATCTTTAATGTTATTCCATGGATTTAGAGAATATATCATTAAAAATATACAAAGTTACATATTTGACATTCACTAAAATTTTAATATTATTTAGAAACTCATGTTCTTTGATAATTCTTTTTTGTTATATATACATATATATCCTGAATTGAAATTTATTCAAGAAGAACCTTGAAAAACATGAATATGGAAGTCACAACATAATATAAAAAATTATTCAAATAATAGTTAACCTCAAGGAAGATTTATTTAATGTATTCAATGCTTCTTGTCTCACAATGTGAACTTATTTTAGTAGAGGAATAATAATCAATGTATTAATCTGAATTTTTAGAACTCTAATTTATATATAAAAGTGGTGAAATCTGTTCTTTGTTTTCAATCTACATATAATTAGTTGATAATTGAATTTTCCTATATATCATTATATTAGCCAAATAAAATAATTTTCCTAATAACTGGAATAGGTTTAGATTCCTTAATCTATAGTTCTTTTAAGTGGACTTCCAATCATCCTTCATTTCTGAGAAGTATAAGCATTCATGGGAATTTTAAAACATATCATAAGGAACCTTCTATAAAAACTATCAATTGTAATGGAACAATACAAACAATTTTGAGGGAACATAGTATATGATTCCAATTATGATTCTCCATTGATCAGGTAGACACACCTGAGAGGGGGTGAATCAAGTGTTGTCTAGACTATACCAAATTCTATGTATAATATTTAAAACATTTATCAAATGATTATTCATCATCCTCTGCTGCAAGTTACGACTTGTTTATCATATTTTTAAGAATTCATACACATATATGCATTATAGATAAGAAATATATGTCATGTGTATTTTAAAAAGGCCCATCCGTCATAGGAATATCACTCATTATCAGACATGGGAATTATAAGCCATGGATTATCCACTATTGTTTTTTTGCATCGAGACAATTATAGTGGTCCATGTATCATCCTAAAACCAGAAAAATAATATCACATAGGTGTGGATTCACATTATTACAAATTAGATCACTACATCATCCCACTAGAATTCATTACACTGGCCTCTCACCAGTTCCTATTCATATTTTCTTTAACCTATTGAATTGGATAAATAATACTTCACAAGGATGGCTTATCACCTAAAAAATAATCTCCTACATCATCTCATTGTGAATTATAATACCTATAATTATTCAATAAAATAACATGAAACATGTCCCCTATATCTCTAAAATGATCCCCATTTATTATTTATAAAACTAATTGATGGAATAATAAACACAGAAGTCAAGAATTTATCCTATTACATTTTTCATGGGTTATGTAAATACAATCATAACCTCTGAATCTTTCCAAAAAGTGTATATTGCAGCATACTATTCTAAAATTTCTCACTACCTATTCTTCTTTAGGATAATAAATAGATAATATTAACTATTTATTCTATATTCATCTTTATTTATTCATTTCCATAAACTATATCTATTTATTCATACATTTTTTTCACTCATCTATTATTCTTCTTAAAATTAGATTGGATACCCTGATTATGATTAGATTCATCATAGGTTTGGAATCTTTATTTATTCTTTCGTAATCATATTCTTCTATATTTTTCATTGTAAATCATCTCTTAAATACTAACTTGTTATTCTAATATACTATTTTTATTTGATTTCACATAGGTAACATGGATGTGATAATTAATATATTATTATTTTGGAATATATTCATAATATTTGGTGACACGTGATTCACATTTAATTTCTCCTCACTTTTTATTATATGTGTGTTCCTATGATCTTATTTTCATTTTTCAATGAAAATAATTCCCTCTTTGTATATTCAAAGAGCATCTATTTTTTGTTTTAATTCCATTCCTCAATTCTCATGCCTATTTTCATATACTATATTCTTCTATAAGAATTGAGTAATTTTATTCTTACTTATCTTCTTCTTAGAATACACATCCAATATTTCTAATGAAAATATATAATAAACATATATACAATGATCAATATACTTCTGGTGAGAGGAATTTCTGTTTTGTAAAATATAACATGACAATAGAAAAAAAAATACTCTACATAATAATATATTCATTATTAATTTATCCCTTATCTTATAACCTTATCAATCAATCATCTGATGTAAATAAAAACATTATTATTTTAAGGTAAATTCAAAATGACACAAACAACTCCTTTTATTATAAGGCCCCAGCCATAAACCTTACTTAATATTGAATTAAATGAATAATTCACACTGAGTATCATTTCACGGTTTAGAGTTTTAGAGAATTAGGACATAACTATTACATCTCAAAAGATTACAAAGTATAAACTTCTACTAATATTCCATAAAATAATAACTCTTAAAAGGAAACATGTCTAGTTCCATGTTTTAGATAGCATGAGTTTCCCTTGATCCCATCCTTGACCCTATTCCACATTATGTCATGTGAAAAAAATTTCAAAAAAACTTGGGGTGAGTATAAAAAGCTCAGTAATGGATAAACAATGAATGAAAACTGTTAGTTTTTCAAAACAACAAGTAAACCATGTATACTTTATCAAAGTAATACTTTTCACCTTTATGAAGTAGTAGAAACTCTTCATTGAAAAAAAGATCATTACATAACGTTTTGTAACCAAAAGATTACCATAAAACCCATATAAATATCACATAACATATAAAGGTAACTTGGGACATAAACATACTTAAATGGAATAAACATACGGTCAACTTCCACACATATAACTTAATGGAATAGTCATACGGCCGAATTCCATACCCAATGCATTGGAGGTTATAATGTAACCACCCGTCCTGGTATTCACGGCACCAACCGTCATATGGTTTATCATGTAACCACCCTCAAATGTCCAAGTACCATTATAAAATCATAATACATAAAAAAAATTTAATGTAAAGAAAACATTTACACACTTTGATCACAGTATATCACATAAATATATTGACATAAAAAATCCATTATAAAAACCATTTTCAATACCAATATACATAAAAGAGTATATGGTATTTATTTCATTTTAAAAACATTACGGCTTGTTGAGGAAGACAAGGACCAAATAATACTCACGGTGGAGGAAAAGGTCGTTGTCACCGCATACATTAAAAGAAACATTCCTTTGTGTCGTTTAGTAAAACGCTTCGTAGAAAAAGATTCCTTTTGTATAAAATTAAAAGTCAAAGGGTTTTATACATCGTATAAAATAAAGTTGCGTATAAAATGAAATATGCCTCAATGAAAGGAGATTGAGATGAAGTCCCTTACCTCGGGTCCGACTTGACTCGATCGTTCTTTAACGTCCTGAATAATAAACTTGAGTTAATTTATACTTGATTAAGAAACTTCTTCAAATTCATTATTACTTTTACATCACTTATTACCATGTTATAAATATTATGTAATCATTTAAGTTAATAATACTTGTTTTGTCGATATTTGGTTCTTAAGTCGAAAGTGGACTTCTTACAATTACATGTTGTTCTTGTGGTCAAAGCTTCATTATATCCAGAATGATATTCATGATTGGGATATAATATATATAATATATATCCATCATATAAATGTATTTATAATATTACATAATCATTCAGAGGTAAGAAATGAAATGCATTGTTCATGGAGACGGTAAGCCGTACGTACACATGAACGCTACTTTAATTTCTATGTCATATTAATGGAATTAAAACTAAATGAGAGGTATGTATATTTTAATTACAGAATAATATTAATAATTTATATGTAACATACATCATTTATAATAACTTTAAATCCATCCATTATACGTCCCACATATGGCATTAACGAATCAAATCACTTTGAGGGGGCTGTAGTCCGCACTTCCTAAAATGAAGATATCGCGTATACCCATAATGGAAGACATAAAGGTGTGACATAAATTAAAAATACAGAAGCTTAAGTAAAACATAAACATATTATATATCATATATAAATACAGTGACATCTTAATATCCACCTTTGAAGGTGTTGGAAGAAGATTGAACAATCATCATTTCGTGAGGCAGAAATTCTCCATCCACATAAATAGTATGTTCTTTAACCATTAGATGTAGGTGTGTGTAAGTGTAGATCGACTTATTATTATAACAAAATCCTATTATATTTAAGATACTAGAGTTATTACAAAATAAATTAATAAAAATAGTTTAGGGGGTTGGAGAAGAAAAATAAAACAAAAGAACACAATAGAAAACACTACCTTTAAGACGGGTAACTCTCTTTGATTTGAGCTCAAAGGATTCCTTGGGAATACTTCTGCCATAATAGAGGCTTCTAGGAGTAATATAGGAATTTTGAGAGACAAAATGAGCAGGGTTTGGCCGAGCCAAAGGCTTGAGAGGTGTGGGTAAGGAGGTAGAGGTGGGGGCCTTTTATAAGAGGAGAGGAGGGGCACTCTTGGAAAAGTATAAGATGTTACATTATTTTCAAATGATTTTCGGATAAAAAGGGTCCCACAATTATATATTTCGAGTGTAAGGTGATAATAGTTCTAAATCCACCAATCCAATAGGTTTTTGACATGTGTAGGTCTTATAATTTACACTATCATTTCATTTTATTTAAATCGTTAAATAATGAGGTAATTGTTGCATCATTATGGTGTCAAAAATAATTTAACTTATTTAATATCTAAAAATTAAAAAAAAAATAACATGATGTAGTAAATCGTTTTAGCTTTCTAATGAATATTTATAGTAAAAAATATGACTTGTATAACCCCATTTAAGAATAGTTTTAGTAAAACAACTCATGTTTGTGACATTTTTATTTTGACATTAAATAAAAAGTTTTTAATGTCATTTTCCTACCAAAGTGGCTCCATGGGGTCCCCAAGTTTACCCATGGATTGTCTTGGTCGGTCAAGATACATCCAATAAGGGTAGGACATGTGTCAAGTTCATTTATTATTTTTAAAACATTATTTTTACCTTAAATTACACAAATTACCTTTAATCGGGATAAATAAACTTAAAAGTTACTATTCACCAAAAAAAAATTTTAATCCCATTGAACCACATTTTACATCTTAATGAAATCCATTTATGTCGGTTTTTTGAAATTCAAAACACAAAGGTGGTAAAATTTCATTTAAACGAAAAATCAGTTTTTAAGTACCACTTAGTGGTTTCACTATTCATCAAAAATTGAAGTTTTTCAGAAAAATACGAAAACTTATCCCTAAGGTATATTTTGTATTCTGAATTCAAAAATGATGTCTATTTTAAAAAATTCAAAAAATATAAATTTAATTAACTAAATTAATAATTAATTCCCGCTGTCAGAGAAAATATTGTGTTTTTATGAAACAATAGGTATCAAAAGATTGGCAGTACTTTAAGTCCAATTTCAAAGTGAAATTACTTCCAACGACCACTATTGGATTAAATTGTAAAAATATATTCTAATTTAACATTAAAAAAAATTCAAAGGATAATCTAATCATATAAATAAATTATATTAAAAACACGTTTTGAATTAAAAATCAACATTTTTCACTATTCATTAAAAAATGAACTTTATCAGAAAAATACCCAAAATTTACACAAAGTAAATTTCATTGTCCCGATTATAAAGAATAATATTATTTGGTCCAATAGAATGTATAAGAGTGACCAAAACTATATTTATAGACGGGTCTCCATCAAAAGACGATAAGTCGACCTTTTCTGAATGTTAGAGTATATATGCCTAAAATTGAATTCTTTTCGTATTTTAAGCCTTTATATTTTATTTGATAAATTTAGAAACATTTAAAAAAATATATATAATCATATTTTAGTTATTTCTATTCATTCCTGCCAATATAACAGCTATGTGTTAACTACCATTTAAAATAATATTATTTTATTACTAGTGTGCAATGTAAGATTTCAAAGAAACTCTTTGTTGCGTATCAGGTACGCTATCGAATATTGCAACCCCTTTAAAGTAAAATTAATTTTTAATTTGTAAATGTTAATATATATGAAAATGTATTATTCTTTATTTTCCTGGGATGTTAAATCCATCCCCCCTTTTGGGAATTGCGTCCTCACAATTTTATTAACTTATCAAAATAAGTGGGGGGTATTTATCCCTCATAGCATTTTCAGATTCCCACGTTGCCTCTTCAACCATATGGTTTTTCCGAAAAACCTTTACCTGCTGAATTACCTTATTTCGCAACACTTGATCTCTTCGGTCAAGAATCTGGACTGGTTGTTCTTCATAAGAGATATTCTCTTCCAACTGAACTACCTCTGGGCTCAAAACATGAGATGGATCTGGAATATACTTTCTCAACATCAAAACATGAAAAACATTGTGTACCTGAGATAAACATAGAGGTAATTCCACTCTGTATGCAACTGATCCAACTCTCTCCAGAATTTCATATGGTCCAATAAACCTTGGACTCATCTTTCCTTTTTACCAAATCACATCACACTTTTCCACGGAGAATCCTTGAGAAAAACATGATCACCTACCTCGAAAGATAGATCCTTCCTCCGGTTATCTGAAAAACTTTTCTGTATGCTCTGAGCTGTTCTCATGTGTTTCTGAATCAACTGAACCTTTTCTTCCATCTCTTCTACCAATTATGGTCCCATCAGCTTCCTTTCACCCACTTCATCCCAAAAATATGGAGTTCGACACCGCTTCCCATATAATGCCTCAAATGGTGCCATCTGTATACTGGAATGAAAACTGTTATTATAAAAAAACTCAACCAAAGAAATATGTTCGTCCCAACTTCCCTGATAATCCACAAATAAAGCTCGTAGCATATCCTCCATGGCCTGAATTGTTCGTTCTGACTGCGCATCTGATTGTGGATGAAAAGCTGTACTAAAATTTAATTCAGTACCCTAGGACTTTTAAATGCCTTTCCAAATGTTAGAAGTAAACATGGGATCACGATAATATAAAATGGAGAGGGGAACTCCATGAAACCTTGCTATCTCATTAAGATACAATTGAGAAAGTTGATTTAGATAGAAAGAATCTCAAATATGAAGGAAATGAGCAGATTTAGTCAATCGATCAACAATAACCCAGATTGCATTATTACGTCGAGATGTCCTCGGTAATACCACAACAAAGTCCATGGATATATTCTCCCATTTCCACTCTGGTACTGGTAAAGGCTGCAGCATCCCTTTCGCTAAATTCCACTCTACTTTAACCTGCTAACAATTCAATCACTTCACAGCAAAATCAGCAATATCCCTTTTTATTCCATCCCACCAGTAATACTCTCGCAGCTCTCTGAACATCTTAGTACTGCCAGGATGAACTGAAAATGGAGAACTATGAGCCTCACATAACAACTCTCTCTTCAACTATGAATCAAAAGGAACACACAATCTCTTCCCAAATCTCAAAACACAATCATTATCAATGTTGAATTCGGGCAACTTACCCTTCTGAACTAGCTCTACCTTTTTCTGTAACTCACTGTCTTACTTCTGTGCTTGTTTAATTATGTCTAATAGAGAAGATTTCACTGATACCTGAAACAAAACAGAAGGCCATCTGCACTAACAACTTCTTTTCTAATGTTCATCAAATCAAAAAGCAAAGGATCTCATTCCAAATGTAGCATGGTTAATGAAGCATTAATTTTTCGACTCAAATCATCAGCCACTTTATTTTATTTTCCCGGATAGTAATGAATTGTACAATCATAACCCTTGATTAATTATAGCCATCTCCTCTGTCTCATGTTCAATTCTTTCTGAGTGAATATATACTTTAAACTTTTGTGATCAGTATATATTTCACACTTTACTCCATACAAATGATGCCTCCAAATTTTTAGAGCAAAAACAACTGAAGCTAATTCCAAATCAATTGTAGGGTAATTTACCTCATGAGTTTTCAATTGACATGAAGCATATGCAATTACCTGATCATTCTGTATAAGGACACAACCAAGTCCTTTCAATGAAGCATCACTGTAGATAACAAACTCACCATTCCTAGAAGGAAGTACCAAAACTGGAGCATTCACCAATCTTCTTTTCAATTTCTGAAAACAATCATCACATTTTTTTTCCAGATAAACTTAACACCCTTTCGAGTTAGCGTAGTCATTGGACTAGATAATCATGAAATTTTTTCAACAAACCTTCGGTAATAACCTTCCAAACCAAGGAAACTACGGATCTCGTTTACATTTGTGGGTCTTGGCCATTCTTCATAAACTTTTGTTTTAGCAGGATCAACAGTTATGCCATCTTTTGAAACAATGTTACCAAGGAAAGAAATTTGTTGTAACCAAAACTCACACTTTCTGAATTTTCCATATAGTTTATTTTCTTTTAAGGTTTGAAAGATAACGCTTAAATTAATTTCATACTCCTATTTACTTTTATAAAACACGAAAATATCATCAATGAAAAAACCACAAACTTATCCAAGAACTCATGGAAAATTCTATTCATAAGGTCCATGAATGCAGCAGGTGCATTGGTTAACCCAAAAGGCATAACTACAAATTCATAATGTCCATATCTAGTACGGAACACAATCTTCGGAACGTATTCTTCTTTAACCTTCAACTGATGGTACCCCGACCTCAAGTCAATCTTCGATAAATACTGAGCTCCCTGGAGCTGATCAAACAAATCATCGATATGAGGAAAAGAATACTTGTTCTTACTAATAATGTTATTTAAGGATATATAATCAATGCAAAGTCTCATTGAGGCATATTTCTTTTTAACAAACAAGACAGGAGCACCCCATGGTGATGTACTAGGTTGAATGAAACCTTTATCTAATAAATCCTACAATTGCTTCTTTAACACTAAAAGTTCAACTTGAGCCATTCGATAAGGGGGTTTTCAAATTGTCTTAGAATCATGAACTATGTCTATAGTAAATTCAACTTCCCGATCATGAATAATACTAGGAAACTTATCTAGAAAAACATCAAGATACTCATTTACCACTAGCACATCATTGATCTGAACAGTTCCTTTATTTTAAACAATATGTGCAAGGTAACATTCATTTCCATCTTTTACTAGTTTCTCAACTTCCTGATGTGTTATCAAAATCAAGGGTTAATTCTTGTAAACAAACTGAAAAAAATTCTGAAAAGAAACCATTTTAGCTCTGCAGTCAATCTTAGCATGATAAACAGAAAGCCACTCTGTGCCCAAAATAATATCAAACTCTACTAGATGAAAAATAATAAGGTTTGCTGGTAGATTCTTTCTGCACACAAGGATAGAAACATTCTTATAATTCCTTTTTGTCTCAACGTTCCCTTCGAGTGTTTTTACCATAAGTTTAGGATTCATATCTTGAGATGGAATTTCCAATTTACTAGAAAACTTCTCAGAAATGAAAGAATTTGTAGACCCTGAATCAAACAACACATTGGCGTAATCTGAACAATCAAACAGTGTACCTGATACAACTTTATTCGATGGCCCAACATCTGCTGAAGTAGTTTCAAAGTATTTCACCACCCCTTTCTACTTGTATTCAAGCTGCTTATCCCCAGTTGAGTTCTTCGTTAGACACTCATTTTCATAATGTTCCATTTCATTACACTTAAAACATCTTACCGCTGGCTTTTCATTTCCTGCTTGATCATCTTCCATACAGTTACGAGAAATATGACCAGACTTACCACACCGAAATCACTTACCAGACTAGGATAAACATTCTCCATGATGCATTTTACCACAGTTCTCACAGGATGGATATTTGGTTTTCTTACCTCCTTGATTCTTTGATGAATTCTTTCCCTTTGCCTGCCAACTAGAACTTTTATTCTGTTGTTTGTAAAAGAACACCTGATCATCAGCAAACTCCATTTCCACCTTCTCCGCACATCGAACATGTTTTTCATAACTTTTGAACTAACAGGAAGATAAAGCCCTTTGATACATTGGATTTAACCCAGAGTAAAAATGGTTTATTTTACTATCAAGATCTCGTATGAAGTTTAGAGCATTCCTTGCCAATCGAGTTAAATTTGCTTCATAAGAAACCACTGAGTCATCCTCCAGCCTGAATTCTAGGAAATGTTTTTCCATCCTAATAAGAACCACCTTTGGAAAATATTTCTAAAGAAACATACCTTTAAATTCGTCCCAGTGAATATCATCAATCTCATCACTATCCCTGATATTTTTCACCATCGACCACCACTGATCAGCTTCACCTTCAAAACGGTAAACTGCAAGACTAACCTTTTGATGTTCTAAACACCCCATCGCATCAAAAATATTCTCCAGTGCTTTAATCGACCCTTCAGCTTGCACGAGGTCAGATGATCCTCTGAATGTTGGGGGATGTTGCCTCATGAAATCTTCCACCACTGACATGTTCCTTTGCGGTTGATCTGGCTAATCTCGTGCATGGATACCACCACCATCTATAGCCTGAGTCAACTGTGTCATCACTGCAACAAACTGTTCAGTTCCGATTCCGACCATCCCAGTTTGCTGATTTGGAAGGCTGTCTTCCTCCTGATGTCGTCCCAACATAGCTGCTTTGTTTCCTCTGTGGAAAACCATTCTGAACACAGAAATATCTTAGGCAAAGCAACATCGTAATCTTTAAATGCTATATCATTTCAATCATACCAAAAATTAACTCATAATTTAACACTTTTCTAACTCCTAATGTTGTCTAAACCGTCCTTTGATACCAACTATAAGGCCCCAGCGTTAAACCTTACTTATTATTGAATTAAATGAATAATTCACATTGAGGATCTTTTCACAGTTTAGAGTTTTAGAGAATTAGGACATAACTATTACATCTCAAAATATTACAAAGTATAATCTCTTACTAAGTTTCCATAAAATAAAAACTCTTAAAAGGAAACATGTCTAGTTCCATGTTTTAGATAGCATGACTTTCTCATGATCCCATCCTTGACCCTATTCCAAATTATGTCCTATGAAAAACATTTCAAAAAAAACTTGGGGTGAGCATAAAAAGATCACTAAGGGATACACAATAAATGAAAACCGTTAGTTTTTCAAAACAACAAGTAAACCATGAATACTTTATCAATGTAATAATTTTCACCATTATGAAGTAGTAAAAACTCTTCATTGAATAAAAGATCATTACTTACCCTTTTGTAACAAAAATATTACCATAAAACCCATATAAAGATCACATAACATATAAAGGTATCTTGGGACAAAAACATACTTAGATGGAATAACCATTCGGTCGACATCCACACATATCACTTAATGGAATAGTCATACGGACGACTTCCATACCCAATGAATTGGAGGTTATAACGTAACCACCCGTCCTGGTATTCATGGCACCACCCGTCATATGGTTTATCACGTAACCACCCGTCAAATGTCCAAGTACCATTATAAAATCATTATACATAAAACAAATATAATGGAAAGAAAACATTTCCACACTTTGATCACAATATATTACATAAATATACTGACATAAAAAATCCATTACAAAAAAACTTTTCAATTCCAAAATACATAGAATAGTATATGGTATTCATTTCATTTTAAAAACATTACAGCTTGTTGAGGAATCCAAAGACCAAATAATACTCGCGGCGGTGGAAAAGGTCGTTGTGACTGCGTACGTTAAAAGAAACAATCTTTTTTTTTAGTTTAGTAAAACGCTTCATAGAAAATGATTACTTTTGTATAAAAGTAAAATTCAAAGGGGTTTATACATCATATAAAATAATGTTGTGTATAAAACGTAATATTCCTCAATGAATGGAGATTGAGACGAAGTCCCTTTCCTCGGGTCCGACTTGACTCGATCGTTCTTTAACGTCTTGAATAATAAACTTGAGTTAATTTCTACTTGCTTAAGGACATTCTTCAAGTTTTTTATTACTTTTATATCACTTATTACTATATTATAAACATTATGTAATCATTTAAGTTAATAATTTTTGTTTTGTAGATATTTGGTTCTTAAGTCGAAAGTGGACTTCTTACAATTTCATGTTATTCGTGTGGTCAAACCTTCATTATATCCATAATGATATTCATGATTGGGATATCATATATATCATATATATCCATCATATAAATGTATTTATAATATTACATAATCATTTATAGGTAATAAATGAAATTCACTATTCATGGAGACGGTAAGCCGTACGTACGCTTGAACGCTACGTTCATTTCTATGTCATATTAATGGAATTAAAACTAAATGAGAAATATGTATATTTTAATTACAGAATTATATTCATAATTTATATGTAACATAAATCATATATAATAACTTTAAATTTATCCTTTATCCGTCCCACATATGGCATTAACGAATCAAATCACATTGAGGGGGCGGTAGTCCGCACTTCCTAAAATGAAGATATCGCGTATACCAATAATGGAAGCCATAAAGGTGTGCCATAAATGAAAAATACAAAAGCTTAAGCAAGGAATAAACATATTATATTTCATATATATATATATGTTGAAATATTAATGGCCACCTTTGAAGGTGTTGGAAGAAGATTGAACAATCATCGTTTTGTGAGGCAGAAATTCGCCAACCACAGAAACAGTATATTCTTTAACTATTAGATGTAGGTGTGTGTAAGTGTAGCTCTAATTTTTCTTATAAAAACATCCTAGTATATTTATGATACTGGATTTGTTTCAAAATAAATTAATAAAAATATTTTAGGGTGTTGGAGATGCAAAATAAAACCAAAGAACACTGGAGAAAACACTACCTTTAAAACGGGTAACTCTTTTTGATTTGATCTCAAAGGCTTCCTTGGGAAGACTTTTGCCAAAATTGAGGCTTCTATGAGTAATAGAGATATGTGGAGAGACAAAATGAGCAGGGGTTGGCTGAGACAAAGGCTTGAGAGGTGTGGGTAAGGAGGTAGAGGTGGGGGCCTTTTATAAGAGGAGAGGAGGGGCACTCTTGGAAAAGTATAAAATGATACATTATTTTCTTATGAGTTTTGGGTAAAAAGTCTCCCAAAATTATATATTTCTAGGATAAGGTGATAATAGTTATAAATACACCCATACAATATGTTTTTGACATGTCTAGGTCATATATTTTACACTATCTTTTCATTGTGTTTAAATCTTTAAAAAATGAGGTAATCGCTACATCATCATGGTGTCATAAATAATTTAATTTATTTAATGTCTAAAAATTATAAAACAAATATCATGATGTATGAATTATTTTTATCTTTCTAATTAATATTTATAGTCAAAACTATGACTCTTATAACCCCATTTAAGAATTTTTTTAGTAAAACAACTCATGTTTGTGACATTGTTATTTTAACATTAAATATAATGTTTTTAATGTAATTTTCCTAACAAAGTGGCTCCATGGGGTCCCCAAGTTGACCCATGGATTTTCTTCGTCGGCCATGACACATCCAATAAGGGTATGATATGTGTCAAGTTCATTTCATATTATTAAAACATTATTTTTACCTTAAATTACACTAATTACCTCTAATCGCGATTAATAAACTTAAAAGTTACTATTCACCAAAAAAAATTTAATCCCATTGAACCACATATTACTTATTAATGATAAACATGTATGTAAGATATTTGAAATTCAAAACACAAAGGTGGTAAATTTTCATTTAAACAAAAAATCAGTTTTTTAAGTACCACTTAGTGGTTTCACTATTCATCAAAAATTGAAGTTTTTCATAAAAATACAAAAACTTCACCCTAAGCTATATTTGATATTCTGAATTCTAAAATTATGTCTATATTAAATAATTCAAAACATAGAAGTTTAATTAATTAATTTAATAATTAATTCCCGCTGTTAGAGTAAATAGCGTGTTTTTATGAAATAATAAGTATCAAAAGATTGACACTAGTTTAAGTCCAATTTCAAAGTGAAATTAATTACAACGACCACTATTAGATTAAATGGTAAAAATATATTTTAATTGAACTTTAAAACCAATTAAAAAGATAATATAATCATAGAAATAAATTATATTAAATAGAGGTTTTGAATTAAAATACAACATTTTTCACTATTCATTAAAAATGAACGTTATCGGAAATATACCAAAAATTTACACAAAGTAAATTTTGATGTCCCGATTCTAAATAAGAATTTAATTTGGTCCAATAGAATGTATAAGAGTGACCAAAACTATATTTATAGACGGTTCTCCATCAAAAGACGATAAGTCGACCTTTTGTGAATGTTAGAGTATATATGCCTAAAATTGAATTCTTTTCATATTTTAAGCCTTTATCTTTTATTGGATAAATGTTTAAACATTTAAAAAAGAATATATAATCATATTTTAGTTATTTATATTCATTCCCACCAATATAAAGGCTACGTGTTAACAACCATTTAAAATAATATTATTTTATTACTAGTGTGCAACGTAAGATATCAAAGATACTCTTTGTTGCGTATCGGGTACACTATCGAACATAGCAACCCCTTTAAAGTAAAATTAATTTTTAATTCGTAAATGTTAATAAATATGAAAAGGTAATATTCTTTATTTATCTGGGGTGTTACATTTATACCTTTCTTTTAATGAAAAGAATAAATTTTCTAATATTCTCATTTGAAAATCTGTAAATAGCTCAAACAATTATATACTCATACCCCTCGTCCTTTAATATTCCTCAGAACAGTTTTATATCCAAGATCATGGAAGAATATTATTGTTTCAATCAATTATAAATAAATCACTAATATAATGAATTACTTCTCAATTTATTCTTTAATTTAACAATTTAATTTTCATTTAAAAATTTCAATATTCCATTCACATTGATATTCCTTCCCATAAAATAAAAATAAAATATCATGATTTTTAGGATTGAATCAAATTAAGTTTTAGGTATTTTTGATGTTTAAACACTTGATGAATTTATTTGGTATCATCAAAAACCAATTATTTCTTATGATATTAAATTTGGACAACATAATTTCAATCCAGATGCTTTCTAAAAATTCATTAAGTTGGCCAGAAATACTATAGGGACTTCAAATTAAAATTAATTGAGTATATATTCTCTTAAAGGTTTGGATTCATCAAGATAAGGCATATTCATTGCCAAAGGATTGTGTTAGAGACAAAAATGATTACTTTCATTAGAAGATACAAACATGACTAATGTGTTATGCTCAACACTTCCAAAGGAATATGATCAATTTTAGAGATGTATGTTTAGGTGGAGAGGTTTTCATTGAGGATCAATGATTATTCTATGAGGTCTTATAAAGTATTGCAAGAATTATATAAGTATAGTGATAAAAGACTTATTTTTTTTTGGACCATAATCACTTCAACTTTCTCCAGGGATTATTCATATATTTCAAACTTATATACACGTTTTTATAGTATTAATTTTTGTAATCAATACAAATAAAATTAATATGGGTTTTCCAATTTAGTTTCACTTAATATATCAATTAAATCAGTATTTTTAACTCTAAAAATAAAAGTTTTTAAAAGATGTTTTCCCATCCGTACCATTATTTATTGTGGTATTATTGTAGATAGCACTTAAATACACATTAGAGAATCTATTTAACATGATATCTAGTTCAATAATTAAATTATTTATTAAGATACCCAAAAAAAATATTCTTTATATTCCAAATAATTTAATAGATATTCCTTTCCGTTGAAAATATATTAATTTTTCCTTTATAACTCTAATGAAAATTTACCCAATTTGTGTTCAACCATATTGCATGGGAACCCTATACATTATGTATTTAGTGCGTAATATAATCCACCACCCATGTCTCCAAAATCACATTGAAATCTTGAAATACAATGAAAAAAAATCAATACAATCATCACACAAACCACACATCCCCTGCAGTAAAAATAACCTCTTCTAGCTTCTACTAAAAAAAGACTGCAAAAATAATATTGGGGTTGGTGTCCTAGAAACTACTATTTTTTTATTATATTGAAATTTTATTAAAATTGGAGAATATTAATTAAATACCTTGTTAATTATTTTATAGTTTTATTACATGACGTTAATCTTCCTAATTTCCTGAAGTATATATCACGTTGAAAAGGGGAATAGTAGGTCCCCATTATGATGAGAACATTAAAATCACATCATTATATTATTAAAAATTATTTTATGGTTAGATTAAATTGTTTTAAGGTAAACATAGTATGTTTAACATCTTGTAAAAATACACTTAAAAAGAATACACTTCATCTCATGTAGTTATCGCATGATAATCTCTAAGATGAGAGATTATGAGAACTAACATGCATCTAGAAAGTCCACATGTTTATTTATTATTGGATATTATTATATAGGAGAATGATTAATGATTATTAGAATTTATTAATATTTTCAATAAATATTATCAATTGTTCACTTTTATGTTTTACCACAAACTATGATTATATATGATTGCGATAAAATTGGATACATTTGGTGTGTCACAAAATATATGTTATAAATAATTAAAGGATTTTTAAATTATATATTTATGAATGTTGATTTTGTTCCTTTTAATTAGAATGGAAACATAGAATTAAAGTCCATGTCCATGGTCTATTGAAGTGTTCATTCCAAATAGTGGAAGAAATATATATAAAGCATATATGATCATGATATGGGTGTGAATGTTACATGATATGATATCATTAAAAATGGATTATATTACACAGTGAGTGTGTGTATGAGGATGAAATCATTATGACATATTGTTTTTTTCTATGGGTTCCCTGAATCATTTCTAGAATGTAATGATGGACTTTATGAAATCTCATCTAACGCCACTGAGGAAGAGGCCTAGAGGGTATATCATAATGTTTATCCTTTGATGTAAAGTCAATATTATTTATATATATTAGTTTTAATAAATATTAATTATGTGACTAAGAAATAATATTTATTCATGATTTATTAAATGATAAAAATTATTTACAAAATATTTTTTCACAATATATATTTTTAATTCGATGATTATATAATATTTATTCATCTATTTTTATTCACGTCATAATAAATAAAGATGTATTTATGAAATAAATAAGTTTCTTATTTACATTCATGTTAAATAAATGATTTTATCGTAAACTGTTTATATAATATTTATTTAATTATTATATGAATAATATTTATTTGAATATTTATTAAACAATTTAATAACTGTTGAAGAGGAAGTGTGGGGAATTATTTTTAGTGATGAATATTTATTTACTACATTATAAAATAAATATTTTTTATTTAACAAGGTAGTACATCTATAAATTAAATAATAATATTATTTTTTTACATGGTATGAGGTTCTTTTTAGGTTTAATATATAATTAAGGATATTTTTATGACTAATTAAATATTGAATCCTATCCTAAGGTCTTAAAATAGATTGCATGGTTAATTAAAAATTGGTTACTCAATATGCCGAATAATTAGCTCTAATTATACCCTCTTTCTATATTCCTCTCCAGACTGATAAGAATAAGTGGAATTTCATCTTATTTGGACAAATTTGAAGTTATCATGGTGATCAACATTATATGGTCATTCAATGATTCTAAAACTCTGGGTTTCATCAGTGTTTTTCAAATATTAATGTTGTTCATGTGGGTCACCACTATAGGAAATCTGATTTGGGTCCACACTACGTAATGATGACCCACTAATGATGTCATAATGACTGAAATAATCAATGAAGAAAGATATATTGATCAACGATAACATTATTATTTTGTTTTAAATTATCAATAAATTAACATGTAAATATCCTCTATCTATGTTATGGGAAAACAATTTTTCAATATTTTCTAGAAAAAGTAAATTAGTCAGGGAATTCACCTCATGTACTTCTTGAATGTTCCATTGAATCAAAAAAAAATATGAGTTGGGTATGGTATCAATTGGAACATACACTATGTCAAAATCTAAAAAGTTGTATTAGAGTGGGAACATTAAAATTCTAATTAAATAGCTATTTTTCATCATCATGTGCATTTGATGATATTTTTCATTTCAATAAATTCATTCTTATAATTTGATAATTTTGGTCACTTATTTCTCCCTTCATTTACCTCTCATTTAATATATATCTAATATAATTTTAACGTGGTACATCTAAAGAACTCATCTAGAAGTTCCAAGGAGTCCAATCCGACAATATGGTAATACGTGGGGTTTAGTCAGTGTACACATCATTTATCCTAGTTAATCACACACTACTACAAAACTAGGTTTATCTAGTGCAGGGGGTCTAATAATGTAAGCTATAAGAAATATTACACACCCCCTTTCTCACTGCTAGAATAAGCAATATGAATGGGGACCCGTTATTTGTACTTGTAAAAAAGCGCTGATAAAGAACCCCTTTAACAACACTAGTAAAAAATGTTTTGATAAGGGGGGTATTTATCAATGATTACTTGAAGAACTAATAAATACCACCAATCCAATTATTTCTTACTAATGATAAACAAGATCCCCCTTTATCAAAAATTATTTACTAGTGCTGGTTAAGGTTATATTTCAAAAAAATTATTAAAAACAATATATAAATATATAAATATATACATATATTTTTATAGATATAAATATAAAATATATTTCATCAATATGTTCTAGATAAGTATAGACATTCATTTAAACATAATAAGTAATATATTTTGTGAAAATGGATTATAACTATAGAAATTCCCTACAAACCCCAGAAAACCCAATGAACTGATAATAACTACAGAAACCCTTAAATGCCATATATAAGTTAATAAATAGTAAAATCCCTGAAATAACCATAACTGTCGATCTAAAAGTCCATTTCAGATCCAGAAATAGTAAAATAGATTCTTTATGAAATGAGATCAAACCATATATGATTTGAATCATGTGATAATAAAATGAATGAAATATATAATAGTTTCAAAAAAGATTGAAATTGAACTCGAACATCAAATAGCAATAACTTTTGATCAAGGTGTCCATTAAGGATCCACCACATATAAAATCAAAGCCTATTATGTGATCCACATCGTTGAGTTATGAACTATGATCTATGATTTGTGTACCAATTTTCAACCTCCAAATTTCCCAGAAGGCCTCCAAAACTACATTTTTAGTTGGGGTACCATTATTTATAAAAATTCAAATGGCTATAACTACTACCCCAAGTGTTTATTCAGCCTATAAAACATATCAAATAAAATTTTGAGATTATCTATATTCCATAGTAACTCATGAGAACCCCTGATCATCATTATCAAGGAAAACACTGAGTGTAAATTCATGAAATCCTACCTTTTTCACATTCTAGGCCCTTTCAAAGCACCATAACTTTGCTATGGGTGTGTGTTTGGGCAATAAAACATATAAAATAAAAACATTTGACGAGATCTATAGATATATGACCAAAAATATCTCATGATGGCCAATTTTAGGACAATAATTCCTAGATGTCATCTAAAAATGATTTTTTGCCCGTAGTAAGCAAATTGTTTAACATTTGATGGATGTTTTGACTCATTTAAGGGGTAATTGTTTCCCTTTTCAAGTGAGTAATGAATTTATTCTCAGATATTAAATTTTTATTGATATTATGGACTTGAAATTTTATTATTTTTCAAATTATTCAGTTATTTATAATCAAATATATTAGAGTATATAAATATATTTTATATATTTACAAAAAAAATTAATTTTTCAAATAATTACATAAACATATTTTCATATAAAATATATTTATCAATATATTAACCATATATAAATAAAATATAATATCCATTATTAAATATATATAATTAAATATGTATTTAAATATATATATATATATAAACATATATATAAATATATGGATAAAAAATATAATGAAATATATATAAATATATAGACATATAATAAAATGTAAAAAAATAGTATAGGTGTAGAAACCCACACTTGAAATACATGGAAATTATATTACTTTTGCAAAATACTTAATACATAACAAGAACTAACATTCAAGGACCATAATAGTTTATTGTCTTCGTAAACTCAGATCAAAATATTCTAATCATGGTGAAAGATCTTCAACATCTCCCATAAAGATCATCACCTTTTGTTTTTTTACCTAAAATATTTATTTATATCCAGGGGAAAACAAAACATATAAAGGGAGAGTTCAAATACTTAGTAAAGGTAATCATGGTGAAAATAAATCAAACCATATAAATTTGTACTTAAAAACTGAACATAATGTATAAACATAAAAATATTGAGTGGTGAAATAAATCTTGGTAGTAAGTAAGGCATAGATCATAAAAGAACATTTATCATGATAAAATAGAATGGGAATAAAACATTTAATTTTGGAAACCATTAAGAACATGTTATTATTTCCATAGTAGCCAAGGCATTGCTGCCAAGACCATCATAGTGGACAAAGTTCATTACTGAACCGGGTTTATATGTCGTTCCAACCCTGTATTATTGAACCAGATTCACTTTCCATTCCAGCCATGTCTATCTCATGAGATATAAATCTTTACCCAATTCATTGGATGAGGATTTAGGTTTTACCCATCTCATAATGATATCTTTCTTACTTGTGCCACAAAATAAACATAAATCATTTATCATAACCTAATGAATAAAATGGTTTTAATAAACATCATCCCATCAGAACGTAATCCATACAAAACAAATGGATATCATTTAATAAAAAGAATATTCAAAGCATATTAATAAAAGAGACATTATACATGAAAAATAATCATACTAAATAATGCCATCTTAGATGGAAAATAGTTTTGACAAACCACATGAAATTAATTCTTGAGGAAAATATCCTTTCTTCTTCAAAATCATTTTATTTTTCGCAAAATACCATTCACTGTTAATATAAAATTATTATTTTTAAAATAATCATGAAATATTGTAGAGGAGGCATCATGAAAATTAAAAATTAATAAACCGTAAAAATCTGTTCATGCCGTATAAGTTAAAAAAACATTCTCCACGTACTTTTGCCAGAAAAGTCAAAAAGTTTGTCGTATGGTAAACAAAAGAAATATTCATTCCATTACACAATGTAAAAATAAAAGATGGGTAAAAATGAATTTAACCATACAAGGAATAATATTAAACACTTTTTGAAAAACATTTTTATGGACATGGATGAAAAATATAACCCCAGTAAATACTTACGTATAAGCAATCTGGGATAAAAATGAGATTTGCAAAATTATCCCTTACCTTATGTCCGATTTCTTACATGTGTGTCCGAGACTATTGTATAGTGGGTTTAAACATATTATTAAATATTAAAATAACCATAATAATATTTATGATATCATATATGATTCACATATGACTTTATGTTACCCGTTCTTTTGCAAATTCCATGTTAAAGCTGTGTTTTGGGTAAAATCATTTCATTTATCGTACGTGTTTCGATTTGTTGTTCTTGATATTATTACTTATATCCTGATTTACATAATTACCTAACGTAAAAAATTATTTATATATAATATATATTCATCATATAAATATATATTATATATCGATAAATGGAATGAAATACATTGTTCATGGGGACGGTAGGTCGTACATACGCATGAACACTGTTTTCATTTCCTTATTGAATTGAATGGAATTAAGTAAATGAAATATATATGTACATAAATCCAGTATCATTATTATTTAATATCATTCATGATTATTTATTATATATACTTTATAATCATACATGAATGGTTAATCATGGAAAATGAATCTCATCGCGTTCGTGGAGATAGTAGTCCATACGTACGCACGAGCCGCAATATCATACTTTTGATATTAAAATATTTTATAATTAGATAGTATATCATATATACAGAATCATAATAATGTTATATATATTATTTATATAATTTAAACTCATTATTATACCCATCAAAATGATGAAATTTTTGAATAACAAACTACACTGTGACGTGGAGACGGTAAGCCATATGTACGCACGTGTGGTGACTTTTTCAATCACAGGATGTATAAAATAACTAATATTGTAGTACAATTTTTATAATAACATTATAGTATATAGAATATAATATATTTATTATTTTATAATTTAAACAACAAAGAAGGAGGAAGTGGAAGAAGAAAGGAACATGAAATGGGTGGTGAGATATTTATCTCTTCTTCGGGTTCTTTCTTTTGATTTGATAAAATGGGTACATTAAGTTGGCTTTGCGACTAAAAGAATGCCTCTATGATAAAGGAAGGAAATTTTAGAGCGTATTTGGGTAGGTTTTATCTGATAAAAATTTCTTTGGAGGTGTGAATTAGAGAGAAGGGGGAGTGCCCTTTTATAACAGGGGTGAGGGGAACCATACGAAGAACATAAAATATTATTTTACAATAAATTTATATTAGGTTTATAATGGATGAAAAGTGACTTATTTCGGGGATAGGGTGTGGATGGGTCGAAATACTCTCAACGAATAAGTTTTATACAAGTTTGGGTTACCATTTTATCCTTATAATTTAGATTTAACTCTAAGTTAAATAATTTAACTTTTACCGTGTCTTCTTCTATTGTTACACTATACGTTAAAAAACATACTATAAACCACCAGTAAAACCCCAATTGGTTCATTAATGTCATATATATTATTATATAAGTCTTTTTTAAGAACATTATATTTTTAAGACCATTAAATCAATTAATAATAAGATATTTGTTTTAAAAACTCTATATGTCTATTTTCACACTATTTGATATTTTTTTAATAAATTCATAAAAGAATTATTACTTCTAAAACAATTCAACTAATCAACCATAATATGATATAATAACCTATGAAATTAGTTTAATTCATAAAAAGTCTCAAATTACTTTTATTTTGGTATGTATAATGTCAAGTATGTAATTATTTCATTAATAAAATAATTACTGCATCATCAATTTGTCATAAATAAACTGATTTATTTAATTTCTAAAAAATATAAATAAAATACCATTATGTAGGAAATATTTTTATCATTGTAATGAATATTTATAGTCAAATTTATCTTTTGTATAACCATATATTAAAAATGTTTTAGTTATTAAACTATGATTTTAACAATTTTAACTCTTCTTTAAAAACAATAATAGTAAATGTCCTAATCTAATCCAAGTGGACCTAAAGGGAAATATTTTAATAATAAGGTTGTTTTTGGTCAAATTAAACTTACCCAATAGAATTATTACATCTGTTAGGATTATAATAATATCATTTTTACCCTTAATTACCCTATTTACTTTTAACTATGGTAAATAAAAGTAAAAGTTACTATTCACTAAAAATTATTTTCATCTCATTGAACCACATTTTACTTATTGATATCAACCGTGTCTCTTCGACTTTGAAATTCATCTCACTGAAGTGGTAAAATTATGTTTTCTGTAAATTTGCAAATGCTCTAAGGAGGTGTGTAAAAGACGGTAAAAAGTTCGATAACATTTTTATATATCTAAAATTATTATAAAATGACTCCAATGAATTACATTGAACATATATAGGTGTTATGTATCTATTTTGACCTAAAATAAATTTAAATAAAAAGATTTATTATTTAATTAAAAATTTAGTTTTAACAAAAAACATAGTGTTTTCACTATTCAGCAAAAGTTAAATGTTTTCGTAAAAATTCCAAAAATTCACCCTAGGATAATTTCGATATTATGAATCCAAAATTGAAGTCCATTTTAAATAATAAAATTTATAAAATTTCAAAAAGTTGGTATTACTATTCATAACGGCTAGTGTATATAATATTTTAATAACATATCGTTGTTTAGTGAAACTCAATATTGCGTACAACGCAAGCTATCGAGGAAGGTTTCTCTTGCGTGTAATGTAAGCCAATAATAGTGTTGTGTATACTACAAGCTAATACGGTGTTTCGTATAGTGCAATATAATCCTGTTGTAGCATGAAACACAAGACATTAATGAAATTAAAAATAATATTTCTCATAAAATCTCGGGATGTTACATTCTACCCCCCTTAAAATGAGTTTCGCCCCTAAAATTCTTCAGGGTTATAAATATTTTAATACTTGAAAGTTTCATTGATAGAAACCCACATCATAAAAAAAGAATACTAAAACATAATTTTAAAAAATATACATAACGGTTACCCAAATTAACTCATCACTGGGTTTTCACAAAGAAGAACATATGTGAAAATGTGGATATGGAAGAGAAAACTAACCATCATGTTCTGATGGAGAGTGGTAGAGAAAATGGATATTAAAAAACCAACAATCACAAAGCCATAATTTTGTGATGATCTGAGGTACCATCTAGGATAATTTTTTTGGATTTCAATTTCATTTCCCTAACATTGAAAAAAATTTGGAATTTGAAGAAATATTTAATTTATTATGGTACAATCTCACCATTTCTAGTTCCTTGAACTATTTCCACTTCTTATCTAAATGAAATTAAGTTGAATTTTTCATTTCTGATGTGTTATAAGATCATGTGATAGAATGATAGGTCATTCCATCTGTCTCAAACAAAAGGATAGAAAAATTTATTAAATATACAGAAGTCCATATATGGAGAGATGAATCATATATGGTTCCTAAAATGAACTGATAATTCATATATTATATCTCTTATTAAAATAGAACTAATTTCTATAATCCACATACTTCCTGTAGGACAGTGGTAGGCAATAAAGGCATGTCGTACTTCGGTTGTGGGTTCAATTCCCGCAACCTTGTCCGACGAGATAGGTTGTCACCCATCCTACGAGATGTCTTTTTTTCTAAAACTTCACTATTACAACATTCCATAAATAATATCAAAAATTTATAGCCTTAAAAAATTCTATCTGATGTCTAACATAATTCATTCCAATCTTTAGGCTTGTAAAAAATACTTATGTCCAATATCATAGTATATAGAAAAAGATTACTAGAGAGGTCATCTACCAAGCATGTAAATAAAATCATTTATTCCACATATATAATAAGATATATCTTTTTGTTGGTCACATTCCAAACATGTGAGTACCTTAATCATGTATTCTTTTGAAAAATGAATACCCATTGAACTTTTGTGAAAACATGATTGCTTTCAAAAGTTAACTCTTTCCACATACTATTCAAAGAATTCTATATACTCAAACCATGATATCATTGTTTCCTTATATCAGTCATGAGATCATTAATATTATCAAACATGTTATTTTCTCCTTATCACTTCATTATGCGCATATCATATTCTTTCCAAAAATATTTCAATCACTTTTCATGGTTACCAATACCATATTCTTATGGAATACAAAAACATACCAATACACAGATATTTCAATATACCATAAAACTACCTCAACAAAATTATTCTTGAATTCCAATACATAATCCCTTCAATCCATCCTCTTCAATGATTGGCATGGAATAGCTCCTTCCACTACATATAAGTAACTGCTTAGGTCAGGGCATTGAGTTGGGTAATGCCCATGTTCTCCATAGATAAGACATTGAACTCCATAACAGTCTATCACTCTATGACCCTTTTCTCCACACAGATGACAACTTTCCCTCCATTTGAAGTATTCCTCAAGGTTCTTCTTCCCTTATTCATGATATGTAGAAATCTTCATCATCCTTCTTCTATGTCCCTCTCCATGAGAACATGCATAAAAGTTCATCTTTGTCTTATTTGATGACTTATGAATACCACCAATGTTCACCTTGTTAATGATATATCGTGATGACTGATTCAGAATAATAACAATATCTTTCTCTCTAGTCATTACACATTTTTTTTATCATATTAACCAATTTTCTGATCAAAATCCACTTTTAATGTATTCCTTCTCATTCCCTCCATTGAATAAATCTGGAAACCATAGTGTAAGAAATAGTTAAAATAACGAGGAACCCTATTATCATTAAAGGTCACTTATGGGATGTCTAACTTATCACACATTATTTAATCCATAACACCTTAGGTTTACCCAAGGTTATTCATGACCAAAAACATAATTCTAGGACTATAAGCTACAGTTATACTAAACCTTAGGGACATCCCTAGACATTCCTTTGAAATATCTCTAGGGATCTCACTAAATTTTTCAAGTCCTAGTTTCTAAAGCTTAACTAAACCATTCCTCTGATACCAACTGTAGAGACCCACATTTGGCATACATGGTCATTAAATTACTTTTGCATAACAATTAACACATAAAAAGCACCAACACTCAAGGATCGTAATAGTTTAGTGTCTTTGGAAACTTGGAACACAATCTTCTAATCATGGGGAAAGATCTTCAACATCTCCCATATAGATCATCCCCTTTTTTTTTCTTACCTAAAACCATTCTTTATATCCTATGGAAAATAAAACATATAAATGGTGAGCTCAAATTCTCAGCATGGGTAAGCATGGATAAAATAAAACAAACCATATAAATTTGAACTTAAAAACATGAACATAATTTTTAAAAATCAAAATCTTGAGTGGTGAAATAAATTTTCATAATACATAAGGCATAGATCATAAAGGAACATTAATCATGATAAAATATCATGGGAATACAACATGTAATTTTGGAAACCATAAAACACATGTTATGATTTCCATAGTAGCTAAGGCATTTCTACCAACATTATCATAGTGGATAAACTCCATTACTGAATTGAGTTTACCTGTCGTTCCAACCTAGTATAACTGAACTGGATTCACTTCACGTTCCATCCATGTCTATTTCATGATATATAAATCTTTATCCAATTCATTGGAGGGAGATATAGGTCCCAACCATCACATAATGAAATCATTCTTACTTGTGAAACAAAATAAACATAAATCATTCATCATAACTCAAAGAATAAAATGGTTTTAATAAACATCATCACATCATAAAGTAATCCATATAAAACAAACGGATATCATTTCATCACAAGAATAATCAAACCATGTAAATAATAGAGAAATTATACTTGAAACATATTCATACTAAATAATTTCATCTTATATGGAAAATAATTTTAACAAAACACTTGAAATAAATTCCTGAGGAAAATATCCTTTCTTCTTCAAAATGATTTTCTTTTCACAAAATTCCATTCAGTGTTTAAGGAAAAGGATTTTTCAGAAAAGTAATCATGAAATCTTGTATATGAAACTTCATTAAAATTATGCATTAAGAAAACGTAAAAAAACCTTTCATGCCGAATAAGTTAAAAAACATTCTCGTCGTACTTTTTTCGGATAAGTCAAAAAGTTCCTCATATGGTAAACAAAAGAAATATTCCTTCCATAACACAATGTAAAAGTAAAATATGGGTAAACATGACCTTATACATACATGTAGTAATATTAAACACTTTATAAAAAATATTTTTATGGACATGGATGAAAAATATAACGCCAGTAAATACTTACGCATCAGTAATATCAGATAAAATGAGATTTGGAAAAATATCCTTTACCTTATGTCCAATTTCATCCATATGTGTCTGAGACACCTGCATAGTGTGATTAAACATATTATTAACTTGTAAAATATCCATAATAATATTAATGAAATTATATATGGTTCACTTACGACTTTATATTACCTATCCTTTTGCAAATTCCATGTTAAAACAGCGTTTTGGGTAAAATCGTTTCATTTATTGTACGTGTTTCGACCTGTTGTACTTGATATTATTACATATATACTGATTTAAATAATTATAGAATTTAAAACATGATTTATATATAATAATTATTCAGAATATAAATATATACGATAGATCTATAAATGAAATGAAATACACCGTTCATGGAGACGGTAGGTCGTACATATGCATTAACACTGTTTTCATTTCCTTATTGAATTGAATGGAATCAATTAAATGAAACATATATGAAAATAAATCCAGTAACATTATTATTTAATATCGTTCATGATTATTTATTATATATGCTTTATAATCATACTTGAATGGTTAATCATGGAAAATGAATCTCATCGCGTTCGTGGAGACAGTGGTCCGTACGTACGCACGAGTGACAATATCATTATTTTGATATTAAAATCGTATATAATTGGATGGTATATCATATATAAAAAATCATTATAATGTTATATTTGTAACACCCCAAGCTTCTACGATAAGCTTCTCTTTCAATAATGTGATAGTGTGTGTTGTACGCAACACCGAGTTCTAACACACCATAACCAATCAAACTAGCCGTTATGAATAATAATAAATACTTTTTGAAATTGTATATATTTTATTTTTTAAAATGGACTTCATTTTTGGATTCGGAATATCAAATTTAGACTAGGATGAAATTTTGGTACTTTTCGGATAACTTTAATATTTGGATGAATAGTGAAAATTACTAAATTTTAATTAAAAACAACTTTTTTAATCAAAATAATTAATAGTGATAAATTATGAATTTCAGTGGTTTTAAAGTATTTTTGGAATATATTTTTTCCATTTAATATAATTTTGGTCATTGGACATAATTTTACAATTAAACCGGACATAAACAAGTGTCAATCTTTTGATAGTTATTATCTCTTAAAAACACGCTTTTTATTTTAACAACATGAATTAATTTTAAATTAATTTCTGCCACTTCTGTGTTTTGAATTTGGAAAAATGGATTCAATATTTAGAATCAGGATGTTCAAATTGTGTAAATAGGTAACATTTATTTTTAGACATTTTGAATAATTACTTCGGTAAATATTTTATTTACCATGGTTAACGGTAAATCCGGTAAATAAGGGTTAAAAAATAATATTATAATAATACTAAATTACCCTAAAACGTGTCCTAGACTTATTGGTTGATACATGTTCGACCATAGGCATCTTTTGGTCGATTTTGGGACCTCATGGTGCCACTTGTAGGTGATAGGGACACTTTATTTAAATTATGTTAAAATGAATACAAAAATGACACAATCATATATCTTTTAGCAATACAATTCTTACATAGGGTTATATATGTTGGATTTTCGACTATAAATATTAATTAGAAATATAAACAGATTTCCTACATAATGATATTTTATTTATAATTTTTAGAGATTACATAATTTAATTTATTTATGACACGATGATGATGCAGTAATTAACATAATAGTGAAAATTTAAAATAATTGACATTATAAATACCCAAATAAATATAATTTGAGACTTTATATGAACTAAACTAACTTTCTAGGTTAATATGACATGTTAGGATTGAGTTAATTAACGTTTTTCGAAATAATCATTCTTTTATGAGTTTTACAAAATTCAATTATTGAATAGTGTCAAAATTGACATAAAAGAGTTTTTAAAACAAATATTTTATTACTAATTGATATTAAATTCGAAAAATTCTAAGGATCAGGAAAGAGACTTATATAATGATAGATGTATCATTAATGGACCACTTGGTGGTCTCTTGGATGTATATGGTCAGTTTATTAACCATATAATATAAAAATACAAAGAGACATTATAAAAGTGAAAATAATTAACTTAGAGTTAATACTTAAAGATATGGTTAATATAGTAACCAAAACCTGTCTAAATTCTATTGGTTAAGTGTTTTTGGAACCATCCTCACCTTAACCTTTAAATAATCAACTTTTTATCCATTAGAAACCGAATATGAATTTATTATAAATTAATATGTCTAGCTTTTCAAAAGGTGCTCGTCACCCCTCTTATAAAAGGGGACCCCCCTTCTCATTACTTCACACCTTCAAAGACTTTTAGATAGACCAAACTGTGCCCAAATACTATCTAAACTTCCCTCACTATAATCTAGAGGCCTTATTTTGATCAAAAATCCAACCTTTGGAGCCCTTTTGATCAAATCAAAAGGAAGAACCCGAAGAAGAGGTAATGTTTTCACCACCCTTTTTCAAATTCATTTCTTCTTCCACTTCTTCTTTCTTTATTGCAACCATTATAAAATAATAACTCCAGTATCTTATATATACTATGATGTTATTATACATATGGTACAACCATATTCATTATTCTATCAACCCTTTGAATAACATGTCACCATACGTGCGTATGTACGGCTTACCGTCTCCACGTCGTGGTGTAATTGTTATTCAATATATTATTATTTGGATGGGTATAATAATGATGTTTAACTCATGTAAATAATAAATATAACATGTTAATGATTATGTATATATGATATAAAATTCATTTATATAATAATTTAATATCAAAATAAGGATATTGTCGCTCATGCATACGTACGGACTACCGTCTCCACGAACGCGATGAGATTCATTCTCCATCGTATCCATTCAAGTATAATTATCATTTGATGATTTAAAAATAATGTTTAAATACTTGATATCATTATGGATAGGAATAATATACAACCTATCAATGAGAAACATGACTTATGTAACAAAACATATAAAAGAAAACAAGTAAGTTAACACCCGAAACGACAATAATACTAAGATATTATTAACAAAGCAATGTTAAAAGATCATATATGATATCATATGAATATATATTATTCTTGTATAATTATTAACAATTATTTCACAATTATACAGGATGTTAACCTACCCCAACCAAGGAAAAGTACAAGGTAAGGGTTATTTCATAATATCTTCATTATCCGAAGTTGTTTATACGTAATAATCTACTGGGATCTCTTTGTCATCCACATCCATGATTCTTAAAAATGAATTTCAAAAAAAATTTCCTATTTAAAATAATATGGGTTAAAGTCATTTATACCTTTTTTTGACTTTTTATAATAGTTTTATAATGTAATCTTTCCGTCGTTTACCAAACAAGGTGCTTTTTAACCTTTTCGACAAAATTAAGGTAAGAATGTTTTTTTTACTTATACGGCGGGTGTTGCTATTTTCCGCCATTATAAAATCGTCAAAGCTTCCCTTACAATATTATAAGAATATTTTCAAAGAAAATGTTTTATTTTAAAAATATATGACTCTTAAATGATTTCAAAATAGAAAGATTTATTTCTCTAAAAAGAGTTTTGATTTCATCTATGTCAACATCCTTTGATGGATTTTACGCTTATTTGAAGTTGATTTATTATGATACAAAACTTCTATATTGTATTGAAGGTTTTGTGATATGTTTGACTACCAATGTTCTATTTTTATACCATTCATGGTTTATGGTGAATGTATTGACATTTTTTATGCTAGTTTTAATACAAATGTTTATGTTATGTTTAAAACTTTTCATATGAGAATGCATTGGACATAGTAAGTGAAGGGTGGAGCCCGATATAGCTCCTCGATGCATCGGTAGGTCTCATGAGACAAACTAGTGTCTTGGCACAAGGCCTTGGTAAAATCTTATTTGTAGTCTTGGCATGAGGCCTTGGCTATGTGGTTATGATAGTCTGGAATTATGCATTCCATCATTATGAAAGTGGTTATTGATATTGCATGTGAATATTCAATTAGTAGAATATCTATGTGAATAAGTAAATGGCATTATTTCATTTTGATTTTTCCATACTATGTTGATGTTCAAGTTTAAAAGTATTTTGTTTTAGTTATACATTGCCTTAAATGTTTATTCTTATTTATGAATGTTTCCGCTATATTTTTATCCTTACTGGGTATTTGAGCTCACCCCTTTTCTATGTTTTATTTTTCCCAGGAAGTGAAGAAGTAAATTATGAATGACCTGGAGGGATATTATGTGGGGATATGAGTGTGGAATATAGAGACAATATGTTTTTGTAGTAGTTTTTTACTTTATTATGTAATGTAAGACTTATGAATATATCTAGTGTTTCCAAGGCTACTAAACCAATCGGTCTTTCGAGATTCGATCATTCTTGTGATCATGCCAATGTTATGTAATAATGCACCGACTCTAGGTAAATGTGGTCGGGGTGTTACAATTGGTATCAGAGGAAGTTTAGTACAAACCTTGGAAGCTAGATTTAGATAAACTCTGATTAGAGCACGTAGACCTAAGATGAACATTGAGGATTAGTATAGAAGAACTTCCTAGAATTTTCGTATTTTAGAGATTTTGAGAGTTTTCCAAGCAATACATCCCTGTCTGGATACGAGCTGGTAGAGGTGGCTCTGGCATAGATGTACCTAGGGGTGAAACCCGAAAACACCACTTTGAGCTAGACTCGAACGGGAAATGGTGCATGACAACGGGCCTTGCTGCACTCTTGGTTAGGAAACTCCCAGGGGATATGCTTAGGATAAATCTCATTTTCCTTACAAATCATTATGAAGGGTTTATGAGTATATACTTCCTCAAAGAAAACATTCTTATGATTATGGATTATATCCATAAATAGTTCAATTTATGTTAAGTGTTTTATAAGTATGGGATTATGTATTTTGATTCATAAACTGATCTAGTTTATGCCATTATTTAGAAATGGCGCCTAGTGGAAGAAATGGAAACCGTATCAATGCACACAATCCATGTATGGATTTCCCTACTTCTCAAGATAATTATAGTGGAGCTGGTGATGCAACTGGTGCCGATCAGCTAATCACCATACTGGGACAACTCACTTAGTTTATGAATAATAACATTACCCGTATGGAGCACCCTGATCTGCAGCGTGGAGGATCAATGTTAGATTGATTAATGAGGAAACAACCACTAATGTTCAATGGGATTACAAATCCCATAGTAGATGAGAAATGGATAAATTCCCTAGAGAGAATATTTCAGGATTTAGGGAGTAGTGAAAGGGAAAACGTTATCATGGCAGTTTACTGCCTCACTAGAGATGCTGATCAATGGTGGTCATTGATTCAAAACACGAAGGAAGATGATGAAGTATCAAATATGGAATGGAGGGGGTTCAAAGATTTGTTTTTAGAAAAATACTTTCCTCGCGACCATCAAGCATATATGGAAAGGCAATTTCTGAGTCTAAGATAGAAGGAGGAAGAGAATGTTGCAAAGTATGTGTCTAACTTTACAAGGTTAGCAAGGTATGATGGAGATTATATAAGTAACCCAATAAATAATATAGTTAATTTCATTTATTGGTTAAAACCATTTCTCCATCGAGCATTAGTCTCACAATCCTTCTCGTCGTACGAAGACATTGTCTCATATGCTATCAAGACTAAAAAGGAATTCTCTAAGTCTTCTGACTTTAAATCAAATCAAGAGAAGAAGAGACATGCTGATCAATATAGGAATGGAAATAAGTGGAAGAAGGGAAAGTTTGAATATCCATACTAGGGTAAATGTGGTAAGAAACACCCCAGTACTTGCTTGAAGGGAACATGAGTCTGTTACAAGTTTGGTGAAAAAGGCCACCAAGCTCGTGATTGCAAGGGGAAGAAGGAAGCTACCAATGTTCAGCGCTACAATTGCAGGGAGATGGGGCATTATGCAAATGAATGTCCTAAGCGTCAGGATAACTTACCTAAAAAAAGGCCAAGGGATCAAGGCAAGCTTATGATATCACTATTGCTGAGGTAGAAGCTCTGAAAGATGTGGTGGCAGGTAATTTAATGGTTTCCTCAAGTTTAGAAAATGCATTATTTGATTCTGTATCATCGCATTGTTTCATACCTTCCCAGTTTTCTATGAAAATTAGATATTTCCAATTTTATTTAACAAGGGAGTTGTCAGTTAAAACTCATAAGGGAAGTATCATTGCAACAAAGTTTTGTGAATCAGTCCCAATTAGTGCACATAAATTTTCTTTATCTGCTGATCTCGTCGTCATACCTATGATTGAGTTTGATATAATCCTCAGTATGGACTGGATTTCGGACTATGATGCGATGATTTATTGTAAGAAGAAAGAGGTTACGATTCTTGATGATGATGATAAGGAACACCTTATCTTTAGAGCAGAATCGTCACCACCTAATTCTTATTTAGATCCACCCCTAGTAGCTCAACTAAATTCAATTATTGGGGAGGAAGAGAATGAAATAAAATGTGGGTGAGGAAAGGAATGTTTAAATAGAGGATGTACCTGTTGTGAAAGAATTTGTAGATGTATTTCCGGAAGATTTAATTGGACATCCTCCAGAACGAGAAGTTGAGTTTTCCATTGATTTAATTCCTGGATCAAGGCCTATATCAAAGACCCCTTATAGAATGGACACTATAGAATTAGTGGAACTAAAGAAACAACTAGAGGAATTGAGTAATAAAGGATTTATTCTCCCTAGTGTTTCTCCATGGGGAGCCCCTGTTCTTTTTCTTAAAAAGAAAGATGGATCTATGAGGTTATGCATTGACTACAGGGAGATCAATGCTATAACAATAAAGAACAAGTATCCCCTACCTCGCATTGATGATTTATTTGACCAACTACATGGAGCTCAATAATTTTCAAATATTGACCTTCGATCTGGATACCATCAGTTGTGTGTGAAGAAGGAAGACATTCCGAAGATATCATTTCGAACCAGGTACGGGCATTATAAGTTTACAGTAATGCCTTTTGGATTGACTAATGCACCCTCTGTCTTCAAAAGATTTCTTTTCTTGGCCTTATTGTCTCTAAAGATGGAATCTCTGTTGATCCTTCTAAGACCAAGGAAATCCATGAATGGAAAGCACCTACGAGTATAACTGAGGTACATAGTTTTATTGGTTTGGCAGGTTATTTTCGACGTTTCGTCCAGAATGTTTCCCGATCGGCTAACCCATTAACGAAGCTCACACGTAAAGGGGTTAAATTTTTTTGGAAAAAAGAGTGTGAAATTTTTTTCGATGAACTGAAGAGAAGATTAGTCAATGATCCTATATTGACTCTAACATCGGGGAAGGATGAGTTCGTTATTTATAGTAATGCATCGAAGAAAGGACTTGGTTGTGTCCTTATGCAGAATGATAGAGTTATTGCCTATGCATCACGACAGTTGAAAATTCATGAAAAAAACTATCCTACTCATGATCTCGAGTTATCAGCTGTGATATTTGCTTTGATGATATGGAGGCACTACCTCTATGGTGAATAATGTGAGATTTATACTGATCACAAGAGTTTGAAGTATATTTTCTCACAAAAAGAACTCAACATGAGGAAAATTAGATGGCTTGAATTACTCAAGGATTATGATTGCACGATACACTACCACCTGGGGAAGGAAAAAATGTGGCAGATGCTTTGAGCAGAAAAGATCATGGAGTTTTGAACAATATAAGAATAGAAAGGGATCGAATTTTCATGGATCTAGTGAAGATGGACAAGGGAATACCCAGGGAAGGAGAAACATCAATGCTTTTTCAAATGGTTTCCAAACCATCTTTACTAGAAAGGATTAAGAGTTCTCAGACTAATGATGGAGAATTTCAAAAGAATATTAAAGCTGTGAATGATGGGAGATTGAGAGATTTTGTGTATGAAAATGGAATTTTAAAATTCGGGAAGAGGATTTGTGTTCCCGATATACCTGATATAAAAAGGGAATTGTTGGATGATGCTCATAGTTCCAATTTCTCTATACACCCTAGGATCACCAATATGTATTGATATTTGAAGGAACATTTTTGGTGGGACAATATGAAGAGGGAGATTGCGGATTTTGTGTCAAGATGTATGGTTTGTCAACAAGTGAAAGCTGGAAGGAAACACCCTGGAGGAGTCATGCAACCTCTTCACATACTGGAGTGGAAATGGGACAATATTACGATGGACTTTGTTATGGGGCTACCAACGACTCCTATAAGGAATGATGCAATATGTGTTATTGTTGACTGTCTTACCAAGTCAGCAAATTTTCATGCTATAAGAGAAGATCTACCACTGGAACGTCCAACAATATTATATATTAATGAAGTTGTGAGACTTCATGGAGTACCCATGTCGATTGTTTCTGATCGTGATCCCCATTTTACTTCATGATTCTGGAAGTGTCTTCAGAAATCCCTGGATACTGAACTTCATTTGAGCACTGCCTAACACCCTCATACAGACGGACAATCAGAATGGACTATTCAAACAATAGAAGACATGTTGAGATCCTTTTCACTTGAATTTCAGGGTATGTGGGATCATTATTTACCTCTGGTAGAATTTTCTTATAACAATAGCTTCCATTCGAGTATTCAGATGGCACCATATAAAGCGTTATACGGAAAGAGATGTCTCACACCAACCTGTTGGGATGACGTTGGTGAATGAAAACTTGTAGGTCTAGAACTGCTGGAGGAAATGATGGAAAAGGTAAAGGTAATCCAAAATCACATCAAAGCAGCCAAAGTAGGCAGAAGAGCTATGCCGATAATCGAAGGAAGGATTTGGAATTTCAAGTCAGTGATCATGTTTTACTGAAGGTATCTCCATGGAAGGGAGTCATAATTTTTGGTAAGAAAGGTAAATTGATTCCCAGGTACATCGGACCTTTCGAAATTCTAGAACGAATTGGGGCTGTAGCTTACCGATTGGCAATGCTGCCAAGTCTCCTCAAAGTTCACCATGTGTTCCATGTATCTCTGTTGAGGAAATACATGCCTGGCCCAACGCATGTAATCACCTATGAAGAATTAGAACTGGAGCCCGATCTTCCTTATTGTGAAGAGCCTATCAGGATTCTTGATACAAGAGAACAAGTTTTGAGAAACCGGACGATGCGTCTGGTAAAAGTTTTGTGGAGAAACCAGAAGATGGAAGAGGCAATGTGGGGACCCGAGGAACTTATGATGAAGAACCACCCGATTCTTTTCATGTGATAAGTATTATAGAAATTTCGAGGACGAAATTATTTTAAGGAGGGGAGAATGTAACACCCCAAGCTTCTACGGTATGCTTCTCTTTGAATAATGTGGTAGCATGTGTTGTACGCAACACCGTGTTCTAACACACCATAACCAATCAAACTAGCCGTTATGAATAGTAATACCTAATTTTTGAAATTATATATATTTTATTTTTTAAAATGGACTTCATTTTTGGATTCGGAATATCGAATTTATCCTAAGGTGAACTTTTGGTACTTTTCGGATAACGTTTATATTTTGATGAATTGTGAAAATTACTAAATTTTAATTAAAAACTACTTTTTTAATCAAAATAGTTAATAGTGATAAATTATGAATTTGAGTGGTTTTAAAGTATATGTAGAATATATTTTTACCATTTAATATAATGTTGGTCATTGGACATAATTTTACAATTAAACCGGACATAAACAAGTGTCAATCTTTTGATAGTTGTTGTCTCTTAAAAACACGCCTTTTGTTTTAACAACGGGAATTAATATTAAATTAATTTCTTCCACTTCTGTATTTTGAATTTGGAAAAATGGATTCCATATTTAGAATCAGGATGTTCAAATTGTGTAAATAAGTAACTTTTATTTTTAGACATTTTTAATAATTACTTCGGTAAATATTTTATTTACCATGGTTAAGGGTAAATTCGGTAAATAAGGGTTAACAAAATAATATTATAATAATACTAAATTACCCTAAAACGTGTCCTAGCCTTATTGGTTGATACATGTTCGGAAATAGGCATCTTTGGGTCGATTTTGGGACCCCATGGAGCCACTTGTAGGTGATAGGGACACTTTATTTTAATTAAGCTAAAATGAATACAAAAATGACACAAGCATATATCTTTTAGCAAAACAATTTTTATATAGTGTTATATATGTTGGATTTTCTACTATAAATATTAATTATAAATATAAAACGATTTCCTACATAATGATATTTTATTTATAATTTTTAGATATTACATAATTTAATTTATTTATGACACAATGATGATGCAGTAATTAACATAATAGTGAAAATTTAAAATAATTGATATTATAAATACCCAAATAAATATAATTTCAGACTTTTTAGGAACTAAACTGATTTTCTAGGTTAATCTGACATGTTAGGATTGATTTAATTAACCTTTTTTCGAATTAATCATTCTGTGTTGAGTTTTACAAAATTCAATTATTGAATAGTGTCAAAATTGACATAAAATAGTTTTTAAAACAAATATTATATTATTAATTGATATTAAATTCCTAAAATTATAAGGATCGGCCAAGAGACTTATATAATGATAGGTGTATCATTAATGGACCACTTGGGGGTCTCTTGGATGTATATGGTATGTTTATTAACCATATAATATAAAAATACAAAGAGACATTGTAAAAGTGAAACTAATTAACATAGAGTTAATAATTAAAGATAAGGTTAATATAGTAACCAAAACCTGTCTAAATTCTATTGGTTAAGTGTTTTTCGACCGATACCCACCTTAAACTTTAAATAATAAACTTTTCATCAATTAGAAACCGAATATGAATTTATTATAAATTAATATTTCTAGCTTTTCCAAAGGTGCCTCTCACCCCTCTTATAAAAGGGAACCCACCTTATCATTACTTAAGACATTGAAAGCCTTTTGGTTCGGCCAAAATCGGCCCAAATACTCTATCAACTTCCCTCTGTACAACTTAGAGGCCTTAGTTTGATCCGAAAGCCAACCTAAGGAGACCTTTTGATCAAATCAAAAGGAAGAACCTGAAGAAGAGGTAACATTTTCACCACCCTTTTTCAAATTCATTTCTTCTTCCACTTCTTCTTTCTTTGTTGTTAGAATTATAAAATAATAACTCCAGTATCTTATATATACTGTGATGTTATTGTAAATATGGTACAACCATATTCAGTATTCTATGCAACCTTTGAATAACATGTCACCATACGTGCGTATGTACGGCTTACCGTCTCCACGTCGTGGTGTAATTGTTATTCAATATATTATTATTTGGATGGGTATAATAATGACTTGTAACTCATGTAAATAATAAATATAACATGTTAATGATTATGTATATATGATATACCATCCATTTATATATTATTTTAATATCAAAATAATGATATTGTCACCCGTGCGTACGTACGGACTACCGTCTCCACGAATGCGATGCAATTCATTCTCCATCATATCCATTCAAGTGTAATTATCATTTGATGATTTAAAAATAATGTTTAAGGACTTGATATCATTCTGGATATGAATAATATACAACATATCCATGACAAAGATGACTTATGTAACAAAATATATAAAATAAAATGAGTAAGTTAACACCCGAAACGACGATAATACTAAGATATTATTAACAAATCAATGTTAAAAGATCATATATGATATCATATGAACGTATATGATTCTTGTATAATTTAATAACAATTATTTCACTATTATACAGGAGGTTAACCAACCCCAACCAAGTAAAAGTACCAGGTAAGGGTTATTTCACAATCTCTTCATTATCTGAGGTTGTTTATATGTAATAATATACTGGGATCTCTTTATCATCCACATCCATGTTTCTTAAAAATGAATTTCAAAACATTTTTACCATTTAAAATAATATGTTTTAAAGTCATTTATACCCTTGTTTGACTTCTTATAAGAGTTTTATAAAGGAATCTTTCCGTCGTTTTCCAAACAAGGTGCTTTTTAACCATTTAGAAAAAATTAAGGTAAGAATGTTTTTTTTAACTTAAACGGTGGGTGTGGCTATTTTCCGCCATTATGAAATCGTTGAAGCTTCCCTTAGAAGCTTATAAGAATATTTTCAAAGAAAATGTTTTATTTTATAAATATATGACTCTTAAATGATTACAAAATAGAAATAGATATTTCTCTAAAAAGAGTTTTGATTTCATCTATGTCAACATCCTTTGATAGATTTTACGCTTATTTGAAGTTGATTTATTATGATACAAAACTTCTATATTGTATTGAAGGTTTTGTGATATGTTTGACTATGAATGTGCTATTTTTATACCATTCATGGTTTATGGTGAAAGTATTGACGTTTCGTATGCTATTTTTAATACAAATGTTTATGTAATGTTTAAACCTTTTCACATGGGAATGCCTTGGACTTAGTAAGTGATGAGTGGAGCCCGCTATAGCTCCTTGATGCATCAGTAGGTCTCATCAGAGAAACTAGTGTCTTGGCACAAGGCCCTGACAAAATATTATTTGTAGTCTTGGCACGAGGCCTTGGCTATGGGGTTATGATAGTCTGGCATTATGAATTCCATCATTATGAAAGTAGTTATTGATATTGCATGTGATTATTCGATTAGTAGAATATCCATGTGAATAATTAAATGGGAGTATTTCATTTTACTTTACCCATACTATGTTGAAGTTAAAGTTTAAAAGGATTTTGTTTTAGTTATACATTGCCTTAAATGTTTATTCTCATTTATGAAAGTTTCCGATATATTGTTATCCTTACTGGGCATTTGAGCTCACCCCTTTTCTATGTCTTATTTTTCCCAGGAAGTGAAGAAGTAAATTATGAATGACCTGCAGGGATATTATGTGGGGATATTAGTGTGGAATATGGAGACAATATGTTGTTGTAGTAGTTTTTCACTTTATGATGTAATGTAAGACTTATGAATATATCTACTGTTTCCAAGGCTACTAAACCAATCAGTCTTTAGAGATTTTATCATTCTTGTGATCATGCCAATGTTATGTAATAATGCACCGACTCTAGGTAACTAGGGTCGGGGCATTACAGTTGGTATCAGAGGAAGTTTAGTACAAACCTTGGATGCTAGATTTAGATAAACTCTGATTAAAGCACGTAGACCTAAGATGAACTTTGAGGATTAGTATATACGAACTTCGTAGAATTTTGGTATTTAAATATTTTGTGAGTTTTCTGAGCAATACATCCCTATCTCGATATGAGCAGGTAGAGGCGGCTCTGGCACAGTTGTACCTAGGGGTAAAACCTGAAAACACCGCTTTGAGCTAGACTCGAACGGGAACTGGTGCACGACAACGGGCCTTGCTGCACTCTTGGTTACGACACTCCCGGAGGATATGCTTAGTATAACTCTCACTTTCATTACAAATCATTATGAAGGGTTTATGATTATATACTTCTTCAAAGAAAAAATTCTTATGATTATGGATTATAGCCATAAATAGTTCAATTTATGTTAAGTGTTTTATAAGTATGTGATTATGTATTTTGATTCATAAACTGATCTAGTTTATGCCATTGATTAGAAATGGAGCCTAGTGGAAGAAATGGAAACTGTATCAATGCACAAAATCCATGTAGGGATTTCCCTCCTGGTCAAGATAATTATAGTGGAGCTGGTGATGCAACTATTGCCGATCAGCTAATCACCATACTGGAACAACTCACTCAGGTTATGAATAATATCCCTAGCCATATGGGGCACCCTGATCCACATGGTGGAGGATCAATGTTAGATCGATTCATGAGGTAAAAACCACCAACTTTCAATGGGGGTAAAAATTCCTTAGTAGCGGAGCAATGGATAAATTCCCTAGAGAAAATATTTCAGGCTTTGGGGAGTAGTGAAAGAGAAAAAGTTATCATGGAAGTTTACCGCCTCACTGGAGATGCTAATCAATGGTGTTCATTGATTCAAAACACGAAGGAATGTGATGAAGTATCAAATATGGAATGGAGGGAGTTCAACGATCTGTTTTTAGAAGAATAATTTCCTCGCGACCATCGAGCAGATATGGAAAGGGAATTTCTGAGTCTAAGACAGAAGGAGGATGAGAATGTCGCAAAGTATGAGGCTAAATTTACAAGGTTAGGAAGGTCTGCTGGAGATTATATAAGTAACCCAATAAGTAAGAATGATCATTTCTTTGATGGGTTAAAACCATTTCTCCATCGAGCATTAGTCTCACAATCCTTCTCGTCGTACGAAGACATTGTCTCTTGTGCTATCAAGACCGAAAAGGAATTCTCTAAGTCTTATGAATTTAAAGCAAAGCAAGAGAAGAAGTGATCTGCTAATCAATATGGGAATGGAAATAAGGGGATGAAGGGAAAGGTTGAATATCCATCCTATGGTAAATGTGGTAAGAAACACCCTGGTACTTGCTTGAGGGTAACATGAGTCTGTTACAAGTGTGGTGAAAAAGGCCACCAAGCTCGTGATTGCAAGGGGAAGAAGGAAGCTACCAATGTTCAGTGCTACAACTGCAGGGAGATGGGGAATTGTGCAAATTAATGTCCAAAGCATCAGGAGAACTTACCTCAGAAAAGGCCAAGGGATCAAGGCCAAGCTTATGCTATCACTACTACTGAGGTAGAAGCTCCGAAAGATGTGGTGGCAGGTAATTTAATGGTTTCCTCAAGTTTAGCAAATGAAATATTTTATTCTAGATCATCGCATTGTTTCATATCTTCCCTGTTTGCTAAGAAAATTAGTAATTTCCAATTTTATTTAACAAGGGTGTTGTCAGTTAAAACTCTTAAGGGAAGTATCATTGCAACAAAGTTTTGTGAATCAGTCCCCATTAGAGCACATAAATGTTCTTTATCTCCTGATCTCGTCGTCATACCTATGATTGAGTTTGATATAATCCTCAGTATGGACTGGCTTTCGGACTATGATGCGAAGATTTATTGTAAGAAGAAAGAGGTTACAATTCTTGATGATGATGATAAGGAACACCTTATCTTTAGAGAAGAATCTTCACCACCTAATTCTTATTTAGATCTACCCCCAGTAGCTCAACTAAATTCAATTATTGGGGTGGAAGAGAGTTAAATAACTGTGGGTGAGGAAAGGAATGTTCGAATAGAGGATGTACCTGTTGTGAAAGAATTTGTAGATGTATTTTCGGAAGATTTACCTGGACATCCTCCAAAATGAGAAGTTGAGTTTTCCATTGATTTAATTTCAGGATCAAGGCCTATATCAAATACCCCTTATAGAATGGCCACTGTAGAATTACTAAAACTAAAGAAACAACTAGAGGAATTGAGTAATAAAGGATTTATTCTCCCTAGTGTTTCTCCATGGAGAGCCCCTGTTCTTTTTGTTAAAAAGAAAGATGGATTTATAAGGTTATGTATTGACTACAGGGAGATCAATGCTATAACGATAAAGAACAAGTATCCCCTACCTCGCATTGATGATTTATTTGACCAACTACATGGAGGTCAATACTTTTCAAATATTGACCTTCGATCTGGATACCATGAGTTGTGTGTGAAGAAGGAAGACATTCCTAAGACATCATTTCGAACTAGGTACGGGCATTATGAGTTTATAGTAATGCCTTTTGGATTGACTAATGCACCCTCTGTATCCATGGATATGATGAATAGTGTTTTCAAAGAATATCTTGATGAATTTGTGGTGGTATTTATTGATGATATCTTGGTATAATCAAAAAGCTATGATGATCATGAAAATCACTTGCGCATTATCTTGAAGACTCTGAGAAGGCATGAATTATATGAGAAGTTTAGCAAGTGTGAATTCTGGCTTCAGGAGATTTCTTTTCTTGGACATATTGTCTCTAAAGATGGAATCTATGTTGCTCCTTCTAAGACCCAGACAATCCAAGAATGGCCAGCACCTACGAGTATAACTGAGGTACGTAGTTTTATTGGTTTGGCAGGTTATTATCGACGTTTCGTCCAGAATTTTTCCCGATTGGCTAACCCATTAACGAAGCTCACATGTAAAGGGGTTAAATTTGTTTGGACAAAATAGTGTGAAGAATGATTCAAAGAACTGAAGAGAAGATTAGTCAATGCTCTTATATTGACTCTACCATCGGGGAATGATGGGTTCGTTATTTATAGTGATGCATCGAAGAAAGGACTTGGGTGTGTCCTTTTGCAGAATGATAGAGTTATTGCCTATGCATCACAATAGTTAAAAATTCATGAACCAAACTATCCAACTCATGATCTCAAGTTATCAGCTGTGATCTTTGCGTTGATGATATGAAGGCACTACCTCTATGGTGAAAAATGTGAGATTTATACTGATCACAAGAGTTTGAAGTATATTTTCACAGAAAAAGAACTCAACATGAGGCAATGGAGATGTCTTGAATTACTAAAGGATTATGAATTCCCGATACACTACCACATGGGGAAGGAAAACAAGGTGGCAGATGATTTGAGCAGAAAAGATCATGGAGTTTTGAACAATATGAGAATTGAAAGGGATCCAATTTTCATGGATCCAGTGAAGATGGAAATAGGAATAATCAGGGAAGGAGAAACATCAATGATTTTTCAAATGGTTGCCAAAACATCTTTACTAGAAAGGATTAAGAGTTCTCAGACTACTGATGGAGAATTTAAAAAGAATATTAAAGCTATGAATGATGGGAGATTAAGAGATTTTGTGTATGAAAATGTAATTTTGAAATTCGGGAAGAGGATTTGTGTTCCCGATATACCTAATATAAAAATGGAATTGCTAGAGGATGCTCATAGTTCTAATTTCTCTATACACCCTGGGAGAACCAAAATGTATAGAGATTGGAAGGAACATTTTTGGTGGGACAATATGAAGAGGGAGATTACTGATTTTGTGTCAAGATGTATGGTTTTTCAACAAGTGAAAGCTGGAAGGAAACACCCTGGAGGATTCATGCAACCTCTTCCCATACCAGAGTGAAAATGGGACAATATTATGATGGACTTTGTCATGGGGATACCAAAGACTCCTAGAAGGAATGATGCAATATGGGTTATTGTTGATCTTATTACCAATTCAGCACATTTTCTTTCTATAAGAGAAGATCTACCACTGGAACGTCCAACAAGACTATATATTAATGAAGTTGTGAGACTTCATGGAGTACCCTTGCCGATTGTTTCTGATCGTGATCCCCGTTTTACTTCAAGATTCTGGAAGAGTCTTCAGAAATCTCTGGATACAGAACTTCATTTGAGTACTGCCTACCACCCTCAGACAGAAGAACAATCAGAACGGACTATTCAAACCTATAAGACATGTTGAGATCCTTCTCACTTGAATTTCAAGGTATGTGGGATCATTATTTACCTCTAGTAGAATTTTCTTATAACAATAGCTTCCATTCGAGTATTCAGATGGCACCATATGAAGCGTTATACGGAAAGAGATGTCGCACACCAACCTGTTGGGATGACATTGGTGATAGAAAACTTGTAGGTCTAGAACTGGTGGAGGAAACGATGGAAAAGGTGAAGGTAATCCAAAATCACATCAAAGCAGCTCAAAGTAGGCAGAAGAGCTATGCTGATAATCGAAGGAAGGATTTGGAATTTTAAGTCGGTGATCATGTTTTCCTGAAGGTATCTTCATGTAAGGGAGTCATACTTTTTGGTAAGAACTGTAAATTCAGTCCCAGGTACATCGGACCTTTCGAAATTCTAGAACTAATTGGGGCTGTAGCTTACCGATTGGAAATGCCGTCAAGTCTTTTCAAAGTTCACGATGTGTTCCACGTATCTCTGTTGAGGAAATACATGCCTGACCCAACGCATGTAATCACCTATGATGAATTAGAACTGGAACCCGATCTATCTTATTGTGAAGAGCCTATCTGGATTCTTGATACGAGATAACAAGTATTGAGAAACCGGACGACACGTCTGGTAAATGTTTTGTGGAGAAACCAGAAGATGGAAGAGGCAACGTGGGAACCCGAGGAACTTATGATGAAGAACCACCCGAGTCTTTTCATGTGATAATTATTCTAGAAATTTCGAGTATGAAATTATTTGAAGGAGGGGAGAATGAAACAACCCAATATTCTATGGTATGTTTCTATTTGAATAATGTGATAGCATGCGTTGTACGCAACACCGAGTTCTAACACACCATAACCAATCAAACTAGCCATTATGAATAGTAATACCAACTTTTTGAAATTATATATATTTTATTTCATAAAAATGGAATTCATTTTTGGATTCGGAATATCGAATTTATCCTAAGGTGAAATTTTGGTACTTTTCGGATAACATTAATATTTTGATGAATAGTGAAAATTACTACATTTTAATTAAAAAAAACTTTTTTAATCAAAATAATTTATAGTGATAAATTATGAATTTGAGTGGTTATAAAGTATATTAAGAATATATTTTTACCATTTAATATAATGTTGTTCATTGGACATAATTTTACAATTAAACCGGACATAAACAAGTGTCAATCTTTTGATAGTTATTATCTCTTATAAACACGTTTTTTGTTTTAACAACGGGAATTAATTTTGAATTAATTTCTGCCACTTTTGTGTTTTGAATTTGGAAAAATGGATTCCATATTTAGAATCAGGATGCTCAAGTTGTGTAAATAGGTAACTTTTATTTTTAGACATTTTGAATAGTTATTTCGGTAAATATTTTATTTACCATGGTTAAGGGTAAATCCGTTAAATAAGGGTTAAAAAATAATATTATAATAATACTAAATTACCATAAAACGTGTCCTAGACTTATTGGTTGATACATGTTCGACCATAGGCATCTTTGGGTCGATTTTCGGACCCCATGGAGCCACTTGTAGGTGATAGGGACACTTTATTTTAATTAAGTTAAAATGAATACAAAAATGACACAAGCATATATCTTTTAGAAAAACAATTTTAGCATAGGGTAAAATATGTTGGATTTTCTACTATAAATATTAATTAGAAATATAAAACGATTTCCTAAATAATGATATTTTATTTATAATTTTTATAGATTACATAATTTAATTTATTTAGGACACGATGATGATGCTGTAATTAACATAATAGTGAAAATTTAAATAATTGATATTATAAATACCAAAATAAATATAATTTGAGAATTTTTATGAACTACAATAATTTACTAGGTTAATATGACATGTTAGGATTGATTAAATTATATTTTCGTGAAGTAATCATTCTGTTATGAGTTTTACAAAAATTAATTATTGAATAGTGTCAAAATTGACATAAAAGAGATTTTAAAACAAATATTATATTATTAATTGATATTAAATTCCTAAAATACTATGGGTCGGCCAAGAGACTTATATAATGATATTTGTATCATTAATGGACCACTTGGGGGTCTCTTGGATGTATATGGTAAGTTTATTAACCATATAATATAAAAATACAAAGAGACATTGTAAAAGTAAAACTAATTAACTTAGAGTTAATACTTAAAGATAAGGTTAATATAGTAACCCAAACCTGTCTAAATTCTATTGGATAAGTGTTTTGAGACCAATACCCACCTTAAAATTTAAATAATCCACTTTTTATCCATTAGAAACCGAATATTTATTTATTATAAATTAATATTTCTAGCTTTTCCAAAGGTGCCCCTCACCCCTCTTATAAAAGGGAACCCCCCTTCTCATTACTTCACACCTTCAAAGCCTTTTGGTTTGGCCAAAATCTGCCAAAATACTCTCTCATATTCCCTCAATACAACCTAGAGGCCATAGAATGATCAGAAATTCATCCTAAAGAGCCCTTTTGATCAAATCAAAAGGAAGAACCCGAAGAAGATGTAATGTTTTCACCACCCTTTTTCAAATTCATTTCTTCTTCCACTACTTCTTTCTTTGTTGTTACCATTATAAAATAATAACTCCAGTATCTTATATATTCTGTGATGTTATTATAAATATGGTACAACCATATTCAGTATTCTATCCACCCTTTGAATAACATGTCACCATATGTGCGTATGTACGGCTTACCGTCTCCATGTCGTGGTGTAATTGTTATTCAATATATTATTATTTGGATGGGTATAATAATGATGTGTAACTCATGTAAATAATAAATATAACATGTTAATGATTCTTTATATATGATATACCATCCATTTATATATTATTTTAATATCAAAAGAATGATATTGTCGCTCGTGCGTACGTACGGACTACCGTCTCCACGAACGCGATGAGATTCATTCTCCATCATATCCATTCAAGTATAATTATCATTTGATGATTTAAAAATAATGTTTAAGGACTTGATATCATTATGGATATGAATAAGATACAACCTATCCATGACAAACATGACTTATGTAACAAAACATATAAAAGAAAATGAGTAAGTTAACACCCGAAACGACGATAATACTAAGATATTATTAAAAAAGAAATGTTAAAAGATCATATATGATATCATATGAATGTATATGATTCTTGTATAATTAAATAACAATTATTTAAATATTATACAGGTGTTTAACCTACCCCAACCAAGGAAAAGTACAAGGTAGGGGTTATTTCACAATCTCTTCATTATCCGAGTTTTTTTATACGTAATAATCTACTGGGATCTCTTTATCATCCACATCAATGTTTCTTAAAAATGAATTTAAATTTTTTTTAAATATTTAAAATAATATGGGTTAAAGTAATTTATACCCTTGTTTGAATTTTTATAAGTGTTTTATAAAGGAATATTTCCGTCATTTTCCAAACAAGGTGCTTTTTAACATTTTCGACAAAATTAAGGTAAGAATGTTTTTTTTAACTTATACAACGGGTGTGGCTATTTTCCACCGTTATAAAATCGTCGAAGAATCCCTTACAAGATTATAACAATATTTTCAAAGAAAATGTTTTATTTTATAAATATATGACTCTTAAATGATTTCAAAATAGAAAGTGATATTTCTCTAAAAAGAGTTTTGATTTCATCTATGTCAACATCCTTTGATGGATTTTACGCTTATTTGAAGTTGATTTATTATGATACAAAACTTCTATATTGTATTGAAGGTTTTGTGTTATGTTTTACTACAAATGTTCTATTTTTATACCATTCATGGTTTATGGTGAAAGTATTGACATTTAGTATGCTAGTTTTAATACGAATGTTTATGTTCTGTTTAAACCTTTTCATATGGGAATGCATTGGACTTAGTAAGTGAAGGGTGGAGCCCGATATACCTCCTAGATGCATTGGTAGGTCTCATTAGACAAACTAGTGTCTTGGCACAAGGCCTTGGCAAAATCTTATTTGTAGTCTTGGAACGAGGCCTTGGCTATGTGGTTATGATAGTCTGGCATTTTGCATTCCATCATTATGAAAGTGGTTATTGATATTGCATGTGATTATTCGATTAGTAGAATATCCATGTGAATAAGTAAATGGAATTATTTCATTTTACTTTTGCCATACTATGTTTAAGTTCAAGTTTAAAAGGCTTTTATTTTAGTTTTACATTGCCTTAAATGTTTATTCTTATTTATGAAAGTTTCTGCTATATTGTTATCCTTACTGGGCATTTGAGCTCACCCCTTTTCTATGTTTTATTTTTCACAGGAAGTGAAGAAGTAAATTATGAATGACCTTCAGGGATATTATTTGGGGATATGAGTGTGGAATATGGAGACAATATGTTGTTGTAGTAGTTTTTCCCTTTATGATGTAATGTAAGACTTATGAATATATCTAGTGTTTCTATGGCTACTAAACCAATCGGTCTTTCGAGATTTTATCATTCTTGTGATCATGCCAATGTTATGTAATAATGCACCGACTCTAGGTAACTGGGGTTGGGGAGTTAAAATATTTATTATATATATAATTTATACTCATTATTATACCCGTAAAAATGATGAAATGTTTGAATAACAAACTACATCACGACGTGGAGACGGTAAGCCGTACTTACGCACGTGTGGTGACATTTTCATTCATAGGATGTATAAAATAACTAATAAGGTTGTAAAGTTTTTATAATAACATCAAAATATATATAAGATACTAAATTTATTATTTTATAATGGAAACAACAATGAAGGAGGATGTGGAAGAAGAAAGGAACTTGATATATGTGGTGAGATGTTTACCTCTTCTTCATGTTCTTCATTTTGATTTGATCAAAAGGGATCCTTAGGTTGGATTTATGACTACATGAAGGCCTCTAGGATGAAGAGTGGATAGATGATAGGGTATTTGGTTGGGGTTTTTCTGAGCCAAATGGCATTGGAGGTGTGAATTAGAGAGAAGGGGGAGTTCGCTTTTATAAGAAGGTTGAGGGGAACCTTAGGAAAAACATAAAATATTATTTTATAGTAAATTCATATTAGGTTTATAATGGATCCAAAGTGAATTATTTCGAGGATTGGGTGGGTATGGGTCAAAATCCTCTCAACCAATTATTTTAAGACACGTTTAGTTTACCATTTTATCCTTATCATTGAGATTTAACTCTATGTTAAATAATTATACTTTTACCGTGTCTTATTGTATTCTTACACTATATGATTAATAAATTTACTATAAACTTCTAATTGAACCCCAATTACTACATTAATGTCACATATATTATTATATAAGTCTTTTGGACGAACTGTATATTTTTAGGACCATTATATCAATTAAAAATATAAAATTTGTTTTAAAAACTCTTTTATGTCAATTTTGACACTATTTGGTATTTTGTTTTTATAAATTCATAACAATTTTATTACTTCGGAAACAATTCATATAAACAATAATAATATGTTATTTTAAACTAGTAAATCTTTTTAATTCCTAAAAAGTCTCAAATTACATTTATTTGGGTATTTATAATATCAATTATGTTAATATTTCATTAATAAAGTAATTACTACATGATCATTGTATCATAAATAAATAAAACTATTTAATGTCTAAAAAGTAGTAATAAAACACCTATATGTAGGAAGTCTTTTTTTCTTTTTAATGAATATTTTAGTCGAATTTATCTTATGTATAACCCTATATTAAAAATGATTTAGTTATTAAAAATTTATTTTAACTATTTTAACTCTTCTTTAAATAAAATAATTATAAATGTCTTAATCTAATCCAAGTGGACCTAAAGGGTAATATTTTTTTCCTAATGTAGTTTTTGGTCGAATTACACTTATCCAATAGAATTATGACATGTGTTATGGTACTAATAATATCATTTTTACCCTTGATTACCCTATTTACTTTTAACCGTGGTAACTAAAAGTAAAAAGTTACTATTCACCAAAAATTATTTTCATCTCATTGAACCACATTTTACTTACTAATATCAACTGGTTTTCTCGAATTTTTAAAATTAAACTCATAGAAGTGGTAAAATTAAGTTTTATGTAAATTTTTAAATGCTCCTAGGAGGTGGGTAAAAGACGGTAAAAAGTTCAATAAACAATTTATATATCTAAAATTATTATAAAATGACTCCAATGAATTACATTGAACTTTTATAGTTATTATATATCTATTTGGAACTAAAATAAATTTAAATAAAATAAATAATTATTTAAAATAATAGTCGTTTTTAACTAATAACTCAATGTTTTCACTATTCATCAAAAATCGAATGTTTTCATAAAAATACCAAAAATATACCCGAGGATAATTTCGATATTTCTAATCCAAAATTAAGTCCGTATTGATAGATAAAATTTATAAAAATTTTAAAAGTGGGTATTATTATTCCTAACGGATAGTTTATATAATATTTTAATAACATATCATTGTTTAGTGAAACTCCGTATTGCGTAAAACGCAAGCTGCCGAGGAAGGTTTCTCTTGCGTGTAACACAAGACAAGAATAGTGTTGCGTATACTACATGCTAATATGGTGTTGCGTATAGTGCAAGATTATCTTGGTGTAGCGTACAAAACAATACATTAAAGAAGATAAAAATATTATTTCCCATAAAATCTCAGGGTGTTACAGTTGGGGAGTGGAAAAGGAACTGTTATATAAGTTGGATGTATCATGTTCAAAACCAGCTGGAGGAATGGGCGTGTGTTTGGGGGGATAATATAATGAACTAATAAAGGTGTGGGGGATGTTTTAGTAAGGGGGAATTGATAAAGGAGGTGCGATTGAGAAACAACACTTTAAAAGTGGGGCCTTTATCGTCACATTTTTATAACTGTTAAATAGGGCATATAAGAGTGCTAAAAAGTATGGATAAAGGTGAAAATTACCACATATTTTTATAAGTGTGGTCAAGTTAAACCATTAACATCGCTTACATAATTAGTGCTTCTTTAACACTGATAAATCCCTTTTACCGTCATTGTTAATAGATCAATTTCTCATAGTAACACCCTAACATACCACCAATTAAATCCCCATATATTGTAATGAAGATGATGTGGTAAATTAAATGATCCATGTGTTGACCAATCCTGGATGACACTTGTAATGTTAGACCACATTACATGTACCTATGTTATATGCCATATATACCACGCATTTTTACGGTTGAAGATGAATCATCAGATACATGTCGAATAATAATTATATAAAATTTAGGAATTAAAATCACATAACAAGTAGATTACTTGCATGGTACTAGGTGTAAAATCCATTTTGCCTTAAAATGATTGTTCTATAATACACATCAAGTCTCTAAAAATGTAACCCTAACATATGTACACATGGTGTAACCAACTTGATTATAATAAAAATTATAATTTATTTTATTACTCTTTTAAACCTCAACATCAGGTATTCCATTTTTTATTTATTGACTCATTCATGTCATATGATAGGTTATATGTGTGTGTGTGTCTATCTATGTGTGTATAAAATGGTTAATTTTTTTCTATGTAAATTTATAAACTATTTACTATGTGTAGTCATTATACATTGAATACTCAGAGTGCATTGAAATTATTTTGTGTTATGATAATTAAAATTTGTTTGATGTTTGTTTATTAAATAATAAATTCTATGTAAATACAGTTGGATTGTAATATAGATGTAAATGTATATTAGATGGCACAACAAAAGAGGTGGATAATTGTAGATTTAAATCTGTGTATTTAAATAATTAAGAATGTACATATTTTAAGAGGTCATAAACTAATATAATTCACAATCAATATGATAGATAATATATATATTGGATCCAATGGAAATATTATGATTTAATAATACAAGTAAGGTAAAACAATTTTATTTGAGTGGAATACAATGATCAGTGAAATAAAATTGTTAATTATTCTACCATATAACATATATAATTTCTTAATAAAATATCAATCATAATTGAAACAATTACAATATAATTGAATGTGAAAAGAAAGGGGAAACAATACTATTCAATTTCTAATACGAATAGCATCAGAAATGTAAAGGTATTACAATTATTTTATCCGAAAGAGTAGGGTATTCTTTCACATAAGATAAAAGGACTATCTAACCACCACCTTGGTAAGCCATCGACACGATGATCGGTATGACTATATTCTTATCCCAGGAAGCCCTCAATTAAAAAAGTAGTCGACACATTTATCTTTCATGCAATTGAAATCCCTCGATACAAGGATCAGAATCACATCCACCTATCCCTGGAATCCCTTGATCATCATTACAATGACCGACGACACATAGAGAAAACAAAGCACATATATAAATACAGGAACATGGAAAAATTTGTTAACTTCTTCTATCTTCAAGGATTTCATAGGAAGCAAGAGAGAAGTCCCAACATCTCTCTCTCTAACTTGATAGATGAAAAAGTAATATCTTCTAGTTTGAAAGACCTCATATTTATAGGATTTAGGTTCCAATTGTCATATTTCCTCCAACGGTCACACTTATCCAAAAAAATCAGTGGGACATAGAAACCTATCATTTCAATTGTCGAAACAAAAAGAATACACGTCATTGTTCAGACTGGTAAATAACCAATTCCATGACATCATTTTAGTTAGAAATTAGTATGTTCAAAATTATGAAACATGGAGTATGAGTAGAATATATTCTGAATTTATGTTATGATAAGATTGTAATCCATTTCAAAAGTACAATACGTAATTCGATTACTAGGAATATCATGATAACAATGATTATCGATTAAAATTTATGAACTGGTTATGATTCTGAACATGGTTACGATGCACAATATTTAATCGGATAATGATTTTTGGATAGATTTTTTAATCTGGTTAAGATGCATGAATAAAATGTGGTACATAACATGGTTATGATAAATAATTACTATGTGGTACATAATGTTGTTACGATGAATATTTTTTTTACGGCACGTAGCCTGGTTACGATGCATATGGTTACGATGCATGTGGTTACTGTGCTTGTCCAAGTTACGAAACATAACCTGGTTATGATACATGTGATTACAATGCATGTGGATATAAGGCATTTAAAATCTATGCAGTATATAATCTACTTACGAATCTTTATTATGATGGAGTACATAGTCTTGTTACGATTTTGAAACAACAAATAAAACAATGTTAGTTAACAACATACATGATTATGTTAAGAATTAAACCGATAATTAATAAAATGTGAGTGATTGTGATTTTAAATCAACACACATGATATAAAATATATATGATTACGATATTTGTGGTTTGTGATTTCCAAAACAAAAAATTGATGGGATAGTCTAAAAAAAATTTCACTCAAAAATCTCCCCCTATTGAGAAAGCACAAAACAAAACAAAACAAAACAAACAATAAAGAATTCATCTCCCTGGAGTTTAATAACTCATCTGAATGTAATAGTGAAAATGAATAATTCCACCCTTGTTATAAAAACAACACACAAGGGATCATATTATATTTACTTATACTTATCATTTATACCCCTTAACAAGGAATTCATAAAATGAATTCCTTTTAGAATCACTATCACCCCTTTTTGATTTTCAAAAAGAATAAGATAAAGAATTAATTTCCTACAAATGGTTATCGAAATAGAGTACGAATCAATAATTGTTACTTAAATTAATTTTTTTTAAACAAGAGTTAAAACATCATTCTTTTCCCTTTTGTTTTGAAAAATTATTAAACAATGTTATTTTCATCTTCTTGAACTCTTTTCTATCCTCTGTGATCTTGTTAAGAGCATCTTGCGAAGCCTTAAAATTTTTATCATTTCCAACAATAATCTTTTCATTCATCCAGATCTGATCTTCATGGATCTGACTAATTGATTCTTGGGATTTAATCATTACTTCCTAAGGTTTACACCTTGCTTTTTGGTATTTGAAATCACCCAACATGATATTGTAGGCTTTCTCAAAGATAAAAACTCTATTTGTGAGTGAAAAAATCTTATTACTCTCATCTTGAAAGTTTTCCCTTAAAGTATCAAGATCTTATAAGGGTAATATTTTTGAGGTATTGGGTCATTGAAATTCATGATGGTTTTCATTTATATAATCAATAAGCATTCGATATAGAGAGTTGTGTTTTTTTACCTACTGTACCAATTCCTCGTGCTTGTCCAAGTGGATTTTGAGTCTTTCATCAATGTTGTAAGAGCACTTCATAGATGTATAGAAAGCCTTAATATTATCAACAACATATTCCTAGAAGATCTTGAAATCAGCATCTGGGAATAAAAATTTGTCCATCAAGACCTTGAATGAATCCATTCTATCATTATGGGAATTTAAGAGAATTTCTAGATTGGCTTCATTTTTTGAATGCATGGTAGAAACTCCTCCAATCTATTTAAATAAAGTTGAATGTACTGAAACCCTTTTATAGTAATTTTTCTTTTAGAATTCATGTCTTCATTATATTGTGCGAGACCACTAAAATATTTCTCAGTGCCGATCACTTAAGAGGGGTGGTCTTGATTCTTAATATATTCTTCATATTCTTCTTCTACTTCCTTATCATAAATCTAAATGAAAATCTTGGAGTAAAATTTTATAGATACTCTCTTTAAGAGAAATGGATCCGAAGATTGATAAACAAAAGATGGTACTTCTGATGACTCTGTAGTATGGATTCTATTGTTTTTACTTTCTTTTTCTTCAACTTCTATTACCTCCTATCCTTTTTCTTATTGATCATGTTCCTCTAGGAATTTTCCTTCTTGTTCTTCTTCCTCTTATTCATGTACATTAGCTAGAGATTGTGTAGGCAGTTTTTCCGAAAATTGTTTCCCCTTGCCTTTCTATGTTGGAACCGATCAAGTTTTACTCGATGGATCCCTTATTTCAATTCTGGTTTTTAGTTTCCTAGCTATTCTGAGAAGAATATCAATGTCAATAGACTCATCCTTTTTCTTCCTCGATATTTGTTTTCCCTATTCTTATTTAAAAGTATCTTCAGATGTAACTTTCAAAGCCAAGTCTTCAGCGGGATCCAATCCAAATTGAGGACCCCTTTCTTTCATTTCTTTCCTTTTATTTCTCTATTCAGTAGAAACATCATCGGATATAGAGTTTTGTTTCTTTGAAATTTTTTGAGTTTTAGTCATAAATACCATTATTTTTTCGATGTAGTCTTTGATGACTTAGAATGTTTCTCAATACCTTCAATTACTTCTTTTTCTTTCTCAGCATTTGGATCATTCTCAAATTTTTTGATTCAGGCTTGAATCGTAACATAATCATCCTTATCACATCCTTACTAATTAAGGAATTCCAGAAGGATGTCAGATCTTACATGATTGCAATGTTACACAACCCCAAACATTCTTTCAAAAACTTACTGATAACGGTGGAAAACATGATCAGCTTTGATTTTATGCCACCAAATTTGAGCTTCTTGATTGTCAGAAAGATGAACCACATAATGCTGACCTTTCTCATATTGACCATGTAATTAAGAACCAAGACATTTGAAAAATTCAAAGTTTCTTTTTCACCATCTCTTGGCACAAAAAAACCCTATATCTAGTGGGATATAATTCTATTATCTCATGATAAATAACTTAATTTCTTTTGTCGTAATGAATCTCAAAATGTGTTTCTTCGACTTTAGACTAATCAAATGTTCCATTAGCTTCTGGTAACTTATGTGAAGTAAATAATGCATCATCCTCAAAAGGAACACATAGAAATATAGCTTCCTGTTTTGAAGAGGTTGTATATGTATTTTCATACATCATAAAAGAAATATTAAGATCCTTGCCTACCTCTAATGATTCATAAAATTGTAACACCTCGCCATGATAGACTAATTCTAGATGAGAACCTGGTCATTCCACCCAAATTGATCCCCAGCAATGAAAACATTTAATTCCTTTTAAAGACGAATCAAAATACTCATAAAATTCTTGGGATACTAACCTTTCACCTCGACTGACCATGGAAGAAACTTATTTTAGAGACATTTCAGTCAGAGAGGAAGTAGTAAACTCAATCGTGATAGAATAAATCACTCCCTGAAGATCATGCTGATTACGATAGATGACTACTTGTCGTATTATCCAAACTGAGGTTGGAACCGATTTCAAACCATGTTAATGACTTTTTGAGAAACTGATCTTGAGAGAAACAGGATGAGTTCGATGTTGGATAGGTTCTTCTAAAAAGAAATTGACAATCAAGATTAGATTTCAGTAACCCAATAGTAAAAAATTATTTTTAACTCTTGAGGTTTTCCTTAAATGAAAAAAATATTCAGACTGAAAAATTAGTAATTAAAAGAAATATCCAACCACTAAAACAACCCAAATAATGATTTATAAATTGTACCTATCAGAGTACTAGGGAAAATGTATGGGTTTTAATATATGGTTCTTATAAAAACAATACAAAATCAATGATAAAAAATTCTAAAACTGATAAGGTCCAATAAGCTGGTGCGTATTAATTATAATTGATAGAATAATCCACAACTGATAATCCATTACCAACAATGTAATCCAATACCAATAATTTATTACCGATAAAGTATTTTAATGCAAATAGTATAATATAGTACTGATAATCATGAAACTATAAAATGAAACTGGTAAAATAATGAAAACAATAAAATTTTGAAATCAATATACTGAAAAACTAAAATAGTAAAATTTATTATAGTGAGACTGATAAATTGTGAAACAAAAGCTAAAACAGAAAAACAATAAAAATAATGTGAAACCAATAATATTTTAAAAAAGTGAACCCGATAAAATAATCAATAAAAGTGAAAATGATTCATGCTAAATCAAAAGTTTAAAATCAATAAAATATGAATCCTAAAGGGAAAAACTGACAAAATATAATACATATGAAATAGAAATGTATACCACCCATTGAAAATATATAACTCAATATAAGGTGATTGGTTAAACAAGAAATTGATATAATTTATTACTTAACTGTGATCACTCTGATTTTCTATTTTATGTATTCGAATCTTTCATAAGAAAATGGTTTTGTGATAATGTCAGTAAGTTTTTCTTGCATTCCAATAAATTGTAAAAAAAATATCTCCATTTTGATTGTGATCCCTATTTATGTGATGGATAATATCTATTTGTTTTTCACATTGTTGGTCTGTAGGGTTTCTACTAAGAGAAATGGAACTAGTATTGTCACATAGTCTTTGTGTTTTAGAAAAACTCATTCCTTAGTCAATGAGTGTGTGTTGCATCCACAACACCTGAGCACATCAAATTCTGGGTTCTACATATTTAGCTTCAATAGTGGAAAGTACTACTGAGTGTTGTTTCTTAAATGACCAAGAAACTAAATAATCTCCTAAGAAATTATATGTTTTGGATGTACTCTTTCTTTCGATTATACATCCACCAACATTAGCATCCGAACAACTTTTCAGAACAAAATCATTTCCAGAAGAATAGAATACTCTTAAATCCATTGTTTCCGTCAAATGGTGAAAATTTATTACACCTGATTCAAATGAGAACCATTTGGATTGTATTGGAATCGTTCACATATGAATATAGAAAAAATTATGTCTGGATGTCAATATTTCAAGTATATCTAGCTTCAAATCATACCACTAAATGTTGTTTGATCCACTGGTTTCCCAGCTTCAGCAAGATCAATTATATGTGAGGTACCAATTAGAGTGATAATACTTTTAGTGTTTTCATATCCATAATTTTCAAGTAAGTCATTGATATAATTATATTGAAATATATAGGTTCCTTCAGGTTTTTGAGTTATTTTGAAACTTAAAATAATGTTAACTCATCCATCGTACTCATTTCAAACTCATATTTCATTATATTTTCAAAATAATTAGCTAAGGATTACCGAGTTGAACCAAATATAATGTATTCAATATATTTTTTGACAATAAAAACATTTTTGTTTTCCATTATTATAAAAAGAGTTGGGTTAACAGTACCTTTGGCATAATGGTTTTGTAAAAGAAATCATTTGAGTCTATCATACCATGCTCTTGGGGATTGTATAAGGCTTTACAAAGCATTGGTATGTTTGAAAACAAGGTCAAGATGTTTTGAATCTATAAAACCAATAGGTTGTTCTAAAAAACATATTTTTGTACCATACTATTAAGAAAGTCCTATTTTACATCCATTTGAAAATGTTTGAAATGGAAGTATGCTGTAAAGGCTAATATAATTTGAATAGATTCACATCTAGCTATCAGAGGTTAAGTTTATTCAAATCATATTCACTCTTGGTGACTATATCACATAGAAAAATACTTCATTTATTTCTTATGATGACTGCATTTTCATGACACTTGTTTCTAAAAACTCATTTTACCCCAATTACAGTTGATTCTTTTGTATTTCAACTAAATTCCAAAATATGTTCTTTTCAAAATAATTTATTCTATCTTCTATTGCTTTAATACAATATTCATCACCTAAGGCCTCATTAGAGGTGTTTAGTTCAAATTGAGATAGAAATGAAGATGTTTTATTAAATTTCTTAATGAATTTCTAGTCCTTGATAGTTGATTTACATCACCAATGATAATTTCACTGGGATGATTTTTAAGAAACAATTGAATTCAGTTGTATAAAACAAGTTCATCAATAGAAGAAAAAATATATTTTAGGGAAAATTTTTCAGAAACCTTTTCCTAAGTATTCCACTTATCATAAGAGTTTTCAATAAATGGACGATGATCAAATTTTGGAAAATACATCAGTTGATGCAGGTAAGGATTTCATAAAAACAAAGGGTACAATTCATCAATATTAACATGCATTGATTCTTCAACAGTACATGAGTTTTTATTAAAAACTACATAAGTATTATATTTTTTGGAATATCCTAGAAATATACCTTCATTGGATTTGGGTGAAAATTTATACAAATTCTCTTTTGTACTCAATATGAATACTTTTCATTGAAACACTCTGATGTAAGAAACATTAGTTTTTTAACCAGTCCACAATTCTTAAAGTGTTTTTATGAAAATTTATAGTTAAAACACTATTTATTGTATAACATGCATTGTAAATAGCTTTATCCCAAAAATGATTAGCAATAAAGTATTCAATCAACATGGTTCTTGTCATTTCATGAATAATATGATTCCATCTATCAATAACAATGTTTTTCTGAGGGCTTCTTGGAGCTGAAATGTTTTCAGTAATACCTTTATTACTACAAAATGATCAAAATCCAAATTTTAAAATTCTCCACCATGATCACTACATATAGTAATCAATGGTCTGCTTTTACCATTTTTAACATTGGCTCTAAATGTTTTGAAATAGAATACAGCTTCAAATATCTTTTTTAAAAAATATACCCATGTTAATCTAGTGTCACCATAAACTAAAAAAAATATATAATACATGTGTTCGGTGCTTCCCGTTTTGGTAGTACTGGAGAGATATATAAGCACAAACTGTAATGCATTAAAATATGAGACTTTATTAATTGAATTAAAGAAACTTTTATGTTTTTCTCCATATTTACATGGGTCACAAACATTTGAAGAATCATACCTTTGATCTGGTAGATCCTTATTAAGTATTTTCAATGAGAGTTTATAATGGATCCTTAAGTTACAGTGTCCTAAGATTATATTCCATAACCAAGATTGTTCTTCTATTGAACTTAAGAAGGGAAAGTATGGGCTCCTAAGATCTTCTACGTTGATTTTGTATACATTCTCATGCCTATTTGAAAGAAGAATGAATTCATCATTGGTATGGTGAACAAAAAAAATTTCATTCCAAAAATTCATAAGGTATCCATCGTCACATAATTGAAAAATGTTGATAAGGTTGTGCTTAAGAATATTGACAAAAAAATATTTGAAATTAAAACATTTCCTAAAAGAAAACTATTACCTATACCAATGATCTTTTCCTGATCATTATCTCGAAAAGTATGTCTTCCGACTTTCATTTCAATAATATATTAAATGAAATATCTGTTTCATGTCATCTGTCAAGAACAACCACTATCCATGTACCAAATGTTCTTGTTGATGGTATAATTTTATTTTCATGAAAATGAAACAATTAGTTTTTTATAACCCAAACTTGATTGGATTCAATTTTTTTAGATAAATGAATTTTAAGAATCCACATTTTCTTTTGAAAAAATGATATTTTTGAAATCCTGATTATTGAGTTATATTGAAAGAACAATTTCTTTCCCAATGTCCACAACATTGACATTTCGTACAGAATGGGGCACATTGAGGAACAAAATACTTATGACGAAAAAATAGTTTCGAGTGAGTATAAAAAATTCCAAAATGATTTATAAGAGGATGAATTAGAAAATATAGTTTATCAAATTATTTTACCCCCAAGGATAATTTTGATAAATGTTTACTTAAAGAAAGATTTTAGATTTTAGTCTACTGACTTAATTATGATTCTCAAAAGAAATGTTTTTTGAACTGTTTTCAATTTCAAAAACATTTTAGTTTGAGAAAACTTGTTTAAAATCCTTAAAAATATTATACTTCTCAAAACATCCTACCTTAAGGGTTTTTGAAATATTATCAAAATAATGAATATTTATATCAAGATCTTTTGAAATATATGACATTTCTTTTGTAAGAATATATATTCTAGAATATTCCTAATCATGTTTTTTCTTGAGTTTAGAATTTTCATTCTCCAGTATTGTGGAAATATGGAAAAATCTTCAAAAGAATGTAAATTTTCCTCTACGGAGGAAGATTCTTCATCTAGAGTGTATGAAATTTTCTTACCTGGGTATTTTTCATTTAAATATATATTTGTATGTGATTTTTCATTCTGTACCATAGGCATGAAAAAACGATTTTCAACTATAATAATGGCTATAAGTCGTATATTCTTTTGACCCGAGGAATCATATTCCAAAGATTAATATGATGAATAACTCCCACATTCACTCAATATATCATTTTCCTTCAGAAATTTCATTGTCATTTATTTTTAATATTTTACGTGTTGCTTTCAGAATGTTTATCCTTTCTGTATTTTTTTAGTAGAGGACAAATCGGTCTAAAATGACATGATCTTTTACATTCATAACATGTTACTTATAGTTATTTATTGTCCATTAAATTTTTTATTTTGAATCATTATTGAAAGACTTTATTTCGAAAAATCTTTTTCATCCTTCAAGAAATATTGGCTAACAAATTCTCTGAGGGATCACTATGACTTGATTCTGATATGAAAATTGATTTCTTTACTTTGGATCTATTTATCCTTTCCAGTGTCTTAGCATTGGATATAGTAGTAAGAGATTCACTCCCATTACCATTATTATTCTTATTGAAATCTTTGTCTCTTTTCATTCTTGTCTCATGTTGAAGAAGACTTCAAAATAACTCATCTAGAGTGATTTCAAAAACTTTCAGGTCTACATCAATTGTTGTCCTTTTTGATTCCCATTTATAGGGAATTATATCAATTATCTTATCAAAAAAAAATTGTTCGTTATCTAGAACCTTTCCACCCATTTATTTTAGACTACATAATATTGACAGAAATCTTTATTTCACCTTATATACTAGTTCTCAATAAGGAAAAATAAACCCATGATATTCTTCTTGAAGCATTTCTCTTCTGGTTTTTATAACATTGGATGTACCAAAATGCATGATATATTATTTCTTCCAGATGAAATTAGCTACCTCACATGATTATATGTAACTATATATATTCCTAGTTATGGAACACAACATAGTATTGCGAACCATGTAGTTTAATTGATATTATTGTTTCTCTTGATTGGTGAAGGTATAGACTTCCTTGTCTGGGATTTTGCATCCTTTAGTAAGCATGATAAAGTTGTCAACTCCAGTATTAACAACAAAATCCCACATTCAATCCCTCTCGTACTCATAGTCATTTCCATAAAAAATTGGTGGTATTTTTAAATTCATATTGTCAATTAATCCAATATTCATTTCTACCATCTTATAAAACAATACTTTTCCACTCGGTGTTAGTGTAGTAAGTAGTTATAAAAAATGTTTGTAAAAGGAATAAAATTTTATTTCTATAAGAAATATAGAAAGTAATAAAAAAATATTGGAAACCTCCTATGATACAAATTTTTGGATAATAATATATATGTAAATGAATATTATATGGAGAAATACAGGTGGGGGTGAATTGTAGATTTAAAAACGATGTATTTAAACACATAAGAAAGGACATAGTTTAAGATGTCATAAACTAATAAAATTAACAATCAATACAATAGACCATATATGTCTCAGATCCGATGATAATACTATGATGTAAGATTATAATTAATATAAAACAATTGTATTCGAATTGAATAAAATGATCATAGTAATACAAATATTAACGATTCTACAATATTGCATATAAAATCTATTAATACAATATGAATTATACTTGAAAAAATTACAATGTAATTGAATATTAAAATAAAGGGGAACCAATAAAATTTCATTTTTAATATAGATATAAGAAGAAATGAAAAAGCATTACAATTAATTTATCCCAAATAGTATGTTATCCATTCACCAAAGATAAAAGTTCTATCTTTCCACAACCTTGGTAATCTCTTTATACGATGATCAGATCGACTATCTTCATATCCCCATAAGCCCTCAATTAATAAGGTAATTAACTGCTTTGTCTTTCAAGAAACCGAAATCCCTCAATTTGATGATCGACAACACATCTTCATATCCCCAGAATCCCATGATCATTATCACAGATATCTGTCACACAAAGCAGAAATAAAGAACTTATATAAATACAAGAACATTGAAAATGTTATTCTCTTCTTGTATCCATAAGGATTTGGTGTGGACCAAGTGGGAAGTAACACCATCTCTCTCTAGAACTTGATAAAAAAATTTATGTATTCTGGTATGAATGACGTCCTATTTATAGGATTCAGGTTCCAATTGTTATATTTCTCTGAAAAACTCCGTGGGACATAGACACCTGTCATTCAATGGTATAAAAATACATGACATTGTTTTGATTGGTAAATAACCAATTCAACGAAATCGTTTTAGTTAGTAAGTAGTGTGTACAAAAGTATTAAATAATGATTTTTAGTAGTATGTAATCTGAATTGATGTTATGATAATAGTGTAATCCATTTCAAAAGTTTAATACATAATTTGATTACTTGTCTTATCTTGATAACATTGAATATCGATTACAATTTATGACCTAGTTCCGATTCTGAAAATGGTTAAAATGCACAATATTTAATCTAATTATGATTCTTAGATACAATTATTAATCTAGTTACAATTCATGATTACGATGTGGTACTTAACTTGTTTACAATAAATAATTATGATGTGGTACTTAACCTAGTTATGATGCATATTTTCGATGTGTTACTTAACCTGGTTACGATGCATATGGTTACAATGCATGTGTCTACGGTGTATGTCCTGATTACAATACATAAACTTGTTACGATACATGTGATTAAAATTTATATGGATATAATGAATGTGAAATCTATGCAGTATATAATTTGGTTATGAGTCCCGATTACGATGCAATACATAGTCTGGTTACGATTATGAAACAACATATAAAACAATGTGAGTGAACAACATACATGATTATGTTAAAAATGAAACATATAATAAATACAATGTGAGTGATTACGATTGTAAATCACCACATGTGATAAACAATATATATGATTAAGATATGTGTGGTTTGTGATATCCCAAAAAAATTGATGGGAAAGTCGAAAAACATTTTGACTCAACAATTATAATATTAAACAGATATGATAAATGATTCATGAGTAAATTATATATGATCTCTATATAAGTGAAGTGGTTTGAATAGGTACTCACCGAGTTTCATTCATATAATGGTTTTACACTAATTTTATGAAATTTTAAACAAAAATAAGTGATTTAATATACATAAAATAATAGGGTATGGGTATGATTAGCAATATTACATGTAAATTAAGATCAATTAAATTAATTGACTAATCAAATAATTATTGAAATTTATTAACATGTGTCTATATAATTAAAATAATGAATCATGGTGAACATTAGAAAGTTATTTAAAATTCTTATTTATTTCAAAACACATTGATCATGATTATTGATTGACATCTGTATAATTTATGGTTTCATTTAATTTTTCATGATTTTTTTAAAATAGTTTACTAAATTAAATTTATTTATTGTGAGTCATCTCTCTTTTTTTATTATGTATTATCTTTTTTTTCAATGGGTTCTCTTATTTAAATCCCATTTTTGATCCCTTAAACTATGAGTGAAGTAATGTAATTTTAATGATGGAGCTCCCTAGTGAATATAGTTTCTTCTAGATAGAGTAGAGAAAAAACTAATCCAAGTGGATTCTTCGGAGGAGGGAGTAATGCTTCGAACTCAATATTTTTTCAGCACATAGATTTTTCCCCTATAGTTAATTTTTTGTTTTTTTCCCACTAAATAAAAAACTCGCTAGTAAGGGTTCATGTTCATTGATTTTTTTATTTCTTTTATTTACATAATATATTTTGTTGATTCTAATTCATGATCATAATAATAAAAGATTATGATGTAAGTATGGAATTTTAATAAATTGTCTGTGAAGAAATTTTGTATCAGTATATGGTTAATTATGTAAGTAAAATAAACATAATATTAGTAAGACATTTAATAGGTAAAATAATTTGCATAATTCATAATATACTAAAACCCTTAATTTATAATTACTTTTACATGACTTATGTTATCAAAATTTTGAAAAATCATATTTAATGTGTATGATTGTTCCACCTCTGAGGTGGTGTGTTTATGGGAAGTGCATAAATGGTTCGATGAGAATCATCACTCATCCCTTTTTCTATAGGGATAGTTTCCTAAGGGGTTTACCATTCCTTTGTTTCGACCTATTCGGTGACATTATCCTTTAAATAAGGATCAATATCACTATGGGAACAGATGGAACCTGCGGGTGATGTTGTGGGGGTTAATCACCCATGAAATCATACCTTCTCGGATATAATTTCCTCGGATGGTCTTCAACGGTTTGGTTCCTGGAGCTACGTAACTCAACGTCCATTGTATCCATGAATCATTGATTTTCATTCAAAAGGCAGGCGCTCGTTGGCTGAATATTTGGACAACGAAACTTAAGGAGTGCATTAGTCAAGAAGATGGGAGGACAGGCTCACTGCACCCTTCTGGGGGAGGATTGTTTCCTCTTCCGGGACTCTCTTATGGACTTAAGTTGTCTTCATAGGTTTGTGAATCCTCGGATCATTCCCAGAGAGTGTTTCCATGGGATACACTTAGTTCGTAAGATCATCGGGAGCATGCATGTGTTTTTTGCCACAGAGGTGATGTTGACATACCCATATTAAAGGAACTCTGGAGTTAATCATCATCTAGGGGTACAGAAGGTGACTCGATGTTGGGATCAGGCCCAGAAGGTGGGATTCATACTTATTCATGGGAGAGGAATCAGAACCCACGTAGTTATGAATGTGTGGGTCTTACACGTGAAAGCCTCCCATTTTTGGGGACATTATTGGGTGGTCCCTTTCGAATGGGCACCCTTTTGAGATTAAGCCTTCTGGTAGGAGTCATACATATCTTGTTTTGATCAAGAATCAATGTTATTGTAGTTTAGAATGTGTGGATGTCATAATCATTACAAACCCCTAATCAAACATGATTCATGTTTAATGTGAAAAACAAGAGTATGTGAATGTTTTGACACTATACATGCCTCCTCCCATATTTTTGGGGGAGGGAGAGCCTGCGGCGGAAGTTGTCGGGGTGATGGTGATCAAGGGTGTGGAGAGATGAGCCTTTAAATGTGATATGTCATTTAAGGTCATGTGGTCCAGCCTCAGAATATTGGGTACCTACCTAAGTGGGAGGGCCCTGGAGCACGTTCTGGTAATGGGAGGAGGTTCTTCATCCTCAAAGGAAGGAGCGAACATAACCCCTTCGATTGATCATTGTCCCTCATTGAATGGAAAAGCAAGTGATCACCGTTGATCCTGAGAACAGGGAGGTTCATGTCAGCATCCCATGGTTGTACTCCGGGTTACTGTGGGAATGGAACCTTACATAAATTCTCGATGAATTCCCCTTTGTGGGGAGGGACTTTGTGAGTCTGCTTTTTCTGGCTATGTAGACTCATAGGGGTGCGCTGATGTGTTCAATGGTTTGACCGAATAGGTTTGGTGGATTTGGAGGAGTCTTTGGCCTAGTGTCAAGGGACTGGATAGCGGGGGGATCATAGATGACTGGATGGTATTGGAGAGGTGAGGTTGGATCCAGATGGAACAATACCCAAAACACCCCATTCCGTATACTTGTTTCTCACGTGGGGGGGGGGGGGAGAGACTCTACATAACATAGGGGTGTGCGGGAATAAGGGAGATCCGTGTACCGGTGCGGTACGCGGGCGTGGGTATAGTTCACCATTTACCAAAGTGGTACGCAGCTCACCATAATACTTTGGGTTATATCCATGTACTGATTGGGTAGGCAGTGCCAGGTTTAGTTACCATATCAGCACGCTACATGGAGGACCATACTAATGGTGGGTTAGGGGGATTACAACTCTCGAAAAATTAATCTGTGAGATGTATTTGGTTTTTGGTTCACCATTTAGGTTTGATGTTCTATTATTATTATTCAATTCCCTCATTTTATGGTTCGTGTATGGAGGTACCTGCGGAGGAAGTGGTTCGTGGTTCATGCTTCGCCGATAAAATAAGATGGAAGTCGAAGTGCAACTTCTAAGTCTCCCCCATGAGTTCATAATTTATCCTTATCTAAATCCATCTCCCTCTCTTCCTCTATGTGTCTTTCTTCTCCCAATGTCCTCCTTTTATAGACATGGGAGAGATAATATCTATTGGGACGCGACACCATTTAGGGAGTCCCATTGAAGCAATATTCAGACCCACAGAAGACTCGGTAAACTAGGGTTTGTGAAGGCTGCAGTTCATGATAATGGTTCACATAACTCTTCTTGATTTCTTATTCTGCGAACTGATGGTTCACAGTACAGTATTCAAATAGTCTTTCATGCACAACTCCTTTGGCTAATGTAGTTCACGGTCTGCCTTTCTTGATGGACACCTCTTCGTGGGCTAGTAGTTCGCAGACCATCCAACATACCTAGTAGTTCAAAATCCATTTTCTTTGTGTAACTATACCGATAATGGTATGCATACCACTTGATAAACTAGAAAACCTGAATTCATTCAAGTTCATTCAAAGAAATGAAACTCAATTTGAGTTTGTTTTCCTTGATATACTTGTAGAAGCACTTGCTTCCTACTCCGAAGCAATTTTAGGGGGAATTTCCCCACATGGGGGAATTTTGATGACCCTAAGAATTCCCTCCATCATAATGGTGTTTGTTCGGAACAAAAAAGGGACTATTTCGATGTATAACTGGTCCTGAATGGAAATGGTTCACTGTAAAACTGGTAGACCAAGTAGGAGGCGACCAAACCTATATATAGTGTCCCATGTAATTTTTCTTTTACCGTTTCTCACAGAAAAAAGTCCTCCCAATTTTCCTTACCTCCTTCACTCTTTCTTACCTTTCTCATTGAAAAAACCCCCTACACGAACTGCTATGTACATTTTGTGAACCAATTTTCTCTCCATTTCTCCAACCATGTAAATCATTCTGGTTTCTGTGAATGGTACTGTGGATATTTAAAACAAAAAATCCATATTCCATGTGGAAGAATTCTACATGGCTTCCTTGTTCATATACCAAACTTGGATCTTCAAACAGAACATCAAAAACTATTAATATGGACTTAAATTTTAATCCAAAACTTCTAAATATGAACATAACTGAAGCCTAGGTACGTAGTTTCTTCAATCCACAGACCGTTCTATTCTCCAAAAAATGGTTCCCAGGGCTAGTGCCTCATGATCATCTTGCATACCATGGATGTACATGGTTAACTGCAATCGCATACCATAGCTGTGAGAGGAGTAGCTTCCGTGTGTCCTGTTGTACACAAAATTCTCTTTCTGTGTACCATTTTTTGGAACAGTTTTCAGAGACTTTTACTGATATATATTTTTTCTTTTATCCATTTCGTCCATATCGTTTTCCAAACAATTTTTATCGGATTGAATTCTCATCAGCTTCTGGATCTGCTTATGCATGCTACAATGTCTAATTCACTGGTTGTTTCTAATGTTGCTTCTTCTTTTGAGGGAACTATTGGCACCCCTCTTTTTTCTATTGATGAAATATCGAAAGATATGGTGTCATTGGTTGATGAAAATACTCTTCTCATTCCATTTCACCAATACCTTACTAATCTTTTCATATTGGGTCAATGAGAGTACCTAGTCTCATATAGGCTTCCATCTTATGGGTTTGGCCTTTTGTCTGACACAGCGATCTCGGCGCCAAACGTGACTGATCAGCCCTCTTCCTAGATAACTAATCCTTCTATCTTGAAGGCCTTTATTTCTTCCAATGGGAGGTACCTTCATAGGGTGACTTCATTGAGGCCCTTTCTGCATTATTCACCTCAAACCAAAGAAGGGGTGCAGTGTAAACCTGATATGACAGCCCACTATTTCAAGAGCATCACGAGGAAGGCCACAATGATTGAGCGGCCTGATTGGTCATCTCGATGGGACCTTCACCCCAGAGGCTCGTTTGGCTTGAAGTAGGGGTGGCCCTTTTGGGGTATCCATTGTTGTGAAGATTTATGAACATAGGTATATCTTCTGGGACTATAGAAGGCATCATGGGTTTCTCAGTCATACATCCATCATCCAACATCCCTTACTTCACAACTTGTAGGTAGGTGGAGTCCAGATACCATCACATTCCATTTGAACCATGGGATGTTTGGCATCATCCATTAATATATCTTGAAGATTTCGGGAGTACCTATCATTGGGGACATGTACGATGAATTTATATCCCCCTCCACTATTTTGGATGATGAGGAAAGCACCCCCCCCCCCCCCCTTGGCCCGGAAACTCCTCACCCAAGAGAAACTTAATTGGAAGAAAAGTGATCAATTCATGAAATAAGATGTTATATTTGACGATTAGTTTGGAGATTTTTCTAATCATATTGTTCTCGATACCTATTCACAGAGAACCAGGGCTTATCCCACCAAAGCCACCCGAAGGTGAGCGGGTACTTACTGGCCCACCTTAGAAGAGGGGGATTTTTGGAAATGGGGATGTGGTATCATCCCCGACATAGATCAGTTATTTAGAGTAGCGACTTTCTGGGCCATGCTCCAAAGAGGTTGGCTTCTAATAGTTTGATAATCGAGTGGTGTAAGGGAATCAAAAATTATCATGGCTGCTCAGTTGGCCACTAAAAAATTCATCAATTTGGATATCCTCGTGTTGGCCAAGATATACCACCTAATGGGCTAAATCAGTGAAGGGGGTCACCCTACTGGATAGCTGGCCCATTTCAAATTATTTGGGGATAGATGGGAGCCCACATAGGGGGCTATTCCTTCATCAGTTAATTACCAATCCCATAATCAACCCTCTGGCCATATCTTCAGAGAACCAGCGGGGTCATTCCAGTCGATTGGGCCTTATAGGATAAGAAGGAGGAGGAGACCGAAATGAATGAACAAGATATAATGGATTTCATCAACATTTATGAATATTTATCTTATTACACTTATGAATCCCCCACTAGTACCATTATGAACAATGCATGTGAAGACTTATTCATTCAAGGTTAGTTATTTTCTTTGTGAGAAGGCATCTTGGTGGATTGTATTAAAGGGGAACTCATCTGCGAGGGCTATGCAATTTGCAAGTTTTTCCGACAATTCAATTGCATTAAGAATTTATGCCATTTGGATATAAATAGTTCTCGCCATGTGTAACATCTTATGACAGATCTCCATTTATGGTTGATGTTCACCCAGGAAAACACATAGAGGCCGACTAGACTTCCGAATTCTAATGAATTTGTGCCCTTCCATAACATGAATTATGCTAAGGCCTGGGTAAATTCATATCCCGATGGCCTATTGGCTGACTTGGTTCCCACTATGGTGACTTCCAGGGAATCCTTGTTAATATTAAAGGGGAATAAAAAGGATATTGATAAACACCCTCGACCTGGAAATGTTCTTTGAAGGTCTCTCCCCTCCCTCTATGGGAAAGTTGTGAATGATTGGTTTATATCCCCACGGGCAGTCGAACAAGTTATTGGAGCTGCTGTTGGGAGTCCATAATCCATTCCTTTTGAGGAAAATTCTCTAGTGTCCTAGAGGTAATGAGACCTTTTGAGATCTCATCCATCTTCCCATGGTAAACCCTCTTATGATTTAGGGAAACTCTTCTAAACTAATGATGTTTCCCTTACTGGTACTGGTTTTATGTCGGCACCGACTAACGTATCATTCGACGTGGATCTAGATGAAGTGGGATTCTACCATATGGACCATGACACCCTTATTAATTCCCTACATGGTCTATGAAGGTACTCTATTCCTGTACTTTACTTGCTGTGACCGGAAACCACTATAGAGGATGACAACATCAATGGCGTACCTACTACGGAAGCCAGAAAAAAGGTTTCTTCTTCACCCCCACCATCTCATAAATGATACTCTTCCTAAGAACCTGATCCTATAGGGACACCTGGGAAACATTTTAGGTTTTCAAAGCCTATCTCGCTTCCCCTTATTAAGTATCCAGTTTTGTCCATCCCCATTACAGCTGCGTTTCAAGAATCCATGAATTTTTGGGATGAGATAAGGTATATTTCTACATATGATGATATATGGAAACTTCTTCAGAGGGTATGATTTGATATTCCATGTATTTGGGTATCCGTCAATCCTAACAACATTTTTACTAAAAAGTGACTGAAGAGGTGGTTGCTTACTTGGATGAAATGGATAGGTGCATTCACGCTCCTGCGAATAGACATTACTGGTCAGACCATGTGGAATTGGTGGAAGTATTCCAATGGTCGACGAGAGAGGTATCATCGGCAGCCTTTGGCCGTAAATTCATTAATTAATAAGATACTAAAATCTTCCCCTTGTCATTATTATTTTTTAGGGGCCTTCCAGGTATCAAGATATGGATTTTTCCCTGACCTGTTATCCCAGAGGTACCATAGTTGGGGAGTAAGCCCCTTCACTGGTAGGGGGTACTGCTGAAGGATCTCCTGAAGCCCGAGTGCATATGGAGGTGGTGATTTCAGACCCTTATAGTTCATTTCCTCATCCATATCCTCTTGGTTCTTTTATTCAGTAGCCATCTCCCCAATAGTAAACTAAACATAATTAAGACACCCTGCTATCGACACGTATTCGACAGGGGATCACATGTAAGTGCATGTTCACGAGGTAATTGAACCAAATGTCCCAACCTTTTTGAATCACTGGTACATATTTTTTTCATGCAGGGCCAATTGGTGACTAGACGACAACTGCTCATGCATCTATAGGTCCTGTGACTTTCGAGGTAGAGGAAGGGTTACTATCTATCGCAGTTGATCAATACAAGGAAGTAGGGCCATTTGAAGAGACAAAGGGTGTTGCTGACCCTCAGATGTTCCTATCCCCACTTGAAAAATTTCCTCCCCAACAATGGTTGGTCATATATAAATTTAGGGTTCATTTGATCATGTCGAGCCAAATTTAGTGGAGAGGGATAGGGTGGTCTTTATGGCAGGTGCTGAATCGAGTGATGAGCACTGGGGTTTTCTAGATCTTGGAGGGGCTTAAAATATCATTGAGCTAATAAATCGATAATGAGTGGATTTTCCCCCAACATGGGGAATTTATTCAAAATATGATACTCTTTCTATTCATTGTGGATATGGGGATGTCTCGGTCAGAGAGGGTGATGTTTCCTCCCCTAAATATCTGGATCGGGCATCGTTACATTTTTTCCAATTCTAATAGGGGTTATGTTTTCCAGCCCCAACATTCAGTGACCAATATCCTCATCCGGAATGACTATCCCCACTAGTCTTATTCTAACCAGCGATATTTTAAGGGCCATATTGAGAAGTACTATAATGGACGATCATGGTTCTGGGTAATCAGTACCCTCTCATATCCATGGATTACTACTAACGACTGAAGATATATCGCCACCTATTTTCGCTAGTGATACTGTATTGGTTGTGGGAGGTATTGTTTTCTCTTCTCTATCCTCAGAATCACAGCCACAATATTTGGAAAATGGTGGGAATCCCTACCTATCCATCTAATATAATTAATAGAGACAAGGATATTGCAGGGTCTAGCCATGTGGTAGCTGCAGAACCAAGTACCTCTCCAGTGAAATTCAATCACGACAACATTTAATCATTAGATAGTGATTCCGAGATCGACCGAGATAGCCTAAATGAATTTCTCTCTACACAGAAAAAATCATGGAGGACTATTTGGGGATTAATCTCATAGACTCCATTGGAAGAGATGACAGCTAAATTTTCAATGTTACACCACCAATTTGAAGTCTTGGGTTTCTGTGGATTTAACTATCATAGAATTTATGATATAATAAAGAAATTGGTTGGTGGTTGGGAAGTAATGAGTTCACCCGAGTCTCAACACTCTGTGGCAGAGTAGATGTCTTATCAGGATGATACATGACAAATCATTATTTTCAAAGATACCACTCATGCTGGAAAAGTTGCTAAGTTAAAAAAAGAACTCATGAACCAAGAGTCTCTGATAGAGAATCTTGACCTGGATGTGGAGTAAAAAATATAGAAACTAGAATGGATCAAACATGAGTGGGCTCGGGCTGCATCTGTCATTGAGTAAGGGTGGTGAAAAATGTAGGAGGGGGAGAGAACCAACCTTCGAGACATGAGAGAAGTAGAGGTGTTGCGAGCGAGTACAGTAGTCAAGACTCTGAAATTATTAATTCTTTTCCAAGCCATTGAGGAATATCACCATTCACTGATGCATCTTTGAAACATTGCCAAATGTCTCCTATAAGGATCTAGATTTTTTCTCAAGGAGAGGCTTCAGGTAGTGGATACCCACCATATAATTTCACGGAATATGATCAAACTGATTTTCCTCTAAATTGCCTCTCTTTTCCTTTTTCTTGTCAACATCATTTCAATAACGTGTTAATTTTAAACCGTGGATAGTAATTATTAAACTAAAATAATCAAATTGAGCTCTAATTTTTACCTCATACAAGGGAATCATCGGGTATAGTTCTTCTATTGATGAGGTTTTATGGAATACCAGACGAACATTTATGTGTTTATTAATATTAGCATAATTTTTTGCCTAAGCCTACTTGTCACGAGCTTAGCGTGAATGAAATGGATTTTTCATAAGTCTCCCTTTGTGGGTTTCTGACCTAACAGGCCTTACCCCATTTCTGATGGCTTAATTATTTTTTAAGGAACTGATACTCGAATTTTACCCAGAGGTGCCTTTGGCAGATTTTCCTTCTGGTGTGTATAGCGTCTTTTTTAGTATCAGTTCACAGAACTGCCAACAAATCTTAATACTAATGTTTTAGGCTGAAAAATATTGACCAAACATAATGGGGTAGTGTTCATACATGGGATAGTTACCTGAGAATGTTCTAGTGTACTTCAGACTTGGATTAAGTATTTGTATTGACCCTTGAATGGTTTTATCTGGTCATGCAAGAGGTTAGACAGCCGCATTAGGCAAAAAAAAACACTCATAGGGATTAATTTTCCTTTCATTAACTTCCATCTTTATAGGAGACATATGAAAAGCCACCAGGGCATGATGTTCATAGTCATGAAAAGGTGTCTGAAGGACACCGAACTTCCATTCCCGATGGCCTGGTGGGATTTGCAATATTTTGGATTTATTTTGATGTTGGGAGCCACAATGGGTGGTTGGTCGGAGTAGTGTCATCTGCAAACATTAAGATCATTAATATCGGCCCTGATTGGACAATGTTTCCCATACACTTATTACTTGAGTGTGGGAGATCTGGTGAATGGTCCGTTCTGTTAAAAGTCCCCATTTTATTTTTTTTCAGGGGTACTTGAAAATAAGGAGGTACACAATCCTTCATTCAAGATTTATCCCAAATCTAGGGGTGTGAAAAGACATGAATGTCATTTGAGCATGCAGAGTCTAGAGAGTACTCTCATGTGTATGCATTTGACATTGATTGACATACATTTTATGGATGACATATGCAGAGCCACTGGGGCATGATGTGCATAATCAGTCAATGGAGTCCGCAGGTCACTGACCATCCATTTCTGATAGCCTTTGAGGATTATGGAGATTGGGAACATTCTAAATAAGGTATGTGGCCTTTGACCTGGGGTTACCCTAATCACAAATAGAGGCTTTCTAGCGGAACATCTTTGGGGAAACCAAAAAACGAGTTGGGGAACTATTCCTTTGCACGTGGATTAACTTCACACCTACTGATGGGATATCATTTAGAAACCTTATAAGGTATGAAAGATGAACTTGGATCCTATTTTCTGATATATCTTGGTTGTGTGAAAGGAGGATAATTTATTCCATATCATTGAGGGCCCTTGAATCAAGAGAGATAGAATGAGGCTTGGAAGCCATTGCGCGTATTGAGGAAGAATATGACCTTCTTGGGGTTGAATTTGTCATTGATTGGTGGAAATTTTTACAGGAGACATACGAAGAGCCACAAGGGAATGGTGTTCATAGTCTAGAAAATATGTCCACTCGATACTGGCCTTCCTTCCCATTGGGCCTTGGAGGGTTATGGGGATTCTCGATCACTCAATGCACGAAGATTGGAATATGGAAAGGGTGTATCCAGACACGTTGGGGAAATTTGGGTTTCAATTTACTCATGGAATGGTGTCCCTTACTTAGATACAACACATACACATGGTGAGGTATTTTTTCAATATTTGGGATACCCATTCATTTAACATCACACAGCTAGGTCACGGGGTTCCTCACTGGGGACAAAATCGTGGCATGCCTTTTATGGTCATGCAAATATGACCAAATTCTTAGGCCGTATTCCTGTAATGTCATAGTGGAAATCTCGATATGATCCCTATGCTCACATGAGCTATTCTTGGTGCGAGAAACAAAGGATTATAGTGGTTAAATGTCACCATCTATGAATAGTTAATTCAACATTAGGGGGAATTTTAAAGCTAAATTTATTTCTTTTAAGTTTAATTTCTTGCGGTGAGGATGATTTTGGCCTTTCAGTTTAACATAATGCGGTGAGGATAATTTTAGTCATGTAGTTTAATGTCGTGCAGTGAGGATGATTTTGGCCGTGTAGTTTAATGTCATGTGCTGAGGACGATTTTGGTTTCATAAAGGACCTCAAAAGTTTTATGTTAATCGAAATCAAGATGTTTTGAAGTTCATTAAATGCGAGTGATGATAGGAGGTGTAAACCATTTTCCTAAGGTAGACTTTAATCAGGAGGGAAGATATGGGGCTTCAAATCCATTGGGTGTACTGGGGCATGATATGCATAGTCAATCAATGGTGTCCACATGACACTGGCCTTCTACCATAGATGGCCCTAAATGATTATGAGAATCCATGTTTTCCTGAGGTATGGAGTGTGAAAAATAAGAAAGGTGTGTCTGGGAATTTGAGAATACCCAGACCATGATTAATTGTTACCTACTTGAATCTTCAACATAGGTATGGCCCATATGTATAAAGGGAAGCATGTTATTTTAATATCTCATGACTGAGTCGCATGTGGAGAATCTCATAATTCTGATGACTGAGTCACACATTACTCTTGAATAATTTCATAGTTTTATTATCATGAGACATAACCTTTCATGCACTCCACGTACATTTCTGACTTGCACATGGGGGAAGGGTGCATTTTTTGTTGGTGGTTAGGCTGTGATGTCGAATCCGAGTGCCACTACATATCTTGTATGGGTAAGAATCAAGAAACACATAGTTATACATGTTCCCTAAAAACATTTTCTTGATGTGTTTGAGAATCTTGAGGATATTTTAGTATTACATGATACCAGTGTGAGGCCAACCATATACCCCCATGGTTTATTTTCATAGGAGAATATCATCCATTAATCCTATGATCAGATGAGTTACACACGATGTGAGTAAACTTGACTGGTTACAGAGTCTCTTTTATGAGTGTATGGTGATAGAGAATATGATGTGAGCATTATTAGTTTCTTTTATAGTGGGTATGGGCCAAATTCAAGTATTGAGGCATTGTTAAATATCTTGTGAGGCCAGGAATCAAGCCATACATAGTTCTGTGTGTACCCCATACCGATTTAGCTTTATTCAAAGTGTAAGAGAACATTCATTCTACCCATCCTGGTTGTTAGGTCTTCCATGTTACCCCATAGTTTACCTTCGTAAGAGAATCTATATCACCAATCCTAATCTCAATGGAGTTGTACTCGATGTGAGAAACATGGAGTGATAAGGGATTCATATAAGAATGTGGGTAGACTGGGATCATGATGGAAGGATTTTTTATGGGGTCTAGTAAAGGATTGAAGATTGATGTGATGCAACATATCTTATGAGGGTAGGAATCAAGCTGCACGTAGTTCTATGAAAGATAATAAAATTTTTTGTCATGATACTTAGTTTAATGTCTTATAGTGAGGACATGATTCACTTTTTAATTCTATGTATTAGGGGTGAGTTCCTTAGATTTTAACATCATTTGGAAAATTAGAATGATATGGGAGAATTTTTAACTCATAGTTTATGGTATTAGAGTTTGGACCTCAGCATTTAGTGAATTATTTATAATGTCATGCGGCATCGACTAATACCATATAGTTTAGCATCATGTTCCTTAGACGAGGAAACATATATTAGGGTCATAGACCATGGAACTTTCTATTGAAGGCTTTCTTTACTCATATTTTAGGGTTCTAGAGCTTGGACCTTGCAATTAAAAGAGTTATTTACTGATTGTTTAGGATTGTACAGCTTGGACCTTTCTATTGAAGTCATTATTTGCTCATAGTTTAGGGTCATAGATCATGAAACCTTCTATTGATGTCATTCTTTACTCATAGTTTAGGGTTGTAGGGCTTGGACCTTTCTATTGAAGGAATTATTTAATCAGAGTATAGGGTCGTAGAGCTTGGACCTTTCTATTAAAGGAATTCTTTACTCATTGTTTATGATTTTAGAGCATAGATAAAGCTATTGAAGGAATTATTTACCCATAGTTTAGGTTCATAGAGAATGGACCTTTCTATTGAAAATTTACACAACTTATTTCTTCAATAACTTTGTGTTCGTGGCAGCCATGATGAGTTATCCATCCATTGATATTCGAGCATATGATCTTTTGGAATAGACCCTAGGTAGGAAATATATTCCTTTCCACTTTGGATCAATAATTGAAGGATTATTCCCTAGTATTATTGGGGTTATGAGGCTAACAAAATTTCTCATTTGAGTAAATATCGATGGAAAACCTTTTTATTGAAGGCTCATGTAATATGATTTTATGTAGATTTCCAAATGGTGCAAATTATGCAACCTTTTTTCATCTAATTTCTCCAATTCATCAAACCATTTCTAGGATTTATCAACCATGGAAATCTGATTTCAAATGTCAATATGACGTGAAGTCACATGGAATTCGATAGGTAAAACCACCTCTACCCCGTATATTAGTGAGTATGAGGTTTCCTGGGTGGTAGTGCATATTGTGGTTTGTTTATCCCACAATGAATGTAGGAACTTATCTAGCCACAGTTTCCTACCCTTATCGACCATCTTTTGAATTATGTTTCAGAGAGTTTTTTAAATCCTTTATCTACTAATTAGGTTCAATGTGATAGCGGGACAACCAATTGTCTCTGATTCCATACTCATGATACAGCTTGTCTAGCTCAGTAGAGTAGATGTTGGCACCATTGTCCATCAGTATTTTATGAGGGACACCAAATATGGTGTTGATGTTGGCCTTCAAAAATATGAAATTGTCTTTCGCCCTGAATTCATTATGTTTTATGGCTTAGGCCCATTTAGAAAAGAATTTGGTCGCTGTGAGTATGAACATGAATTATATGGCTATAGCAGGAGGATTTGGTCCCACAAAATCCATCCTCTAGGTGACGAATTCCCAAGAGTAATTTGTTGTGAAAAGTAACTCTAGGGGGTGTTGTATGACATTATCATGAACTTGGAATGATTGGAACTTTTTAGTGAATATGTCCCAATTTTGTGTCATGGTGGTCTAGTATTACCAAAGCCACTAAATATTGTGAGAATGATTGTTTTTTGATTTGTGGTCTCCCCATGCTTCGGCGTGCACTTCTTCCATGAAGGTAGTAGTCTCTTATCCAACGATGCACCTATGAAGGACTCCATCAACGTCTCATTTGTAGAGAACTTTCTCTTGATTTACCACATTGAACAGTTTAAAATTGACTCCCCTTCTTCGAATCTTCTCCCTTTCATCCCTAACTGGTAGGAGTTCCCCATTTATAAGGTAATGTGTAATGGGTGTCATCCAACTGGTGGTATGATCATAAGGCACAAGGGTATGACTAAATTCATCAATTTCCCCCATATTTTTCTTGATGAATGGAATGAACATCCAACAGTGGGCAATGTTAACGACTGTTTCATCCCAATTAGGATCGGCCATGGTTGTGGTGGCATTTTCCCGCATTGGATTGAGCATTCTGTGACTGGGAGAAAAATGTAAACATTGTTTTCTATGGGAATTCGGCCACCAGTTATCAAACAAGGATCATAAATGGAACCAATACTTATTTATTGATAGCATAGTCACCATTGACCTTTATAATGACTATCTCTAAATAAACCTTTATTTTTAGGAGTTTTTCCTGCACCTAGAGTTACAATTCATGGCCTCCAATGGGGACCTTAAATTCCAATTCATTGATTGTACATCCTTCTGAATGTATAATAGTGTAAGGAAACATGGCCATTTCTATAGATACAAATAAGAATCCCAACCCTATTTTTTGATCTTAGGATCCTCCATCCTTTTCTCGATCGGGCTTTGGGAAGCACTGTCGAAGTACATTTCCCAAATCTGGGGATTATCCTAGATGGAAAACACATGTTCATATGGATTTTTGGCATCCAATGGTGTTGTTTCTTTCGAGGGGTGCATGACTAAGAATTCTTCTAATGCATAGCCTTTGATGAACTTTTGGGGAACATACCATATGTAAAACTATTCTAGGTTTACCACCCATCATTATAGGCTCCCATTTAGGATGGGGTGATTGAAGATATATTTAAGATAGTTGTAGAGGGAGACCAGGTGGACCTCATGGTGCGGCAGGTAATGCTTGAGCTACTGAACTGCGAAGATTAGGGATTGGCTGTTCTTTTCAATCTTTGAATATCGAGTTTCGGAATCGATCATTGTACGACTAGGGTATTAGAGGCTGTTTTTTCTACTGACATCATTTTTTTATGAGTATGGTGCTAAATAACCATTCCGAGGTAGTGCTATTATATATGATAGGTCTCCCCTCATCTGGCGGCATGATCACCGGAGGTATTAAGCGATTTCCTTTGAGTTTTTCAAACACTTATTGACAATCATTATCCCTCTCATAGTTAAATATTTTCTTCATGATCCTAGTAAAAGGTAAACAATTACCTAATTGGTTGGAAATGATGTTATGAATGTTGGTGAGGTGCCCTTGGAATCCTCTGAACTCGGTGAGGATGTGAGGTGGGGAAATTTTAAGAATGGATTTCATATTCTCTTGTTTGACTTCTATGCTACTATGAAATTTGACGATGTTGATTAATTTTCCTAAGGTAATGCCGAAGTCACATTTTAGGGGATTCATCTTTAAACTGTGCAGTCATAATTTGTTGAAGACATTTTCATGGTTTTCTAGGTGGTTTGAATGCTGTTGTGACTTAACCACCAGGTCGTTCAACTAAAAGTCAATGAATTTTCCCAAAAAGGGTTTAAAGATGTGATGCATGGTGCGCTGATATGTGGTGATGACATTCATTAGAAAAAAGGGAACCACTTTATAATAGAACACTCCCTGAGGGGCCCTATAAGTTTTAGATTCTTCGTCTCCTTGGTCCATCCAAATTTGAATGTATCCAGAATAGCCATCCATGATCGAGAGGGCTTCGTATCCAGGTGGCTTATCGATCAACAATTCTGTGATTTGGACCGGGTTGTCTTATTTTTCACAATACCGATTATGGTCCCTAATGTCAATGCAGATTCTAATCTTTCCATTATTTTTTTTGACAAGGACTATGTTCACCAGCCAGATCGAATATTGGTACTCCAGTACGAAGTTGGATTTTATCATCTTGTCAACGTTAGCATGTATTTTGACAGCATGTGTCAGGTGGGTCATTTTGGATGCCAGCGTATAGCCCCAGTGAACTTTTGGCAATCCCAGATGGTGATTATAGACTTTAGGATTAAGTCTTGGAATCTCTTTTAATTTCGTGGAAAACACATCTTGATTATTCTTTAGGAAGGAGAAGTATGCATATTGTTCCTTGACAGGCATGTCCACACTGATAAGAGTGGGTCTGGAGTCATTTTTAGTGCCCAAATTTATCTCCATAAGTTCATATTTTGGGGTGGAAACACCTATTTGAATGCAGGAGGGGAATCTTTGAGGCCTCCTCCCTCTTCTTCTTCTTCTTCTTCTTCATCATCATCTTCGTCGTCATCCTCTACTGGTGGGTGAATGATTTTTGACATAACATCTCAAATATTAGAATATAAATTGTCTTGTTCTTTATTGTGTGTGGAAAGGGTAGTTTAATGTCTTAAGGACAGGATGTGAGTATCTTTGATAGAGATTTTTCTTGAAACATGGGAGTCAGCCTGATCTTCTTTGTCACTGGACTTGGTGGTCGTAACAGAAACCATGTAGATAGATCAAATTATATTCAGATATGTACATAGGCATTGAACTTAGATTATGGTTAGTATGTAGTCCTCCCCATGCTACAGGAAAGGGTCAGCATGATCTATATCCAATCCATTCTCGGCATTGATCCAATCAACATCATCAGAAAAACGTTTTTTTCCTTCAGGTTCATAGAACCCTGTGTCGATGTAATGTGATTCAAAAAATTTATATGGGGATTTATCAGCTTGCAACGTCTTGGTTTCCCCAATAGGGAAATAATTGATGCACTGATGGTATGATGAATGAATTGCAGCATGATGATTCCTCAAATGACTCCCTAATAAAAAATTGAAAGCTGTAATTTTCTGCACCATTAAGAATTTAAAATCTAATATGAGATCTCTGAGCCTTGTTTTAAGCTTCATTCATCCAAATGGTTTCTTCTCACTTTTTCCATATCCCAGTGGAGTCACAATGAAGGGTTTCAAGATTTCTTCATCATACCCCTATCAATGGAGTGTTCTCAACAGGTGGAGGTTAACTCCTAAGCCATTTTCGATGAATATCCACCGAACATCAATTCCATTTTTCCTTCCAAATACATATAAGGGTTTGATGTTCCCTTAAATGATGGAATCATAATCCTTGTCTATTAAGTAGATGACGGCGTGACATTCTTCAGAACTGGTCTCCATTTGGTAGACTACGGCCGCAACTACATCTGCCTCGAACTCCTGGGGACTTACCAAGGATTCAATGAGTGCCTCCCTAAGATCCTTAGGGAGGCTCGACGCATCCATGATTGGTATATTTTCTTGTAATGATCCTAGATACATCCAAATATCACAATTTTACTCTAAAGGTTGCTTCTTCCCTCCTCAGGGTTATTGTTTTATAGAAACTTTTGGGGTTTGAGGTTTGGACGTAGATGGTCTATCCTATATAGTAGGGGTCAGTGGTTCTCCAGTCCTTTCCAAATTTGGCCAAACTAGTTTGCTTGTATATCTTTGGTAGTTTGGTTCTATTTTCATCCCTTGATGGACATTCCAAGATAACCTATCTTTGATTTCTTTCAACGGGATCGAAGGAGTATTCCAGTCCTTGTCGTGTCAGTCAGAGGGTCCTTCTGTGATTTTCTACGATGTTAATAGTTTGATTTGTGGCGTGGCTGGGAATTTGACTTCGTCCATGATCTTTCCTTCCAAGAAAACCTCTGACTTTGGAAACCTCCTCCTCTATCACTCCGGTTGGATGTAGTTAAATCAGATTCGTGGCCATATTCATCTTCAGAGAAGGGTTCCATCAAGTGAGTGACATTAATAGAGCCTAAGATCGGTCCTGGGCCCGACACCATTTATGTTTGACAGTCTCCTTCTGATGGTGTCGATTGGAGGGGCAGTTCTTGTTGTACCATTTGATGGGGTCATGACCATTGAACCAAGACTGATGTCTTGAAGTCAAAAAATTTTATCATGTGATTCTACATTGGAATTATCACATCCTCTTGCTCTTCCATTCTCTTCTTCTGGCCTTTAGAGAATCCCGAGGCTGATGAGGATGGTTGTGTTTTATTTGGAGATTCTGGTGGCATAGTTGGTTGTTTCATCTTCTCCTAGAGGATGAAATGGAATTAGTTGATAGAATTATGGATCATCCAGTTATCTAACATTTTATCCTATCTGGTGACTATTTTCCACTCTTCTACTCTTGTTTAGTTTGAGGTTAAAAATTACCCAAATTGTTCTAGCAGCGGGCCCAAATTGACATTCCAGGAATCCCCCATATTTTACAAGATTTTCCATTAAAAAATAATTCCTAGATGGTGTGTTCTTGTATATAGTGATATAGACCGTAATTTGAATGGCCATCGAGACCCACCTCATCAGATCTCTTTGGCTCTGGCAACTGGAGCAGATTGCAATTCACGGCGGCTATGAAATAGTTGCGGACCTGGTCACCTCATAATGAAAAAAAATTATTTCTTCATTCATCGAACTGATTTCTTTTAGCACCTCATCTCTCATATTGATGAGGTGTGGTGGTTGTTGGAATCCTGGGGGTCCCACACTATTCTATGAGGGCATCACAACCAGAGTTAGTGTCGTGGATGGCTTGAGCATGACAGAAGCCGCTTCAGCCTTTCCCATCCTTTTCCTAGGGGCTGATGGGGCCACTCAGGACTTAATATTGGTCCTTTTCACGGAGTCTATTATCCATTGGGCAAGAGAAGATAAGTCCCAAAACCCACTGCTACACTTAACCTTGATGACCGGCATTCACAACTCATCGCATATGTTATCGATGCACATGGTGAGCATCTCATCTAGGGGGAGTGGCCAATTTAGGGAATATTCCAGGCCCTCCCATCTAGAAATGAAGTATGATACTATGTTTTTCTCTCATTAATTGAATTTCATGAGATCACTAACTGTCTTCTTAGGCAGCATCAAACTAAATTGGAATAGGAATAGTCACCAGAGGTCCTCCGAGCCTGTAATTGAATTAGCCAGCAGGCCTGTATTCCATACGAAAGCAGAGCGAAGTAGGGTTCATACGACGCACCTAAGCTTTCTGGATTCTTGCTGCTCTGGAGTTCCCGTCATGGGGTCACAGTAAGAGGAATATTGCATTAAATGTTGTTTCAGGTCCCCCACACAATTGAATAATTGGAATATAATGTTCCCAAAGTTTGGTAGTGGTGGAACATTTCTCACCCACTTGGGGTAGGTTTTGCACTCCTGTTGTATCAGAGTGTGCCACCCCTCCATGACTTCTAGGTGAGTTGTTAGTTTATTGAAAATTATTATGATACCGTGATTCATATCCTTTTATTCTTGATCTTGTGTTGGCATGGTGAGATACATGATTGGTCATGTCAGATTAACTGAATTTTTGGGTGGATTCCCAGTCGGGGGCATCATTTATGGGTTTACCTGGATATATTCTGGCTGCCTTCCCAGTAGGGGAATTCTTTATGTCCTCCTGAGGCTGGGTTGAATGGTCCTCCAAACATGGATTCATTTTATATAAATAGTGCCAGTGGTATGAGAACCTCTTCTGGGAGCACCTACAGACGTTCCACAGAGGGAACACATCTGGCGAGATAACTCCCTCGACATAGCTCGGCATTAATTTTCCTGATCTCTTTAATTTCTTCCTCCTTCATGGAAAATCATTCCCCGAGGGTGATGTATGAATTATCATTAGGGTGAGGAGAATGTTCTTAGATGATGTTGGATTTATTTTCCTCTTTGTTAGAGTTTTGTGGTGGAGTAATGGTCTGATTGACTAGGGGGCACCCAGTTTTAGGACTGCTCTCTAGTTTTGTATATGAACATCGTCAGGCTCGGTGTGGGATTCCGCTATGAGGGAACCATATTCCTTCACGTTGTACTCTCCTATATCATTTTTTATCAGAACTATGGGGTTTACGTTTACTACTTTCAATGAGGCATACAAAATTGGGCATGGTGTACTCAATGATGAATGATAGGAAGGCTTTATGTTCCCTTTATCGGACTTATCCTTCCATTCTGCGGTATTCTTCGAGCATCTTGAGAAATATTTACCCAAAGAGAGCCCTAGTCTAACCTTGTAACTCACCTCGGTCTCAAAGGGTGAAAACCACATGAAGGGGTGGAATAGGAAACTCATATGTCCATCATTCTTCCTAGAAGGTGGAAGACAGATGTCCAAAACATGGGGATTTGATGTAAAAATTCCCCCAAACCAATGGTATTGGTTTGTTCTTGTTCTCCTATCATAGCACTATGAACATGATTTTTTGGTCTTATAGGGAAATTTTTATTTAAAAATTCCCCCAGTCCTATGGGTTGGATATGTTCCCATATCATGTCGGTAGCAGCCGCTATTTTCACCCATTCAATTTCACATACTCCCATGTGTGTTTATTCTGAGTTAGACATTGGGTTTTCACATAGTCTATGGTCTTTTGAATTCATGGGCACCTATTTCTAGTCAGCATCCATTAGGGTGGAAGTTTGCAGAATGTTCCTGGTCACCTGATAAAGATATTTTTTGATGGCTTGATATCTTCAGTCCAAACTCATTCGAGAGCTACTCCGGGCATGTTTTTGTTGAGTATCCCATATTTATTGAGTAGGGGTTTTATATGATCATTGCCTCTGATTGATGAAATTGTAGGATGTAATTTCAAGTGGGTCCTACTATACTGGATGTGGGGTAAAGTGCACAGCTCCATATTCTCCCCACCCACAAAAGTGAATTCCAGTCTGGGTGTTTCCAATGAGGCTAGAAAATTTTTTAGTGCACAGATGAAATCTATTTCAAGATTTTTATTTCAAATTTTGGATTGTGGCTGTCTGGGGGAATGAAGGGCTCCCAAGTCAATCAGACGATGAAGCTCCCCTATCGTGTTGACAAGGTCCACCTACCCATGATTGGATATAAAGTTTTTTCAGCTTCTAGAGAGTCATCCATATAGTGAGGCGAATGCCATGCGTGCATTTCCTGAACAATTATCCTGGTATGTTGAAGAGAGATGTGTTAATAGGCCAATCCATCACTGGTATATTATACCTATCTAGTTTTCTTCTCACATGAAACATATCATGTTATTGTTCTTCTAGAGGTACCTCTACTTGAAATGCCCAGCTTGACTGCTTCTAAATAATTTTGTTCAATGAAACCAGGTGGGTGGGAGCCTTATCAATTTGCGGACGTCATGGGGCTGGCTCAGAAGATGAGTGTGGCCCTAGGCCATCCTCTGGATGAGAAAAAATATCACTCATTATAAACAGAGTTCCTGATGTGTCTGACTACTTTCTGAGTTCCTCAACGTAGTAGGACTTCCACATATTCATTCTTTCAAGGGTAGTACCTTCTTTCCAATATGAATTTTTATTGTATGGAGGACCTCCACAGTTAGTGATGCAATTGTGAGTGCTACTATTGAAACATGATTCCTGACTGTGGGAATTTTGTTGATGGTGTATACCCTAAGGAGGACCTTTAGGGTGAGTTGTAGCAAGTGGGAGACCTTCTTGCTACTTGATGTCACTATGGGGAGGGCCTTCACAACAATTATCATTCTGGGGAGGCCCTTCACAATGACTGTCATCATGGAGAGGACTACCATCACGACTTAATATCTGACTTCATGGAGAATTTATTCATTGTACATCTTGGGGAGGGCCTTTAGGATGTACTACAATGAGGGATGACCTTCTCATTACTTGTTGTTACTGTGGAGAGGGCCTTCATAGCAACTGTCATTGTGGGGAGGGACTTCTCAATGACTGTTATTGTGGTGGGGACTACCATCATGACTTGATTTCTGACTACAGGGAGAAGCATATCTTTAGTGTTTACCCTAGGGAGGACCACTATGGTGGATGAAAGCCAGGGGAGTACCTTCTTGTGGAATGATCTTCAGGTCGAGGGGAGGGCTACCTTAATGTGCATCAGAAGATAGGATCTCATGATCGATCATTTTTCCCCAAGGAGTTAGCCCCTGTGGGTGCTCTATGGAGGACCATTGGAGTTGCTGGTAGAAACATTACGGGGAGGACCTTCACAACTGGTATTGTCACGTCAATAATTTATTAATGGAATGGTAGGGCATTGATCCCCTAGTGATATATGTTTGAGGGTGTCAAGAACCACATCTTCTAACATAGCAGGATCATGTACGTGGTCTTCATTTTTTAGTTGCCTTTGGCGATTTTCATTTTTTGGGGATCTCTTGCTGGTAACCAGAGCCATATGTTATTGGTAATAGATTTTACATACAGGTCCCGATATGTTTGGGTCATGTGATGCCGTTGGGATATGATGATAGACATCTTGAGTTTTGGCAGGAATATATGCCTTCCCAGGAGTGGCCAACACATTGGACCGACATCCCCCAGTTGGAACGAGTATTTGTTCTCGATCCGGTTGTCCGTATGTCATTGGATATTTCCTTAGACCCTCCTCGACTAGAGTAGGGAAGCATAAATTCTCTTGAGTGACTAACTAATTTTGCAAGTGAGCCATTCTGTTTGAGGAAATGGAGTCATGGTCCCAATTTCTCCCCTTTTCTATCAAGGCAATGATATCTTGGCTAGTTGGGAGGATAAGGTCTAGAATTGATATATTATATTCAATCATTTCAAAGATGCGATGAGATACATCTTTGTCTTGAATGGGTATAAAGGCCCATTCTAATGTTAGAGTAGAAGTTTGTGCATGTTCTGGTCCTATATTAGTTACAAGTAAATACTAGATGTTCTCCTGTGTGATGAAAGAGGGAAAAGTCTGTCGCTGGTGGCCTTCTCCAGTTGCTACTGTATTTCACTGGTGGTATTCATATTCATGATTAGAGATTATCATTCGATTTCTTGCCACTTTATTTTTCTCATGGGCCTTGAATGCATCAGAATAAATTTTAATCTTATCATATTTTCTCGTCACTATATTTGGGTAGGGGGCTTGAAATGCCTCAGTAGGTGTTTAATCCAATGTGTACCTGAGGGAAGATCTATTTGGATGGTGGGATTGTTTTGGAATGTAAGATAGCTATGTTTTCATGTAGTTTTTTGCGCTTTCTGCCCGGCAGGACTGGTAAGCGTTAGCAAGAACGTGCATGTGCTTGTATTGTGCCACTATATTTTCATGGTGGGATTGTGTGGAGAGGGGAGAGTCATATGTTATCTCGTTGACTACCGCCATGTTTGTATAGTGGAGATGCTCCTTAGGAACCAAGGTGATAGCATGTTCCTGTTTATATATTCACTTCCCTTAGCAGGAAACCCGAGGGCCCTGAGTCTCCAAGACATTGGAGGGTTCCCTCGACATAAGGTCATCCTCAGTGTGAGGAGGCCTGGTCATCCATTGCCTGTGGCGATGCTCTCTAGCGGGGGATCCTGGGTAGGAACCTAATGTGGTTGTGATGAAGATGTCATCATTGACATTACCTGCCTCCCAAAGGTAATGGAGGTAGTCATTGTCACATTTTGGGGACAAGCTCTTGAAAGGGTTTGAGACAACCACCGGGGCTGCCTTGCACCGGGGTATCGACAACAACTGTATAGGCGGCTGTAAGAACATTGAGGACTGGAGGGCATGCCTTGTGGCCTCCATCATAGAGATAGAACTATTTTGGTGCTAATCCCTGATCTATGTATTGAATACCCATCATTGAAGATGCTGAGTAGGCGAAGGGGTCTTGGTCTTTGTTGAGGCCCCGACTACCTGCAGGAATGCTGATGTTCATGTCTTCAGGGGTCATTGGGATGTCATTCTGATTGAAGGTCACTCTTTGTGAACCTCTAATACATATATTTGACATAAATACCACTAAGCATCATCAATGTATCATTTCTTTTAAAACACGCATATTTGGCGATTCAGCATGCCCCACCTACCTTTTTCATCTGTTGTTGGGTGAAGGGTCCTGATTGGGGTAGAACCACCACTTTGGTTAAGGATTCATGTCAGGTTCACCATTTTAGTTCCGCATCTATGGTGGAGAATTTTCCAAATATCAGAGTATAAATAATGGTTTGATGTGAAGTATCCATTTTTCTTTTATCATTGGGGTATGACCACCACCTTGGTTAAGGATTCACGTTGGGTTCACCATTCTTGATTCACCTATGAGGTGGTGAGTATACGGGCAGTGCAAAAAAGGTTCAATGAGAAACATCACCCATCCCTTTTTCTACAGGGATGGGTTCCTGTCAATTTTACCATTCCATTGTTTCGACCTGTTCGACATCATTATCATTTAAAGAAGGTTGAATATCCATGTAGGAACTGTTGGCCCCTGCTGGTGATTGTGTGGGTGTCAAGAACTAATGAAATCATCCCTTATCAGATATATATTCCTCAGATGGTCTCCAACCAGTTGGTTCGTACATATGAGAACGCCCAACGACCCTGGTATCCATGATTAATGGACTTTCTTTCCAAAGGTAGGTGCTCGTTGGCTAACAATTTGGAAAACGACACTTAAGGACTCCATTGGACGAGAGGATGGGAGGTCAGGCCCACAACACACTTCTGATGGAGGATTTTTCCACTTCTGAGACTCTCTTATATATTTAAGTCATTTTCATATGTTCATGAATCCTTGGTTCATTCATGAAGAGCATGTCCATGGGCTACCCTTTGTTTACAATATCATTGTTACCATGTATGTGTTTGATGTCACTTAGGTGATGCTTACATAGCCATTTTATAAGGCTCTTTGGGGTTTATCATCATCCAAGGGGGAGAAAGGTGACTGATGTTGGGATCGGGCCAACAAGGAGGGCTTCCAAGGTATCCTCAGTATAGGAATCAGAACCACGTAGTTTTGGAATGTGTGGGGATTATGCGTGAAACCTACCCATTTAAGGGGACACGATTGGGTGGAACCTTTCGGATGGGAAATCATTTGAGCTTAGGACTTCTGGTAGGCATCCAATATATCCTGGTTTGATCAAGAATCAGAGTTCTTGTAGTTCATAATGTGTGGATGTCATAATTATCAAGAACCTATATGCCCACATGAGTCATGTTTGGTGTGATAACAAAGAGGACGTGAATGATTCCACAATGTGCATGCCTCCTCCCCAGTTGGGGGGGGGGAATCCTGTGATGGAAGAGGCTAGTTTGATGATTCTCTTTGGCATTGAGCGATTAGACATTCAATGTGAGATGAAATTAATGGTCATGTGGTCTGATCTTAAAATATTGGGGACTTACCTCAGTGAGATGGCCCCAAAGAACGTTTTGGAAAGGGGTTGAGTTTGTCCACACCAAAGGGTGGAGCAAACATAACCACTTAGACTGATCATTTCCCTCATTGAATAGAAAGTAATGTTATCACCCTTGATCCCAAGTACAGGGAGGTTGACGTCAGCATCCCATGGTTGGAATTCGGGTTACCGTGGGTATGTAGCCTTACAGGCATTCCTGAAGCCCACGCCTTTGTGGGGAGGGACATTGTGACTTCTCTTACCATGTGTATGTAGAATCAATGGGGCATACTGATATGCCCGATGGTTTGACCATACTCGTATGATGGATTTGGAGTAGGATTTGGCCTAGTGCTGGGGGACTGGTTAGTTGAGGGATCATGGAGGACTGGATAGTAATGGAGAGGTGAGGTTTAAACCAGAAGGAACAAAATCCGAAAACACCCAATTTTGTGTACTAGTTTCTTATGCGTGGTGGAAAGTCTATGCATACAGTAATGGTATGCTAGAAGAAGGGCCATACATGTACCGGTGTGGTACGCATGCATGTGTATAGTCCACAAAGTACCAAAGTGGTATGTGACTCACCATGCTTCTTTGGGTAATATCTACATACCGATTGGAAAAATGATGTTGTGTTCATTCCTCGTAGCAGTACACCAAACGGATCACCATACTGAAGGAGGCTCTAGGGGATTACCATTCACGCTAAATTCATCCGTGAGAAGTATTTGGATCGTTGTTCACCAGTTATGTTTGAGTTCTTATTATTAATATTCTCTTCCCCCATTTTATGGTTTACAGACATATGTACCTATAGAAGAAGTGGTTTGCAGTTCGTGCTTCGTCAATGACACATGACGGAAGCCAATGTGCAACCTCTAAATCTCTTTCAAGCTTTCTTCAGCTATCCTTATCTCTATCTATCTTCCCCTCTGTCTCTATGTGACTTTCTTCTTCTATTGGGATCCTTTTATAAATCATCAAATTGATCATATCTATGAGGAACATGGCACCGTTTGTGGAGGCCCATTGAAGCAACATTCTGACTATTTGATGACTCGGTCAACCAGGGTTTTCGAAGGCTACAGTTTGCGATAATGGTTCACAGAACCCTACATGATCACGTATTCTTCATACTTATGGGATCTTGATACAGTACAAAAATAGTCTTTCCGGCACAACTCTTTTGGTTGACTCGGTGTGCGGTTTGACTTGCTCGCTGGCCACTACTTCATGGGCCAGCGGTTCAGAGACCAACACACATAAAACCCTGAACCTAGGGATATGAAGGGACTATTATGTCAATCTAAAATTGTTTAATAATTTTTAACAATAATTACCTCTCAGATTCACATTATCCTCTCTTCCTATCAATACCTATAAGAAGTTCTGAAATTCATCCATGATTGAAGAAACATTATGTGATTAACGTGAACAAAACATGATTATGAAATAAAGATATTAGAAGTCAATGTTTCATAATGATTGTTTGGGGATTAGAGTAAAATGTGTGAATCACTACAGGAGTGGATCCTATTTGGTTCATCAATAATAAATGATGATTCACTAATCATGTTAGAAGGAACAACATCATCATTGAAGAAAAATATCAAGAAAAAGGTAATCATACTTATGAGGTTTTATATTACTAATAAATTAACAGAGATGGGTATTATCTATTGGTTTAGGAAAATTAATATTACAATTTTATTCGGGAATATTTTCATTTTTTATCACGTTCACATAATGCACATTGTGAATGATTAGTTGCATTGGAAATAATATGATTAGGCCATAGGACCTATAGGCTCTTCCACTATGTTAAAAAGTATAAAACTATTATGCACTAATTCTAGGATATCTGTAGTGGTTTCACCCATTCCACTAAATGAAAATATGTTTTTTCTACCTTTTAAACAAGGGATACATCTATCATGTGATTTTTGATAAAAATAATCTAAATTATTTTATTCATAAATATTTTCCAAGAGCTTCTCATTTACATGGAAAATTATTTGGTTCGACAACTTGGTGTTACTTGAGTTATGAAAGTATGATTCATTTTCAATTTCTAAAAAATCACAATAATATTCAAGATAATAAAGATAGTTATTTTGATGTGTGTTACAATAAAAAAACATTATTTATAAATTTAATATATATTTTTTTAAATTTTATTATAGATCCATCGATGTATAAATTTTACATGGATATAAGTTTTCTAGTAACACTACGTATGTAATAAATTATCATTGAGACTATAATCTTTCTTATTGGAAACATGATGTAATCATAACCTATACCCCCAAAATCATGTTTTCCTCTATTAGAAGCTGTAAAATCCATCTATACATTAAAAAAACACTAAATAAGAATTTTTCATATATTAAAAAAAATGCGATCCCTAAATGATGTATATAATACCCAAGTGGCAGATATTAAAATATTACACTCGATAAAAAATGATACAAAATCATATCCTTGTGTATTCTATTTGGGGGGTTTTCTTCTTCCACTAGCCCACTTTTGCACATAAAAAACATACAATATCTAGTTCAATCATATTCCTCTAGATCCTCCTCTTCATAGATGATCAATTATTAGGAGCGTCACACATAGACTGAGTCTTTGAAAAATTTACATTTCTATAATTTTTATTCACCATAAGGCTTCTAATATTGTCACGCCACATTTTCTTATCAGAATATAGATTAAATGTATGGATTTTCAAGATAAACATCCCACAATTGATCACATTATAATATATAATGAAATTATATAATCTATTATTAAATGAGGATAATATGAGATCTGTGCACAAGTCATCTGATAGCATAAAACATAAGATGTCTACAAATTCAATGTTGTAAATTATCATTTCAACATGAGGTCATCTGAAACCCACTCAATATGATTACATGTAAAAATTTCCTCTGAGGTCTCATATATCAATTCTCTCATTTTTTGTTAGTAAGGTTAACTTTTGTGAGACATCATGTTATGGGGATACATTTCCTTTAGTTACATCTAATGTTCATTGTACATCATAAATGGAATAAGACACTGAACATATAGTACATCATTTAGGTATTTTAGGTAATGAAATATTTATTCATCATGAACCTTTATATAAGGAAACATAGTATTAAGGTACATTAGTATGTATAATTTCTAATTAGAAAATAGTACTAAGTAAAGCAGCCAATATAGCATAAGGAAATTCATGTCTATATGGAGATTTCTTTCTCAAATATAGAACTTAGTGATAATGTTGAAGTTGAATTTTTTTCCATTACTGTAATGAATAATAGTAAAATTTATTTACAATATCTAGATTACCCGAATATATAATGTAATAAATTAAATTTATTAGATTCCCATATTTTTTTCAAATCCCAACATCCCTCACCAAAGGATTCCAAATATCATATAGTATCGATATTCTTGTGGATGGTATCCTAATATTCCATCTTTTATCCCAGACAAGATATTGAAAAGATATTAAATGGTATTTAGGTAGAAGGGACTCTCCAACATTTTTAGAAATCAATTTAATGATTAATTGAGTGGACTCTCCGGTCATAAAGTTATGGATATGTATTTCCTTATCAATTACCTTTGATTTAAAACTTTTCCTGCTCAAAAAGTGAACCATTAATGTAAAAATTGTTATTTTAACCAAAGAAACTTTTAAAACTCCCTAATAATTGAAATGACCCTATCATGGGACAAACAATTACATTGAACTGTGGTTTTATTTTAATACATTTAATAGAGGCTATATCGACTTAATATTTTCAATATTGTGTAAAATATTTATGTCTAAATATTTATAATTTTTCTCAATTAATTTTTTGTTAATATTATATGAATTTTAAAAAAATTTCTAACCATTCTAGAATAAAATAATTTATACATGATCTAATTTATGATAATTTTATATTTCATACTATTTAATTCATTTATTTATGTGACCATGATAAAGAATCCAAAAAAATTGACAATGCACACGAACAAAACAAAATCAATTAATGTGAAAATATCATGATATTTTAAATGGTATATTTTTAAAGAATATGATAATCTAACCCTTAAAACTAGATTGGATTACACTTATAACAACATCATGGTTTATGTTTTATCATTCCACTTAATCACTTATTTGTCTCATTTGTCGATATCACGTCATCTCTGATCATTAACTACCTCCACTTTCCAAGAAGATTCATAGTTTATATATGATTTTAGTTACATGTTATTGAGGAGAACCATTCCCTGGGGTTACATGAAAGATATTACAGACACATAGAACCATATATAATGATATGAAATAATAAAATGCAATCCATCATTTTAATTTAAAAAAAATTATTACAAAAAACTCATGCAAGAATAAATGAAATAAATAGTAACCAATACTTAAATAAGGAGGTCAAGATTAAGATAATACTAGAATAAAATTAATATGTATTTAATAATACTCACATGATTTCATTTCTGTTCATTATTTATTAAATTAAATCAACCGAAGTGATAAATAAATTATTTTATTAAATAAATATTCAAATTATCTCAATTTTCCATTTGAAAATATCTTGATATACACATCAATGATTAGAAAAAGCACATTAATATAAATTAATTGAATTTATAATTTAATAGATACATGGCATTTATTCACAATGTAAATGATGTGAAACCTAGTTTTTAGTTACACATAGAGTACTGAAGATAACATGAATACTACCGTATTGTATTAGTTAAATGTCATATATCACCAGTATATGTGGTGTGTGATAGATATGGAACATAAAAAAATTAAATTCATCATTAAAAATTTAATCATATGTAACAATGAATTCAAAATAATAAAATATGAAATGGTTTCATTTAATGTGTAAATTTTAACACTTTATATGTGAAATTACATACACAATACAACTATAAATTTATCTTCCTTTTATGAGTTAGAACATATTATGTGGTGAGTAAACTATCCTAGATGACTTGTAATCCACCATACAAAATCAAGCTCTCTATGCCTAGCGACTCAGTGCGTATTCGATGCGAGATAAAATTTATTACACTGTGTATACATTATCTCAATTTTTTTAGTTACATCTGGACCAGGGTATGTTCATTAGTAGACCTTATGCATATTGTAATAAATACATGACCTGTAATTGGCCAAATAGTTACTATGAATAACACTGACAGTGCATGTGGGGTTGTACGACATGTACTGTGGGAACATGCCATGTACCCCATTCTACAATGTGCATATGGAAGCTTTCACATTACATGTAATTAAAAAATCACCTAAAAATATCCAAAATAAAGTACTAAATTTCTACTAATGCAGTCAGTGTTATTGATTGGACTACAGAACATATCATTTTTAGTCACATGTCATGTTACTATGTCATATTTCTTCTGTGTTTGAAATCTACTAATTATATATCTGATCATTCTCTATATATTAATCAAATATTATAATTCATATCATGGTGTAAAAACCTGTAATATCATATTTTCTATTAAATAATGAAATGTGAGAAATTTTAAAACTAATATTGAATGTGTAAATTAATCAATGATAAATAAATAGTTTGAAAATAATAATAGAACACTCTAATAGCATGTAAGGGTGTGAATTCACAGTGGAAGAGGTCTCTATCATACCCAACAATGATTCTTTATTAATTCATTTTTATTAATCATCTAAATTATATATATTAACCATAGTATCCATGATGACAAGATCATCACTTATATTTTATTATTATGTGATTTTTGAAAATATTTTTCTCACTATAAATTCTTTCTTTATTGTCGATTTTTTAACATATTTTTATCATATCAATGTTTTGATGAAGGATTCAAATGTAGAATTTGTCCATAAATGACCCTCCTGTGCTTCATGAACATCTTGGCATAACTATAGAAATATTTTGCTGCTAGTGATATAGACTCATGGCTGTGTGTCATTCATTTTTGATCAATATATAATTTTATTTGAGGATTAAAGAATTTTTCTGGTTATCTCTAGTACTATAAATGGTAGCGGTGGATTAGATATCACTATTATTGAAAACATTCAAGAAAAAATTATCATAAGGGTTTCAAAAACTACATATAATTTTTCATTTTTGAATAATTATGTCAATTGTGACTAAACCATATAATGATATATCTATGTATTTATATATCACATTTATAGAATAAATAATTTCACATATAGATTTTATTATTATATTAGTCATTTGTCGATACCATGTTCAGAAATAATATCTTCATTATTATTTTCGTAATTTCAGAAACACCAAATTATATTATAAATTTCATTTCCCAAATATATAAATTAATATTTTTTAATTTATATTTATTATATAATTTCCACTCAACCCGTACCTTGGCTTAGTATTCTTTCTTATAATTTATCAAACACAGAATAATGAATATTTATTTTAGGAAAACAAATTCAATTAATTATTATTCAATCAATAAATAAATATTACATTTATTAAACTTGTGAATATAAATTTATTATATATTCTTGTAACAAATTTATTGTATCAAATAATTATTCACTGAATATATGTGATTAATATAAGCCGAATTTTTTTGTCATAATTATAGAATAATATATTTTTTTAATCATAAATCAATTTTAAAATTTACTCTAGATCTATATACACTTAGTTTGAGACCCACTAATCCGTGTTCCGAATGTAATTATGCCGAATAATTATAATATTTGATGTTAACTTCAATGACACATCAAAGAACCCATATAGAAAGGGGATGAAGGATGTAATGATGAAAACCTCCTAAGAATGGTCACTATTTAATATAATCATTTTTTCATGATATCTCATTAATCATGTCTCATCACATGAATCATAAACTCATATGCCTGAAATATTCTAGTTTACTTTTCCTTAAATAAGATCAACGAAAAAACTTCCTTGTCTATGGTCGTCATGAGGATGTTCTATTCCAATCAAAGGACAAGATATATCTACTTAAATTATAATTGATGGGACAAATCATTTATAAATTTATATGTTAATTACATATCATTAATCACTCTCCTAACATTTTATAATTAATTTAAAATGTATTCTTTTATGTTTTTCATTGATACATATTATTTCAGGACATATTTTATATATATATTCACAATAATAACAAGATTAATGAAATTTAAACACACTCACACATAGAAATATATATAGAAAAATATATGAACATATAATGACATGAATAACTTATGGATTTCCTTCTAGCCAGTCTTCTATCACAATCTTAACTATTGGGTTTTTACAAGGGTAAACTATATAAGAATAAGTATGAATTTCTAATGAGCCCCATACCCTTGATATCATGTATTATTTTATCCCCATACAATGAGCTCATTCTTGCAAATAACCTTTATTTAAGGATATTTTGACATAACATTAAGATTCTCATCATTTTCAGGAACTTCTATGTCATTTGGATACAATATGTTCTTTCAAAAAATTACCACATTCAATGTCACATAAAACAACAAGAATGATGTGATAAAAACATTTTTAATATTCCAAACCATGAATATAAATGTATTCGAAATGATTAATGTATTAGGTTGTTAGGAATCAGCTCCAATAATATATTTCTCACCATATATTTTAGTATATATATATATATGGTTTGATTGCCTGGGATATCCAATGTTTGGAAGACAAGATTAATTTATGCCTTTTGGATATTATAATCTCATTGATGAAGCACCCACTTTTGGTTGAGTTTCATTAAATTAACAACGATCAATGGGGTGTGCTGATACACCCGTTGGTTTGACCATACATGTACAGTGGCTTTGGAAGAGGATTTGGGTGCTGGGGGACTTGTTAGTACAGGGATCATGGAGGACTGGATAGTAATGGAGAGGTGGGGTTTTAACCGGAAGGAACAATACCCGAAAACATCCAATTCCATGTACTGGTTTCTTATGCGTGGTGGGAGGACTCCACAAACTGTAATGGTATGCAGGAAGAAGGGCCATCCATGTATTGGTGTGGTACGCGGGAATGGGTACATTACACCAAGTACCAAAGTGGTATGTGGATCACCATTCGGCATTGGGTTATATCTGCGTACAGATTGGGCACATGATGTTGTGTTCAGTCCGTGTAGCAGTACTCCACATGGATCCCTATACTGAAGGAGGCTCATGGGTATTACAATTCACAAGAAATTCATCCGTGGGAATTATTTATATCGAGGTTCACCAGTTATGTTCATGGTTTTATTATTATTATTCTATTCCCCCATTTTATGGTTTACATCCAGCTGTGTCTACAGTGGAATTGGTATGAAGTTCGTGCTTCGCCAATGACACAAGTCGAAAGCCAATGTGCAACCTCTAACTCTCCCTCAATCTTTCGTCATCCATTATTCTCTCTTTATGTCTTCCTCTTTGCCTTTATGTGACATTATTATTCTATTTTTATCCTTTTATAGAGCATCAAAGCGATCATATCTATTGGGTACGTGGCATCATTTTTTGAGGCCCATTGAACCAATATTCTGACTAGTGGATGACTCGGTCATCCATGGTTTGTGAAGGCTTCAGTTCACGATAATGGTTCGTGGTACCCTACCTGTTATTTTATTCTAAAATATTATGGGTTCTTGATATAGTACACAGATATTATTTCATGAAAAACTCTTTTGTTTGACATGTTTTGTAGTTTGACTTGCTCGCTGGCCACTGCATCGTGGGCTTGAGGTTCAGAGACCACATAACATACATAGCAGTTTGCGATCCATATTCTCTGCGTACCTTTCCTGGTGATGGCATGCAGACAACTTGAAACCCATGAAAACATGAATTCCTTAATGTTCCATAAAATAAATTAATCTTAATTTGAGTACATTTTCCTTAATAGACTTGTATAAGCACTTTCTTCCTTCTACGAAGCGGTTGTAGGGGGACTTTCTCTACATGGCAGAATTTTCAGGACCCTACCAAGTTCAATCTATAGTCAGTGGATATTTTTATTATTGGCGAGTCCAAACCTAGATTATAGGTCAACATAACCAATCTTTTATTGAATTAAATGGTTATAGTCTATTCTATTTTAATTTAATGAAAATATTTTAGGAAATTAAAAATTATGTTTCATGATTGGGGTTTCAACTCAACAGAACAAGGAATTTTAAGACCACATTTAGAAATATCACCAACCTAAATAGTTTCTTATAGGTTTCATGGACATATTCTAGATCATAAAGAGGGAAATATGGGTTATTTCTACTAATATTTTAAAATTGATGTGACATTCTCAGTTTGATTAAGAGGGATGTTGAGACTTGATAAAATAAATGGAGACTAAATAAAATTTGTATTTATTATGTGTAATATAATTTGAAATCAAGTAACATACTATTAAAATGATATTTTATTAATTGATGATTAATGGAATTTTAATCAACCATTGTATTCATGTGATCAATTTTGGATAAAAGTCATATCTTAACTTTTAGTAACATCACAAAGTTGTTTAAATTTCTACGAGCAGTGTTGTGCCATGAATATAATTCTAACATGATATAATCCTCGATCATTGATATCACTTCTAAGAATTTGAGTGAAAAGAGGTTTATGGTTATGAAAAACACATTAATATTATCCTAAATTTTGCATGATTGATTTTTTAATCCATTTATAGTGAACTCATGAAGTCACATGAAAACATATATTCCTATAAAATTTCCCCATCATCAGAATTATATTTATCATTAGATATCATGATTTGAATAGTTGATATATCCAATATTCTCTTAATATGATAATATAGATAAGGTTTTACATTTTACACTTATATAGTCAAACTCATTAGCTACATTTAGTACATATAGGTTTTAGGGATTATGTTCCTGAATTAAAAATACACTGATCTAATTATTTTATCACTCCTTTAAATATTTTCAATTTTTGATGAAATTTTCAATATAAAAAACATACAGAAGTATCTCATAGATATTCCCACTCTAAATTATTATAGTGATAATGAAATGAAGTATTAAAATCCAACTGTATATATGTTAAATAAAAATAATGGAAAAAAACTGATATACTAACACCATTTTTAATGAATCCTCAGAATGCTCTTCCACGAAGAGGAGGATCAAGGGAAAACTATGGGTCAAAGGCATTGAATATTTTTTGTGTGGAAATAAGGTTCTCCGGAATAAACTACTCATGGATAAAAAATAAGGGGAATATTTAGGTAATTTTTTTTAAGTTCAGTTTATCTATTTTTATAGATTTGGAAATTCAGAGAGCCTATGGTTAAAACATATGTAGTCAAATACATGAACTAAGTAGATTCTGAAATATTTCTCATTGTGAGGTTGATCAATGAGAATCAAATGGAATAAGACTAACTGTTATGGATTTTAAAGATTTACACCTTTCATTTCCATGTAAAATGATCCTTGATTGGGAATATAATTATTATATTTCATCAATTTTCAAAAATTATAATTTTTTAGACTTAATATTTAAGGATTTATCTTCATATTTATCCCTAAGTGTCTCTTATTTTAGAAAGAAATCGTTTTTTATGTTGTTTAATAATTAAATAATAGTCATTATGAGTTTGATTACATGAACCATGTAATTTCAATCAGTAATGAAAGTATTTAACATGACTCATGTCACACCTAACTATGGAATCACTAGATATTCCATGTAAATAAAAATTTTCAACTTGATTATAATATAAAGGATATTTGCATTCATTTTAACTAAAAAAACTTTGTATTTTTATTGAATCTTAATAAATAAAGTATTCCAAATTCCCATTTATTGTAAAATGGTTAAGGGCCACTAAGATTATTTAGTTGTTCGTAACAATATGTATGGACCATTTCTAGTTGAATCAAGGTGAATGTAATGATAATACATGACATTAAAAAATGTATTTTGTATATATATACATGTCTACCAAATGTGTTATAATTTTAATTCCTTTGATATATTCAAGAAATATAATAATATTTTTGCGGACTATATTTGTATGAATATTAAGAAACTCTAATCAGGATGTTGTGGAGAATATATTAGTCCACATATTCTTCATTATTTACTATATTTTTAGATTCTATCTCAACTCAAACCACCTAAAGAACCCAAATGGAGTGGTGTGACCAAAGGGATGAACTTCACCATCTTAGACATGATGAGATCAAAAAAGATTCATGTGAGTCTTCTATTATCCTTTTTTGTGATACAAATTAAATGTAGTATATATATTAATCATATCACAATCTAATGTTTCAACCAATATTCCATATCATCATTTGTATAGAATGAAATTCATTCTCTTTCTTGTGGGAGTGTGGGCAATAATTATTTAAATCTATTATATGGAAAGAAACATATACCCATGATCATTAAGTGTGTCATTAATTAGTAGCATAGGGAAACTAAACTATATTACCTGTACGATCCTTCAAATATGAATGTTTTTGCTAAAATAAATTTTAATTTCCTTAAATGGGATCATATCTATAAGAGTGATTATGGGATATATAGAATTTGATAAATTCTAGGATTAAGAGGAATGTGTGTTCTCTTAGGAATAGAATCAAAAAACCCTATGGAAGAATTTTTTACGAATGTACATGCAATGCATAAGATTATGAGACAAGTTTGAGATCCATAATGATATAGTTTTATTGAAATTGACGATACTAAATCACTACTTGTTGATAATAATGATACCCTAACCTATAAGGATGTAGTGAGTGGAACATAAGCTAAAAAATGGTTGGAATCTGTGAACTTTGAAAAAAATTCCATAAACCAGAATGAAGTCTAGGTTTTGGTAAATACTCTAGTAGATGTAGAATTTGTTTGATTTAAATGGTTATTCATGAAGAATCAAGTCATGGATGGACATGTTAGTACGTATAAGGAATTACCGATTGAAAAAGGGTTCAAATTGATTCAAGTAAATGATTATGATGAAACATTTTCATCAGTTTTATTACTAAAATAATTTACAAATTATAATTTAATTTTATCTTAACATGAATATATTATTTGTAAATTGGATTTCAGAACATATTTCCATAATGGGATCCTTTAGTTAGATGTCTATATGACATAACCTGATTTTTTTTAATCGAATATATTGAAAACTTGTAGAACATTGTAGAGATACATTTAGTGAAAATAATAATATTTATGGTATATAATATTTGATTGTATGAATCCAAATTTAAATTTTGTTTTAGAAAGATTAAATTTGGGACTATTGTTTATAAGAACTATAATATAACTGTTGTTTTTTCCTAATAGATTATTTTAATGATATTCTACTTGTTGGAAAAGAAATAATAGTCTAATAGTCTATTCCTAGTTTGACACATGCTTCTCCATTATGGACTTATGAATGTAACCCTCAATTTTTGGGATAAGGTTCCATTGTGATAGATAGAGGAGTTTATTTGGTTTTTCAATGTACGTTCAATGAAAATAAACTAAAGATATTCTATAAATAACAATCTATTTTTTTTTCTAGTATCACATGGAATTCATTTTTATTGATGATATTTCCCTAAACAGATTTGGAATGATATAGGATTAAAAGGGCCATATATGAATATGTTAACGGGTTAGTAATGTATGTTGTTCTATGTTCTTGGATTGATATCGACTATACTTGAAGTGTTTTAAGGAATATACCATTCTAACCTAGGTGACTGCCATTGGGTTCCAATCAAGACTATCGTTATATATTTTAGGCATTCTATGTATAAGTTTTGGATATATAGAAGAGACGATGATCTAGGAATCAGAGTATATACATATTCAAATTTCTAAATAGTTCACCATGATCAAAAATGGTATTCGGGAAACATATTCACTCTTGATGGTGGTATTGTGACCAGGAAGAGCTCAAAAAGACATTATTTTTTATTTTTTATCGGATTGTTGGTATATTGTGTCTTGTGATGAATATAATGAATTGGGTTGGATATGAAAATTCATCCAATAAAATATTGTTGTTTCTAATAGTGAATACCATATCAAATATTATTCTGATAATTCTATAGTGGATTCTCTTATAAAGGTGATAAGGTCAAATCAGTGGATGAATCACAAATATAAAAAATATCATCTCTTGAGGGATTTTTCACATAGGGGTGACATCACAGTGAAATTTGTTTCCATGTAATATAACATGGTGGACCATTTAACTGAATACAAAACTTATTATAAACATAATGAAAATGAGAGATGGTGGACTAAAATTTATTGGTTGTTAGATCTAGACCAATTGGGTGTCTATTAGATATTGTTCACTAGAACCGAAAATGATTACATTAGAAATAATTTTTAATAAAAAAAGTTGAATATTTATTAAATACCATGTGATATATTATTTAATGTTACTTGTGAATTTCAGGTAATAGTCTGCCATATTATCTATCACATTGAAAAGAGGCATAGTGGTTTAATGTTATAATGAGAACCTTGAAATTCTATTATTATGTTTTTAAAAGTTTCTCTACATTTTAGAAAAATTATATGTTAGAAAAAAATTATTCTAACTATCAGGTGTGTGTACTCATATGAATATGATACTTCATCTCATGATGTTCACACATGGTAATCTCCAAGTTGATTAATTATGATAACTGGGATACCTGTTTGAAATTTACATGTTTTTGTATCGTTGTACATTCATTTCTATGAGCCTGTGTAATGACACATATAAATTAAGATTATTATTAATGTGTGTCAGGACATGTGAACATATATATATTTCTATATAGTTATGAAATATGTTCATGGTGAATATGGGTATGTTGCATGCATCATGAATGATATGGAATTAATGGATTAGTCAGGGAATGAATTTTCGCATCCAGCTATATATAATTTTATTAAATATCCCATTGATTTAAATTGAACCACTGTATTTAATTAAATGGACATGGTAAATTGATGAGTTTTTTTGATATTCAAATAAATATATAATAAATATATTGGTTGATGTCATGGTTTTAGAAACTACATAATGAGATATAATAAAAGAAGGATTATATTACATACTGAGAATTCATATGAGGTTATTTTCAATGCAATATATCAAATTCTTCTATTGGTACTTTCACTGGTTTCTTGATAATAATCTTCAACTTTATGTAAGACCCCCTAATTCCACTGAGGAAGAGGCCTATAGAATCACGAACAATGTGTTTCCACTGATCTCAGATAAATATTATTTATATTTAACAATTGGAATAAATATTACTATCCAGATCACGATATAATATTTATTCATTATTTATTATATGATCACATATATTAAATAAACATTTATTCAAATGGTAATTTTAAATTACAAAAAAAATATTATATTTATTTATCTATATTTTTTGAATCATAATAACTAATTATTTATTAATAAAATAAATAATTCATTTTGTATTAAGAGTATTAAATAAATATGCAATTTCCTGGTTGTTATTGTTATATTTATTTATTTACTTAAGTAATAGTAATTATTTTCATTTTTTTATAGTTCATTAAATTCCAATGAGGTTGAGAGGGCCAGATTGTGTCCATTGGGTAATATATATTCAGGATATTGAAAAAAAATATTTACCATTGTGTATGTTAATAGAAGAAATAAAATAATATAATAGTCTTATCTTATTTGATTTAATGTGGTTTCTATTGATTTAAATATATTATTAAGGTATTTTGAACAATTTTTTACACATTATACCCTGAACCTAGGTCTATAAAGATATTATTATGTCAACCTAAGATTGTCTAATCATTTTGAACAATAATTACCTCTCAATATCACATTATCCTATCTTCCTCTCAATACCTATATCAAGTTTTGAAATTCATCCAATATTGAAGAAAAATTAAGTAATTAAAGTGAACAATTCAAGATTATGAAATATAGACACTATAAGTCAATGTTTCATAAGGATTGTTTTGGGGATTAGAGCAGAATGTGTGAATTATTACTGGAGTGGATCCTAATTGATTCATCAATAATAAATGATGATTCACTAATCATGTTATAAGGAATAAAAACATCTATGAAGAACAATATCAAGAGCATGGTAATCATTCTTCTTAGGATGTATATTAATTATAAATTAATAGAGATGGATATTATCTATTGGTTTAGGAAAATTAATTTTACAATTTTATTTGGGAAAATATTCATTGGTTATCACTTTCACATCATGCACATTGTGAATGAATAGTTGTGTTGGAAATAATATGATTTAGCCGTAGGCCGAATAGGCTCTTCCACTATGTAAAAAACTATAAAACTATTGTGAACTAATTCTAGGAGCTCTGTTGTGGATCCACTCATTCCACTAAATGAACATATGTTTTTTCTACCTTGTAAACAAGTGATATATCTATCATATGATTTTAGATAACAATAATCTAAATTTTCATCTTCATAAATATTTTCCAATAAATTCTCATTTACATGGAAAAATCATTGGTTTGACAACTTGGTGTTATTTTATTTATGGATAAATGATTCATTTTCAATTTCTAAAAAATAACAATAATATTCTAGATAATATAGATAGTTATTTTGATGTGTGTTACAATAAAAACACTCTTTATAAAAGTAATATATTTTTTTAAAATTTGAATACAGATCCATCAGTGTATAAATTTTACATGGATATAACGTTTCTAGTAACACTAGGTATGTAATAAATAGTCATAGAGACTATAATTAATTCTATTGGAAACATGATCTAATCATAAACTATACCCCCAAAATCATGTTTTCTTCTACTAGATGCTGGAAAATCAATATCTACACTAGAAAACAACATAAATAAACATCTTTCCTTTATTTCAATATAAATTTGATCCCTAAATGTTGTATATAATACCCAAGTGGTAGATATAAAAATATTACACTTGATAAAAAATAATCCAAAATTTTATCCAACTGTATTCAATTTGGGGTTTTTTGTTCTGCCACTAGCCCTCTTTTCCTAATTAAAAAAACATACAATATCTAGTTCAATCATATTCCTCTGGATCCTTTTCTTCATAGACGATCAATTCTGAGGATCATCACACATAGACAGAGTCTTTGGAAAATTTACAATTCTATAATTTTTATTGACCATAGGGCTTCTAATATTGTCACACCTCATTTGAATATCAAAATAAAGAATAAAGGTATGGATTTTCAAGATCAATAAACCACAATTGATCATATTATAATATATAATGAAATTATAGATTCTATTATTAAATGAGCATAATATGAGATCTGTGCACAAGTCATCTGATAGCATAAAACCTAAGATGTCTATAAATTCAATGTTGGAAATAATCATTTCACCATGAGGCCATATGAAACCCACTATCTATTGTTACATATAAAAAATTCTTCTAGGGTCTCATATCGTAATTTTCTCATTTTCTCTTAATAAGGATCACTTAGGTGAGACATCATGTTTCGGGGATCCATTTCCTTTAGTTACATATAATATTCATTGTACATCATAAATGGAATAAGATACTGAACATATAGTATATCATTTAGGTATTTTATGTAAATAGAGATTTCCACATCATGAGCCATTATATAAGGAAACATAGTATTAGGGGACACTAGTATGTATAATTTCTAATTAGAGAATAGTACTAAGTAAAAGTTCCAATATATCATAAGGAAATTCCTTTTTATAAAAAAATTTCATTTCTCAAATATAGAACAAAGTGATAATGATGAAGTTGAATTTTTTTCCATTTACTATAATGAATAATAGTAAATTTTTAATACAATATCTAGATTACATGAAAATATAATGCAATAAATTAACTCTATTAGTTTACATCTATTTTTTCAAATCCCAAAATCCCTCACCATTGGATTATAAATATCATATAATATCAATATTCTTGTAGAAGGTATCCTAATTTTTATTCTTTTAACCCAGAAATGGTATTGAAAATATATTATATCGAATTTACGTAGAAGGGACACTCCAAAATCATTAAAAAGAAATTAAATTATTAATTGAGTGGACTCCCCAGTCATAAAATTATGGACATGAATTTCCTTATCACTTTCCTTTAATTTAAAACAATTCCAGATCAAATAGTGAACTATTAATGTAAACATTGTTATTTTAACAAAAAAACACGTCTAAAACTCTATAATAATTGAAATGACACTATCATGGGACACACAATTAATTTGAACTGTGGTTTTATTTTAATACATTTAATAGAAGGCTATATCGACTTAATATTTTAATTGATGTATCTAATATTTATGTCTAAATATTTATGATTTTATGAATTAATTTTTTGTCAGTATTATATGAATTTTACAAAATTTACTAACCATTCTAGGATAAAATAATTTATCCATGATCTAATTTATTATAATTACATATTTAATATAACTTAATTCATTTATTTATGTGAACATATAATGAATCCAAAAACAATTAACCATGCACATGAAAAAAAATAAAATCAATTAATTTGAAAGTATCATGATATTTTAAATGCTATATTTTTAAATAATATGATTAACTAACCCTTAAAATAGGGTGTATTACACTTATAACAATATCATGGTTCAAGTTGTATCATTCCACTTACACTATTATTTGTCTAATTTGTTGATCTCACATCATCTCAGAACATTAACTACCACCTCTTTCCAAAAAGATTCATAATTTATATATGCTTTTAGTTACATATGTGTGAGCAGAACCATTCCATGGGGTTACATGAAGGATATTACAGACCCGTAGAACCATATATATTAATAGGATGGAATGAAATGAAATCCATCATTTTAATTTAACAATAATTTATTCAAAAACACATGAAATATAACATTAAAAAAATAGAAACCCATACCTAAATGGGGAGTTCAAGATTAAGATAATACATGAATATAATAAATATATATTTAATAATACTCACATGATTTCATTTTTATGCATTATTTATTAAATTAAATCATCCAAATTGATACATAAAATATCTTACTAATTAATTCATCCAATTATCTAAATTTTCCATTTGAAAATATCTTGATAAACACATCAATGATTATAAAAAAAATTAATATACAATAATTGTATTCAAAATTGAATAGATACATGGTATTTATAGACAAGGTAAATGATGTGAAACCCAGTTTTTAGTTACACATAGAGTACTGAAGATAAAATTATTACTACCCTACTGTATCAGTTACATGACATATACCACCAGTATATGTGGTGTGTGATAGCATATGACACATAAAATAATTAAATTCAACATTAATAATTTAATCATATGTAACAATGAATTCAAAATACTAAAATATCGCATGGTTTTATTTATTGTGTAAATTTTAACACATTATATGAGAAATTACATACACAATACAAATGTAAATTAATCTTCCAATTATGAGTTGGAACATATTATGTGGTGAGTAATGTATCATATATATTGTGTAATCCACCAAACATAATCATTCTCTATATGCATAGTGACTCAGTGCATATTCCATTCGAGATAAAATTTATTACATTGTCTATACACTATCTAAATTCCTTTTAGTTACAAGTATACCATGATTTGTTCATTGGTAGACCCTATGCATATTGTTATAAATACATGCCCTGTAATTGACCAAATAATTACTATGAATAACACTGACAGCCCATATGGGGTTGCACGACATGTACTATGGGAACATGCCTTGTAATCCATTCAACAATGTTCATCTGGAAGCTTTGACATGACATGTAATTAAAAAATCACATAAAAATATCCAAAAAAGTACTAAATTTCTACTAATACACCCAATGTTGATGATTGTACTACAAAAAATTTCATTTTTAGTCACACGTCGTGTAACTATGTACTATTTATAGAGTGTTTGAAATATTTCAATTGTATATCTGATCATGAATTATATATTAATTATATGTTCATAGTCTTGTGATGGTGAAAAAACATATAATATCATATTTTGTACTAAATAATGAACTAAAAAAAATTTTAAAACTGAAATCAAATGTGTAAATTAATCAATGATAAATAAATAGTTATAAATTAATAAGCAAGCACTCTGATACCATGTAATGGTCCATGTCATAGTGGAATCAGTCTCTATCATTCCCAACAATGATTCTTCATTGATTCATTTTCGTTAATCATCTAAATTATGTATTCAAACTATAGAATACATGATGACAAGACAATCACACATATTTTATTATTATGTGATATTTGAAAAAAAAATCTCACTATAAATTCTTTCTTTGTTGTAAAGTTTTTAACATATTTTTATCATATAAATGTTTTAATGAAGGATTAAAATGTAAAATTTGTCCATATATGATCCTTCGGTTCTCCATGATCATGTTCTCATCATTGTAGAAATATTTCGGTGCTAGTGATAATGATTCATGGGTGTGTTTCATTCATTTTTTGATCAATATACGATTTTATTTGGGGATTAAAGAATTCTTTCTGGTTATCTCAGGAACTGTAAATGGTAGAGGTGGATTAGATCTCTCTATTATTTATAAAATTCAAGAAAACATTCTCATAAGGGTTCCAAAAACAATATAGAATGTTTTATTTTTGAATAATTATATCACTTGTGACTAAACCACATAACGGAATATCTAGGTATTTATATATCACATATGGATTTTATTATTCTATTAGTCATTATTTGATACTATATTTACAAATAATATTTTAATTATTATTTTCTTAATTTCAAAAACACCCAATGATATTATAAATTTAATTTCCGAAATAAATAAAATATTATTTTTTAAATGATATTTATTATAAAATTTCCACTAGAGCCTTACGTTGGCTAAGTATTATTCCTTATAATATATGAAACACGGAATAATGAATATTTATTTGAAGAAAAGAGATTCAATTAATTATTATTCAATAAATAAATAAATATTATATTCATTAAACTTGTGAATATAAATTAATTAAATATTCATGTCACATATTTATTATATAAAGTAATTATTAACTGAATATATGTGATTAATATAACCCTAATAATTTTTTTCATAATTATATAATAATATATTTTTCTATTCATTAATTCATATAGAAATTTACTCTAGCTCTAGATACACTTAGTTTGAGACCCTCTAATACACATTCCCAATGTAATTTTTTCGAATAAGTCTAATATTTAATGTTATCATCAACGACACATCAAAGAACCCATATTGAAAGGGGGTGAAGGATGTAATGATAACAACCTCCTAAGAATGTACACTATTTAATATAATCATTTTATCTTCATATCTAATCAAACATGTCTCATCACTTGTTTCATCAACTCATATGCTTGAAATATTATATTTCACTATTCCTTAAATAAATTCAATGAAAAAACATCCTTGTCCATGGACGTCATGAGGATGTTCTATTCCAATCAAAAGACTAGATATATCTACATCAATCAAAATTTATGGGACAAATCATTTATAAATTTAGATGTTAATTACATATCATTCATCACTCTCCTAACATTTTCCACTTAATTAAAAACATATTTCATTATTGTTTTCACCGATACATATAATTTCATGACTTATTTTATATATGTATTTATAATAATAAATGATTGATGAAAAATAAACATATATATAAATATATTAACATCTAATGACACGAATAACGTATGGATTTCCTACTAGTGGGCCTTTTATCCCAATCTTCATTGTTGGGGTTTTACAAGGGTAAAAAATATAAGAATAAGTATCAATTTCTTATGAGCTCCATACCCTTGATATCATGTATCAGTTTTTCCCTATATAATGAGCTCATGCTTCCACAGAACCTATATTTAAGGATATTTTGACCAAACATTAAGGTCCTCATCATTGTTAGGAACTTCTATGTCATTTGGATACAATATGTGCTTTTAAAACAATACCACATTCAATGTCACATAAAAGGACAAGAATGATGTGATAAAAACATAATTAATATTCCAATCCATGAATATAAACGTACTCATAATGATTAAAGTAATAGGTTCTCAGGAATCAGCTCCAATAATATATTTCTCTGCACATATTTTCATCTATAGATAGACGGTTTGATAGCCTGGGATATCCAATGTTTGGAAGACAAGTATCATTTATGACTTTTGGATATTATAAGCTCATGGATGAAGCACCTATTTTTGGTAGAGCTTCCTTAAATTAACAATTATCATTATACTATTGGATCTGCAGTGTTTAAAGTATTATTTTGATGATATGTCATATCTCTATAATTTCAGACCAAGGTTTTCTATTTCCTGTTATTATACCATTATTGGTGTACATCATGATAGAGATGCCATAGGTGATTCACACGTGGATGATTGAACCTCATGATCCTAAAAATTTATAAGTTTTTCATGAAAAAGTTCTTCTATAGTTTGATGTTAGAGATCATGTATTCATAGCTGTATCTCCTCATCATCGACAAAAAGGATTCAATCATGGGACTAAGTTTTCTACCTTATTTTTAAGACATTTTTTGGTGTTGTAGTATGTCTGTGATATTTTGTATTATTTATAAATACCCATTGATATGGAATGATTCTATGATTTCTTCCATGTTTCAATGTTTTTTGGTACTATTAGATGATCATATTGTCATTTAATAGTGTTAGTTTTGAGTTAAAGATAATGTGGTGTTCATAGAACAACCTATAATGATTTGGGAAAATTGAAAGAAAGTGTTTTGTCAGTATTTTATATCATTTTTAGTGCCTTATGGAGACACAACGAATTAGGGGAATTCAATTGGGAATGTGAGTATAACATGTCATAATAATATCACATTTTAATTGATGATGGATTTTATTGTTATATATATATAAATAAATGTTATTGGATTTATTGTTATGATCATTGATGATGTTGTGGGAATTGTTTCCTTTTATTATCATTATTGAGTTTGATTTTATTCTAGTGAGATCGAGGTTGGATAGGTATTTCAAGGGATATTTATATTATGATTACTCTTTATCCCTATTCTCTTTCTTGGTTTAATTTTTTTTATCACGGAAAAAATAATTTGAGGGGAATCTGATGTAAGGGACTACATTTTTACAAACCATTCTATTGATGTTTTATAGATAATAAGGCAGTTCAAGGATCATTTTAGATGGTTGTAGGGGCAGTGGAAGGTTTATTTATTTTAAAATATAACATTACATATTTATTCAACATTATTATTATTTTTCATTTTTTCTAACAATATGATTTCTCTTTTATATTATTTTGGACATGGAAGTGACCCTTTGATATTTTATTTACCAAAAAATGACCCATACATATCACCTTTCTCATAGATAAGACACATATATTTTTATAAATTTTCCAAACATTTGATGCATGATATACATAAACATTGTCTATTGGATATATAAAAGAAATATATTGGTATGTAGTAGTCAAAATTAATAAACACTCTGGGGTAAAAATAAATGTTTTTTACTTCAACGTCAATTCCATTAATTATTTTTTCTATCCTTATTATGAAAAATTAAATATTATAAAACATAAGTGTTATTTCATATTCCACATAAATGATCATTTTTCATAAATATTACTTTTTTTTAATAACCAATACTCTATTTTGTTTTCACATACAAATCATATTTAGTTATAAAAATTATCTATAAGGAACATTCGGTTTTCCATTTAAAATTGTTTTATGTGTAATAGTAAAATAGTTGCCTATGAAAAATTATCATTTTCCACAGCAGGGATAGTTCCATTGCTGATGTTTTCCCATTACACAAATTGGGACAAAACCATTTTTTATTGATTTCAATTTCAGTATGGGTCATGATTAATTTATAATAAATGATTTTGAATGGAAAATGGAAAACACATATACCGAAAAAGTTTTTTTTTTAAATTTCAATATTATAAATTGAAAATAAATATTATTCTATATTTTGGTAAAATATAGACGAATTGGTCTTATGTTTAAAATTCTAAATGCATCTAGGTTATTTGCAATGTGTTTTATGTTTATTTTATATTAAATTTAGAATAATCTCACCTTTTAAACCAAAGTTGTTCTTAAATAACATTCTTGTCTAAATACTTGACCGTAAAAATTATAAGTTACTTTGAATATTTCTATTCACTAGAATATTAATAGATCGTATATTTTGATCATATGTTGAGTATTCCCTACGAGTTATTGGCCTTTTTTAAATAACTTCCCTTCCTACTCATGTATAGACAATTGTTGATAATTCAACCCATGGTACGATATTTGAAACATTTACAATTTATTTATGTTCAATTACTGGTATATCATAATTTGGATTCTAATCATAGAAAGGATGGTATTATTATAATATAGATAATAAATTGGAATAAACAAAAAAGGGTGATTATTTTATATCTTTTTTAATTATTTCATTGATATTGAGTGGTGTTATATTCATGGAATTTTTTGTAGTGATATTTTTCTTTTAATATTATAATATCACACTAAAACCAATTAAGGAATCTTAAATGGATGAATATAGACCCTAAAAATGATATATTAATCGAGGAATTATTTTATATGACATAGAACTTCATTTCACATGATTATTTAATATATAGATGAAATTAGACACCCTTATTTAAGATTCTATTTTACAAAAACCTTCTTATAAATTAATGATATAAGAAAGTATATAAATAAAATAATTTCTTTTAAATTAAATATAAAATAATGGAATATATATGGACAACAATTATATTATTTTTATTTAATCAATTATAAAATTTTAATTACGCTTTGATAAATTGTTACCATTGAATTATTTTTTCAAACAAATATATGATACCCTTACTGTTTTCTATAAAACCTAATATGATGAGTAAAATTAATGAGGGTTGTACGAAATTTATATTAAATTTTAATAACTCAATTAATGATGGATGGTGAAGATGATGTTGAAAGGGATAAAAATGAATGATGTATGTCTTTATTGAGGAACATTATTTTATTTTCAATGTTTATTTTGATATTATAAATTTTTTATTTCCCCTACATACATATAATTTACCATTGGGTATATTTTTTCAAGAGAGATGATTATCTGTGTCTTTATACCTATAATTATGTAGTTGTAACAAAATAATAAAACAAATAAAAGGGACTTATTCCCACGTATTTAATGGAGTTGATTATATATTTCTAAAAATGATTAAGTAGAAGATTAATGTTTTAAATATTTAATATAATTAAATATAATCTCCAAGGCTTGATTATTAGAATAATTAATCTATAATTTATGGGGGATGTTATTAAATGTTTAGTAATTTATTAAAACATTTTAATGTAATTGAATATTAATTATCTTATAATTATTGTATTCGTAGTCTATAATGACGCATGCTAGGTCACTAAGAAGAATGTTAGGTATAGGGTGAGTCATGTATTAGATATATTCCCCTAGAATGATAGTGTATTTATATATAGTATTATATTTTTAATTTATTATTCTCCACCATATGAGTAGGTAGTGATAGAATATTCCCTATTTGGCCTTGGGTTTTTGGTGTTACCCCACTACTAAATTGATAAGTTTTAGAATGACTAAATTCTATCCCTACCCCTCTCTATCATTTATAAATAGATTATATTAGACAAATCCAAGGTATTGTAGAATACTATTATCAAATATCTGAGCATACATGTCATTATGGTTCTATGTTATGATATCTACATATATAATGTATATAGAAGATTATGGTTAGAGCATAATCTTATATCCCATATATAATTCTTATGATTCTTAAATGTGTAGCTATATTTGGTTATAATGGAATAAGGTATAGTATATATTTACATGGGTTCTAATGACCCTCTTTCTAACTACATTATTAGTGGATACTATTGGACATGGTAGTGATTATATGTATTTGGTAGTGATATATGTTCAGGAGTGTATAGTATGAATTTTGGAAAGTATGGGAGCACCAGGATGTCAAAAATTAGGTTTTTGGAAAACATTATTTGGAATGTAATAGAAGGTTTCCCTATTTATATATACTGAATGAAAAATATAATTCTTAGTTTTCATTACATTTTCTGTGGGTCGTGGTGATGATGGGTAATACATTAATGCATTTAGGAGGTGAATGGGAATATTATAGGATGATCTTACTAAGAATACATTTATACTCACCCATATATATATATATATATTTGTGTCTATTTATTCAGATCCAGAAGAAGGATTTTTGTTTATTTATCATTTCATAAGAATTTTTTGGTAAAGTCTCTCATGGGGGTAAATTTAATACCCACAATGCTAGTCCCAAAATCATTACATATTGGACGTGGGAATAGAGGATCACTGATATCATCTTCATTATCCTTGGTGGTGTAACAGTAGAGGTGGTTTATAATATATAAAGATCTATAAAATCACCAAGAAAAATACCTTCATTGAGAACCCATGTGAACTAGTGAAAATGAAATCTTTCATGAACATAGGATTACTATAAACAAAATCCTAAAATCCACAATCGATTCATTAATAAATTTTACCATAAAATAGTTAAAATTTCTTTAGAAAATATATAATTAAATTTTGATGTAATAGAACAACATGATACTTCTTGATTTGAATCACTTATAGCTTCATCAAACTTCTATACACAAGATCCCCTTCTATGTTGTGTGATTTTAGAATTATCTATGGAAATCACAAAAAAATCCCTACATCTCGATTTAAAAAAATTCATAAAAATATTTTTAAAAGGAAGGATGATTATGAAAGTGGATATAACTTACCACAAATTATTTTGAAAAACTATTAGATGTAATATCTCTATGGTAAGTGAGGAGGGGATTGAAAACTAGAGTAGGATTGGTCGTCCTTTTTTTAAACCTATGTAGCAAAAGAAAACAAATGATGGTATTGAAAAAATAGTGGTATGTAAATATTAATATTAAAAAAAATACAGCATAACCTATATGGAACTATTTTTGCATCTATAGGAAACAATATATCCCACAACAAGTTTGGTGTCATCACACCGGGCTTCTTCTAGAAAAAATAGTTCAAAACACCACTATGATCCTCCCCTTGCACCCATTTTCACCATAACATGTTCCTAATGTAAATTTTTTGGTAATTAATGGAACTCAAAAATGTATATAATGGATTCTATAACCACCATCCATGATATTTAATTTACTCAATGCCGAAAAATTCATTTTGGGTTGTTACACCTATCTCTCCATCATCAAGATAACAATTTTTAAAATTGATACAATTAAAAAAAACCTAATCCTAAATTCTAAATTAAAAATTTTAAATCCACCTCAATTAGAATTTTATTATAATTTTACTATTCATAAATTATGATAACAATTGTTGGGTTCAGTTAATAAAAAATGTTGATCACAACCTCAATATTAGAAGGTCAATGAAAAAAACACTCAAAGTACCTATTTATATTTCTGAATAATATTTTTTGAAATGAATACTATTTTTTTGAATATTTTATAAAAATGATAATATTTTAGTTTTAATTGTCCATTATTATATAACTATTATATTTAGTTGGGAATTAATAGATACAAAGATGTGACTAGACATTTATGTCATATAAAAATACGGTAAAGAATTATTGAATTTTTTTAAATAAAATATAGTAATATAAATTCAATCTGTATCAATGATTGAAAGAAAAATTTTACCGAACATTAGGTAGAAAGGATTTATATATATCCAAATTAGTCAAATCTTATAATAATTTTACATATCTTGATGATTGTATATGGTATCATTAATAATGAATTGGAGTATGATGTCGAAATCAAATGGGTATTTATGTAATATATGGTTGTCAGTTGTGTAAGAGAAATTAATGATATAAAATATAAAATATGATGATAATTTTATTAAAGACAATTTCTATTATAAGGATCATAAAATTGAAACATAGTACCTCACTAATCATAACTCTACAGATTTATATTTTATGTAAAATTCATGCAACAAACCAATTTTAATGAATAAGTTATTAAAAGATCTCAACGACATCATGAAGATTCAGACATTGATATTTTTGTTGGGAAAAGTGTGATTCCTCTTAAAAACATCTGGTATATCATTAAGGCACTATGATAATTGAACATAGATACTAATTTATCAATTTTTAAATAGAATATGTATTTTTCAACATCTAGCACATTGTAATGAATCATCAGGTGGTGCATATTCTCAAAATACGATGGGACACACTAGGAGTTGATATGTAATAGTTGAATCTTTATTTTTAGGCACCCATAACATTTGAAAAAATGTTTAACAACTCCAAAAACCCCATAAAAGTTTATTTAAAAAATGTTTATTCATTTTTCAATGGTTGAGTAATAAATTAACCACTTTATTTGTTATCTAAGTGGAATAAATAATGAAAAAAGAAGAATTGAATAATCTACTCTCAATAATAGATAAATATCATTCAGAGTGGTGGTACATTATATAAAGAGACATTAAAAAGGGGAACATAATGGTTAGGGAGATTAGCTTCAACAAGGTCAACGGGGAGTAAATTCTGTATAGTGATATGATGATCTACGATTATAAATTAACATTTAACTCTCTATCTCTCTCTCACACATTATACAACATTGAACAGAATAAGTAGTGTTTTGCTATTTTTATATGTATTATAATAACATTATATTGTATTAAGTGGATTATCAACAACATAATTGGAGTTATAAAAATTACAGATTTTCCACAAACACAAATGAGATGATATTGGAACATGGGTTGGTCAAAAGTGGAGAATGATTTAATTCATTGAAATTATGTTTTATAGGTTAAAAACCGGTCCTAAATGATGAGATATTGCAATTGTGAATATGTGGATAATATTTGATCAAGTTTTATTATGTTTTAAATGGTTTTTAAAAATAAAAATAATCCATTCCATTATTGAAGATATGATGAAATTTGTGGGTTTGATAAAATAATAGTATAAACTATGCGTTTTCATTATATTTCATAATGAGAAAATATCAATTGGAAATTTCCACTATGTGTTATATTTGTAAAACTATATTAAATTTTCAATTATTTTAAAATAATATGAATTGAAAAAAAAATTAATGACACTATTGTATAATTAGATCACACCATGGATATAATGTTGGTTAAGTTTATATATTATACAAAAAATTGTATATTGTAATTGCGATAATAGTAGTTGAATAATTTTGTCATAAGAAAAATACTAAATTATGTATAAAAAATATAAATATTTAAATAGATAAACAACATAATTTTTTATTAATATTTAAATTTTAAATTAATGAAAGGGGTAATAAATTAAAGAGTAATGTAATGTGAAGAAAGTGATTTTTTGAATCAATTATTTCACTAAAAAACAACTTCTTTTATTTATTGATTCAAATATAGATGAAGAACACGAATATTTGAATTTTTTTCAAGTATAGAAAAAACAATATCATTGTGAGAAATTTTAGGGGACTATATAGGATATTTTTATGATCAGTTTGTAGATTACTAATGTTAAAATATCATAAAATAATTTATAGAAGAAATATTGATGATATTGGAAGATTTGAATGAATAAATTAATATTCATTTGGTAAATAATAGTATTTTAAAAATTTTAAATTTATATAGATATTAAGTGGAAAAGTTTAAGTGAAAATTATTAATATAATATCATTTGAAACTCATGGACGGTGCTGAAAGGAAAAACCTACAATAGATTGGTGTATTGATTTACTTTATTTTTTTATGGTTGATGATATATAATTTCATGTACATTTCATGAAGTAGTTTTCTAAGAGATATGAGTATTTTGTGATCCATGGACTCATTATTTTTATAAAATATAAAATTGTGTTCATAGAATAGTACATTGGGGAATTATTAATACATTTGAATATCACTATTTTACTCATTTTGGATGTTTTTTTTTCAATAATGATAAAATATCCAAAAATTTATGATCTATTATATATATTTTCATGATATTATTTTTATTATTTATATAAAATATTGTTTAATATAATTATATAATTAAAAAATATATTCTGTAATAAAATTAAATCACAATAATTCACCCCACACATAGTGGGATCTGGACCATTTTGGTTGTAATATTTTTTTAGGGAAATGAAATAATAAAATTATATTTAAATTTTGTAATAATGTTGAATATGGTGTGTTTATAATTTATCTATCATTTAAAATAGAGAATAATTTTTTGGAATAATTGGTTGCATAAAATTTTAAAATACAAAGATGAAAACATCATTGAAATGAAGCCCATGGTGAGAGAGTTTAATGATATAGATAATGAAAACTCAATACAAGATATAGTAATTATTTCTAAAAAGTGTCATCATGTAGAATCAAAATATATGAAACCTATTAGTGAAGTTGATTTATAATTTAGTATTGATAATAAATAACCAATAATTAAAATCTCAAAAAATATCATACCCCCCCCCACCCGAGCTAAAACCCCACTTGGATTGGAAATGAAGAGGAGTGACACCAAACGTTCACCTCCAATAAGCCCTATGTTGGGGACTTGCACCAAGGATATAAAATATATGATGGAAGGAATTATCACCATATTGTAAGGTGAGGAAAATATATATAATAAGAAACAAAAATTAACAACAATCATATAAATAAACCAGTAACATATAGAAATAAATACAAAAATATTTATCATTTCATATTGCATAAATCTTCAAAATAAAATAACTACGGTCTATTAAGTATCATTTCCAACATTAACTGTAGCTCCAAGAAAGTATAGTTTATATTGGTCACTATAATACTCATGATCACCAAAAAAATTAGATAGAGTACATTTATAGTGTTCATAACATGTAAATTCTATAAGATCTTCCTTGAGACCTCTAATAAAAATGTGAGAAAATTATACTAATTCTCGGTTATGTCAAGAGTAGAACTAAACAATGACTGTAAGAAAATCTACCTATTCCGAGACACATAATGGTTAACTAAACACGTATCACATCATCAAAAATATAAATTAATATTTGAAGAATATAATCGCAGGAATCCTACAACAACTTTCCCATTGGTTTTCAACTCTCACTTCCCAACAAAAAATGTATTCATCTCCAATCCATTCCTCACAGATGTATCTTAGGGAAAAACCTAATCCACCTCAACACTCATAATATCTAACATATCTTGTTGGAATTAGGGATATATTCTCTATATCACATCATTTAATCATAAGTATATCTCATCAACAAACATAACTTTAGAAACATAACAGTGGGGTATTATGAACATGAAGGAAATCGTCCTCATCCCAACTCCTACCATGCAATACCCCCACCACATCACCACCATCCCAGCATAATCATCATCACACCATCAATATTTCAATTTTTACACCATATAACACTCTTTAACATTGCATGATCATAACAACCTTGATTCATCAAAAACCAATCTAAAGATAAAGGGGTTTAGTGGATGGGGAAGTAATCTATCCACCCTCACCAACATACCTGTTAGGATAAACATCGTAAACCAATAAATTTAACATCAAAATAAAATAATATAGTTGAGTGGGGAGTATTTAGAAATACAATGTAAATGCAGAGTACAATAGATTCAAAAAAATAACTAGCCTGTGGTTTCTCATAAATAAGAACCACTATCATGGATTGAGATGTTACTAAAACACTATGACACAAACCATAATAAAATACCACCAATACAATAAAACCAACCAAAACTCTCATAAAAAAATGATAACCAAATATTTTTCTCCCTTTATTAATTCACATGAATAAATCCATTTTTTCCTTTCATATCATATATTTATAGTGAACTAATCCATAAACATACTTTTATTCATGAATTATAACAATCTTTATGAAAAATACATTCCTAGGATGGATATTTATATTATCTTTGTAATGATAAACATATAAATATATCATCTTAAACACAAATACATCAATATTTTTATAACACTACAATTTATTTTTTAATTATAAAGATATTTTAAATATACAAATGATATTATGTTGAAAAACCTAATGTAATGGTGATCTAGAAATCATAGTGAAGGATTCAACATGGAAATATTATGTATCATGAGACTGAAAATTCATAACATAATATCATAAAGTGGATGATTGTAAATATAAATACAAGGATGAATAAAATTATATCATTATATCATAGAGTTATAAACCAGTGAAGACCACATAAAACATTATTTTTTGAATATAAGTAATGTGTCACTCCCAAAACCATCATCACAATGAGGAAAATGTATCATGGTGGATTAGGTTCACTCCCTAGCCCCTTACATAACATCACATGAGATATAAAGATTTACACAATTCATTGGAGAAATATAAAATTCTAGAACCACCATTCCCATAAATGAGAATCATGTATCCTTGTCCCGTTTGAGGAAAATAAACTACATATAAATCATAAGCGTGATCAAACCCATGAGAAGAAAATGGGTTTTATAATTCCAATTCATGGTATAGCCAATGCATATATAATAAGGACACTCAAGAGATGAATGAACTAAATAATTTTAACTTTGACAAATGAAAAACTTATTTATGTCCTAAAATTAATATCCAATTTGTAAAATTAATGAGAATAATCTTGAAGAATAAGGAATAAAAATGAACCACTTGGGTGTTGCTTTGTGACATAAGTAAAGGTACTTTTTTAAGAATGGAAGTATTAATTATTTTACCTAAAACAATAATTTAACTAATAGGGTTATCCATAATATAATTACTATTTTTAAAAGATTGTATTGTCTATAACCCTTTTATGTGGGTCATTTATGACATGAGACTGTAAATACTATTGTTCACATAAACTATGTTTAGTCAAAAGTGGTAAGGACGAAGGAATATTAAAAAATTAATAACCATAGAAAATTAGAATATATTCAAATAGTTATATACTTATGGGAAATTTATAAAAAAAACAGATTAGTTACATTAGAATAATATGGAATAAAAATGGATAAAAATAAAGGTGATCTGTAAGTAACATGTCATGATGGAGTTACTGACGATTCATTATGGGAAAGAAAAAAATTCAATCAAAGACACCATAAAAGGGAAGGAATGAAATTAAATATAAAATACCAAGAATAAAATATACTTCATGATATATTATATCAAATTGGGTGAATACACACCCCTCAAATATTAATAGGTGCATTGTATGTACTATTTACCCGTGAAAGAAAATTGAGATGAAATTCTTTATGAGATGGGTAACATTTAAATAGAATAACATGAAAGGCCCAAAATTTAACATCAAATAATATGTGTGTAATATGATTCGTGAAATTATATGAAAAAAAGATTCATATAGACCATATAATGTAAAAGTTTTCATAAATGGACAGACATCTCTTTGATGTGAATTTCTGACAAATACCCTTACAAAAAAATAAACATTCTAATAAAACCCATTGAAAAATTTGTGAATGAATTTTAAGTTAATATAGTATTATTAAAAAAAATAAATGATATTAAAGAAACACTTATCAGTATTCAAACCATTTTAGGTGCACAAAAGATGATTTTTCTCAAATAAGCAGGTTTTGAGGTGAAATTGTTACATTTTTAGGATATGTTCAGTGCATGTGCCTAATGTCATGAATAATATAATTCTTTTTATTTTACTTCTTATTAGTAAACTTATTAATATTTTATTTATATATTCTAATAAATTTATTATCCTTTTCCACATTATTTATAATATATTTTTCTTTCCTATGTTAGTTACTTGTGGTCCTTTAAACAATTTTCTGTAACACCTAAGGTATTTGGTCAATGGTAGAAAGTGTTGTAAAATTGACTCAATTTTTTTTTTAATATTAAGAGTTTTATGAAAAAATATTTTTTAAATATATATTAATGGACATACTTGAATTATATTTAATCCAATTGAGACTCATTTATCATGGAGGTGTTAGTTCGCATGTACAAATTATTGATGTGTTAATTTCTCACCGAATAAGTGAGAATGGTGGAAAATAAAAATATTAAATTTTATAATAATAATTAAATTATATATATAATATTTATTCATCCATTATATAATTTTTATTGTATATGGATAGTGATAATGAATAATAGAAGGTGTCCCTTTGTGGAGGGGTATTAAGTCTAGTGCATGAACACTGATTTTTTTTTCTTAGAAGATTGATTAGAATACATTAATATTATTCCTTTAATATTAAAACAATAATAGTATAAGAATAATATTTATTTAATCATATTTTTAATGATATAAAATATTCAAAAATGAATTATAATGGAAAATTTTTAAGGAGATATTTTTAATTATATTAGAGAATAGTTCTCTCCATAAAGATTTCCTTTGATGTGAAAGCGTTGAGATAACATATGGAGACTAGGGGTTTAAGGATGAGAAAAATTAATTTAAGGGGATATATTTTGGGACTATCTTTATGTTAAATTATAATGGTAAGTGTAACCATATAGTTGTGGATGTTATCTCTATTTATATGTGAAGAATGTGGGTCTTTTTGGAGTACCCTTAACCATTCAATGTTATAACCATACATTTATATAATCAACGCCTCCAAAATTTTTAATAATTTGAATTTTTGGTGATATTGGGATTTTAAGTTATCCAAAAAGAATTTACAAAAAAAAACTTGTTATAGTGTTTTTTCTATTATGTAATCACATCATACATGTTTACTGTTAAACTAAGTAACATGTTTTTAAATAAGGGATTTAATGTTTTATTTAAGACAAAAATATTCCAAAAATAAATTGGGTGTTCTGGAAATAAATTTAACCTCTAATTAAAACTCTAAGGTTTAAAAAAATATTGAAATTAACTTTTAAATAAAAAGTGTTAATTTGTATAAATAATGTTTTAATAGAAAAATATCTTTAACAATTATGGATTATTTACATTATGTAGTATTTATTGACAAAAAAATAATTTTTATTATAATTATATAATGGTTAAAAATTATTTATAGTGTCAAAATTTAAATTAGGTCAATTTTACTTTGAAATAAAAATGGCATGATATTAATAAAAAAATTCATTAAAAATAATTGAATTAGCATTATCGAGGTAATTAACATTTATATTACTAATATTAAATTTATTCATAAATGTGAAATTGAACATTTTACTTTATTTTTAAATATTTATATCAAATAAGATATACATTTTTTATTATTAAATTTCTAATAGAGATAATGTCTAATTATTATTATAAGCATAATTTTTTTTTAATCTGAAATATTACATGTATTTTTAAAAAGTTAAACATGTGTCTAAAAAATTCAAAATTGCATTATCAATACATTATATTACTCATTAAATATATATATAAATATATAGATATATTATATAAAAAGTTTTACAGAATAAATTCTGCCATTAAAGTATTATAAATGTTATAGATTTTAGAAAAATAAATATTTTTATTATTCACCAAAATACCGGTTATTTCAAAAATAAATTAAATATACATACTATGTTATTTATGATATCATTATTTAAAAAATTAATTTTATTTTATAAAATAATTTTTTTAAATTTATCTAGTAACCTTTTAAATGATAAGATACTAATTATAAATAAAACTTATTTTATTAAAAAATAATGTTTTTATACATATTGTGTTATTAATGTAATATAATTTTTATTTCTAATTTAATTGATGTTAATATATATTTGGTCATATATAATAATAATTTTTCATTTTTCCTATAATTTATTAGGATAAAATATATAATACTTAAGAAAAATGTCCATTGAAAATAAATACTACATTCATGCAAAATATGCTTTGAAAATTATCATTAATTATTTATTTATATTCTTAAATTTAATTTTTACTACACCATTGAAATTAAAATATTTTATTGTATTTAATATATAAAACATATATTTTTTTTAATAATAATAATATTTATATATAACACATATAAATATATATTTTTATTTTAATATTGTATTTTTATTTCATTGTGGGTTAAATTATTTTATATTTTCCACTTAACAATACATGGCTTCAATATACCTATAAGATATGTGCCCATTACCATCATTATAGTGAACATATTTTCAATGTGCATAATTTCAATGACCAAATATAATTTAAATATATATAGTATTAATAAGAATATTCAATTCAAACTTCTCATTTCCATAGTTTTAATTTTTAGCCTAATAGAATGCTTTCCCCATTTAGTATATTCATCCTCTTTGCTGGTTTTGTTAACTAATAATGATTTTTAAAGGAAGTGATTTTCCTTAGGATTTTAATTTTCTAAATATTTTATTATTTTCAATTTATTGTCACATTTTAGTTATAATAGTTTTAATGGATACAATCATCTTTTATATATGATAATCCATTTATGGGATACATGACATAATATACAACCATTTTAATGTTACATCTTATCTTATTAAGGTCCTTAAACATGGTTCATATGTTTTGTGGTTAAAACTCTAATAAAATATTAATTCTTTTGAATGAATAAAGAATCACTATTTATAATTATAGAAATAATTTATAAAATTAATAATAATATGGTCCGTAAAACCTAGGGAATTACATTTACCCACCTTAAACAATTTTTCCTTCAAAATGTAAATAATCACTTTCAAACAATGTCTATAAAGTGACTAATGATTTAATATTCTAAAGAGGTATAAATCTAATATATTCAGTTATTATATGCATAAGTTCTATATTATTTTTCATCCTAACTAATTTAGTTAAATAACTCTTATGATTTTTTAAGACTAATTTAATTTTTCCTTGATTTCATAGTCAACCATAATCTAAATTTTTTTCATAAATTGCTCTAGGTTATGAACTTTTATACCTCATTTTATAATAGATACCCCATGTGAGACTGTATGTCATCCCTCATGGTTCTTTAAAATTATCGTTCCAGCTGAATTTTGGGGTTGAATTATGATGTTGATGAAGCATTCTCAATCTCTTCACAAGGCTCTTATAGATCCATTTTCAAGCCCCACTCATCCCTTTAATTAGTAACAGACACCAATACACCAACCCACACTCACTACATTTTATAATTTTCATGCATAACTATCCTCAAAATGTAACCACATATATCCTTGCCTACTTTTTTCACGAGTCCATGTGATACTAGATCCAGGATACCATAAGGGATAGTGGTTCTAAATTGATAGATTTTCCATCACATCCACACTAGGTGGAACTTCATGTTTACAAATAGGGTCATTCGTTACACAAACTATTTTCCACACACACTGTAAGGGAACACATGCACTATGAAATGAAACATAATTCTTGAACTATATTATACTTCAATACAATATAATTCCTCCCTTTTTTCAAATAACCATTATGTCTTATTTCACTAGAAATGGTGATGGTGGGTTGTATTCTACATCCACCATTTCTATGGTACTTTCAACCAATCAAGAATAATTAATTCATATATGTTAATATTAACCCACACATTGTTTTCAATGGTATTACAAATTAGTTTATGATTGTTCCTTACTTAACATACTGATACATGTCATAATCATATAGGTTTAGTATATTTGGAAACATGTACACATAAGCAACTGGTACATAATTGATCATCATCGTCACCAACAAATTTCTTCATAAATACAACCCTTCTTATACAAATCATACATGATACATTTCTTCATAACCTAGGAAAATAAAACATAATGAAAGTATGAGCTCAGATTCTTTGTAGGGTTAAATAAGGGAGATATCAATGATCACATTATTATAACATGATCATAAGGTAATGATAATATAAGAATAATATTTGAAAACCATTACCTACATATCATTTATCATAAACATTATTAATGGAATAAATCGTGAAATTTTATAAGACATAAATCATTAATAAATAAATGAACATAATCCAAAAGAGTATAACATCATCCTAAGAGATATATTTATACTATACACATAATAATAGAAAATTTTATGTCAAGGATACCCAAAAATACATTCATAACAAGCTAGGATTTGAACAACAACATAGGTACCCACTTGGGTATCAGGAGAATCTCTTTTGTACCCTCTTTTAGTATTCATAATACCTCACGTATACTCTCTTTTGGGATTCAAATAACCTATTGTGTACCCTTTTATCTCTAAAAACATTAATAATAACAGAATTCATTAAAGGGATATATGATTATTGTCCCACCCATCACATAACTAAAATAATAATTATGTGTTCCATAATAACCTATTACATTTATAATATAATAAAACACCAAAATAAATGGGTTTCATAAACATTTCATCGTAGAATGACCCATGGAAATGAAACAGGTTTCAAAAAAATTTATTCATTTAATTATATGAAAAACAGTTGAGAGGGAATTTGTTTAATTAATATCATGTCATCCTAAAAATAAAACATCCAACAAAATAATTAGTATGTTATCATTAACTCATATACCTGTTAAATCTTAATTAACATCAAAGGATATCATCTTAGATGTAAAATGAATATGGAATATCACGTTGAACATTTATAAATGAAAATATACATTCCACTTGAACAACTTATTTAAAATCAATATAATTCCCAAATATTAAACAAAAAATATATAAAAATAACATTGGATAGTTTTAATGAAATTATTAAACCATTGTATAGTCATGGTTTTGTGAAATACAATTCATGTAATATATATAAAACGAAGATTCATTTCACATTTTTTTGTAGAAACACAAAAGCACCTAATTCTGAGAAAGACAAGAATATTCTATTTAAACCAATTTGTAAAAATTAAAACAATGGTAAAAATGAATTTTAAAATTCATATATAAATAATAAAACATTCTTGAAAACATTTTTATAAATCAAGGATATCTGTGAAAAGTGACTTTCAGCAATGAAATAAATAGTGTCATTTTTCTTAAATTTATTTATTTGGGACAAATTAGTTCAAAAAGAGTGGAAAATGATAGAAATATATTTATTTTAAAGAAATAAATAGAGTAGAAGAAAATTCATGAGTTTTTTGGGATGTAAATCATAATACATTGTCATTGGAAAATTAATCATAAACAATCTAAAAAATAATTAGATTGAAACATATAACCATTACCGCCTTAGTAACTTTTGAATGAAATGAAATTTTAAATAAATAACCATATATGGATATATATATATATATATATCCCATAATTATCATTAGAACCACCATAAAATAATTCATGGGTAGTATATACACCACAAAAAAGAATAAAGTGTTCAATATTGAATATGTCCCGCGAAAATAAAAGATATATGAAAATCCAATACTGCTTTAGAAAATTTTGAATCGCTAGCCCCGTGAATGATTTACATTAAATGAAACATTATATATATTTAAAATAAATATATTCATGATATTTCATTTCCAAGGGTTTTTATATACACATCATAAAATATGATAGGTTAATAACATAACTTTTGTCCCAAGGAAGATACTCTGAGACAAAAGTCATTACTATCAAGTCATGATTATCTTCAAACACATTTGAACATTGAATATAATAAGTAATGGGTTATTATACATATATTTTATAACCCTACACTAATATATTATACCATATATGATTTACAGTGATCATTTATTAGCTTTTCATTAATAATTCATTATTAAAATCATGGTTTTGGGAATTTACTACATTGTTTTTTAGGTAAGATTTTGTTAGGTAGTTATGTTCTTTATACATTGACCATGGATCCATCATAAAAATATTTTAAAAATCATATAAATAATATATATTAATTATATTTATATTTATATTCATCCATAATATATAGATAAATAAAATGAATTAAACTATTCATAGAGACGGTTGTTCGTACGTACGTAGAAATGTTGTTTCCATTTTCTCATTGAATGAAATGAAACAGGGTAATTAATATGTCACATTTACTGATTTCTTTTTATGTAATATATAACATATATATTTATTATATATATAATTATTTCCATCCATATGAAAAAAATAAGAAACATTTCACATTGCTTAATGAAGAGATTACTCCTCATGTACGCATGTGTGACGTTACCATTTTCCAACATAATGGAATGTAAGAAGGTAGATGTGATAATATATTTAGAATAGAAAAATTATATAAAAAATATTATTAATAAATAAATATAATTTATATACATCATTATATCCACATGCGAGAGTTTGTGATGTAAACTCAATTACATTGGTTCGCAATGTGGTTGTCCGCTGTACACACGATCGACAGTTTCATTTCCTGTTTCCTTTTATTTAGAGATTTATATAAGTTATAACATTAAAATAAAAAAAATACTATTATATATTATGTGTTTATGTTTTTATATCAAAATATTTGAATCATTTTTTATGGATTTGGAAGATGAAATAAAATAAAATAACTCGCTGAAGAAATGCATCTCTTCTCTAGACAAACTCCTTAGGTTAGAACCAAAATCCTTCATAAGAGGGTTTCATGATCAATCTATATCATATAGGGCTCGGTATAGGAATTAAGGAATGCATTTGGTCATGGAATGGACAAACCATATAGATCTTGTAGAGTTTGCAAGAGAGGAGAGGATGTATCCTTATATATGTGGGGAAAGGAACCCACATAGATACTACTTGGAAATTTCCCAAAAACATCCAAAATGGAAGTCATTCAAAATAAATGTTTTTAAAAATTACCATATATTAGAATTTTGAATGTGATATGGTGAATATATTTACATCCAATTTAAGATAAACTTGTTTTATTGGTAAACCTTCCCTTCTGTTTTGGTTTTATGATCCTGTAAACCCATATTATCCTAAATAAAAATAATTAATATTTACTAGATTTACTATTCATTAGAAAAAACTATGGTGGACCTAATATGAAATATGAAATATTATTATTTCGAATATTTTATCTATTTTTTAAAATTAAATTCATATAACTGATAGGATTTCATAACAAATTAAACCTACCGACGTGACAAAAAAAGAAAGTTTCCAATGAAAATTATTTCTTAATTATATATATATATATATATTGAACATAGAATTAATTACTATGAGTGAATTTCTGTAATAATGAATTATTTATCTAATTTTAATTTTAAACCCAGAATAAAATAAAATGGGATATTATCTATTTTTTAAACAGAAATGCAGTTTATAATAAAAAAGTGTGTTTTCCCTATTTGTTGAAAAATTAAATATTTTTCGGAAAGCTATCAAAAATTATCCGTATGATAATTTTTACATGATTATTTAAAATTATAATTTAATTTTTCAATATAAATTTTCGAAATTTTTTAATTTCTTATAAAGTGTGAAAAACCTAAAAATATAATTTTTTTAAAAATACATTTATCCAACATAAAACTAGATATATTTTGATCCCATGATTAGTAATAATATCCGATGAATTCTGAAAAACTTTATTTGATATATAAAATAAAATTTTTATTAAAATAATTCATTAATATCACATAATTTAATTTATTAAGATAAAAACATATCATGCACATAAAAAAAATTAGAAAAAAAGTTAATTTACCATAAAAACATTTATATTCATTTATAATTAATTAACAATAAATGAATATATTTTATTCATATCTAAAACATATATATTTAATGGGTTTGTTAGTCTAATTAATACCCACTAACATACTATCTATGTAATAACTATAAGGTTTAACAAATAATATTTATATTATATAACGTCTTGTTAAACCTTGGTGTTATCTATAACACAATCTATTGATAAAAATAAATATATTTGAAAAAAAAATTATTTCATAAAACATTTTTGTATTACAATATAGATCCCTTAAATTGAATTTCACCTTCAGAATTATATCAATTTAATATAAACAGTTGAGGATACTTTTATATTATCAAGTCCTCTTTTCCCTAGAAATCTTCTTGAAGTTGGTTGTTTTGACCCAAAACATAGACTAAGTAAGTGGGATTTCTTCATAAAACATTTAATATATAGTTCAGAATCTCCAAACTATGTTCCTCATAATAAATATAATTCTTTAGTTGTATGAATTATGAGTTATGTACATGTGAAGGATCATGTTTGTACATACATAGAAGATATATTGGGAAAACATCATGGACTTGAGAGAGGTTTGGTCGAAGCACCAATTAATAAGAAGTTATCCATAGTTAACAATGAACCTCAAAAGTTCAAACATAACTAGGAGTCAATATTCCATTCATCAAGAATATCATAACCTTATTCCATATAGTAATTCACAAAAACACCTTCTCACCAACATGAAAATCCAAATCACACCGAAAATTGACTACTATAAAACAGGGTGATATGCATGGTTATAGAAAAACTATGGGTAGATCTCACCCCTATACACATGGTTTTCCAAAAAACCATGTGTATAGGGTTTGGTTCAGACCTATTTTTGGGTTTTTTCAAAAAAATATGTATATAGGGTTTGGTCAGAGACCTATACACATGGGTTTTGAAGTAAGAAAGGGTATATGGTATTGGGTTTGTATCATGACCTATAACCATGGTTCTTCAAAAAACTGTGGGTACATGTTTTAGTTGTAATTCTATACCCATGTTTCTCCAAGAGCAGTATGTATAGGTCATCCATATTTCCCTAGTATTTTAAATCTATTGATATACCTTTCCAACGTTTGTATTATAAAATACATCCTGTGGGAAAACCTGTTACCACTACTTTCAACTATCACCATGGCCTAAAAATATATATAAGTAAATAAATATTTTTACACTGATAATATTATATTGTGAAGTGGATAGGTTCATGGATTCTATAGAGGTGGTAAAGGGTTTGAATTAGGCAGTTGGCATTTTTTTAAATCATAAAGCCACCATTTTAGAGCAGTGGGTATATGGTTATTAACATAGAGAACTATTTCCCATAAAAATATTTCAACGACTCATAACTTTGGGAATAGAATTTTCAAACCATTGCTATAGTTTAGAGCTATAATGATGGTTTAATATCCCATGGTTATCTAAACCATGGGTATATCATATTCAAATGGTTTTATGGTATATACCCATAATTCCAAATTATGGGTATATGGTAATTTTATAGTAGTGACTGTTAGAATAACATTTCATTCTACCTTCTGCTAAATTGAAGTTCTATTAAAAGGATCTAGAATTCCCTTATAATTCCTCAGCTATCTGAGGTCCCAATATCTTAATTTCTCTAGATTTATTTTAGAATGTGGGAGTTATACACTTACTTATATAGTGGGATTCATAAGGATCCTTCTAAATATTAGAGCAAAATATATATTTGTATAAAAAATTTACTAGATAACGATATTGATCGCAACAACCTTTAAAATCCATTGACGAATATCTAAAAAAATAATGTAGGGTTTGAAATGATCTCTTTGATTGACCATATTTTTAATGATTATACATTGTACAATAACTCAACTCTATATCCAAAACATACTAAAGGATTCCCCTGTGCAACAAGATTAACCATAGATCTTGATTTGATACAATATCATGTGGTACTCCATGCCACATTACCACTTCCCTAATGTATATCCTCAAAATTTGACCCAAAGAGAAATCTTCTCTGATTGTAATTATGTGTGCTTAATTAGTAAGAATATCGACTATAACCCATTTATGCTTGTTTCCTTATGATTTTTTGAGGACACTAATGACAGAATCCATGGTGATGTTTTTTCATCTCCATCCTTGAATGGGTAACGGTTCTAACATCCCCTTAGACTTTTTTATTTCATTGATAACATAACGAAATATCAAGAACCTTGATAAAAACTCTATATCATCTCTCCTCATGGAATCCTACTAAAAATACTCTTTTCCATCACTATATATCATTGTACTTCAAGGATAAATATAGAAGGAAGAACTATGAACTTCTTCTAAAATCACCTTCTTCAAATTAGGTATGTAAGTAACAAATATGGGGTTCAATGTCATTATTTTTCTATTATTATCAATGTAAAACATAGTAACATTTATAACCTTCTTGTACATTTCCAAATCTTGATTATGTGCCTCTTTATTCTTCAATTGGTTATATGTTTTAACATTAATTTAAAAAATATATTATTTCTCTCCTTATATAAATATTTCTAGATCCTTCCATTGAAAATACATAGATATTGGATCTTTTTTTTCTCATCATAAAAATTCCAACATGTTCGTTTCAACTCAAATGACTGGAAACCTTGTTCTCTTTCGCATGGAGGTAATATACTGAGCAGTTATAATCATTAATTTTCTATAACCATCTTCTCTAGAACATGATTAACTTTTTCTGTGTGAATATATACATTCAACTCTTAGGATAATTATATATATCAAACCTTTATCGATGCTGATAATGTATATATATCTTTTAAAAAAACATATCTAACTCCAAATAATGTGATGATTTCATTTATAATGACCATTCAATTCTCTTGATTCATAAGAAATAACAATGTAATTTTTCATGATACAAAATCATAATACCATATTTTAAGGATAATTATTCTTTGAAAACCCTTCTACAAAGATGTTAAATGTATGAAATGGTACACTGACTAATATTCTCTTTATTTCCCTTATAGTTGATTCTCAGTCATCTATCCAAGGGAACATACTCCCTTCAGAGTTAACTTGGCGAGAGGATTATATAATTGTGATCAATGTTTCGCTAACCATCAATAATATCCATTTAAAAAATGAAAAATATGGATCTCATTCATAGTTGTTGGTTTGCTCCATCTTTTAATAAATTTTTTTGATTGATCGACATATATACTCTCTGTTGGGATTATATGACCAAAAAATGAAACATTCTAATGTAAGAATTTACAGTGGTTTAATTATTCAATAAATTTTCTTTTATTAGGGTCGTTTGTAAATTTCACATGTGACCTTCATTATATTTCATGGTCTTTGAATATATATAAATATATTCTAAAAATATGATATAATCAAATAAAGGAAATATCAAAAGACTTTATTAATTAAATCAATAAAGATATGGGGTATTAGTGGGACCAAATCAAACCTCTATATATTCATTGAGTACATATATTGTACATAATGATTTATTTTATTATATCCCCCTTCGTTACCATCATCTAATGATATCTAGAATAAATTAAATCTTGTAAAAGTATTGAGCTTAGGAAATAGATCAATAAAGTAATCAATATGGTGTAGAAGATAATTTTTATTGATTGTGATCTTGTTTTGCTCTATAAAATTATTGAAATGTCACATCGATTCATATTAATTCTTAACGAGAAGAATAAGTGCACCCCAAGATGACACACTTTGTCTAAATGAATACCTTTTCAAGATTATCATAGATTTTATTCTTCGGTTCGAGTAACTGAATCAAGTCCATTCTATTGCGATTCATTGAAATTAGTGGATCACCTACTATGAGTTCTTATAAGAACTCAACTTCATGTTTTTTGTTGGACTATGAACCATATCCAAAATGATATAAAAACTCATGATCGAAAAGAATATCATTTATAATGAGTTTCTCCCTAACCATCTTAGATAAACACCCATTTTGAATAAAAATTTGCATCAATAAAATGGATGTGATTCAAATCATAATTTCATATTTATAATCACACTAAGAAAAGACCATTGGTTGGTTTTAAATATCAAATTAAAATTTACTTATTTGGGAATTGATGTGGGAAATATTTACAGATATCAAATCCATGCCTATCATAACATAAAATTCAACCATAGGAAGAATATAACTATTTGTAAGAAACAAACTCCCACATAATTCAATAGAATATTATAAAGGTACATGATATGATATCATCGTACCATTAGTTGTTTTTACTACTTTATCAACATCGAATTATTGAGTAGAGGAATTAACATCCCTATAGACATTTCAAGATTTATGTAAATTAATATTATTATTCACAAATAAGATAATTCAAAATTTACACACATTTTTAACCACCCAACATCATTGTTCTAACTTTAGTCCCTTGCTAAAATGAAGATCATCAGTATTACCATCAAGAAAAGTTAGTTAGAGTCATTAATAATTAAATCCATTCAAATGATGTATAAATAATTAAACATTCCTTTCAATAAATGATGCCTTAGGTTTTTCCTAGGTTATTCATGATGATTAACTATTAAAATACTTCATGATGGTTTTTAAATTGTTTGTGAATTATCATAACATCATTTCATAGAGTGTCAAACCAGGTGTGTAGCAAAGAACATTATCATGAACCTGGTGTTGATTGAGTAAATTCACAATGTGCCTTTATCAAAGATATTACCCATATGTGAAATTGTTCAAGAGCCACATCCAATTAATGTTTCAAAATTTATATGTAATTTCATGGAAATCCCTCACAGTATCCTTCACCAAAATTCAGTGATATTTTCATATAAATATATTTATCAATATGGTTCTCACCATAGTTTTCTCATCTTAGTTTATAATTTATAATTTAACATTTCTATGATAACACCTATAATGACCCACACATTTCATACATAGATATTACATATTAGTATATGAATATTAATTATATTACATAACAATAAATTATAGAATAGTATTGGTCTAGTATCTTTGGAAACATGTACCCATAAACAACTAGTTCATAAGTGAGCTTCATTATCTCCTAATAAGTTATTAATAAATAGAAACATTATGATACATAAAATACATAATATCAATATTCATAACATATGTAAAAGAAAAGGTAATAAAGGGTTGTCATAGATATTATATAAGGGTGGTGATGCCTACCAAATAATAATGGTAAAATTCACAAAGGAACAAATACCTGACTTTGGGTATTATATTCATGGTTAAATAAAAGGATGAAAAGGAAGGTCACTATCCTATGGATCACATGAGTCTCTGTGGGTCTCATGATCATGTGACCATTTCAATTTCATGAAAATTTTCCACAGATGGTGTATAACCCATGGCATTTCCCAAGGATCTGCCTTCAGAAATTGTGCTTGCTCTTGTGGAATCTCATTAATTATTCAGTAGTGATATGGGTTCATGGCAGTTTAGAGACATGTGATGTGCACCCTATACGATCAATGAGATGTCACAAGTCCTTGGTGGCATGTCTGCCTCATCTCGCCCAAACCCGCTGGTTTTTCATACTCGTCGTACAGAAGTCCTCAGACATGTCTCGAAAACCCTACAGTGCTCCAAGGATAGAACGATTCACTTTCCCACGACATTCATGTACACTCCTCTAATGATCCATATTGGCCACATAAGGAATCAACCAAAAGTCAAGTAAAAATATAAGGCCCCAGCCTTAAACCTTACTTAATCTTGAGTTATTACAAGATTACACATTGAGGATCTTTTCAGGTTTAGAGTTTTAGAGAATTAGATCATGAAACTTGCATTACATTCCACATTTAAACAAAGTGGTTACAAAAAGACAGTATTCATTATTCCCATCAACGGAAACATATTGAAAATAAAACATGGATTCTTTCTTGACACATCCTTGACACTATCGTCACATCATGTACCTTTCCATTGACCTGTGAAAAACATTTCAAAAACTTGGGATGAGCATAAAAAGCTCAGTAAGGGTTATAAAAATATGGAAAGGAAACATGAGTTCATATATATATAAGAATGAAATCATACATTACCCATAAAACAAAGGCACTTTCATACCTCATCAAACCATGAATAAATCATAGAAATCATAAGACAAAAAGGTAACTTGAGGCATTCATAACATTCTTATGTAGGGAGTAACCCTCTTGGTTACGTTTGGAATACCCATCACAGTATATTCCTTAAATCTCTTCGGAGAAACCTTAACATTTCACTCCTTTGAGTTACCCAATGCATTGGAGAGATATATCGGGCTCACCCGCCCTTAGTTTATCACGGAACCACCCGTTCTTCATAACAATGCCCAAGAACCATAACATAATCGTATCACATAAACATGAATAAAGGAAACATAACATTTCCACATTTCAATCACAATATAACATTTTAGGATATTGAAATAATGAATCCATTAAAAAAGAAACCATTTCAAAAACCATTTAAAACATTTAATAAAGAGATTTTTGAATCAAAGTGTCCCATACGACCTTGAACCATTAATATCCATATAAATAAATCCTTAAAACCATTTTGAAAACATGGATATTAATAAGAACAAATAATTAAAACATTTAAAACGATATTTTGGTTAAAGGGGTTTTACCAAAATTAGAGACACTTGAATACAATAATCGAGGAATAACATTTAGTCATAACTTTATAATATCATGAGAATAAAAGGATTCATGATATAATACTCCAAAGGACAGAATATACACCATATAATAGTGAATTGGTGCATAACAACAATGAACCCTCAATAGAAATGTCAAATGTGATGAAATCCCTTATAAAGAAGGTATCCTTAAATTAAGGACAAATAAATCTCAAAAATATGTGTGAAAAATATATATACACCCAATATAAGTGGATATTAAGTGTAAAACAATAAAAGGTCATTCACACATATTCAATGGATGACATATTCAATGACTACAAGTTGAACCCAAAGAAATCGAAATTGGGTTAAAAAGTTCCCTTGACAGCCTAACGACATCACATCAAAATGAGTTGATGAGAGATAAAAAGTGTATCTCATCACTTGGACATAAAATTTACATCAATAAGGATATATGAGAAAATATCCCAACATAACAATATGTAAATTAAAAGACCCAACAAAAGAAGTCTTTTAAAAAGGAGGAGGGTGAAAGGTTCCTTTACCGACTTGGGTATCTTTCAAAACATACACCCCATGAAAGTAAGACAATAGGTCATTGATGTAAATACTCATAAAAGAAAGTATATTACACAAAGAGTATAATAATGGGCATTATATAAACCACTCAATGGAATTTGTGGCAAATGTAGCATAAATCTCACGGGAATAAAAGTGAGATGAAAAATCCCTTACGAAAACTCAGCAGCCTAACGACGCCACATAAAACTTCCGAATATGGATTGATGAGATCAAATAGAGTATCCCATAATATTACAATAGAATTTACAGCAAGTGGAATATAAAATAAAATCCCCCAACATTGCAAGTAGGAGTTTAAAGGAAGTGACATAAAGGAGAGTACTTAAAAAGAAAGAGAGAGGTTAGATCTCTTACGAAAGTTCGGCAGCCTAACGGCGCCACTCAAAACTTCCAAAATGGATTGATGAGAGAGAATAGGGTCTCTCATCGCATGAACATAAAAATTACAGTAAATGTAATATAAAAGAACATCCCAATCATAATAAATATTAGCTTAAAATAAATGACATAAAAGAGTGTACTTAAAAAGAAAGAGAGTTGTAGGATCCCTTACCTCGGGTCCGACTTGACTCGATCGTTCTTTATTATCCTGAATAATAAACTTGAGTTAATTAATAATTCCTTAAGAACCCTTTTTCAAGTTCATTATTACTTTTATACCACTTATTACCATGTCACAAACATTATGTAATCATTTAAGTTAATAATATTTGTTTTTCCGATATTTGGTTCTTAAGTCGAAAGTGGTCTTCTTACAATTACATGTTGTTCGTGTGGCCAAATGTTTATTATATCCAGAATTGTATTCATTATGTAGATATCATATATGTCATATATATCCCGTACATGCATGCATTTATAACATTACATAATCATTTAGAGGTAAGAAATGAAATGCACCGTTCATGGAGACGGTAAGCCATACGTACGCATGAACGCTACTTTCATTTCTATTTCAGATTTTATAGAATGGAATAATAATGATATAAATTTATATTATAATTCCAGTATAATATCATATATAATATCATATTTCCATCCTTTATACATCCCACATATGGTATTTAACGAATCAAATCACTTTAAGGGGGCGGTAGTCCGCACTTCCTTAAATAAAGATATCACGTATACCCATAATGGAATCCATAAAGGTAAGACAAAAATGAAAAATAAAGAAGCATAAATAAAACATAACCATATTATATATCATATATAAAAATAGTTACATCATAATGGCCACCATTTAAGGTGTTAAATGAGTATTGAACAATCATCGTTTCGGGAGGCAGAATTTCACCATCCACGGAAACCGTATGTTCTTTAACCATTTGATGTATTTGTGTGAGAGTGTAGCTCGAATAAATCTTATAACAACATCCTAGTATATTTAAGATACTGGTTTTGTTACAAAAGAAGTAAATAAAAAGAGTTTATGGGGTTGGAGAAGCAAAATAAAACAAATGAACATGAGAGAAAGAATTACCTTTAAAAGTGTAACTCCTTTTGATTTGAGCCTAAAGGATTCCTTTGAAAGGATTCTGCCCAAAGGGAATCCTCTAGGATTAGGAGAGGGATGGAGAGAGAGTAAATGGGCTGGGGTTGGCCGAGCCAGAGGCTTGAGGAGTGTGGGAAAAGAGGTATAGGTGGGGGCCTTTTATAAGAGGAGAGGAGGGGTACTTTTGGAAAGTAAGAAATATTACTTTATTTGAAAATGTGTTTCGGTTTCAAAAGGTCCCACATTGATAAAATTCGTGGATAAGGTCATAAGTCTTCGAAATACACTCATCCAATTGGTTTTTTCCATGTGTAGTTCATAGATTTTACATTATCTTTCTATTTTATTTAAATCGTCAAATAATGATGTCATCGCTGCATCATTATTATGTCATAAATAATTAAATTTATTTAATGTCTAAAAATTATAAAAAAAATACAATGATATAGGAAATCTTTTTAGATTTCCAATTACTATTTATAATCAAAATTTGGACTTGTATAAACCCACTTAAAAATTGTTTTTGTAAAACATATTATGTTTGTGTCATTTTCACTTTAACATTAAATAAAAAGTAATTTATGTCATTTCCCAACAAAAGTGGATCCATGGGGTCCCCAAGTTGACCCATGGCATGTCATGGTCGGCCATGACACAACCAATGAGGTTGGGACATGTTTCTAGGTCATTTAATTTCATTAAAGTATTATTTATACCTTAAACTACCCTAATTACCACTAATCGCGATTAAAAACTTAATAAGTTACTATTCACCAAAAAATTATTTTAATCTCATTGAACCACATTTTACTTCTTAATGACAACCATGTATGTCGGATTTTTGAAAATAAAAACACAATGATGGAAAAATTTCATTTAAACGGAAAATCAGTTTTTATAAGTACCACTTAGTGGTTTCACTATTCATCAAAAATTGAAGTTTTTCAGAAAAATCCCAAAAATTCACCCTAAGCTATATTTGATATTCTGAATTAAAAAATGAAGTCCGTTTTACAAAATTCAAAACATATAAGTCACATTAATTAATTTAATGATTAATTCCCGCTGTCAGAGCAAATAGCGTGTTTTTATAAAACAATAAGTATCAAAAGATTGACACTAGTTTAAGTCTGATTTCAATGTGAAATTAATTCCAACGACCACTATTGGATTTAATGGTAAAAATATTTTCTAATTTCACTTTAAAACCAATTCAAAATATAATCTAATCATATAAATAAATTAGATTAAAAAGAGGTTTTGAATTAAAATACAACATTTTACACTATTCATTAAAAAAAATGAACATTATCGGAAAGATACCAAAAATTTACACAAAGTAAATTTTGATGTCCCGATTCTTAAGAAGAGTTTTATTTAGACCAATAGAATGTATAAGAGTGAACACAAGTATATTTATTGATGGTTCGCCATCAAAAGGCGATAAGTGAACCTTTAGTGAAAACTAGGGCATATATGCCTAAAATTGAATTCTTTCCGTATTTTAAGTCTTTATCTTCTATTGTATAAATGTAAAAACATTTAAAAAACATATATAATCATATTTTAGTTATTTCTATCCATTCCCGCCAATACAACGGCTACATGTTAACTATCATTTGAAATAATATTATTTTATTATTAGAGTGCAACGTAAGATTCCCAAGAAACTCGTTGTTGCGTGTTGGGTACGCCATCGAGCATAGCGTCCCCTTTAAAGTCATATTAATATTTTATTCACAAATAGGGATAAATATGAAAATATAATATTCTTTATTTACCTGGGGTGTTACATCATTCCCCCCTTTTGGGAATTGCGTCCTCACAATTTTAAAATTGCGCTTGGAAACATCCTTGAAAGTCCCACATCGGAACAAGAGTTGGTAAAACAAACACTTTAAAGTAATGAGAGATAAGTATAAAGGTCACCCGAGTTAACCCATACTAGGATTCCAAGTATGAAAATATGGACATGGAGGAAAAAACAAAGGGTCATGTTCTGATGGAGAGTGATAGAAAACATGTTTAGGAGAAAGTTAACCACGAGAAAATCACAAACTTGTGATGGGTTAAACGGTCTTCGATTCCCCAGTAGGAAAAGTTAATAGACAACATTTTTGTTTTAAGTTAATTTTTATTGAGGAATTTATTCATAAGGAAACATAATCACTTATCATATTGACTTTCAACTTTTATTATATTCCTTACACAAACTCATATTTTCTCCAAAAGATGAGTATTTAGGAAGACTTGTTCACATTAAGAGTACTATAATAAACTTATAGAGAATCACCTAATCCACAAAAGAGAACTATATACTTCCCATATCATTAGACCTTAACCATAACCAAAACCAAAAATGTTAGTACAAGGTCAGATAATCCAGAAAAGGATAACCCTTTATAAAAAGAAAATCTATTCTTAATCTCCAAAATTTGTCCAACAAAACCCAAAGTTCAACGAGGACCATTCTATAATCAATTTGTCCATAAAAATTCCTTAAAGTAAACCAATCTAAGATTGAAACCCAAACATTTTAAGGATTTAGTCGCATAGTCTTCCATGATAAATCGTAACATTTATCTCCAAACAATATCAGTTGCTCCTAAAGTAACATATTGAAAAGTAATTAACCTAATCACATATCTTCCATGATAGGTTAATCATTTTCATAAATAACCCAAAATCATCTTACTCCTAATTCATAAAATTATATAACCAGAAATAATCATTCAATCTAACCAGGGACTTCACGTAGTCCAGTGGTAGGCGATAAATACCAGTCGCACTTTGGTTGTGGGTTCGATTCCCGCAGCTTTGTCCGATGCGACGGGATGTCACACGGTCTGCGTGTTGTCCTTTTTCCAAAACTATATAATTCATAAAACATTCCCCAAAATGAGATAAAATCTTCAAGAATAATCATAACATATTTTAACCTCAAGTTTATCTCATTCCTTTCATTTTCCATCTTATCATAGAGTAACCCATAATTACCTAAAAATTAAGTATCATATAAACCCTAATGGTTACCTTAATAATTATTACCTGAATTTCCACATCAAGTTGTCCATCTATTACATGATGCATTAGAGAACTCACCAAGGTTGAAGTGGTTGATAATGAATCCTTGATAGTTGGTTTAGAATAGCCATGAGATTCCTCATTGAGTCCTCCATCTCATCCAGTATCTTAATCAGAGAACCACCACAGTTTCCTTGAAACCCATTGTCACTTTGGTGCCTGCTAGATCCATCCATTTACTAAAACCAAAAAGGTCAGTGTGAGTATATCAACAAAACCATCATGTACTAATGAGGAAGGTAAACACTAAGATACAACTACTCATTCACTTTATCTAAAACTAGGACTCTTTCTGAAATCCTAACCATTATGGTAAGGTCACTTATGCTTAAAGAGTACCCTAACCTCTAATGTTATCTAAACCGACCTCTGATACCAACTATAAGGCCCCAGCCTTAAACCTTACTTAATCTTGAGTTATTACAAGATTACACATTGAGGATCTTTTCAGGTTTAGAGTTTTAGATAATTATATCATGAAACTTGCATTACATTCCACATTTAAACAAAGTGGTTACAAAAAGACAGTATTCATTCTTCCCATCAACGGAAGCATATTGAAAATAAAACATGGATTCTTTCTTGACACATCCTTGACACTATCATCACATCATGTACCTTTCCCTTGACCTATGAAAAACATTTCAAAAACCTGGGATGAGCATAAAAAGCTCAGTAAGGGTTATAAAAATATGGAAAGGAAACATGAGTTCATATATACATAAAAATGAAATCATACTTTACCCATAAAAAAAGGCACTTTCATACCTCATCAAACCATGAATAAATCATAGAAATCATAAGACAAAAAGGTAACTTGAGGCATTCATAACATTCTAACGTAGGGAGTAACCCTCTTGGTTACGTTTGGAATACCCATCACAGTATATTCCCTAAATCTCTTCGGAGAAACCTTAACGTTTCACTCCTTCGCGTTACCCAATGCATTGGAGAGCTATATCGGGCTCACCCGCCCTTAGTTTATCACGGAACCACCCGTTCTTCATAACAATGCCCAAGAACCATAACATAATCGTATCACATAAACATGAATAAAGGAAACATAACATTTCCACATTTCAATCACAATATAACATTTTAGGATATTGAAATAATGAATCCATTAAAAAAGAAACCATTTCCAAAACCATTTAAAACATTTAATAAAGAGATTTTTGAATCAAAGTGTCCCATACCACCTTGAACCATTAATATCCATATAAATAAATCCTTAAAACCATTTTGAAAACATGGATATTAATAAGAACAAATAATTAAAACATTTAAAACGATATTTTGGTTAAAGGGGTTTTACCAAAATTAGAGACACTTGAATACAATAATCGAGGAATAACATTTAGTCAGAACTTTATAATATCATGAGAATAAAAGGATTCATGATATAATACTCCAAAGGACAGTATATACACAATATAATAGTGAATTGGTGCATAACAACAATGAACCCTCAATAGAAATGTCAAATGTGATGAAATCCCTTATAAAGAAGGTATCCTTAAATTAAGGACAAATAAATCTCAAAAATATGTGTGAAAAATATATATACACCCAATATAAGTGGATATTAAGTGTAAAACAATAAAAGGTCATTCACACATATTCAATGGATGACATATTCAATGACTACATGTTGAACCCAAAGAAATCGAAATTGGGTTAAAAAGTTCCCTTGACAGCCTAACGGCATCACATCAAAATGAGTTGATGAGAGATAAAAAGTGTATCTCATCACTTGGACATAAAATTTACATCAATAAGGATATATGAGAACATATCCCAACACAACAATATGTAAATTAAAAGACCCAACAAAAGAAGTCTTTTAAAAAGGAGGAGGGTGAAAAGTTCCCTTACCGACTTGGGTATCTTTCAAAACATACACCCCATGAAAGTAAGAAAATAGGTCATTGATGTAAATACTCATAAACGAAAGTATATTACACAAAGAGTATAATAACGGGCATTACATACACCACTAAATGGAATTTGTGGCAAATGTATCATAAATCTCACGGGAATAAAAGTGAGATGAAAAATCCCTTACGAAAACTCGGCAGCCTAACAGCGCCACATAAAACTTCTGAATATGGATTGATGAGATCAAATAGAGTATCCCATAATATTACAATAGAATTTACAGCAAGTGGAATATAAAAGAAAATCCCCCAACATTGCAAGGAGGAGTTTAAAGGAAGTGACATAAAGGAGAGTACTTAAAAAGAAAGAGAGAGGTTAGATCTCTTACGAAAGTTCGGCAGCCTAACGGCGCCACTCAAAACTTCCAAAATGGATTGATAAGAGAGAATAGGGTCTCTCATCGCATGAACATAAAAATTACAGTAAATGTAATATAAAAGAACATCCCAATCATAAGAAATATTAGCTTAAAATAAATGACATAAAAGAGTGTACTTAAAAAGAAAGAGAGTTGTAGGATCCCTTACCTCGGGTCCGACTTGACTCGATCGTTCTTTAATCTCCTGAATAATAAACTTGAGTTAATTTATAATTCCTTAAGAACCCTTTTTCAAGTTCATTATTAATTTTATACCACTTATTACCATGTCACAAACATTATGTAATCATTTAAGTTAATAATATGTTTTTTGCCGATATTTGGTTCTTTAGTCGAAAGTGGTCTTCTTACAATTACATGTTGTTCGTGTGGCCAAATGTTTATTATATCCAGAATTGTATTAATTATGTAGATATCATATATTTCATATATATCCAGTACATGCATGCATTTATAACATTAGATAATCATTTAGAGGTAAGAAATGAAACGCACCGTTCATGGAGACGGTAAGCCATACGTACGCATGAACGCTACTTTCATTTCTATTTCGTATTTTATAGAACGGAATAATAATGATAAAAAGGTATATTATAATTCCAGTATAATATCATATATAATATCATATTTCCATCCTTTATACGTCCCACATATGGTATTTAACGAATCAAATCACTTTGAGGGGGCGGTAGTCCGCACTTCCTTAAATGAAGATATCGCGTATACCCATAATGGAAGCCATAAAGGTAAGACAAAAATGAAAAATACAGAAGCATAAATAAAACATAAACATATTATATATCATATATAAAAATAGTTACATCATAATGGCCACCATTGAAGGTGTTAAATGAGTATTGAACAATCATCGTTTCGGGAGGCAGAATTTCACCATCCACGGAAACCGTATGTTCATTAACCATTTGATGTAGTTGTGTGAGAGTGTAGCTCGAATAAATCTTATAACAACATCCTAGTATATTGAAGATACTTTTGTTGTTACAAAATAAGTAAATAAAAAGAGTTTAGGGGGTTGGAGAAGCAAAATAAAACAAATGAACATGAGAGAAAGAATTACCTTTAAAAGTGTAACTCCTTTTGATTTGAGCCTAAAGGCTTCCTTTGAAAGGATTCTGCCCAAAGGGAATCCTCTAGGATGAGGAGAGGGATGGAGAGAGAGTAAATAGGAAGGGGTTGGCCGAGCCAAAGGCTTGAGGAGTGTGGGAAAAGAGGTAGAGGTGGGGGCCTTTTATAAGAGGAGAGGAGGGGTACTTTTGGAATGTAAGAAATATTACTTTATTTGAAAATGTTTTTCGGTTTCAAAAGGTCCCACATTGATAAAATTCTTGGATAAGGTGATAAGTCTTCTAAATCCACTCATCCAATTGGTTTTTTCCATGTGTAGTTCATAGATTTTACATTATCTTTCTATTTTATTTAAATCGTCAAATAATGATGTCATCGCTGCATCATTATTATGTCATAAATAATTAAATTTATTTAATGTCTAAAAATTATAAAAAAAATACTATGATATAGGAAATCTTTTTAGCTTACCAATGACTATTTATAATAAAAATTTGGACTTTTATAACCCCACTTAAAAATTGTTTTTGTAAAACATATTATGTTTGTGTCATTTTCACTTTAACATTAAATAAAAAGTAATTTATGTCATTTCCCAACAAAGGTGGATCCATGGGGTCCCCAAGTTGACCCATGGAATTTCATGGTCGGCCATGACACAACCAATGAGGTTGGGACATGTGTCTAGGTCATTTCATTTCATTAAAGTATTATTTATACCTTAAACTACCCTAATTACCACTAATCGCGATTAAAAACTTAATAAGTTACTATTCACCAAAAAATTATTTTAATCTCATTGAACCACATTTTACATCTTAATGACAACCATTTATGTCGGATTTTTGAAAATCAAAACACAATGATGGGAAAATTTCATTTAAACGGAAAATCAGTTTTTATAAGTACCACTTAGTGGTTTCACTATTCATCAAAAATTGAAGTTTTTCAGAAAAATCCCAAAAATTCACCCTAAGCTATATTTGATATTCTGAATTCAAAAATGAAGTCTGTTTTACAAAATTCAAAACATATAAGTCACATTAATTAATTTAATGATTAATTCCCGCTGTCAGAGCAAATAGTGTGTTTTTATAAAACAATAAGTATCAAAAGATTGACACTAGTTTAAGTCTGATTTCAAAGTGAAATTAATTCCAACGACCACTATTGGATTTAATGGTAAAAATATTTTCTAATTTCACTTTAAAACCAATTCAAAATATAATCTAATAATATCAATAAATTAGATTAAAAAGAGGTTTTGAATTAAAATACAACATTTGACACTATTCATTAAAAAAATGAACATTATCGGAAAGATACCAAAAATTTACACAAAGTAAATTTTGATGTCCCGATTCTTAAGAAGAGTTTTATTTGGTCCAATAGAATGTATAAGAGTGAACAAAACTATATTTAATGATGGTTCTCCATCAAAAGGCGATAAGTGAACCTTTAGTGAAAACTAGGGCATATATGCCTAAAATTGAATTCTTTCCGTATTTTAAGCCTTTATCTTTTATTGTATAAATGTAAAAACATTTAAAAAACATATATAATCATATTTTAGTTATTTCTATCCATTCTCGCCAATACAATGGCTACATGTTAACTATCATTTGAAATAATATTATTTTATTATTAGAGTGCAACATAAGATTCCCAAGAAACTCGTTGTTCCGTGTTGGGTACGCCATCGAGCATAGCGTCCCCTATAAAGTCATATTAATATTTTATTCACAAATAGGGATAAATATGAAAATGTAATATTCTTTATTTACCTGGGGTGTTACAAAAAATCCAACATGTCAGTCATTATATCTCAAATGACTCCCAGTCATTGTCACATAAAACAAATGAGATAAAAATAGAGGTGTTCAGAGGTGTTTAGAGTCACTGAATGACATGTGATTCCCCCCGAGTCCTCAGTGACATGTCAAACATATCTCGCATAAGATATGTGGCATAATGGACTCACCCCAAGAAAGTCCTCATACATGCCTATAACAATCCTCATCGTGTCAAGGGTGAATAATTTTTTTCCATGTAGTTATCATTTCTTATCATATGACCCAAATTGTTTACATGGAGCATCACCAAAAATAAGAAGAAATAACCTCAACAGCACAGAAGAAATATCTCATGACTCCCAATATTCATCACATGAAACAAAGGGGGTCAAAAGGAAGGAGGCGAGAGGTAGTCACGGACTTTGAAAGGCATGTGAAGCACCCAGGGAACCCGTAGTGAAATACCAATAGATCCCAAATAAGTCACATGAGGTCTCACGAGTGCCTTCCAATAGCCACTCAGATCTATCAATGACCCTTTGACATGTCAATGTGACAATGTGGAGGTCCTTAGATAGTTCTATTTCATCAAAAAAATCATCAATAATATGAAAATAATCAAAAAAGGAAGCATAGATAGAAGAGACTCATGATTGCTGAAATCAGTTGACATGCCTGAAGTTGTCCACATTAGAGACTTGAGATTCATTGTGGTGCAATTCCCCTTAACTTGCTCAATCCTTGACACGTTCTTGAAATAATGAAAATACTTAATGTATTTGATGGCACTAGGCCTATAAATTCTCCATCCCAACATGAAGAAGGGTTGGATTTTGGAATTCTAATACACAAGACAACCAGACTCCATATGATTTTTATCTGGACCCCAACAGACTTCTAGGAGAGATCATGAAACCTTCCATCATTCCATCAGGTAATATACCAGTGGGAAGCTGGAGTAGTCATGTGCTAGGAAAAGTGAAATTCTTTTGATAATCCATAGATCATGTGAAGGATCTTTGGTGGGTTATTTGGAGTACATTCCACTATCCCACTAGATCACACCAGGCTCAAGACAGTTATACACTGAATAAAAACAAGGCATCCAAGATACAAGGGCTAGTGATGAGGTTAATTGTAGAGGATTTAAGAAAAATACATGATAGTTGGACCTCATCTGCTTCACTTAAATCATCCAAAGACATGAAATAAAAACAAGTCGTGTTTCCTAGATATCACAACAATCGTCAATATACTTTTTTGGACAAGTGAAATACTATTGATATTACATAAAAATTCCCGAGGTTCTCCAGTGGGAACCACATTGATCTCATGAACCATATTATTCTCTCAACCATGAAACATGGAGTCCATCAGACACATCACATGAATCATATAACGATGCCCTCTCATGTTAGTTAAGTCCCTCCAAACCATCTGGACATGATAACCAAGATCTTGCAATTCCCATTCGATAAGTCATCTATGACTTGTGATAGCCCCAAATCATGCTAGTGGGGTCTCACAATGTCTCATAGAGGTGTAATCCAAGAAATGATACACCCCTTGGACTATTTCGCATTGTCTCCCATGGAACCCTCCATACGTGTCGATCCATATCATTCAATGGCTTCTCGGACATGTCAGTTAGGCTATGAGACACCCTCTCCATAAGATGGAAATGTCAATAGGGCATCCCAAGACTCGATAATATAGAACATCCACTACATAAATGTTCAAAATAATAAGAAAACAACATTGTACAAATCCTGACATAAATGAAACTATAGATAATAGTATTCCTGTAATATCCATGATACATTGGATACCTATCTTTGAGGTTCGAGCTAGAAAATAATTATCCGAGGAAATATTATTATCTAAATCCCTTACTCAAAAAATGAAATTAATTATTTTTTATCCCATATTTCTCACAATGAACATGGTTCACGTGGGCATGTTTAATTACAATGTTCATGAAATTTTCACTATAACCCTTCATAATGGTACAGGGAAAACTCAAGGTGTAAGTCCCAACCTAAAGGTAACTGCGATGACTATAATTCCTTTAATACTCTGGATATATATGACTCATTCTCAAGGACTTATCACTATATTAAACACTCTAAAAAATGTTCCAATACCCATGCTACAAATTTAAATTCCATGAGGATTATCATCCTCTACCCCCCCCCCTTTCTCACACCGAGAATAGATCACTTGGTATTGAGTGGTGCAACAAACACATCATTGAACATCAAGAGTATCAATTGACCATGGAAATAGTACATACACCCTTTATCTAAGGGAATAAACCATGGGGATAGTCACTATGATGTAAACAAACTACTTGGGTTTTGATTCCTGCAATAACCAGGATACATTTGATGCCACATAATGGATCAAACCCACTATCAGGATATTAAAATAATCTTTATATGGAAGCAAATTTCAAAGCACATGGTTATAAAACTTCAATAAATAAGCATCCACTCATTACAGGAAAATGATTTAGAACCTTGGATACATATATATGTATTTTCTGAAGAGATCCATGTATTTTTATTATAAAAGAGAGTTAACACATAGTCATTTTTTCGGGTCACAGGTCTCATATCAGGATTAAGAAGAGCTTCACGAACATATCATAAATCCATAATAACATCCTAGAGTAGACAAAAAATCCCCCAAAAATGGTTTGATTAGCTCTACATCCCATCCTATAAACCAATGTGATCCCCCAAGAGTAATTGGTCCTAAAAACCCAGATGACCATTGGCCTTTGGAAAGCATGTCGATACCCATCCATGGATATGGGAACTATTGGGAGTTTATTGGGAAGAATGAAAAAATGGGAAAACTAATGTTAATGATAGAATGTGGACATAAAATACCCTTCAATAGAAACATAAAAGTTAATACCATCCCATGTTTATAATTATGTCCCGACAAAACAAAAAATAGTGAACTCGATATGAATATCTCTAAAAACAAATAGTTTGGTTACAATCTTTTGAGCCTTGATTCTTTCCTCTTATATAAAAACAACACAGAAAGGATCGATGTAAACCTATTAGGCCACATTTTTTTGAACACCATATTTTTTTACAAACATAGTAGTAATACCATCATAAAATAGGATTATTTTAAGTTCACCCTTTCAATAACAAGTCCAAAGGAGAAGACTAGAAGGAAAGGGAATACATGAAAATTGTGCTGACTATGCATCTCTGATTGAGAATTTTTTTCCTAAGATAAAGAACTAATTGGAAACCTTGTCCCTAGTTGTCTATATGATTGTAACACCCCAACCGAAGGAAATGTATTCATGATCCAACACTTGTTCTGGTACCTCATCTACTACTGCAACCCCCACAGGTTGTAAAGTGATCTTGACTATGAAACTACACAAAACAACATGTAGAAAATAAAATGATCTATGAGTAAATCCATTATGGTACAATACCAACTATGGAAACTTCCCTTGAGATTCTTCAATCATGAATGTCGTTTAGTTCGAGTAACCACTAGAAGGATATTACTAAGCTAGTGGAACCTATCTCTATGACCAGATGACGTGGGATCTTATCCCTAGAACATGATAAATTCCACCTTCCATATCTGATGACGTTTGTTCATGAATCATAATATGCCTCCCTTTCTATTCATGTGCCACTGAGGAGTGAACATACTGACCATCATCGCCAACGTCATCCCGCTGGTACCCATCAGTCGCCTTCTGGGGGTATGGTCCGACCCGCATATGCCTCTGATTCCCATGAACATGCTCCACAGAGGACTCACCAAAGGAGGAGGGTATTGGATATTCTAGAGAGAATTCATATTACCTCTCCTTCTAATGATGCATGTTGGCATACTTCAGCAAGAACCAGTAAGCATGATCATATCCCTATTGACTCAGAATGAATCCGCGGGAAATTTTCAATAGTTATCTAGAAGATGGATCATATCCTCACTACTATTGAAAATATTTTGAGGCATACTATAGTAAAGAATAGAAAGAGGGATCATACCCCTACTCCCTCAAAAAAAATATGTGAGAATTTTCATGCCGCAGACACGTGGGTGATCATACTACTACCCCCATACCTGAATCCCATCTGCAATCTTTGATGGCACAAGGGTACATACATGGGAACATATATCATATTTGATTGATGAAATATGTATATAGATAATGGAGATATAAGTTATTTAGTATCATATCCCTACACACACTTTTATAAAATTCAAATATATTTTTGAAATAGGTAAACAGCTCCGCCGACATATTCATGCATTGATTCACATAAAGGGACAGGCACAAACTCCCATCCCTACATCTAGGACTGCTAAAAACTCTAATCGTCAAGATAAACTGGCTATAATGTAGAAAGCACACGTTACTTCTTTTTCATGAGAGGATTATCATCATATTTTGATGATGGTAGAGGCACCAGACCATGCCCATACAACATTTCCAACCGAGGCCAGCCATGTTAGAGTGGCACATGGCTTAGGACATGAGAACATGCAAGTTGAAAAAGCATGATGGAAATATAAAAAGACCTTGGATCAGGCATATATCCCCATTTATTATGAGGATAACAAGGTGAGAGTGAAAAAACCATAGGTACTGGTTCATATTCTTGGTAGTGAATCTGACTGACATACTCTAATAGATCATATAAGCAAGGGGAATATTCATACATCTACAGATGAATGAATGCACCATCATCATTACAAGGCAATGCAAGAGGATTATCATATCCATTATCAAATTCTATAGGTATATCGACATATTTTTGGGAGGAATTTTTTTTCCTACAGGGCTCAAACTCACATTCCAATCGGAGCTTAGTAGGTGAGAGCATCACTAACCTCGGGGTAGGCTCATTCTCCATCCAAGATTGTCTAACGATACATTCTGATTGCCCTAGATCTGGCTCTTACTCCTATATAATATGAGGCTCACCACGTGAGAGTGAAACATTACTTAAGATAAGTTCATATCCATATCAGTAATGAGATATCTTGTCAGCATATTCAAAGAGTTTCTCAACTGTGTGCTGAAACTCCCAAGACACCTGATAGTTATATATAAGTTCTGGAAATCTTCATACAATAGGCTTATGAACCTCTAAAATCACAAAATCCGTGTTAGTATATTAAAACCATGATGTATAACTTGTAACATATTCCCCATATTCACAATTATAGTGTCCATGACGTTCATTATCAAGTAGTCCTCCATGTGGTAGTGTGGAGATGGGTTGTAGAGACTATACTCATAACACCCATTATTCTAAACCTCCCCACGACAGTATCTCCCTTGGAAAATTTAATTCTATTTTTGTATACTCTCTCGTATAGAGAGGCTAAAAAATCCTCGAAAACATCGTGCATAGAGGTGCTCAAAACACCAGGTCAATTGCATATGTTTCCCCATCCACATCCATCAACACTCTACTAGCGTCAACAGGTGACCATAAAAGAAATCATATATTATATGACTATATGTAGTTATGTATGTTTGATGTATAGGAGGACAAAATTTACATATGGTGAGTGTTATTCAGAAACAACATCTCCATCATGTTTCATGGACCCTTGCTACTTCCAGCTATGAGATCCCATATGAGTTATAAAATAAGTGTATTCCAAATATAGGATAGGATATGTGAACTACTCATCAGAAACTAAATGAACGATATTTCTTTATGAAGTATATGAGTGTCACCTTCAGAAATTTAGAATACGTTGTTTCCAACATGACCCAATATCTATCTCCATGACCCGGGATCCAAACCTAGAAAATCACAGGGAAAATCTACCACATGCTTGACGCCATTGCATAATGATGCTTCGTTAGCTGATCTCCAGAACCTCATCATGAATCCACATATAATGATGTGGATAGTATAGAGAATTGTAATTAATCGCACCCCTTGAAAAGCAGAACCCCTCAGAAATGGTGTCCTACAATGTTTAAGCCTCAATTGAAATTAGGGGACAAGGTAATGCTCGAACAAGTAGGTCACAGAAATATAATTACTCCACTGAAAAGGATCCTACACACCATATAAGGGGATATATGAAAGACATAATACTTTAAACTGGGACACCCAAGACAATAGGAGTCCATTCTGAACATAGGTATCAATGTTTTGGTCACCAAGACAACTTCCTACAATGAACAATCCCCGTATGGGGATACCATATCACCTAGATCCCACATGAGAACAACTGTGACACATCACGGAGAATGTAATAGTAGGTTCTATAGCATCCACATAAGAGAGGGATTGCCCCCTGTTTTAGGAGAATATCAACCACCGCCTTCACCACATGGGTCTTTAATTCCCAACATGATTCTGGACATAACTTTTGTAGCTGCAGTTGAAGCCCGACCCACTCTTCTAGATGAATTTATATCTCAATTTACATCACTAGGGATATTGTCTCCAGAAAGGACAATTGAGGAATCAAAGGTGATTCTAGGGCATCCCCAACCACAAGAATGGGGGAGTTTATTTCTTCATGTCCCTATCAAGAATCATCAACTCCTCTAATAGAGTCATTAGTTCCTCGACAACATGACCAATCGATACCGATGGAGGCCCCAAATGTCCCCCACCACACATGGGTGGGGGAATTTTCATCATCATAAATATCATAGAGGGAATCAATATTCTTTATTTTGGGAGGAAGGAATCAATGGTCGACATCCCTCCTATTCCTCCTACCAAAAGACAAACCTCTGTTGGTTGGGGTTTGCCCTAGAATCAGGACTAGAAACACCCTCTAGGTTATTATTCATAATCAGAGATAAGATGAGTGTATGACCAAGGCAATCAATCCCCGTCAAGGTTGCAATCCAAAATGACATAATAAATACAAGGGTTCAAATTATAGACCTAATGGAAGCCATAGAAAAACATATTGTTGTGTCAAAATAAATTCCTTGAACGTAATTTCTTAATATGCCTTTGTGAATGTCATCACTTTTAACATGGCCTATATTTATGAAAATGCAGGTGTAGAGGATCAAAACATAGAAAACATACCCCAGGAGGAGGGTGATTTGGACCCAACAATGAGGTTGCGTGCACCCTAAACCAATGAAGGCTTCAAAATTTGGAACTTCCAAACATTATGTTTCCACCTCCTTTGTGGAATATTAGAATTGATAAAGTAAATGGTTAAACAAAATAAAACTTTCTGCCCATAGAAGAATAATTTTCATGAAAATGAAAGTGAAATATGAGATTCTCACGAAGTAAATGAGAATATACTTAGGGAAAACATCCCTAGGGTGTATTATCTCTAGAATGAGAAAAATACTCTCCCTCTCATGGAAGATATACTAGAAAGAGTGGTATATGAGCATCATGTGGGATCAATATCTTGAAATCTAGTATATATAAATGAGGAAGCTGAATATGATCAATACATATCCCTATTATAGAGATTTCCTCCCCCTCATCAGGGTAATCCTTCAATAATTGGATAAATCTAGGATCAATGGGAGATAAATGTGAGACAACCTTATTATCCCCCACCTGCACCCTATGGGTTAGAGGTGGATCAGGAATTCATTCCCCATTGAATCTACATACCACCATTGAATCCATGGCCAATCAGATCGAAGTCATGTAGGGGTGATGTGAACTTGTACAACATAAAAATGAAGTCAGGGTCCTTAATGGGTGAATTATACCCCACCTCCAGCCAACATCTAAAACCTTATCTTTTTTATTTTTGGTGGTATAGGATACCCTGAACAACATCTCACACACTTCGTATCCAAGTGTGGGATGATGATGGGACATTTAGATAAATTGGAGGAAAACAATACGAAATTTTCATATACACTCTGATAGGGATATCCTTTGTTTGGTATAGCCGTCTACAAGCAAGATCTGTCACTAGATGGAAAGAAATTTGTCATCAGTTCCATTATCAGTTTTGTTATACAATAACAAAAATAACAATAATTTACTAGAAAACTATAAGAAACATGACAAAAAGAGGGTTTCTAATTTTATATAATGATGGAAGGGTTTGGAATCTTATCTTAGTATCCCCCCTCATAGGATAAACTTCTAGAACTATGTGTTGTAAATTTCATGGATGAGTTAATGACTCCCCTAATCCCCATGAAATATTCTGGTTGGTTACGAGAGTTAACTGGATTAAAAAAATTCTTGAAGAATCCATTCAACAGATTTAATCCAAGTCTCGACTCATGCCCACACTATCGAGGAAATTTCCAGGTGTAGCAGAAGCTGTAGATGTCACTCTCAAGACTACAATGGTTCCCATCCAAGAACCCATGAAATATAGGAAATAACCCAAGTGATCCTGCTTAGTGGGAGTAACCAAAAAATCACCCTCAACTAGAATTACAGAGAAATACGGGTTTCTGAGGATTTGAGGAATGGATGAAAAAAGTATACTCCTTCCAAAATGAAAAAGTCCTAGATATTTCATGGAACTATGGATAATAAACTGATCATGATTCCATATCCCATGAGGGCCAATGAAGTCAACCTCATCGATCATCCAGATTTCTTCCCTTTCCGTAGAAGGCTCAATAATAATATCTTAGATTTTATAATCTTCCCGGAAATCCTTCAAGTCATTGTTGAATCCAAACAGTTGATTCTTGTCAATTATCATTAGGATGTGGTTTTCATAAATACCATCTAATAAAATGAAGAGGAACGTTGGAAAAATTTACTGGCCAGGAAAAAATAAAATATTTATAATTGGATGACTTGTAAAATAGTTTATTGAGATCACAGTGCTCTGAAATCCAAGCTATAAAAACTCAAAATATTTAAAAAACCCATGAAGGAGATGATAGATATGTCCCAAATGTGTGAGAGTGATCATCAGAAATAAGAAGTGATTGAAGATGATGAGTCATATTCTTCTTCAAAGTATGACCTAAATCATGTAGAGTTCTTCCATGAAATGTCTGCAGCACAGATACCACCTCAAAAAATAGAATCCAAATTGAATGAAGAATTAATATTTTGTTCTCTCAACACATTACACATGGAAACACCCTTCTCTAATGAATATTATTCCCCCAATTAACCATTTCTTACATATAACTCGGGAATACGAGGCCACATGCGCTAGAGACAAGGATAAAGGGGACATAAAGAATGTGGTCAGACTCAATATTCAAGTCATATCGCCATGGAAGGTATATATTCTATTGACACTCATAAGAAATCACTCGAATGGGTTTAGAAAAAGAAAGTTTGTGCATCATATCCCTCTAGTAGTCACCTACATCCAATCATCTTACATGACTGCTTATTGGGGGTTCAATCTGATCAACCCAGGAAATGGGGAAAGCCGGAGTGACCTACACAAATGGTAGTAGATACCCTCTCAACCTATGAACAATCATTAGGTTGATATACCTAAGATACTACTTCTCCTAAAATGCATTCTCCATCCCTTGAGCTGCATTCTCAGGAGTAGCCCCACATAAGAAAGTACCAACCAATGGCACAAAAGTACATTTTTCTAAAACTTCTTGTTGAAGTCCCAAACAAGATATCAACCCTTGATGTAATTTTTTTTCAAAAGACATAGAGAGTAAATTTTAAGCCCTCCGGAGCCCACATGAATTTGATAAAAAAAGTCATTGTAACTGAGGTCTATCAAGTAGAGAAAATTTCAATAGAATGTCATCTCTCTATATCATTCACTAATCATGACTAGAAAGAGGATAATAAAGGGAACAACTGACCATTATATATCTCAGGATACTCAGTAACGTCAATGTCCAAAGGGTGTTGATCAATAGTGGATATGAAATCAATCTCATCCCAGCCTGAACTCTCTGGCATTTAGGGAATCGTGAATATGAGTTTTCCCATTAAATGTTGACCGTCTAGGTGTATGATAAACGTGAGCATATACCTATTCCTAAAATCATTCTTGAGACCCTATTTTGGAAGGTCACTTCTAATTCATAGTTCATGGTAATATAGTAAGACACCACATATAATGTCATTCTAACAACTCCCTATCTTCAAAACCACCTAACAATACCTTCAACATTCCATCAGTGTCTGAAGTACAACATTAATGGGATGGTCGGTATGATACATTGAAGCAGAGTTCATTTGATACATTCTAATCCATGTATGTTGAAGAAGTCTTCCACAAGAATGGTATTATAAAACCATTAGTGGACGATGACATATAGGATTCAACTCCTAATAAATCAGGGACAGCCTAATGAATCCGTTGAGAAAGAACGATGTAGATTATGTTCATCTATAAATATGGTAAAAATAGAAGATCCAATTCTAGAGGATCAAGCCCCTTTTTCCCTCCATGATAATAAACTATGGCATCTCCCCATAGAAACTCAAACGGAAAGGGGTGATGTTTTTTCTTCTCTAGGCCTCCCCCACCATGATTGTGACAGAGAGGACCCCAGGTTTACATCCTCTCTAGAAGATGTATCCATAGACTAAGAAATGGAAGAACATGAGGAATATCTCCGAAGGTCCCCTGCAACTTTAGAGGAAGTTGTTTCAACTACCATAGATGATATAACCTATATAAACCACAGGACAGAAGAATATCCAAAACCTACTCTAATTAGAGCTTCCATTCAACATTGAGAGCATGAGATGTACATTGCATTTCTAAAGAAGTGCCTATATGTGATTGCCTGAATTATAAGGAGATGCCCGGACTAAATCCAAATATTTCTATGAACCATCTCAGACTACCCGATGAGGATCATGCCTTCAAGATGGCAGTCATGTGGATGTGCACCTCTCATGATAAAAATGTAGAGGTAGAAGTTAACAAACTGATCGAAGCCATTTTTATCAAGGAAGCGCAGTACCAAAGATATATTGACAACATAATCCAATATTATGAAGAAGAATAAGATTATTGGGGTCTATATTGATTTTAGAGACTTTAATCACCATTTTTTCAACGGATGATTTCCCATTCCAGATTACAGAACACTTGATAGAAGAAACTTTAGCCTTACAGGCCCTTTCATTCAGGGATGGGTACTCAGGGTAAAATAAATTCATGATGGCCCTCGAAGATAATGAATTTAATGTCCTCAGTGTGCCTAAAAAGATATTCTACTATCAGGTCATTCCCTTTGGATTAGAGAATGAAGGCTCCACAAATCATTGTGTCATACGTCACATTCATAATCCATTTCTAGGAAAGATATTAGAGTGTAATGTTGATGACTGGGTCATTAAAACCCAATAGTGATGTGGTCACTTCACATAACATTGAGAAATCATCAACAAGATGTGATATCACAGTCTAATAAGGAATCAACTAATGTGTGATTTCAAGGTGACATCAGACATATTTCTCATATCTGTGGTATGCCACTGTGACCTTGAGGTAAACCTAGTTAAATATACGATTATTATTGTAATATCTCCCCCACCCCCTAAATATGAAAGAACTAAGTGAACTCCAAGGTAAATTCACCTAAATTTGGTGATTTATATCAAACCTAGTTAGCAATGATCTCCCTTTAATGAGGCCATTGAAGAAGGATGTACCCTTCTAATGGGACAATTAATTTAAAAAAACATCGAATGTCTCAAGCAGTACTTACTACACCCACCAGTTTTAATACATTTAAGGGAAGGGAGGCCACTCACCTTATATATGGATTACATTGAACATTCATTTGGAACCCTACTCTCTCAAATGAATTATGTGGGAAGCAAGAAGAGTCCATATTACTTTAGCAGGATCATGCTGGGTACTGAGATGTGATATTTTGATGTTGAAAATATCTACCTTGCACTTATCTTCATAGTGAAAAATAAGATGAATTACTTATAGCACCATAGAGTCGACCTGGTCTCTATTATTGATCCTCTCATGTACATCATGGGAATTCCTATATTAAATGTGAAATTGGCACAATGGATTGTAATTCATTACCAATATCACATCTAGTTTGTATCCAAAAAGTTGGTCAAATGGAAAGACCTTTCTGAATTCATGGAAGCACACCGTACACTGAAAAACACTTCATAAGACATCGAGCTTCTTGATGAAGAGGTATTTTAGGACCATGACCCAACATGGACATGGGATATTTATTTTTGATGGTGCCTCTCAGATTAATGTGGGAAAAAGGAAGAAAACCCCGATGCTCAATCAGGTTAGTCTAAGGATTTTATTTTTTTTCTCTAGAAAAAGTAGTTTTACCCTACTCCTTCTCACAATGCAAAGGATTCAAAAATAATAAGGCTGAGTACCAAGCCCTCATCACTGGAGTGGAACTACCATTACAATTTCAAATATCCTACATAAACCTCAAAGGGTATTCATAGATGGTGATAAAGTAGATCAATTTAAAATACTCCATCAAATAGAGGAACTATCCCCTCTTATTGGCTATGTCAGAGGATTGATGATAGAATTTCTATTTTATCCCCACACTAGTTTATGTTCCTCTATTAATGAATTCATATTCCAACACAATGTCTAACATGGCCTCTATCCAAGCCTACCCTAATCAGAAGGAAGCAACCTTTTGTATCCCAAATCAATGAATGTTCTCATCGATCATTGTATGCGATATGGAATATACCTATCAGGTTAACACTACCCCAGACCGTGACGAATTAGTAAACACCCCTGTATGGATGGAAGCCTATAACCAGAATTCTTCGATGTGGGACTCTCCCAACAGATCCTGCCTGAATGGTACATCATCGGCGCCAAGCAACAAACTTCACCCTACATGGTAAAATAAATGAAAAAATAGATCTCTTAAAACATGGATTTGAGGGAATTAACCTCATGTGCATAGTAGAAGGAGAATCTCTCTATATCATGGAAGAAGTCCACATAGGATCGTGCTGTTCTCATCAATCCAGAACCAGGCTCTCATGCCATATTAATAGATTCATGCATGTATCATACATCATCCCACATTATTTTTTCAAAACTAGATATTCATAGACATTATCTGTTTGGGGATGGATGTTTTGGGGCCATATCCCCAATAAATAGCTAATCAGTTCAACTACATCCTTACTGCTACCAAATACTTCTCCAAATAGGCTAATAATATACCTCTCCAAGACATCGGGACAATGAATATTGTCAAGGTTGTGAAATCCCTTATCATATCTAGGTTTGGAGTCCCTCAAACAATATTGACAGAAAATGTCACCAAATTCCATTCCACAGTGTTAAAGAATATATACCCGGAGTACAGCATCAAGTCAAATCACTCATCCCATTATCATGAGGTGGGAAATAGATAGATAGAGGCATTTAATTAGAATCTTTGGTATATAAATCAGAAGATGGTGAACAAGTTTAAGAATTCTTGGCAGGATAGACTCCTCCTTGCTATATGGGCATACTATACCATCATGCGTACTAATATAGAAGAAATTCCATACTCACTAGTGTACATAACCATGGCAGTGTTACCCATAGAGGTCTAGCTTCCTTCACTCTTAATAGATACTTGAGTACAACTCTCAGATAATGAAAAGTTTTTAAAGCAAGTGGATGAGTTGGAAAAATTAGATGAGAAAAGGATTCACAAATTACACAACCCTAGGGTACCCCGGAACCAGATAGAACAAGCCTTCAAAAAAAATATTTTCATCCATTCATTTCTCCAAGGGGAACATGTGTTGACCATCAAAACACAACTGATATTGGGGATGAATCCAAAAAAAATTGATTCCATGTTAGAAAAAACTTACATCATAGATAAAGTATATCACAATAAAGCCTATTTGATGGCCATTATGGATGGAGAGTGTGTCACACATCCCACCAATGCATGAATTCTAAAGAAATACTTTTCATAGATACCAAAAATTTGGTATCCATATTGTTATAAGTCCCATCAAATGTCCTTGCCACATGATGTTAAACATCATGGAATGTCTCATATTGAGTGCATAACGTTAAACTATGCATGTAAATCCTAAACACGTGACATTAAACTATATGGTGTATCATCATCTTTTCATAACATTAAACTACACTGCCTCACTAGAACCACTTATGTCTTAATTCACATTTCCAATGGGATATATAGGGACTCTCAGATTATAAGCCTCCATCCATCCACTACATGGTACAAAATTCATTTTTCATACCCATTTTTATCTATATAATATAAGAAGATAATCGTTCATACACTAAGAATAGCTCACACTAACTTTGAAATTTGGGAGAAGATCTACCCTCACAAGAAGGGAAAATGGTGAAAGATGGGTATATTATCATCCCGAATGTAATAACATAACAGGAGTACCATGGGACTTTACCGAAAGAAAATTAAAAGGTGCAATTTACCAAGAACTACATGTGTTTTAATTCACATCCTTATGAGAAACATAGTGATGCCCAGACCATCACTCTCGGGCCCAACTGCAATGCCCTCAACATTTAACGAGGGTTCTCTTTCATCCATACCATATGATATTAAATTAAATGGAACTCCCAGAACTACGTGTGGATTGAATATCAACCTAATGTGATATGTAGCAAGGCCCAAACATTTCAACCTCAATCCCAGACATGGGTATAACCATTTTCATCCACTGGGACTGAGTTTTTCTAGAAGGGTGCGTGTTATGGATGAGGACTCTTTGGCCCTCATTGACACATGGTAGCATAATGGAACCACACTGTGTGTCTTCACAAGAGGATATTTATTATTCTGTCAAAATGACATGATCCTAAAACATCTATATAGGTCCATACAACATGATGTTTAGATATGATGCATCGTCCTCCCTACAAGACATTAAACTCCACTGCATTCAAAAAGTATTTTTGGTTTGATCATAAACTTCATGACATATGTAGTGTAGCATAGTATCCGTCCTTGCACCCAATAATGAAATTCCCATTTTTTCATGATGGTTTACCCATGTACTTACCGCATGACATTAAACGAAATGAAAATGCATCCTCGCTGCATGATCTTAAAATTCACAAAGATGAACATCCCCGCTACATGATAATAAAATATATTAACCATCTCATATTTTTCATTCCTTATCAAAGGACCATAAGAGACGTACCTAATTAAACAAGACTACAAGGTGCTTCAACCACCTTTTAAGATAACTCGAAACTCATATACCATAATTCACATCTTGAGTGTCCAAAGACACTATCAACCTTCCATGTCCCTTTGAAAGGATATCCTGATTCAAGGAACCTTTGCTGGACCATGCATACATGACTATGGATCTTTCATATGATCTTATGGTCATGAACCAAAATTTTCACTCTGAAAAAGGACACTCCAATTATCATAAACCCCAACATCATTGCTGGATCACCCAACACCCCATTGTGTATGAACTATTCATTTTATGGTTATCCCGCATCATTACTCATCGCCTAATAAACTCAATACAATCTTAACAAAATTTTCACCAATAACATAGAATGATGTTGGAGTACTATTGACCATGGGCATCCTAATTAGGCTACTTTGTAACATCTTCCATACTAGGCCCATGCAAGTTTTGGCTCTAAACTGACTATACTTTCATCAGTGCTATATGACCATAAACTCTAACCCATAATGGTCCAAATAAAAAGACCTTAATATACTATCAAAAGTGACACATAACTCATTATGAACAAACCTATAAATGGATACTTAAACAAATGTCGAGCCTCCACCCGCAAAACTCCATATTCGCAGTGTTTAGGAAAAAAATAGGGTGTAAACATAAGAGGCCTAAAGCTCATAGGGTCTATAAGAGTATAAAAATATAATCTATGATTTCTAGACACACTGGTCTTGGAATAATTTAGGGAAGCTTTTGTCAAATCAAATCATTGTGAGAATAAGTTCTCTATGTGGATACAGAACTTTTAGGGTACTCAAACACTCCTCATATTTCTTATCATTCATATGAAACACATCATGAGTGGGGGATTCTTGGATCCCCATAAACATACATTTACAATGGAATTTAAATCCAGAATCAAGGGAACATTTTTTGAATCTTCATAAATGTATGTGGCTCTTATATATGTGCATATGGCTGTCAACAAAATGGGTCACACTGAAAAAGGACATTTAGATTCTCACGAACATTAAAATCATCAATGCAGCACTCAACATTACAATATGACTAAACCCATATTTTTATGATTGTCACATATCATTATCCTAACTCAAGCACTCTTTATCATGATTTACATTCCCTGCACCAAACTATCCAAGAATATTTTCTATCATTGATGTTACGTCACAATGTTTTATACCATTCCTCAAGGATAGACTATGAAACATCATTTCCAAAACATTGATGGCACACATATCAGGATTCAAAATCATAAGGTGTAGATATCATGCTACACTTTATGATCTACCTTCCTAGGGGTGCCAGAACCCTTTCCATATCGCCTTCATCCAACACCCAACTTCATTATTTGGATGTTAGTGTATTATCATTTAATTCATCACCCTCATAAAAGAAGTGGAGATCATATTTATCTTTTATTGATTCCATTTCATAAGTGACATGATGTTAAAACTAAATGAATCAAATCCTTACCAGAAAGGTGCTTCGATCCTGTGAGCCTTTGTAATGTCGAGGCATAATCTAAATTTCTAAAATGTCCTGGAACATACCCGACATGTTTGCACGATCTCAAATTAGTGGACTCAAACATTGAGGTCATGATTTAATTCATCCATACACCAACATTACTAGTAGTCTTGGTATCCCATACTTTCCAACATCATCAATATTACCACAAACAATACTCCATAACCCTTGAAAAATATACTTGGCTTGAAAGACCATTCGTTTGACTATGCATACATGCTCATGGATTCTGTATATGTGCCTATGGTCCTCAACCAAATGTATCACTCTAAAAAAGGTCATTCAAATCCCTAGGAGCCTTAGATACACTGTGGAAGGATTTAGGACCTCGTAATGTTCTTGGTCTTTCCCCACACATCTTCACCACATCCCATGATCATATGGTCCAAGCAAAAAGACCATAAACTAAAGCGATAGATGTTACGACCTAAAAACATTAAACTAAAGGAAAAAAATATTCAGTTCTAAAATTCCTTAAACCAAATCTATAGATAGTCTGAGCTAAAGGAACATAAACTAAAGTGAAAAAAGGTCTAAGTTGAAATCACTTAAATTAAAGAGATGTATGGTTCAAGCTAAAATAACATAATCTAAAGAAATATACGGTCTGAAGTAAAAAGCCTTAAACTAAAGAAAAAAATTGTTGGAGCTAAAATACCTTAAACTAAATTGATAGATGGTCTGAAATAAATTTCCTTAAAATAAAGAGACCATGAGATGAGTTAAAAGACCATAAACTGAAGCAATAGATTTTTTAAACTAGGATCCATTAAGTTAAAGCAACATATTGTCCAAGCTAAAAGACACTAAACATAATCACATGACAATAATTATGAGGCCCTCGACATGGCCTTATCACACTAAATCTTGTTCCTATAGACATGAAAATCACACATTTTCAAGACCTAACATATGCTTGCATTATCCCTATTCACATCATGCATTCATGGTCATTCATCACAAATAGAAGGATGAGTATCATTGACGATTCATAAAATATTAAAGCATCAAACATCATGAATATCATAAACTAAAGATGTATGACATCATATATAGTTAAATAACTATATCATAGTTATCATATAAGGGGATAGATCTCCAAATTCTGGAGCCTCACCTATGAATGTTCGAGCCAATGTATGACCGAAAAATTATACAACCCTTATAATAGATGTTCAGATGAATTTTTAGGATCAAAATGTATTCATTCTTGTAATTCCACATATTGGAGAAGTTGGTTAGTAGGATTAGTTACAAACTCCTTGTCACACATTCGCTCATCCACTTTGTAAATAACATTAATATTGTCATTCACTTCCACATGCAGGAGTCCATGCTACTCCATAATTGCCTTTCCAATATCTAGGAAACATACTGAAAATAGGATATAACTATCTGATGATGGAAATTTTAAAACTATATATGACTAGTCTAACACTTCCTAGAATTAATTGCATCCTTGTGAGTAGAGGCATTCATTTCTCATTGGGTAGTTTCATTCACAGCATCACTCATGTTCTTCTTGGTTGAGGAGGAAGCCTCAACAGCTGTCACCATCAACTCAAGGTCCATATTCTCTTCACATATGTATATTACCTCCTTCATCACTGAATGAAGAGTATAATAGTCAAATCCTTCATAGCCAATGGTGTGAAACATGAATAAGAGATGACCTAGTTTGTCCTTCAAATCATCCAATGGGGTTTCTGAAAAAAAAAATCCAGATCTCCCTCCACATCAATTACCGCATTGATTGAAACAGGGCATCAAAACCATATCCTGGATCTAGGTTTATTTGGGGGCAGAAAAATATTTCGAAACATGATAAATTAGAGTTAGGTTTGTTCCCATGGTTTTCAATTATGAAGGCATTGAACTATACTATGCGTTTGTAGATTCAATTGGAGGAACTCCAAGAGGGAAATAACCAAGGATTTTAAACTCTAAGATGAGGGCGTTATGATTAGTGATACAAGGGTATGTCAGTTATAAGATATATAATGTTGTGATACAATATATTAGTAGGTGTGACTGTGGTTATAAACACAACTTTTTGGTCACATCACACCTTAATCCACTACCTCAGCTCGACCAGTATCAGAATATTCCACCCCTTATCATGATGAATGGTTTCACAGTACCTTATTAACCATTTTTAAATAATTTCATCATTATCCACCTTTAAGGATTACAGACTCAAAGGATGACATTATGAGGTATGACATAAGTAAACAAATGGGTCTAGTCGGGATGATATATTTACCGTCTTCAATAATCCCATCCATCCAGGCCAATGCAACTGAAGAATATTTTCCTATAACAAACCCATTTAAAATTTACACTATCTATGCCATACCTGATGGAACAGTGGCTAAAATGTGTATGTTAGGAAATAAATGAATATAAATGGTCCCATCATCTGTGTCTTCTCCGTGATAGATATGGTTTGATAGTGGTGGATCTGCTAGAAAAAAAAAATGCTTACCCGTATCTTTAAGAAGGAGAACGTTCTCTTCTAAATGAGATCATATGACACCTACACATTCTAAAAAATCATGAATGCGTTTCCACAATAATTTAAGATAAATAGGGGAATCTAATTATTGGATTACATGGGTTTTTCGAAGGAAAATGGTCTGATAATGCATATTTCTTTCTTATTGTTTGCTTCTTATTTACTAAAGAAGGTCCTCTAGAAGGTGTTGAAGTTGATCTTCCACCACATAAGTAGAAATCACCAATCTAAATTGAGCCAATTGACATGGGTACCTTTCATCAGTAGCACCTTGATCACTGCCAAATTCCTCCCCCGCAACCATATCGTGGGTATTATATTAAGGGGATGATAAGACTAGGGGATCTTCAAAAATATCATCTTACATCCATATATATAAAGGATTTTAGTAGGGTTACAAGGAATAAATGGCATAATAAAATCCTTAGCAGGACCAGACTCACTTATTCCCCGATAACAGGGTAATCTAGATCATTCATAGTAATTTTAATCATGTCAGGAAAGAACATTTAGTAGAATCATGGGAAATAAAATATCCAACACCAAGGAATCTCCGAGTTTATGGTAATACTTCAGAGGAAGGCCCTCACATCTTCAATGTATTCTTTATTAGAAATTCCACAACCTGTTGTTATATAAGAAGAAGCATCCAAAATAATATATTAGAGGATCAATATGTCTTAATGGGATTCCTTGGAATACTTCCTCTTCTAGATCTTCCTTCACTGAGACTTGATGGGAAACATCATGTCACGAACATCCCTTATTTCCATGGTAGTAAATTTCTCTTCTAGAAATGTTAAACAAGTGACTTCCTTTCATAGTGCTACCAAAGCCTTCAACCTTATGGAAGCCATCAGAATTAAAGTTCTGGGATTTTATTCAACTACCGGGGGATGACATGCCTCACTCACCAAATTGGATAATTTCCCATTGGGATATGAATGAATCCAAACATATTGATATCCTTGGGATAGGCTGATGGCTGAATACTAGTGGGGATGAAATATTTTTGAACCAATATCTTCACTGGAGATATTCAAACAACATTGGAATGCTACAATCGATTGATTCGCATCATTATCATAAACAAGACTCTAAATAAAAGAGTAGAAAAATGGTGGATAAACAACAATGGTGCATGCCATTTGAAAATGAGGTCCTGTTAATGTGGGTAGAAAAAAACCCCCACGAAGGGACATCAAATAAACTCATTCCATAAGGCCATACTTACCATCATCAACAAAACAACTTGTCGGTATGACACCATACTTCACAAAGGTGAAACGTTAATGACAATTAACAAAATACCTAACTTCACATTCTTTCAATTCAATGGGTATTTCGTCGTTAATACACTCTAGGTACTATAAGAAGATAGTATTTGGGATTTACCAAATGTAAAGATATTAATTATAGCCCATACAAGATTCTATCCAACCCCATAACACTTGTAAGGTCCCTAAGATTCGGTAAAGGGATTATACCTTATCAGTGTGATCATAGAGGCGGTAAACCATTGCCAACATAGAGATTTCTAGTCTGACGTTCTCCTCAACGACCATCTTAGGCTTTATCGTGAATGTGGAGACTCAGACATTCCCTTATCATTCATTGGGAGTAAGTACACACTTAGGTACATGGGATGAAATCCATCTAGTTAGAACAACTAGTAATCACTATGGAAAACCACTCTACGTAGTCCATGAACATCACATCCCCAATCATGGGTCAATAAACACCTACTTCACTACATGAATTCTTCATAAGCCAGGATTTCATCATTCTCACATTTTGATAAGGATAGGTTTGATTAATAAAAAAATCTCCCAATGTTTTAGAGGGGATGCCCCCCCAGGAAGAACCCCTTTTGGGTTGGTCTTCTTAACTAACATAATCATATATCGTGTCAAAATTGGAGTCTTAGTCTCATCATCCCAGTGTATTGTGGAAGAAATAATTCATTCTACATGATACTAAGGATATGAAAATAGAAAATCCATTCCATATACCAAACTAATTTGGACTTCATCATGAGTGAGGTGGAAGGTGTTTGTATTCGGGGTCCAATGGCGAAACATATCCACCATCAGATTCTTCTTACAATATTACAATGTATGTGAAATATAGATATCCACATAAATATTGATTTCCATCAGATACCTAAGGAATTTAGTAATAATATACTGAACAAAGAAGGTACATCCCCATTCTAGTCTAAAGAATCCCCCTGAGTGGATGTCCAAATTAGGGATCCATCCATTGGTTTGAGTAGCGGCTGACAGCCGTATTATTGAGTGATACTTATGGATATCCCAGTAAGATAAATGATCATTACCATAAAAATATTTTGACATTAATTTCATTATATTACAATCCTTAATGTCCCCTCTAGTGATATAGTGTCCCCTTAGAGACATGTCAGTATACTGAATATTTCTGGCCCTCTAGATCTAGAAAGATGATATGAACAATGACTTTGGCAGAGGGATGGAAGTGTCATTAGTAAGAAAAAACCCATAAAGGGGAAAGAAGTTTGAAATATAATAGTCTGAAAATTTTTTCCCATCAACATCAGTAGAATCTATTGATAAAACATGACTGGACAATGACATGTAGTATCCAAGCTCACTACCATAACATCACCACAAGTGATTTATGCCCTTTCCTCCCTCTTCGATGTCTTGTATACAGAACTATATGAACCAAAATGCGTCTAAAAATATGTAAGTGGGGTATTTCATATAAAGGATACATATACTCTTCTCTATAGAAGAAAGGGGAATGTAGATCACATTGGTGTCATGCACATCACATGACTTAGTAAAGGGTTTGTGAACCGCATCACGGAGTTCATGAATAACCCGATCTCCTAGAGACTTGCAGGGCACATTGCCCTTTAAATTCATCATGTGCATCGCATGACCCACCTAAATACTAACAATTGCGTGACCTAGAAAAGGTCACACGAAACATAAGTAAAAAAACCATGGGGTTTGTGAATCTTAAAAACACTCGAGGAAACTGTAACCCTCATAGAATACATATAGAAGATTAGAGAGGAATAGTTAGTAGTTTTGGAATATGATTGTCCAAGTACGAAGTAATCTTGTTAAAGAGCTCTGAAAATAATGATTCGAAACACATGCATACAGATACGGTTCTCGATCAGGGTTCATGGAATGGTCTTGTGATGGGTGAAACATCAAGAATTCTCTAGTAATGGGGAGGTTGGTGGAATGAGTTGTCATCCCCATATATTTATATAAATATATATCCATTTTCCGAATTCAAAATGACTCCCACTATGCAAAAATTATCCTAAAGAATTGGTTCATGAAACCATCAATGAATCTAGAGGGCATTAGTTTCTCTTCAAAACAAATTCCTTTTCCCCTAATATGTTTCTCCAGGGGGTCATTTTTTGAAACTCTCAAAATAAGAATCATCAAAACCACAAAGGAAGAAATACCAGAATATGGGTATTATTTTCCCACAAAATGAAAAGGAAGAAGATGATGGTTTGTCACCCATAGATCATATGAGTCTCTAAGGGACTCGCATCACACGACCATTTCAAGGTCATTAAAAGGCTCCGTGCATGCTGTATAACCCACAAAATTTTCCAGAGATTACATTTCAATAAATCTTCCTACTATTGAAAAGGTCCTGTAGAAAATCGAATGAGTGTCCCAAAGATGCACCGTTTTTCATTGGAATGTTCCTCAAAAAATATCTAAAATCCTTAAAAAATAAAGAGGGATGAGACTCAAAGAGGGAGGCCCCCAGGGGTTTCTAATATCATGCATCAAATCATCATTGTGAATTAAAAATAATACCTTTATGATATTTGAGACAAATCACAATACCATCAAGCCTTCATCACATCAATTAAAATAGATAAAGTGGAGTAGTTGAGAGGGGTTCACAGTCCCTAAGAGCCTTGTGTTGGGAACCTTGAGTGATCTACGAGACACCACATGTCCTTAGTGACATTTCTACATCCCCTCACGCAATCCGTCTACTTTTTCATCTGTTCCATACATATGTCCTTATACATGTTAATGAAACCATGCATCACTCTAAGAATAGAAGGATAGACTTTCCCACCAATTGATTGAATAATTATCATATGATCCATATTGGCCATGTGATGCATCATCCAATAAATTATTAAAAATTATTGATGTCACTCGTGAAATAACTCTGGATTCACAACCTTTTTCACATACATCAAAAGAGATAAAAAGGGAGGAGGTGATACATTCTCGCGGTCACTGAAAGACATGAGACACATCACGAGTCCTCAGTGACATGTCTGTCACATCTCACAGAAGCTATTTGGTTTTATGGACCTATATCATGGAAGCCCTCAAAAATTTCTAGAAAACTACACATACCATCAATGGAGAATGAACATTATTTTCCGCAAAGTGTGCATGACCTTCATATGACCACTATTTATCATGTGACGCATAACCAAAAAAATTAATGTAATATCCTCAACAGAACACTTGAATTCTCACGAGACACCCATCCCTTCTCACATGAAACAAAGGGGATAAAATGGGCGGAGGTGGGAGGTGACTACGGTCGCGGAAAAGCATGATATGCACCTAGGGAACATACAACACAATCCCATGAGATTATAGAAAAGTCACATGAGGTCTTGTGAGTGACTTCTAGTTGGAACTAAGATCTTGCGAGGACCTGTGAACTTTTCAATGTCAAAATAAGTAAGTCCGTTGACATATATGTATGTTCAAACTAGTATTCAGTAACTCGAAAATTATCCGAGAAAGGAATCATTGATAGAGGAGACTCAAAATCACAAAAATTTAGGAAAATCACCGAATGTAGTTCATGTAGGAGACACAAAAAAACATTTTGGCGACAAGCCCCTTCTATGGATCCATTCTGAACTTATGTCGCATACACGAAAAAAATAGTTGACTATCTGAGGGGAAGATTACCATAAATTCTATACACTAACACAAAGAAGGGTTTGGATTTTTACTACTAATACACGAGACACCCAGACACCGTAGGATTCATCTCTTAACCCCTATTGACTTATCAAAGTAATCACACGACTGACCTGCTTTTCATTATGTAATATACTAGTGGTCAACTATAGTAGTCATAATTTAAGCATAAATCACTTAATGTGACCATCTATAGATCATGTAAAGGACCTATGGAGGGTTATTCGATGTACATTCCACAAGACCCATGGAGCATGCAAGACTAATGAAAAATTGTCACTAAAAAAACCAAATAATCCGTGACATGAGGGGGATGATGTTAAAAGGGGAGAAATTATGAAAAAAACATTGTTCATTGGCCCCCATGTGCATTATGTGAATCATCTTAAGACACATGAATGCAATAATGTGTATCACCAAGATATCATGAAAATCCTCCATTGTATCATATATGATATGTGAAATACTTTGGACATGACAAATAAGTTCGTGAAATTATCCCACAGGCACCACTTTGATCCCACGAACCCTCTGGTTCTATCAACCAGGTCTCACGATCTCCCATAGACTCATATCCTAAATCATATAACATTTCCCGATCATGTCATCTGAGTCTCTTGAAAGCATATAGACATGATAATGAATCAATTGAGACTCCCTTTGTAAACATCAGGTGAAACTCACAATAGCCTCTAGAAATGTTGTCTTAGTGTCGCAATGTCTCTCTGATGTGTAAACCAAGACATGTGACACCCCTCAGACCATGTCACAATGGCTCCTACTGTAGCCTCCATATGTGCCGATCGCAGTCTTGTGATGGATTATAGAAAGTGCAAATTGGATCATGTGACACCCTCTCCACAAGAAGTCTATTTCAATAATGTATCTCAGGAATTGATAATATAAATCATCCTCAACGTGTAATCCCCAACCAACGAGACATCCTCTCTACGTAAATCTTTAAATAAGGGGAACTACAACGACCATAATTCCTTCCATATGAAGGATACATAGGCTATAGAGACACAACCATTTCTAATATTACTATTACATAATTATAATGATAAACAATATAGTATTACACAAAAAGAATCCATAGGTTTGGTGTATTGGGAAAACTAGGACCAAACATAACATTTACAACATAAAACATAAAAATTTATTTAATTAATTCATATCCATCTTCTTATTGTCCCTTTTAAACAACTTAGTACACATAATCACCCGAGGTTGTACATAAAAAATGGGTGATCTAAAGGCATATTAAGAGGATAGATAATAATAATATAGCATGGAGGGAGAATAATTATAACATCATCATCATAAAAATCATTAGAGGAATCATTATATAAGGGAAAGGAATTTGGAAATTCCTAAAAAATGAAAACATCATATCTTAGAGGTAAAAAAACACAAATAGTTGTGAAAAAATCTATCATCATGTTCACACATGATTTTACATTAACTCATTATATTAATCACTTTTCCCATTACGGTGGAGTGTCGTATAATTATGGGTTCACCCATCAAATTCAAACATACATATTTCTCTATATAATTCTGGGAGCACCCATCACATCATAACTTTTACATTATCATGTGTGCCACCTTAAAAATATTTCAACATTGAACATAAAATAACCCATCAAAAGAAATGGGGTTCACATCAAACATTCATAAAAATTTGGTTTCAAAAATTATGATGGAATATCATTCTTGACATAGAACCACGATCATAGAGTGAAGAGAGAAACAATATTCATGAAGGAAAAATGGTGTGTTTATTTGAAATAAGAGTACTTTTGGAAAACATTGGATTTTTCAGAAAACTAATTAGAAAAAATTTAAATCATATAATATTTAAGATAATTATTAATAAATTATTTTTAAGGAATATCCATACTGAAAATTGTTTGATAAGGGAAAACCCAAAGAAAGAGAGTTGGGTTTGAGAATTTCCTCTGACCTTGTATCTGGACGACTTATTCACTTTAATTTACAATATAATGACATTATAATAATAAATTATAAAATATAGAACCTTTTATACATGAATATGGTTCATTATTCTTTCATTAATTTCTTATATGGGATTTTGGAAGAGTTATAGAGTAAAAATTAATTGTTTAGGAGTGTTCTTTTTCTTATTTTTCATGAACGGTATGAATGGAAGATCATGTTGAACAGGGATAAACATCCATAACTGATATAGCATGTTATTAATTATTTTAAAAAACCTGAAATGATATTATACATAATTTTTTATATACCTTGATAATGAATCATTATATAGTAACTTAATGATGATCATTTGGGTTAATTTGGGCTCTCTTTCGACAACAGTGAACTTGTTTTATTTTATAATTTAGTAATATGTTCATAATTTTGTTCCATAAAATTAAACAGGATATAAAAAATATTACATAATATATTTTAACCATAAAAATGATTTCATGTCTAGATCTAAAGGTGTTAATGGAAAATCAAACCATGTCATTCTTGAAGGCGATAAATTAACACCTCACGAACGACGTTTTCCATTCTAAAATAAAAAGAATAGTAGATGGGGGTTGGATGATATAATAACCAATTAGCATCATAAAATTATATTATATTAATGATACTAGAGTTACCATACCATGTGGATGGGTATAGTTTTGGAGAGATTAAGAAAACAACATGAAATCGAAAGGAAATTAAAGGCAATGAGAGAGAGAGAAATTATCTCTTGATTCGTCCTCTTCAGATACTCCTTAAGGAACCAATGATTTTCTTTTGATGAGACCAAAATATCTTTGAAATTGGTGAGGGGATAGGGAAGATTTTTCGATAGACTTTATACAAGTCTTGAATCTTGAGTGGTGTGAGGAAATGAGGGAGTAAATTACTGTATTTATATTGGATGGGAGAGGGGTTTTCTAAACATTATATTCATTAATTGATTATTTCTCTACAAGACAAATAATAGTTATGATTCCAGGAGAATGAATAGTAATAATTTCATGTCAGTTTGAACCAATTGGGTGTACGTCGGAAGAACATCAAACATGACTCTATAAATAATGAATTTAACTTAATTTGTGAATTATCATATTTCACTTATTCAAAAAAAATCAAGTATTCAATAAACATAAAAAAAATCACCCAAAAAGTTTTTTCAATGTTTAGAATCCTAAAATGAACTCCATTTTTCAAGTATAATTATCCAAATATGATTAATTTGATTTTTAATTAAAATTATATTTTACAAGAAAAATACAGATTTTAAAAATATAACTGATTTTATAATGATTCCAAAAATTACATAAGTCTTATAAAATTTTCTTGAATACAGAAGACAAAGAATAGTTAATTTATGAAAAAAAACTTGAATAATTTTTTTTAAATAAATTAATAAATATAATTATTTATTTATGGATTACAAAAATACCAACACTTTTATTATAGTCATATTTTCACTTATAAGATTGCTAAATTTTATTTACTCATTCATGGTTAAGGTTACTATTATTTTGGATGATTTATTATTCATAAGGGTAGTATTACTATTTATAAGGTTAGGTTACTATTCATAACAGTATGTTATTATTCACCCAAAAAGTATAATTTTCCTATCAGACACTAATCATCTTACTGATCGCAACCATGTATCTTAGATTTTTGAAATTTTCAACATAGAAGTGAAAAACATATGTATAATGATCACATAGTATTTAGTATTATGATATTTTATTGTGCTTCCTAATGTGATTATACAATAAGAAATAATTATAATAAGGGAATTCCAATCATAAATCTTTTGGACATTACATTCATTAACCCTTATGAAATTTCTCCCTCAAATTTTCATTTTACAAAAACAGGTGAGGGTATTTCTGCTTCATGGCCTGTTCTGGTACCCAAGTAGCTTCTTCAAACTTCTTTTTCTTCCAAAACACTTTAACAAAATTATTCTTCTTGTTGCGTAGGACCTTATATCTCATGTCCAAAATCATTACTGGTTGTTCTTTATAAGAGAGATCATCTTCCAGTTGTACAACCTATAAATTCATTACATTTGAGGGATCTTGTATGTACTAGCTCAGGTGTGAAACATGAAACACATAATGAATGTGACGCATATTCAGTGGAAGTGAATGTCGATAGGCCACAACTCTTATGAATTCCATGATATCAAAGGGGGAAATGTACCTTGGTATTAGCTTCCCTTTATTTTCACTCAACATGACTCTCTTCCGGGGTGTTATTTGAAGAAAACCTTTATCTCCAATGTCGAAATCCATGTCCCTTAGGCGGTTTTCAACATAACACTTTTTCCAAATATGACCATCTTTGATTGGTTTCCTGATAAATTGAACCTTCTCTGTCATTTCATACATAATATCTAATACAATTATCTTTCATTCTCCTACTTCATCCAAACAGGATGGAGTTCTACATAGCTTTCCATAAAAATCTCCATTTAGAGCCATCTGAATTCGCGAGTGCAAGATATTGTTATATGAGAACTCAACCAAAGGTAGATTCTAATCCCATAGATCATTTATTTTTTAAGTGTAGGCTCTTATAATATCTTTATGTGATTTACTAGTCCTTTCAAAGTGGCCATCAGTCTGGGGGTGATAAGATGAGCTGAAATTTAATTCAGCACCCAAAGCTTGTCGAATAATCCTATAGAATTTAGATGTGAACCTTAGATCAGGGTCAGAGACAATCGAGATTGGAACTCCATGTAGTCTCACCACTTCCTTCATATATATCCTTTTACATTGTTCAAGCGAGAGATCTTCCCGAAAAGCGATAAAATGGGAAGTATTGGAGAGTTCATCAACCACAACCCATAACACATTATTTCCCTTGGACGTCTTCGAGAGACCCGTGTAAAAGTCCATATTGAAATTATCCCATTTCAACATAGTATAGTAAATGGTAGAATTATCCATTTGGACTTTTTTTTCTCTGTTTTAACTTGCTCAAATACCATGCACCTTGAGATATATTATGCAGTCTCCTTCTTTATGTTATCCCACCAAAAGTGTTCTCAGAGATATTTGTACATCATGGTTATACCGGGATTGATAGAGAATGTTTATCCATGTACATTGTGCAATAGCTCATTCATTATCTAGGGTGATGAAGGAACAAAAAATCATGTTCCAAACTGAATCACACATTCATCATTGATATGGAACTATTGCAGCTTCCCATACTTTACAAGATTCACCTTCTCATATAACTCCAGATCATCCCTTTGTGCCTCATTAATATACTACTGGATAGATGGTTGAAAAATCATTTGAGAAAGGTAGGATGTATCCACTTCACTTATGTTTTCCAAATCTATTCTATGAATATCCAACAAGATAGGTACTTTTTCAATCCATAACATGGATAGAGTAGCAGGTTCTTTTCTACATAGAGCATCAGCAACCTTGTTCGCCATTCTAGGATGTTAGTGAATAGAGAAATCGTAGTCCTTGATTAGATCAATCCATATCCTTTGAGGAATGTTGTTCTCTTTTTGTGTGAATATATACTCTAGGAACTTGTGGTCAGTGTATATGTCACACTTCTCACCCAAAATGTAGTAACACCAGATTTTGACGGCCAAAATCATGAATACTAGGTCTAGATCATGCATCAATTAGTTCTTCTCATGAGTCATAATCATCCATGAGACGTAGATTATCACAATATAATTTTTCACGAGTACACAGTCCAATACATTCATTAAAGCATCCCTGTATTTTGCAAAACGTTTTCCACTTTATGGTAATGTGAGTACAGGTGCAGCGATCAACCTTCTCTTTATCTCTTTGAAACATTCATCAAATTATTCTAACCAGACATACTTTACCCCTTTCCTTTTTAACTTAGTTAGCAGGCATGAAAATAAGGATAAATTTCTAATAAAATGTCAGTAGTACACAGCTAATACAAAAAAACTATAAATTTATGTGACATTATATGGTCTTGTCCATTCCTCAATCTCCTTTGTTTTTGAAGGGTCCATAGAAATCCCTAAATTGTAATCACATGTCCCTAGAATGTGACTTGCTTTATCCAAAATTCACACTTACTTAAATTTGTGTAAAACTTCCCCTTTATCATTATTGATAACACAAGTATTATATGTTCTTCATGTTCCTCCTTTCTCTTGGAGTAGATGAGAATATCATCAATAAAAACTTTAAAAAATGTCACGACCTGTCATCGGGACCCGTGTCGTGACAAACCCAAGCCTGCCTTCCATAGGCCAGGGGCTGGCGACTAGCACCAAAGGCATAAATCCTGATAAAAAGGGATGTAATTGCCTTTATAAAAGAAAAAAACAGAACAGAGAATGCAACTGAAGTAAGAACCAAGTAAACTGAGTATAAAAGTAAGTGCTGAAAGGTAAATGGGACAGAATACAAACCCAACTGAAAGTACAGTACAACTGAAAGTCTAGTACAACAGCAGTAAAGTAAACTAGAAACCACCGAGTAGTCCTCCGAGAATCCCACCTGAAGGATGGTTATAGATAGTCTCCCCAGCGATACGGATCCATCGTTCTACTCTATGTATGTCTCACTAAGTGGTCCACCTCTAGGTACCATCCAACTCTACAACCCTTTACCACGATCAGCGATGTCCGTCGTCTGCATCCAACACATTGTAGTGTGGGCTTTTCCCATTCTAGGGTGAGTATAACAATACTTAGTAGGGATCCAGAGACCGCTGAAGGTCTCCCAGAATCTAGAAAGGAAAAACACAAAGAAAAGATACAATCCCAAAGTATCAACCAACTCTACTTAGGTATATGCCCATACATATACCAAGGTCATCAATATCAGTTCATTTACAACTCTCGAGCCCAAGCATAAACTAGTCCACACAGGAAATAAGTCAATAACATCGATGATAATGATTGAAAGTCAAGACTAGACTCACACAGGTATAATCTTTCATATAGAGATAGATATGATCAGATGTAGTCACTAATTCATCTAAGATGTTAGACCCACACATGATACAAGATCAGCTAAGCTGTTGGACCCACACCAGATACATGACCAGCTACTCGGCCGGATTCACACAGGATACAAGTACAGAGGTCAAACTGCCAGACCTACACAAGATACAAGAACCGTAGTCATCTCCATCGAACCCACGGAGGATTCCAGTATGGTAGTCATCGATGCCAAACCAACAGAGGATTCCAGTACTGTAGTAATCACTGTCGAACCCACAGATGATTCCAGTATAGTAGTCGACAGAGTCGCACCCAGCTCTAGGGTTCCCGCACACAGTACATTCGATTCCGAGAGGGTCCGCACCTCGAGCCAAGGGGTAGATACATAAACTATCACGAAGTCCGAAGTTGTTGTATCCCAAAGTTCTGTCTCATCAAAAGGAACCTGACGTGAGAGACGGCGCGTCAATCAGACGCCTGGTCTAAATGATATTGTCTTTTACGTTCTAGGGGCCTGGATGTAAATACCCTCATTCCAAACCCAGACGATTTCCAAAGTCGTCCATAACTCACATAGAGTATCGCAAAAGGACCGACAAGTTGCAAGTGTCCTAGTGTTGTAGATGGAATGTCGATCAAATGTTCAGTTTTCAAGATATTCACCTTTAAGTGGAAACGGGCCCAGCTCGTTAAGCCCAGTCAGCTGATGAGTCAGGTCAACCTGGTCTTGGCGGGTCCAACCTGGTAGAGGGTCGGACCAGCCCGGTGAATCGCACGGCCTGGACTGGCTAGGCATGGCCCGGCTTGTCGCGTCTCGGCCGGCTGGCCGTGCGGTCCGAGTGGTGGGGGGGGGACCCCCAGCTTTCCCGAACTGGCTGCGCCACACTCCAAAACCGGTCAGCCGAAGTCGGCCGGTCTTCCCGGTGTAAGAGGCCTGCTCTGGCGGGCCGTGGTTACTCCAGTGCAGCGCCCTCCAGGCACCGCAGTTCTTCTCAGCCCACCCGGCTGCCTGCCGGCCAGTTTTCCGGCCGAGCGGCCGGCTGAACGGGGGCCCTGGTCTTTCACCGCGCAGCGCCCCTTGTGGCGCCGCGGTCCACTTACGTCCCGACCGGCTTTAGTCGGCCGGTTCTCTTTCGGCCGAGTGGCCTCCAGTTCTGCGTCGCGGTTCCTCCGCACGTAGCCGGTGCATGACCTCCCCCGTCGATCGTCGCCGCTTCCCGATTGCAAATCAAAAATCAAGAAAAACAGAGGGTAGTCGGGCCGTGTTCATTTGGACCGCGCCCTCCACATTTGGTGGTAACATATGGCCAAGATTATTCCAAAGACAAAACAACACAATCAAGAGAATTTATTCATGAATAAATTATACAAACCCCTACCACGCAATAGACGTCATACATCATCGAGCCGTGGAATATGAGCGTCGCGCTAGAACGGTGTTGTCCCATCAACGATGGCAGAAGAGTCGTTGTCGTAGGTGACCTAGAATCCTTGACGTTGAGGTGTTTCCAAGGAAGAAGCGTCGTTGGAAGAAGTTCTTCATGTTCCTCATCGGGGATGTTCTTTGTTGAAGAAGGATCACCTCTATTTAATTCTCCAAGGCCTTTCCCCAAAAGAGATTTTCCTATGAAAAAAGAAAATAAGGCTCTCAAATTAATAGAATTTCCATGCAATTCATATTAATTCAAGAGAGGTGTTAATTAATCAACACTGATATTAATTAGATAGGTTGGAACATTTAATGGGAAAGAGGTGGAGAGGCTCCACCATAATAAATATGAGGAGTTTTCAAGATAAACAGCAGGGAATTAATTTTGGAGTTGAGGGGAGGTGGAAGGTTTCAGGTTCATGTGGGTCCCACCACAGTAAATCCTCTCAGGGGAGGTTATGTGGGGTGTTGGACCACCCTTAACCTCCTCTTGTAGGTTATAACTACAAAAAATAAATAAAATTCTGTACACCAATTTTATTTAATTTATTCTAAATCCCCAATAACTAACTTTCAACCCGCATAAACCGCAACTGCAGTGAAGGTCCCCTTAAGCGAATACCAGCGCTGCAAGTTCATCGGTGTCCTCAGATTTCAATTCTGAGAACCAGTTCAAATGATAGAATAACCCACTTGTACGTTTACTTAATGTACCCAAACAAAACTTTGAAAATTGATTGCAGGCACACCAGGCCTCGGAATCAAGTTCCATCAGAAACTACAGACACGTAAGATTCCAAAGTATTTAAGAAAAAAATTTCCGTGAAATTTCCGAGTCTTTACATTACCCCCACCTCATAGATTTATGTCCCTGTAAAGATACAACACCCACTAGGGGTACAAAATGGGGTACTTAGCACGCATCTGAGCCTCCTGCTCCCAAGTGCTCTCATGGAGGTTCCCGTGCTTCCAGCGAACGCGCACCAGAGGAATCGACCATCCATGTTGGAACCACTCCTATCGATCCTAAATCTCCACCGACGCCTCCATGAATGTCGCCACGTCGTCAATGTCCATCTCCCTGTGATCGATGACATGGTTCGGGTCATGAAATATCTCCTCATCTGATATACGTGGAAGACTTCGTGCACCAGATGCAAATGAGGTGGAAGGTCCAAGTGGTAAGCCACCTCACCTACTCTACTGAGGACATGGAAAGGTCCAATGAATTGTGGAGATAACGTGCTTCCGTGGCCAAATTTCCGAAGACCTCGTCGAGGTGAGACCCATAGGAAAACATGGTCGCCATCCTCGAACTCTAGTGTTCTCTTCCACCTATCAGCATAGGACTTTTTCTTGCTCTGTGCAGTATTCATCCACTCCTGGATGATCTACACCTTCTCCGTCATAGCCTGAATCATCTATGGTCCTACGAGTGCTGACTCCCCAAGGTCAGTCCAGCACAGAGGATATCTGCAAGGTCGGTCTTAAAGTGCCGCGTATGGTGCCATCACAATAGTGGATTGGTAAATGTTGTCGTATGAAAACTCCACCAAGGTAAAGTAATCCTACAAACTACGACCAAAGTCGAGGACAGATGCACGGAGAATGTCCTCAAGAGTATGAATGGTCCTCTTATTCTGGCCATCCTTATGAGGATGGAAGGCGGTGCTCAAATGTACATGCATCCCAAATGCCTCCTGCAACCACTTCCGAAGCCAGGAAGTAAAGCGTGCGTCCCAATCGGAGACGATCGCCGATGAAACACCGTGAAGCCATACGATCTCATGTATGTAGATGCTCACAAGATCTCTTCTGAGACGTGATCTCTGATCAGTAGGATGTGGGCCGACATGGTGATTTGGTATATGATCACCTAGATAGATTCGTGTCCTCTAGATGTACGTGGAATCCCCCTTAGGAAATCTGTAGAGATCCCATACTGTAACACCCGAGACTTTTATGTTATATAAATCATCAAAGGAATCTTTTTCTACACAACACTTTCTTGGCTTGCTTTACACGCAATCGCGACCTTCCTCGATAGCTTGCGTCGTACGCAATACCGAGTTTCACTAAACAACAATATGCTATTAAAACTAGCCGTTATGAATAGAAATAACCACTTTTTGAAATTTTATAAATTTTATTTTTCAAAATGGACTTCATTTTCGGACTCAGAATATCGAAATTAGCCTAGGGTGAAATTTTGGTATTTTTCTGAAAACTTTCAATTTTTGATGAATAGTGAAACCACTAAGTGGTAGGTTAAAAACTGAATTTTGCATAAAACTTAATTTTACCGCTTCTGTGAATGGAATTTCAAAAATCCGAGAGACACGGTTAATATCAAGGACTAAAATGTGGTTCAATGAGATGAAAATAATTTTTTGGTGAATAGTAACTTTTTACTATTTTTACCGCGGTTAATAGTAAATAGGGTAACTAAGGGTAAATATGATATTAATATTACCCTAACACATGTCCTAATTCTATTGTACAAGTGTAATTCGACCAAAAACAAACTTAGGAATAAAATATGACCATTTAGGCCCACTTGGATTAGATTAGGACATTTATTATTAATTTATTTAAAGAAGGGTTAAAATAGTTAAAATCAAAGTTTAATAAGTAAATCATTTTTAATATAGGGTTATACATAAGATAAATTCGATTGTAAATATTCATTAGAAAGATAAAAAGATTTCCTACATGATGGTATTTTATTTGTAATTTTTAGACATCAAATAGTTTAATTTATTTATGACATAATGATGATGCAGTAATTATCTTATTAATGAAATATTGACATAATTGATGTTATAAACACCAAAATAAATGTAATTTGAGACTTTTTATGAATTCCACTAATTTTCTAGGTTACTATGATATATTAGTATTGATTTAATCAACTTGGTTCGAACATATAATTCTGTTATGACTTTCAAACAAATCATATATCAAATAGTGTCAAAATTGACACAAAATAGTTTTTAAATCAAATTTTATATTATTAATTGTTATTTTATTCCTAAAAATCTAAGGTTCGGCCAAAATGACTTAGATAAGGATATATATATTAATAATAAACAATTTGGGGTTCGTTTGGCATGTTATAGTAAGTGTATTAACCATATAGTGAAGAGAAAACAAAAAGACATGGTAAAAGTTAAATTATTTAACTTAGAGTTAAATTTAATTGATAAGGTTAAAATAATATCCTAAACTTGTCTAAATTCTATTGGTTGATAGGATTTCGACCCATCCCCACTTTAGCTTCGAAATAAGACCCTTTGGAACCATTATAAACCGATTTTGACTTTAATATAAAATAATATTTTGAGATATTCCTAAGGTGCCCCTCTCCTCCCTTATAAAAGGGCACCTCCTCCCCCTCCTCCTCACACCAATTTGAGCACTCAAGCTCGGCCAACCCCTGCCATTTTCCCTTCTCCACTTCCCTAGAATAATCCTAGAGGTCCTGGTCTTCTCCAAAGACCAATCTTAGTTCCTTAAGTGGAGGATTCAAAAAGGCGTTCCAAAGAAGAGGTAATATCCATTACCGATCTTTTCAATTTCTTTCTTCTTCAACTTCTTCTTCTTTAGTTGTTTCATGATAAAGTAATAACATCAGTATTACTTACATACTGATATGTTATTATAAATATGAAACAACCCTAATTCACCTTCTATCCATCCTACGGAAAAATGAAATCACCGCGCGTGCGTACGTACGGAATACCGTCTCCACGCCGTGGTGTAATCTATTTTCCACCATCACCTTACAAGGATGGGTATAATGGTGTAATGAGTAACTATATATGATTATTATTAAGTAATATTGATACTGAAATAATATATATATACTCCAATACAATTCCACGATCATAGGAACGATATCATCACTCGTGCGTACGTACGGAATACCGTCTCCACGATGTGATGCGGCTCGTTCTACATGATCTTCATTTCATAATGATTGTATAAATGAATTGAATGAATGTATATGGTATATACTACACTAATACCATTCTGGAAATTAATTATCTATAACCTAAAGATAAGAATAAGAATTTATTCGACAAAACACGCATAAGAACAAAAAGTTATAAAGACCCGAGTAACAAGTAACAATGAAATATTACTAACAAGAAGCTAATAATATGACCATATATGATCTCATATCAATATGTATGATTCTGGAATAAGTCAATAACATTATTTAAACCATTATACAGGAGCTTCGGACACGAACAAAGCAAATCGGACCTAAGGTAAGGGAAATATCACAATCTCATTTTTATCCGAGATTGTTTATTCGTAAGTATTTACTGGGGTGTATTTTATCATCCACATCCATGTTCCCTCAATATGTAATATTGTTTCCATCCACTTGAAATAGTTTAAATCGAATTTTACCCTTAGGTGAGTTTTTAGTAAAGAATATGAAAGGAATCTTTTGTCGTTTTTCCGTACGAGGTACTTTTTGACTTTTCCGACAAAAGTACGAAGAATGTTTTTTTTAACTTATACGGCATGAATGGATTTTTAAAACATTACTTCAAAGAAGCTTCCTTTACAAGTTTTCAAGTTTATTTTTAATCAACTTCTTTTATTTTAAAGTTGTATGACATGTTATGAAAGGAAAAATGTTTTTGATGAAGAAAGGATATTTTCCTCAAGAATTCAATTCAAGTGTTTTATCAAAATTATTTTCCATCTAAGATAATAAAGGGTTATGTTTCTATCCATATTTTTACATTGGTTTGACTATGTTGTGATGGAATTATGTTTATGAATTCCTTTATCATATATGAATTGATTTATGATGTCATGATGTTTCAAGAATCCCATTTTTGTTACATGTGTTATGCGATGATGCATGTTTTATGATTATGTGGCACACATAAGAAAGGATTAATTATAAGATGGGTGGGACCTATATCTCCCTCCAATGCATTGGGTAATGATTTTATATCTCATGAGATAGACATGGCTGGAACGGAAGGTTATTTCGGTTCAGTGATATAGGACTGAAACGAGGAGTGAACTCGGTTCAGAAAGGGACTTTGTCCACTAAGATAGTCTTGGCGATGAGTCATGACTAACAAGAAATGATTTTCCATGATTATGTGTGCATGCCACAAAGTTTCAAGTTTTATGTTATGATTTTGGGGATCTCATTTTCACTTCTATGATTTATTCCATGTTAAGATATTATGATCTCTTTTGCAGGTTTTGATTTTCATAAAGATATGATATGATTTTTATTTCCGTTATTTGCCCTTGCTGAGCATTTGAGCTCACCCTTTTATGTTTTCTTTTCCCCAGGTCAGGAAGATGGATATTAAGTAGAAAATGCTAAAAGGGACCCTAGATATGATGAAATAAATGGGAGACACTGTAGAAGATTTATGAACCAGTTGTTTATGTTTCCCAGTTTCTAAAGACACTATACCTATACGGTCCTTTGTGGTTTTGTCATATGTTGTAATAAGTGTGCTTCAATTTTGAAGTAGTAACAATGTATGTAATGTATGGGTCGTTATAGTTGGTATCAGAGGAAAGGTATAGTCAACCTTTGGAAACTAGGATGTGAAAGCCTTAGTAAGAACCTTATGGATAAGTCTAAGCATAGAACACAATCTTAGTGTTTTAGAAATGGCCTTGAATAACCTAGGATAAGACCTTAAGCATGAAAATTTTATTCTTGAATTATGTGGTTTCCTATTATAATTAGTGTTGCTCACACTATTCTTCTTGGTTTTAGTCAATGGCTGGAACCCGAAGGAACCGTGTTAATGCGGAATGCGATGGGCAATGCAATGATTGTCCCCCTGGGCAACCATACGATATGGGAGCTGGAATGCAAAATCTTGTAGCCATGCTCACACAACTTTCTCAAGCTATGAATCATGCAGGATTTCCAAACGAACAAAGAAGGGAGCAACATTCTGTTGAATCCTTCATGAGGCAGCGTCCACCATCTTTCAACGGGTCTACTGATCCATTAGTTGCTGAACAATGGATTAGTACTACTGAAAAGATATTTTCAGTTCTTCAATGTTCTGATCATGATAAAGTCATCCTAGCAGTGTATCATTTGGAAGGAGATGCGGATCAATGGTGGAATCTTGTTAAGAATACGAGGCAAAGGGATGAAATTGAGTCTATGGAATGGGACGAGTTCAAGAACTTATTTTTCAATAAGTACTTCCCTCGTATTCTCCGAACAAAGATGGAGAAAGAGTTCCTTGAACTGAAGCAAAGGGATGATGAATCTGTTAGTACCTATGAAGCAAATTTTACAAGACTTGCAAGGTACGCTTCTGGTATTATTATCCAACCTGAGAGTAAGATCGATCGATTCTTTAGTGGCTTAAAACCAAGTATTCGAAGGGCGTTAGCCATAAGGTACTTCAATAGCTACGAGGAAATCGTTCGATGTGCTCTCAAAGTCGAGATGGAGATTGGAGTAACCCATCAGTCACATGGGTTTGATAAGAAGAGGAAGATGGAATTCAAAGAAAAATCTAAAGAGCACACGGAAAAGAAGATGAACTTTCCCTTATGCTCAAAGTGTGGAAAGAAACATGGAGGGAGTTGTCTTAAAGGGACAAGTAAATGTTTTAAATGTGGAAAGGAAGGTCATCGGGCATTTGAATGCCGTGATAATGGGAAGAAGATGTCTAATGATGCAAACAAAGGAAGGGATACACAGAATGAACCTGCTACACTTCAATGTTTCAAGTGCAAGGAGATGGGGCATTATGCCAATCAATGCCCAAATCCAAGGGTTGATGATGATGGTCGACGTCAACAAACTCTTAAGGCTAAAGACAAAGGAAAGTCACATGCAATTTCTATCAGCGATGTGGAGTACGATAACGATGTGGTGAAAGGTACACTTACCATCCACTCTAAAGTAGCAAATGTTTTATTTGATTCTGGATCCACCCACTCTTTTATTTCTGAAAAGTTTTCTAAGGGTATCACCATATTACCTCAACAATTAGATGTTGAGTTACCTGTGACAACGCCTAATGGCACATCAATCGCATCAGAAGTTTATAATTCTTCTCCGATCGAAGTTTGTGGGAAAGTGCTTCCTGCAAATCTTGTGATCCTTCCTTTAGTGGAATTTGATGTGATTCTTGGCATGGATTGGCTTTCTCTACATGGAGCTCATATCAATTGCCAAAGAAGGGAAGTCACATTTCATATTCCAGATCAACCTATGATCGTCTATCAATGCAAGGATGAACATAACCTTCCAGTGGAAATTTCTTCCATCTTATGGGTATTGATTCCACTAAATGAAGGTTATTTATCTCAAATGGTTGGTGAGAAACTCACGATTAAGAATATGCCCATTGTACGGGAGTTTGATGATGTCTTTCCGGAGGAATTTCCGGGTCTTCCACCAAATCGTGAAGTTGAGTTTTCAATAGAACTCGTACCGGGTGCTTTGCCTATTTCAAAGACACCTTATAGAATGGCCCCAATTGAGTTGCAGGAATTGAAGAAGCAACTCCAAGAGAATCTTGATAAGGGATTCATACGCCCTAGTGCGTCACCTTGGGGAGCACCTGTTCTATTTGTTAAGAAGAAAGATGGATCAATGAGACTCTTCATTGATTATCGAGAACTTAACAAGATCACTATCAAGAACAAATATCATCTCCCACGCATTGATGACTTATTTGACCAACTACGTGGAGCTCAATACTTTTCCAAGATTGATCTTCGTTCAGGGTATCATCAATTAAGGGTCAAAAGGGAGGATATACCAAAGACGGCTTTCCGTACAAGGTATGGACACTATGAATTTATATTGATGCCATTTGGTCTTACTAATGCCCCTGATATCTTCATGGATCTAATGAATAGAGTCTTTAGAGACTATCTTGATCAATTTGTGGTAGTCTTTATAGACGATATTCTTGTCTATTCAAAGAGCAAGGAAGAGCATGAAGATCACTTGAGAATTATATTGAAGTCCCTGAGAAAAGAGAAGCTTTATGCCAAATTTACCAAGTGTGAATTTTGGCTTCAAAAAGTTGCATTTTTGGGTCATATAATCTCAAAAGAGGGGATATCTGTGGATCCAGCAAAAACAGAGGTTATCGAAAGATGGTCAAGACCAACAACAGTAACTGAGATCCGATGTTTTCTTGGTTTGGATGGATATTATCGACGTTTTGTAAAAGATTTTTCACGGTTATCTAATCCAATCACCAAGTTGACTCGGAAAGGAGTTAAGTTTGTCTGGACAGAGGAATGTGAAGAGAATTTCAAGGAGTTGAAAAGAAGGTTATCCAGTGCACCTGTGCTCACACTGCCTTGTAGTGGAGAAAGGTTTGTGATCTACAGTGATGCATCCAAGAAGGGATTGGGGTGTGTTCTTATGCAAAATGATATGGTGATAGCTTATGCCTCACGACAGTTGAAAATCCATGAGAAAAATTACCCAACACATGATTTGGAGTTGGCTGCGGTAATATTTGCATTAAAGATTTGGAGGCATTACCTTTATGGTGAAAGGTGTGATATTTATACTGATCATAAAAGTTTAAAGTATATTTTCACACAAAAGGAGTTGAATATGCGTCAAAGAAGATGGTTGGAGCTGATTAAGGATTATGACTGCTCAATCCATTACCACCCTGGGAAAGCAAACAAGGTGGCAGATGCATTAAGTCGACAAGACCATGCTAGTTTATCCATGATGAGGATCACAAAAGATCCAATATTTATGGATTTACAAAGGATGGATCTTGGAATTATAATGGAAGGGGAAAAATCTTATCTTTCTCAAATGAATGTTCAACCATCTATACATGTGAAGATTAAAGAGGCACAGAAAGAAGATGTCGAGTTACAAAAGAAGGTGAGAAATGTTCCTGAATTCAACCTTGATTGTGATGGGATAATAAAGTTCAGGAATCGGGTTTGTGTTCCTCCCATCCCCAAATTAAAGAAAGAGCTGCTGGATGAGGCTCATAGTTCTTCATTCTCTATTCATCCTGGAATCATGAAGATGTATAGGGACCTGAAAGAGTACTTCTGGTGGGATGTCATGAAAAGAGATGTTGCTGAATATGTCTCTCGATGCTTGGTTTGTCAACAAGTTAAAGCTGAGAGACAGAAGTCTAAGGGGATGTTACAACCATTACCCATACCCGAATGGAAATGGGAAAACATCACTATGGACTTTGTCACAGGACTTCCTAAAACATCCAAAGGCAATAATGCTATCTGGGTCATAGTTGATCGTCTTACAAAGTCTGCACACTTCATTGCTATTAGAGAGGATTTCTCTCTAGATCAGCTTGCCAGGATATATGTAAAGGAAGTGGTAAGATTGCATGGAGTACCACTTTCTATTATATCTGATCGGGATCCGAGATTTACCTCGAAGTTCTGGCGAAGTCTTCAGCATACTCTGGATACAGAGTTGAGTTTCAGCACTGCTTATCATCCCCAGACAGATGGTCAGTCTGAGAGAACAATTCAAACCCTAGAAGATATGTTGAGAGCTTGCTCTATGGATTTCAAAGGAGGTTGGGATCAACACCTACCTTTGGTGGAATTTTCTTATAATAATAGCTTTCACTCCAGTATTCAGATGGCTCCTTATGAAGCTCTCTATGGAAAGAAATGCAGGACTCCAACTTGCTGGGATGAAGTTGGGGAAAGAAAGCTATTAGGACCTGATCTCGTTGATGAAATGGCAGAAAAGGTCAGATCTATTCAACAACACATAAGAGCAGCTCAGAGTCGACAGAAAAGTTATGCCGACAATCGAAGAAGAGACCTAGAGTTTGAAGTGGGTGATAAAGTGTTCTTACGAATATCTCCCTGGAAGAGGGTTATGAGATTTGGAAAGAAGGGGAAGTTGAGCCCTAGATATATCGGTCCTTTTGAAATACTGGATCGTGTTGGGAAGGTAGCTTACCGATTGGCGCTTCCACCGAATCTCTCTCAAGTTCACGATGTGTTCCATGTATCTCTCCTGAGAAAGTACATACCAGATCCTTCACATGTACTCAGCTCAGAAGTTGTACCGCTGGAGCAAGATCTTTCTTATGAAGAACAGCCGATAGAGATTCTGGATCGTAGCGAAAAAGTCCTACGAAACAAGACCACTCACTTGGTGAAAGTTTTATGGAGAAACCACCAACTTGAAGAAGCTACATGGGAGCTTGAGGATATGATGAGGGAGAAGTATCCTCATTTGTTTGTTGCAAAGTGACGAATTTCGAGGGCGAAATTCTTTTTAAGGGGGGTAGAATGTAACACCCGAGACTTTTATGTTATATAAATCATCAAAGGAATCTTTTTCTACACAACACTTTCTTGGCTTGCTTTACACGCAATCGTGACCTTCCTCGATAGCTTGCGTCGTACGCAATACCGAGTTTCACTAAACAACAATATGCTATTAAAACTAGCCGTTATGAATAGTAACAACCACTTTTTGAAATTTTATAAATTTTATTTTTCAAAATGGACTTCATTTTCGGACTCAGAATATCGAAATTAGCCTAGGGTGAAATTTTGGTATTTTTCTGAAAACTTTCAATTTTTGATGAATAGTGAAACCACTAAGTGGTAGGTTAAAAACTGAATTTTGCATAAAACTTAATTTTACCGCTTCTGTGAATGGAATTTCAAAAATCCGAGAGACACGGTTAATATCAAGGACTAAAATGTGGTTCAATGAGATGAAAATAATTTTTTGGTGAATAGTAACTTTTTACTATTTTTACCGCGGTTAATAGTAAATAGGGTAACTAAGGGTAAATATGATATTAATATTACCCTAAAACATGTCCTAATTCTATTGGACAAGTGTAATTCGACCAAAAACAAACTTAGGAATAAAATATGACCATTTAGGCCCACTTGGATTAGATTAGGACATTTATTATTAATTTATTTAAAGAAGGGTTAAAATAGTTAAAATCAAAGTTTAATAAGTAAATCATTTTTAATATAGGGTTATACATAAGATAAATTCGATTGTAAATATTCATTAGAAATCTAAAAAGATTTCCTACATGATGGTATTTTATTTGTAATTTTTAGACATCAAATAATTTAATTTATTTATGACATAATGATGATGCAGTAATTATCTTATTAATGAAATATTGACATAATTGATGTTATAAACACCAAACTAAATGTAATTTGAGACTTTTTATGAATTCCACTAATTTTATAGATTACTATGATATATTAGTATTTATTTAATCAACTTGGTTCGAACATATAATTCTGTTATGACTTTCAAACAAATCATATATCAAATAGTGTCAAAATTGACACAAAATAGTTTTTAAATCAAATATTATATTATTAATTGTTATTTTATTCCTAAAAATCTAAGGTTCGGCCAAATGACTTAGATAAGGATATATATATTAGTAATAAACAATTTGGGGTTCGTTTGGCATGTTATAGTAAGTGTATTAACCATATAGGGAAAGAAAACAAAAAGACATGGTAAAAGTTAAATTATTTAACTTAGAGTTAAATTTAATTGATAAGGTTAAAATAATATCCTAAACTTGTCTAAATTCTATTGGTTGATAGGATTTCGACCCATCCCCACTTTAGCTTCGAAATAAGACCCTTTGGAACCATTATAAACCGATTTTGACTTTAATATAAAATAATATTTTGAGATATTCCTAAGGTGCCCCTCTCCTCCCTTATAAAAGGGCACCTCCTCCCCCTCCTCCTCACACCAATTTGAGCACTCAAGCTCGGCCAACCCCTGCCATTTTCCCTTCTCCACTTCCCTAGAATAATCCTAGAGGTCCTGGTCTTCTCCAAAGACCAATCTTAGTTCCTTAAGTGGAGGATTCAAAAAGGCGTTCCAAAGAAGAGGTAATATCCATTACCGATCTTTTCAATTTCTTTCTTCTTCAACTTCTTCTTCTTTAGTTGTTTCATGATAAAGTAATAACATCAGTATTACTTACATACTGATATGTTATTATAAATATGAAACAACCCTAATTCACCTTCTATCCATCCTACGGAAAAATGAAATCACCGCGCGTGCGTACGTACGGAATACCGTCTCCACGCCGTGGTGTAATCTATTTTCCACCATCACCTTACAAGGATGGGTATAATGGTGTAATGAGTAACTATATATGATTATTATTAAGTAAGATTGATACTGAAGTAATATATATATATACTCCAATACAATTCCACGATCATAGGAACGATACCATCACTCGTGCGTACGTACGGAATACCGTCTCCACGATGTGATGCGACTCGTTCTACATGATCTTCATTTCATAATGATTGTATAAATGAATTGAATGAATGAATATGGTATATACTACACTAATACCATTATGTAAATGAATTATCTATAACCTAAAGATAAGAATAAGAATTTATTCGACAAAACACGCATAAGAACAAAAAGTTATAAAGACCCGAGTAATAAGTAACAATGAAATATTACTAACAAGAAGCTAATAATATGACCATATATGATCTCATATCAATATGTTTGATTCTGGAATAAGTCAATAACATTATTTAAACCATTATACAGGAGCTTCGGACACGAACAAAGCAAATCGGACCTAAGGTAAGGGAAATATCACAATCTCATTTTTATCCGAGATTGTTTATTCGTAAGTATTTACTGGGGTGTATTTTATCATCCACATCCATGTTCCCTCAATATGTAATATTGTTTCCATCCACTTGAAATAGTTTAAATCGAATTTTACCCTTAGGTGAGTTTTTAGTAAAGAATTTGAAAGGAATCTTTTGTCGTTTTTCCGTACGAGGTACTTTTTGACTTTTCCGACAAAAGTACGAAGAATGTTTTTTTTAACTTATACGGCATGAATGGATTTTTAAAACATTACTTCAAAGAAGCTTCCTTTACAAGTTTTCAAGTTTATTTTTAATCAACTTCTTTTATTTTAAATTTGTATGACATGTTATGAAAGGAAAAATGTTTTTGAAGAAGAAAGGATATTTTCCTCAAGAATTCAATTCAAGTGTTTTATCAAAATTATTTTCCATCTAAGATAATAAAGGGTTCTGTTTCTATCCATATTTTTACATTGGTTTGACTATGTTGTGATGGAATTATGTTTATGAATTCCTTTATCATATATGAATTGATTTATGATGTCATGATGTTTCAAGAATCCCATTTTTGTTACATGTGTTATGCGATGATGCATGTTTTATGATTATGTGGCACACATAAGAAAGGATTCATTATAAGATGGGTGGGACCTATATCTCCCTCCAATGCATTGGGTAATGATTTTATATCTCATGAGATAGACATGGCTGGAACGGAAGGTTATTTCGGTTCAGTGATACAGGACTGAAACGAGGAGTGAACTCGGTTCAGAAAGGGACTTTGTCCACTAAGATAGTCTTGGCGATGAGTCATGACTAACAAGAAATGATTTTCCATGATTATGTGTGCATGCCACAAAGTTTCAAGTTTTATGTTATGATTTTGGGGATCTCATTTTCACTTCTATGATTTATTCCATGTTAAGATATTATGATCTCTTTTGCAGGTTTTGATTTTCATAAAGATATGATATGATTTTTATTTCCTTTATTTGCCCTTGCTGAGCATTTGAGCTCACCCTTTTATGTTTTCTTTTCCCCAGGTCAGGAAGATGGATATTAAGTAGAAAATGCTAAAAGGGACCCTAGATATGATGAAATAAATGGGAGACACTGTAGAAGATTTATGAACCAGTTGTTTATGTTTCCCAGTTTCTAAAGACACTATACCTATACGGTCCTTTGTGGTTTTGTCATATGTTGTAATAAGTGTGCTTCAATTTTGAAGTAGTAACAATGTATGTAAAGTATGGGTCGTTATACATACCACTTCCACTCTGGGAACTCTAAGGTCTTTACCAAGCCCACTGGAGCTTGGTGCTCCGCCTTCACTTTCTGACAAGTGAGGAATCATTAAATGAACTCTTCTATAGCCTTCTCGATACTCGGCCACCAGTGCTGTCGTCTGAGGTCCTGGTACATCTTCACCACTCCTGGATGTACCACTAGAGGGGAAGTGTGGAACTAACTCATCAACTCCTCCTGTAGTGAAACAGGTACCATCGTACATCCCCTAAAGAGGATGACATGCTCCCCTCCTTCAGAAAATCCATCGGGTGCCAGCTCTAAGGATATCTGATCACATCGTGTCTCACAGTCAGCATCTCCTCGTTGTGCCTCTCTAACTCATTGAAGAAGTGGAGGAGTTTCTGTGAGAGACTGATGAAAGGCTGGTCCATCTGTATCCACAAAGGATATCTACAACATGGATAGCTGCTCTTTCGCCTCTCCTAGCAGCCGAATTCCCGGTCTCCAACTGAGAGCATCAGCTACAATGTTACCGTTTCCAAGAGTATAGACTATCTCAGTGTCATAGTCCTGGAGAAACTCGAACCACCGCCGATTTCTTAGGTTCAGGTCCTTCTGCGAGAAGATGTACCTGAGACTATAGTGGTCAGAGTAGACTGTAAATTTCTCACCGATCAGATAGTGCCGCCACATATTCAAGGCAAAGACCACTACTACTAACTCCAGGTCATGGGTAGTGTAGTTCTGCTCGTGCTGTCTCAACCGCCGCAAAACATAAGCGATCACCGCTCTCTCCTACATCCTGACACACTCGAGTCTGGTCCCTGATGCATCATAGTAATCTACATACCCAACCGCCTCCTCTAGTAGCCTCAATATGGGAACACTAGTCAATCTATGTCTCAGCTTCTAAAAGCTCTGTTGGCATTTATCTGACCACACGAAGGGGTTCCCCTTATTCTTCAAAGATGAAGGCAGTGCTAAAACTCTGAAGAAGTCTGGAACAAACCTCCGATAGTAATGAGACAGGACCAGAAAACTCTGAACCATTGTCACACTCATGGATGGCTCCCATGAAAGAATTGCCTCGATCATTGCTGGATCCAGTGATACCCCCGCCTCAGAGAAGACGTGTCCCTAGAAGTGAACCTCTTGAGTCCAGAACTGGAACTTCGAGAGCTTACGATAAATCTGGTGCTATCAGAGTGTATCCAATACAACCAGCAAGTGGTAGGCATGCTCCTCCTCAGTAGTCGAGTAAATTATTATGTCGTCGATTAAGACTATGAAAAAATGATTGAGGTAATCCTAGAAGATCCTATTCATGAGACCCATGAACACTGGTGGAGCATTGGTTACATCAAAGGGCATAACCAAGAACTTGTAGTGGCCAAACAGACACCTGAAGGTTGTCTTCTGCACATCCTCGTCTCGAACTCAAATCTGGTGATAGCCTGACCTGATGACTATCTTCGAGAACCATCGTTCCCCCATGAGCTGATCGAAGAGGTTGTCAATTCACGGATGTGGGTACTTGTTCCTTACGGTCACTTTATTTAGGCGACGGTAGTAGACACATAGTCACAAACTCCCATCTACCTTCTTGGTGAACAAAATCAGAGAAGCCAAGGGTGAAACATTGGGTCGGAAAAATCACTTCCCCTACAAGTCCTCCAGCTGTACCCACAGCTCACGAAGCTCAGTGGGGGCCATCCGATATGCTGGAGTAGATATCGGTGATGTCCCGGGGTATAGGTCAACGTAGAAGCTTACCACTCTATGAGGAGGTAGTCCTGGAATGTCGTTAGGAAAAACGTCTGCATACTGATCCACCACAATAGGAAAACTCAGAATCCACACCTCAACTACTCCAAGGATGAGACTAGCCAACTGATGTGTGATCAGCTACCCTCTTCTCTGCGCAAGTTCATTCTGCACTGCAAAGGCTCCCTTCTCACCAGTGAAGGAGAACCTGCTCCCATCCGTGCAGAAACACCACACATTTTGCCTAATACAGTCGATCTGAGCATGGACTATAGATAACCAGTCCATACCCAAGATGACGTCGTAAGTCCTCGACGCCAATACAAGAAGATCCCAAATAATGATCTCGCCTCCTAGAGTAATCTCACACTGCCCGTACCAGTGCGTAATCGTCAAGTCTTCTCCCGTATGAGTCTCTAGCCATAATGATAAATCCAAGGGCTCTGTCGGAATATATGAGCACTGAACAAGGGAAATGACAATGAATGAATGACTCGCAGCTTTGTCAATACGAACTACAACAATGGTGGAGTAGACACAGATAGTACCTCGAATCATCTCAGGTGTGTCATGGTCGTAGTCCTTGACTTCCTGGAGCTGTGTCCGCCTCTGTCCTCCAGCTCTCTGTGGTCGGGGTGGACCTCCTGGTGGAGGTGGTGGTGGTAGACCCTCAAAACATCGTCCACCACCCGCTGCTCGGCCAAATCTTCTGCCTCATCCACTCGATCATGGGGGATCACCATGGTAAAACCTATTCCTATTCATGGGAGGTCCCTCTACTATCTGTTGTTCGTCTTCATGGTGGGTTGGGTAGTCACGATCCATGTGGCCCTACCCACCACATGCATAGCATTTCCTGCTTCTCGTAAGGATGTCTCTGTTTCAGGTGCCCCGCACAACCAGAACTGTATCCTGAGGTTTCTCTCCTGATGGAATTGTCCTCTTGGACATCTACAACATATGTCTACTATCGGCTGCAGAAGAATCTGCTATTTGTCGCCCTGTGGTGGGTCTCGCCGCTGGTAACTGCTCATCAAGAAAGATCTCCACAAGAAGGGCTCGCTCCAGCACCCCTACCTGCGCCGATATGCTGAGGGGAATCGTCGAAGCCCTAATCTTGTGCCTCAGTCCCAACTCGAAGGTGCATGGCCTAAAGAACGGGTCCTGTAACATATATGTGGAGTAGCGTGAGAGTTTAGTAAACCTCGCTGAGTATGGAGCTACTTTCATGCTACCCTATTGCAGATGTAGTAACTCCTGGATCTGCACCACACGAAGGGTGGCTGGAATAAACTCTGAGGGTAAGAGACACTCAAAGTCTTTGCAAAGAAGTGATGCCTCATCATGCATCAGGAGCATGAAGCTCCACCATCTACCTACTTCTACGTACAAGAGACTCACGACAAGGATCACTATAAGATCATCTAGTGTCTCTACTAATCTGAAAACCCGGACGATAGCCTCTAGCCAATCCTCGACTGCCTGAGGGTCCATCTCTTCGTGGAACATGGGCGGCCTCTGTCGCTGAAACTCGTGCAACGCACTCAGGCCGTGTGAACTCTCTTCTGTTATGGTAGGTAGTATCAGAGGATCAATGGGAAGTGGAACCGCAGGTGCCTCCGTTGTGATGGGGCCCTTCACCAAGGACTCGTCACTCGGGGGGGCTGCCATCTCATACGTGACTCGGAACCCTTGCTGGCTGCCTTCGTGGGGCCATCCTGAAAGGAAACATGTGTTCCACAGTCAAACAGTATACCTGGAGAGCTGACACACAATAATCACAGAGAAAACATTTCCAAGGTAACACACACACAATCTGTGTTTTCATGAACTGAGTCGGAAATCAGTGGTCAAGGTCCTGGTGCATGGATACGTCGGCCGCCGCACCAACATTGGACTCCCTAGACAGAAAACCACACTCAATACTCTTAACACTATTGCTTCACTATAAGATAGATTAGTGTCCTATGTTCTGTGGTAGAACCTCCCTTTGATACCAATTTGTCACGACTCGTCCTCAGGGCCCGTGCCGTGACTGCCAAAAGACCGCCTTCCATAGGCCAGGGGATGGAGACTACCACCAAAGATGTAAATCCTGATAAAATGGGAACAAATTTAATTTAGAAATGTAAACAACACAATATAGTACACAACTGAAGTAAGAACTAAGTAAACTGAGTACAAAAGTAAGTGATGAAAGGTAAATGGGCTAGAATAAAAACCCAACTGAAAGTATAGTACAACTGAATGTCTAGTACACGAGCAGTAAAGTAAAGAAGCAACCACTGAGTCATCCTCCGGGAATCCCACCTATAGGGTGGGTACAGATAGTCTCCCCAGCACCACAGGTCCATCTGTCTGCTTCGTGTACGAATCACCAAGTGGTCCACCTCTGGGTACCGTCCAGCTCTACAAACCTCAACCACGATTAGCACTATTTGTCATCTGCAACCAACACAATGTAGTGCAGGCATTGACCATGTAGGGGTGAGTATAACGATACTCAGTAGGGATCCCGAGACTCCCGAAGGTCTCCTGGAATCTATGTAGCACAAAACACAAAGAAAATATACAATCACAAAGTATCAACCAACTCTACTTAGGTATATTCTCATTCCTATAACAAAGTCATCAATCACAATTCGGCTCCAACTCTCGAGCCCAAGAAAAACTCAGTCCACACAAGAAAGAAGTCAATCACATCGATGATAATGATTGAAAGTCAAGACTCAGCTCTCATAGGTATACATTTTTTGTATAGCGATAGAGATGAACAGATGTAGTCATAGATTCATCTAAGCTATCAGACCCACAGAGGATACAAGACCAGCTAAACTGTCGTAACCACACAGGATACAGGACCAGCTACTCTGCCAGACCCACACAGGATACAAGTACAAAGGTCAAAGTGCCGGACACAAACAGGATACAAGAACAATATTCATCGTCGTCGAAGCCACGATGGATTCTAGTATGGTAGTCGTTTATATTGAACCCATGGAAGATTCCTTTATAGTTGTCATTGCTCTGTAACCCATGGAGTATTCTAGTACAGTAGTCGACACAGTCGCAACCAGCTCTTGGGTTTCCGCATAGAGCACGATCGATTCTAGGAGGGTCCGCTCCTCGAGTCAAGGGTTAGATACATCAACTGTCACGAAGAACAGATTTGATGTATCTCAAAGTTTCGTCACATCAAAAGGAACTCGACACGATAGACGGTGCGTCAAATAGATGCCCGGTCTGAAGATATTGGTTTTTCCGTTCCAGGGTTCCTGTTAGAAATATGCTCATTCCAAACCCGGCCATTTTCCAAAGTCATCCATAACTCACTTAGAGTATCTCAAAGGACCACCACGTTTCAAGGGTCCCAATTACACATACGACGTGTTGATCAGATGCACGGTTTTCAAGATATTCACCTTTAAGTGGAAATGGGCTCGGCCCGTTAAGCCCTGTGGGACGACGGGTCGGTCAAAACTGTCTTCGCATGTCCGACACGACAAAGGGTTGGACCGGCCCGGTGAATCACGTTTCCTGGAACGAGGGGTACGAAATAGCCAGAAGGGGCGCGACCCGACCCGAGGGGGTGTGGTCCGGCCGTAGGGGGAGCGGCCCGACCCGACGGGGCACGACCCGGCTAGAGGGGGAGCGGCCCAGCCCGAGGGGGTGGGGCCTGACCTGAATGGGCACAACCTGACCCGTGGGGGCACGACCTGGCCCAGAATGGTGTGGCGCGGCATGGCCTGGTACGGAACGGTGTGGCCCAGCATGGTTTGGCTCGACTGACTGGCCGAGCGGCTTAGCCCGAGGGCCTAGTGGACCAGGGGGAGCCCCCCGCTTTCCCAAACCGGCCGGCCGAAGCCGGCCGGCCTTCCAGGGACAAGAGGTCCGCTCTAGCGGGTTGTGGTTCCTCAAGCGCGGCGCCCTCTGGGCGCCGTTGTTCTTCTCAGCCTGGCTGGCCACCTGTCGGCCGGTTCTCCCACCGAGCAGCCCGCAGAACGAGGGCTGCGGTATTCCATAGTACGGTGCCCCTTATAGCACCGCAGTCCTCCATTGTCTTGGTCGGCTTTAGCCAGCCAGTTTTCCTTCAGTCGAGCGGCCAGCAGTTGCGGGCTGTTGTTCCTCCACACGCGGCCGGTGTGCGGTCGCCGCATTCGTTCATCGCCGCTTCCAGATTGCAAATCAAAAGTCATGAACAATGGAGGGTCATCGGTCTGTGTTCATTTGGCCCGCTCCCTCCACGTTAGGTGGTAACATATGGCCAAGATTATTCCAAAGACAAAAAAACACAATCGAGAGAATTTATTCTCGTATAAATTATACAAAACACTTACCTCGCAAAAGACATCGTACATCGTCGAGCCGCATGAAGACGAGCATCGATGTAGAAATGTGTTGTCCCATCAATGATGGTGGATGATTCGTTGTCGTAGGCGACGTAGACTCCTTGACGTTGAGGTGCGTCCGAGGAAGAAGCGTTGTTGGAAGAAGTCCTTCGTGTTTTTGTTCAGGGATGTTCTTAGTTGACGAACGATGTTCTTCGTCAAGAAGGATCACCTCTCTTTAATTCTCCAGAGCCTTTCCCCAAAAGAGATTTTCCCATGCAAAAAATAAAATAAGGCTCTCAAATTAATATAATTTCCATGCGATTCATATTAATTCAATAGAGGTGTCATATAAATTAACGCTGATATTAATTAAATAGGTGGGCACATTTAATGGGCGGGATGTGGAGAGGCTCCACCATAATAATTGTGAGGTGTTTTCAAGATAAACAACATGGAATTGATGGGGAGTTGAGGGGAGGTGGAAGGTTTTGGGTTGGTGTGGGTCCCACCACACTAAATCCTCTTAGGGGAAGTTATGTGGGGTGTGTTCCCACCTTTAACTGCCTCTTATAGGTTATAAATACAAAAAAATAAATAAAATTGTGTACAACAATTATATTTAATTTATTCAAAATCCACAATAATTAACATTCAACCTGCATTAAATGCAACTACGGTGAAGGTCCCATTATGTGAATACCAGTGTTGCAAGTTCATCGGTGTCCTCGGATTTCAATTCTGAGCACGAGTTCAAAATATAGAAAAACATGATCATACGTTTACTAAATGTACCCATACAAAACATCGAAAATTGAATCTGGGCACATCGGGCCTCAGAATCAAGTGCCTTCAGAAACCTCAAACTCATAAAATTATAAAGTATTTATGACAAAAATTACATTGAAATTTTTAGGTCTTTACGAAAAAAATTTCTAGGTACTGTCTACAGACTCTATTCACCAAATCCATGAAGATTTCAGTGGACTTAGTAAGTCTAAAGGGAATCAATATAATCTCACAGTGCCCATACCTTTTACGGAAGGAAAATTATTGAATATCTTCCTTCGTCACCTTCAGCTGATGTTATCTAGAACGAAGATCCACCTTTGTGATGCATTGAGACACTTTTAACTGATCGAAAAATCCATATATCCTTGGAATTGGATATTTTTTCTTTTTGGATATTTTCTTGAGTTCTTGATAATCGATAAACATCTATATTGTTCCATCCTTATTCATCAAAAAGAGCACCGGCACACCTCATGGCGATGCACTGGGGCATGTGTACCCTTTGTCCAAATTCCCTTGAAGTTGCTTCATTAACTCCTCCAGTTTGATAAGATCCAACCAATATGGACACTTCGAGATAGTAGTAGCTCGGGGTATGAGTTCTAATGAGAACTCTACCTCACCATATGGGGGTTTTTTCGGTAACTCTCTTGGATATAAATCAATGTATTCCCCCACAATGGTTATTTCCGCAAGTTTGGAACTTTCCTTTGACTCAACCATTTGAGTGAGTTATTCTTCTTCATAGGGTATCAACAGCCACACCATTGTATAATTTTTCAAAGGATCTTCATGATATTACATTAATATGTGGAGGATTATTGGAAGGTTTGGAATATAAAATTATTTTTCCATTTTCCGAACAGTTGATATGTCCTCCATATAATGATATTCAATCCACTCCGATTATTGCATAGAATTTAACGAGGGAAAGTATTACAATATTCACTGGAAGAATCTTACCACATACTCCAACATGATAAGAGATTAATACTAGATATGCAAGGATTTCAACATTTGGGGTTTTTACAGATATTTCTACTTCATGATTTTGGGTTGTTGATTCTACATTTCATGCAAGCTTTCATAAAATAAAGGAATGAGTATAACAATAATCAAATAAGACTTTTGTACTTTCTTGAGTGAATAAGAATTGTACATTTCATGAATTTATTATCCTTATCCACTTATGTGGACGTGAGGGAATAATCTTTCCCTTCGTCCTTTGTATTTCGTGGCTACTGATGCTAGTTACCCTTAAGGACTCAATGTTTAGTGCACTGACATGCATAGTAACCTTTCTCCCTATATTTGTAGCAATGAACCATGGGTGGGGCTCCATATTCTTCCACTACATTCTCCTTCCTTATCATGTATTTTAGACCCTATTGAGCCTAGTGGACCTCTTTCCCATAATTGAATAATATCCCTGTCCCATTGAGGTAGTTCCCATGATGCAACTTCCCACATTTTTGGCATATGGGACATTGAGTTTTCTTTCAACCATTACCATTAGATCCTATGGCTTGAAACGTCATCTTTTATTTCATATCACCATAGCCATGGATCCATTCTTCATACTCCGTCTCCAATTTGAGGGTAGATTGAACATATTCTTCATAACTCCCAATTTCTCTAATTTATGGAGGCTTTATATGGTATGTTTTTTAATCCACTAAAAAATCAATCAACTCTTTATCAACATTGAAAATAAAACCCTAATTGTAACTTGCGAGATTTTTGAAATTCACTTTGTAAGTCATGACAGATTATCCTTCCTTTTTCTTGAGCTCTATGAATTCTCCCTCCATATTCATACGAAGACTTTGTGAGAAGTAATTATTAAGAAGCATGATCATAATGTCTTCCCATTCCATCTCTTCAATCTCCTCACTTGGCTTGGTGGTTATAATAATATCCCACCATTGATTAGCCTCTCCATCTAGAAAATAAACGGCTAGTGTCACCTTCTCCATCTGTGAACAGTGATGCACATAAAAGATATTATCAATTAAGTTGACCTATATTTCCTCAACTATCGAATTTGAATACCCACTACATGTATGTGGTCGTTGCTGCATAAACCACCCAACCGCCAGTTGATCCCTCTTAGGTGAAAGAGTAAGTTCCCTATTATTCTGGTTATGGTTCACAGACTGGGATAGTTGGTAATTAAACACCATAAAGTATTGATCGCTTCTTCCCAAAGTGTTTGGGATGTGATTCGTACAATCGTTGAATTAGCCCTCATATTGGTTGTTGGCCTAGATTCTCTTTGTTCCTAGCATTTTCCAAAAATAGAAAAGAAAAGAAAAAACATTAGTCAAATCTACATAAATGAATAACTTATTAATTGTTACAATGTTAAATAAAATCCAATCATTGAGATCCCTATGTAAAGCTTCTTGTGTGAATATTTTAGCTTAGTCTCATACTATTGGTTTTATCTAGGGTTCACTAATCCCAATTCCCAAATTCACTAAGCCTTTCCTTTGATACCAACTATTGCGAGCCGACATTTTATTACAATACTGTTACATAATTATTAAGATAAACATAATAGTATTACACCATGCGAATATAATGGATTAGTTTCTTGGGAATATATGGACCAAATAAAACATTTTCAACATAAAACATAAACATTAATTAAATTCATTCTTCTTCACCTTCTTATTGTACCTTGAAAAATAATTTTTACACCAAATCACTTGAGGATATACATCAAAAAATGGGTGATCTAAAATAATTGTAAGAGAATAATTAATTATAATATAGAATGAGATGAGTATAATCATAATATCATCATCAAAATCATGATAGGACTCATTAGATTAAGGCACAGAGCGTGGAAATGCAAAAAAATGAAAATGTCATGTCTTGGTAGTTAACTACAACACATAGCAGTGAACAAATATAGCATCATGTACACACATAAATTTAATTTAAATCACGATATTAATAACATTAACCAATTCATTTGAGCATTGTATAATTCTAGGTTCACCTATCACATTAAAACATTCATATTTCACTATATAATTCTGGGCACACCCATATCATCATAACATTTAAATTACAATGCACGCCACATTGAAAATATGTCACACATGAACATAACATTAACCATGGAAACAAATGGGTTTTCCATCATACACTAAAAAAAACTTTTCCCCAAAATAATGATGTATTATGACTCTTGACATAGAACCATTAACATATAGTGAAGAGAGAAACCATCTTCAAAAAGTAAATAAGGTGTGTTTAATTGAAAGAACAGTTATTTGGAAAACATTTCGTTTTTTAAAATAATTATTAAAGAAAATTTATATACCAAATAAATGAAATATTATGATGATCAAATGGGTTTTAAGGAATATCCTTTCTAAAATTTGGTTGAAGAGGGAAAACCCAAAGAAATAGAGTTGAGTTTATGAATTTCCCCTTACATTGCATCTGAATGATTGTTTCACATTAATGTATTATATAATGAAATATATTCATCAATTTGAAATTTAAAAACCATTTATATATGGAAAAATATAATTATGGTTTATTAAAGTTCTTTTATGTGCCTTTGGATGAGTTAGAGAGTTTACATTCATTGTTCGAGAGTGTTCTTTTTCTTAGTTTGCATGGACGATATGAATGGATGTTCATGTAGAACATGGATATAATCGAGAATAGTTATTACAAGTTATTAATGTGTTTAGAGAAATAGAAATGATCTTACAATTAATTTGTTATATTAAATGAGAATGAATCATTAGATAAAAATTTAATTATGACAATTTGGGTTATTTCGGGTGGTTTTTCGACCATAAAGAACTTGTTTTGTTTAATCATTTAGTGATACGTACATAAGTTATTTACAATGAAATAGGATATAATATATTTAAAATAATTTATTTAATCAATAAAAAGGGTTTCACAACATGATATTAGGCAGGTAATGGAAAATGAAAACATGTCGTTCATGAAGGTGATAAATTAACACCTCACAAACAACATTTTCTTTTCTAAAATAATTAGATGAAGAGAAGGTGGTGGGATGACAATATATATCATTATTATCATAACATTACAATATATGTATTATATTGGATTTAAAATACCATTTGGATGAGGATATGTGGGGAGATATTAATAAAAGAACATGAAATTGAATGAAAATTAAAGGAAGAGAGAGAGAGAGAGAGATTACCTCTTGAATACTCCTCTTGAGATTATCCTTATAGAACCATGTCTTGGTATTTGGATGAGACCAGAAGGTCATGGACAAGGGGGTTGTGCTAGGGAATATTTTTTGGAATATTTTATAAAAGGATTCATGCTTGATAGGTGTGAGGAAATGAGGGTCTGAAGGGTGATATTTATTGTGGAGAGGGGAGGGGTTTTCTCAATATTATATTAATTAATTTATTAATTCTCTAAAAGAAAATTAATAGTGATGATTCCATGACCCAAAAGAGAAATAATACCATATGAGTTCGTTCCAATTGGTCTTACATCATAATAACATCATACACATCTCTATCATTAATGAATTTATCTTATTTTGTGAATTATTGTATTTCACTCATTAATAAAAATACCAAAAATTCACTGAAACCATTTTTTAATGTTTAGAATTCAAAAATTAACTACATTTTTAAAAAATAATATTTTTATTATGATTAATTTAATTTCTAATTCGAATCATAATTTTCTTTAAAAATAATGATTTTAAAATTAAAACTATTTTTAAAGCTTTTAAAAATTACATAAGGTCTTACAAATTTATCTTCAACACAAAAGACATATAATATTTAATTTATAAATAAATTAGGAAAAAAATTATTTTAAATTAATTAAGTAATTATAATTATTTATTTATGGAATATTAAAATACAAATACTTATTCAATGGTCATATTGTCACTTTTTATATGCCTAAATTTTATTTAATCATTCACGGCTATGGTTAATTTTATTTTTGACACGTTACTATTCATTAAGATAGTATTACTATTAATAAGGTTAGGTTCCTATTCAGCAATATTTATGTTTGTCCAATTGAACTCCAAACATCTTATTGTTCACCACCATGTATGTCAGATTTTCAGAATTCAAAACATAGAAGTGGAAAAATTTTGTTTAATGATCACATAGTATTTAGAATCATGATATATCTTTGTGATTCCTAATGTGATTATACTGTAATGAATAATTATAAGAAGGAAATTCCATTCATATAACATTAGGTCATTACAATGGCTACCTCTCTTTGAGGTTCGAGCTTCATATTAATCATCCAGGGAAATCCCAGTATCTATGGACCTTACTCAAAGAAATGACATTGATAATTTTTTATCCCTTGTTTCTCATGATGAGCATGGATTACGTAAGCTTAGATAATTACAATGATTATAAAATATGAACTACAAACATTCACAATGGGAAAAGACACCCTCAATATGTAAGTCCTAACATAAAGGGAACTACGAGACTTTAAGTCCTACCATACTCAGAATATGTAGGACACATTCACAAGTATCGAGATCTATCCTGAATAACCCAAGGATTGTTATAATACCCATAGTCCATATCTACACACCATGAGGCTGATCATCTTCTTCCCCCTTGTTTCAAACACCTAGCATAGCCAACGTGGGATTAGTGGGCATAATTAACACCTCATTGAGCATCATGAATATGAATTAACCAGGGAAAAAATACTGACACTCTATATACCATGGTATATACCATGGGGCCAGTCCTAAGGACATGATGAAATTATTTGGGATTTTATTCTTGTAAAAACTAGGTTGCATTGGATGCCACTTAATGGCTCTATCCCCTCCTCGTGATATTAACCAATTCCTTATATTGAAGAAAATTCAGAAGAAATTGGTTATATGGATTTAGCATATAAGTTTCCAGCCATTACGATAAAAGTATGGTGAACCTTAGATAAATATACATGGAATCACTAAATAAAACCCTATATTTTATATATAAATGAAAATTTACCCATATTCATTCTATTTTGGTAACTGGTCCCTTTTTGGGATTTGGAATAGATTCATGAACATATCTTAAATCTATAAGAGACTCTTGGAGAAGGAAACAACTCTCCCTAAATGGGTGCGATGATCCCGTCCTCCCATCACCTAAACCAATGCATGTCCCCAAGAGTAATAGGGCCTAAAAACCTAGATGACCAATATCCTTTGGAATGAAGGTCTATACCTAGCTATGGAATAGGTAATCATTTAGAGTTTCTAAGGAAATACGAAAGAAATGGAAAACCTGATGTGTATGATTGATTAAGTCTATAAAATACCCCTCAATCAAACCCCAAATGCGAATCCCATCTGAAATTTCGTGTCAAAATAGATTGAAAATATTCCAAATAAGGGAGATATCAACGATCACATAATCATATGATGAAAATACGTATATGATAACATGAGAATAAAATTTTTAAATCATAAAATACATATCATTGATTATAAAGAAGATTCATTGCTTAAATTCTAGATATATATAAGACATAAATCATAAATGAATCAAAGAACATAATCCATCATATAATAACATTGCCATCAGAAAAATATTTTAGATATACATATAAACATAAAATATAATATGTCAAGGCTATCTACCAAGACATTCATAACATGTTAGTCTTACTCTAAGCACCCATATTCCTTCATTGGGAATGATATAACCTCCCGTATACCCTATTTAGGGATTGGGATAACCTATCATGTACTCTTTTATCATATAAATTATTCATAATTTATCAATTAAATAGAGGTATATATAATTATAGGAATGGAAATCACAAGATGATTATCATATATATGGGGGCCACAAGATTAGGACATATCCATCATAGTGAAACTCATGGACATAAATTTGTTTCATAAACTTTTTATCATAGCATGTCAAGTGGAAAAGAAATAGGATTCATAAAAATCCTATCAACGTATAAATTAAACCATCTAGGAATATAATAATGATGATATCATTAAATCAGATACATAGTAAAGCTCATATAACATCAAATGATGTAATCATAGATAGAAAATTATTTTCAATAATCACTTGAAAATTTTAATGAGGAAAATATATTTTCCACTTGAAAAAAATCATTTAGAATATAAAAATTTCCAAATATTAAATAATAAAATTTATTTTAAATTGAACATGTAATATTTGATTAAAATATATAATTCATTGAGATTTTATGACATCAGGGAATGAATATTAATTTCATATACATTAAAACAAATACTTCTTTCACATTTTTATAAAAATTATAATAGTAAATCATTCAAAAAATTATAAGAATATTCCTATTAAATAATATTGTGAAAACTAAAAATATGGTAAAAATTAATTTAATAATTCATTGATTATTAATAAATCACACTCTAAATCCTTTATTTCAAACAATAATATGGATAGAAAAAATATTTCTAAAGAGAGAAATAATATCATTTTTATTTAAAATTATTATTTGGGTAGATTTAGTTTTTAAATAATATAAAATAAAATAAAATTAATAATTATATATATATAACTAAATAA